>LR738709.1:74469409-74554368 GCA_902687465.1 Secale cereale
GCCTGGGCCCCCCGAAGCTTCCCCGATGCTCCCCTTTGGTATATATTTAAAGCGTCCTCCGAAACCCTCAGAACAGGAACTCTTTTCGCGATCCCATCTCAGTTCCGCCGCCGTCGCCGCTTCCAAGATCGGGAGCACCAGGAGAACTCTTCCCGGCACCCTGCCGGAGGGGAGGATCACCACCGGGAGCTTCCCCACCACCATGGACGCCTCCCGAATGACTCGTGAGTAGTCTCCCTTGGACCATGAGTCCATGACCAGTAGCTATGTGATGTTCTCCTCCCGTTCTTGTGCTTCACTAATTAGTCCTCGTGAGCTGCCCTACATGATCGAGGCACCTATGTAATCCTTATGCTGTTGCTATGTTTAGTTTGCTGGGATCCGATGGATTGTGAGATTATGTTCAGATTGATATTGAGTAATATATTTGATCTACCTCTTTTATATTTATGTTCATAAGTAATTCTTGCATGTTCTCCGTTGTTATTTATTGCTTTGGCCAAGTAATACGTAGTGACTCCAAGAGGGAACGTTATGCTCGATTGTGGGTTCATGCCCCTCGATGACTAGCTTGAGTGACAGAAACATGAGTCTAGGGGATGTGCTATTGCCAAAAGGGGGAAAACAATGGTGCTTGTGCCCGCGGGTGCAAGGATTGTTTACTTTACGCAAAGTTCTTTTAATGCAGTTGTCTGTTGCATTGAGTTTACACTATGGGTGGGACTCGCAACTTAATACCAGCGAGATGTTCTGGATAGATATCTCAAGGTGGATGATTAGTAGTAGATATTGATGGATTTCGGTCTACTTACTTTGGCGTACCGCCCATGCTTTGAACCTCAACCTTTCTTGCAATGTAATCAGCATTGGTTTGCGTTCGTGGTCCTGTCAATTGCCTAGCTGTAATTTGTTTACCTCACATAGCTGTTTTATCATCTTTTGGGAGAGAGACATCACTAGTGAACATCATGATACTCCGGTCCATATTACCATCATTGATCACATCCACTATTTACCTTTTTTGCTTTTATTTACTATTGCAAAACATTATCTATCACTACTATCATTTGCTTTTAACCCTTTGTGAACTACAAGGCCGGAGGGATTGACAACCTCTCTGTACTCGTTGGGAGCAAAGTTATTTGTATCTGTGTGCAGGTCCATGTTGATTGCTAATATGCGCCGTTAGCAGTTGACACCTACTTGTTGAACCTAGGAGTCTCTGGGGATTCGATCCTTGGTATCTTTGCTAAGGGAAAACACTTCTACATACAGCATCTTACACCTTCCCCATGGGGTAACCAACGAGGGGTTCGAGGCCCATCAAGGAGTATTTTCTGGCGCCGTTGCCGGGGACTCCACTCTTCAGGATAGGGGAGTTGCATGCTATCTTTTACCTTTGCTTTTTTTCTTGTTAGTTTACCTTTCAGTTTTTTTGCTTTAGTACCTTTTATCGAAAATCACAAAAATAGTTATCTTGCTTGCTTGCTACTATGGGTTCCACCGAGAACACCAAGTTGTGTGACTTCACTAGTCACACCAACGATGACTTTATCAGTACACCTATCACTACACCTGCCACTTCAGCACCTTCATATGAAATTAAACCTGCTTTACTGAACTTAGTCATGAAAGATCAATTCTCCGGTGCTGGAGATGATGCTGCTTTACACTTAAACAACTTTGTTGAACTTTGTGATATGCAAAAGTACCAAGAAATAGATGGTAATATTGTTAAGCTTAAGCTTTTTCCTTTCTCCTTGAGAGGAGGAGCTAAAATTTGGTTTCAGTCTTTGCCTAGAAATAGCATAGATTCATGGGACAAGTGCAAAGATGCTTTTATTGGAAAATACTATCCACCTGCTAAAATTATCCAACTTAGAAGTAACATAATGAATTTTAAACAATTGGATAATGAACACGTTGCCCAAGCTTGGGAACGTAGGAAATCTCTTATCAAGAACTGTCCTACTCACGGTTTGACTACTTGGATGGTTATCCAAACTTTTTATGCAGGCTTGAACTTTACCTCGCGGAACTTGTTAGATTCGGCCGCGGGAGGAACTTTTATGTCAACTACACTTGGTGCTGCCACAAAGCTTCTCGATGAGATGATGACCAACTATTCCCAATGGCACACCGAACGCGCTCCAACAGGTAGGAAGGTAAACTCTGTCGAGGAGATTTCCTCCCTTAATGAAAAAGTTGACTTGATTATGTCTCTACTGTTGATCCTCGTGATGTTCCTTTAAATTCTTTGATTGCTCAAGAACAAGTAGATGTGAACTTATCTCTAGAAACAATTTTAACAACAATGCTTATAGGAGTAACTTTGGTAACAATCCTAGACCGTCCCCCTCTAATTATGGGAACAACAATTCTTATCCTATCACCAAGAACTCCACTACTGAACTAGAGATTATGCTTAAAGATTTCATCACTACCCAAAAAGCCTTTAATAAGAGTGTAAACGAAAAACTACATAAACTAGATGATCTTTCTTTTAATGTAGACCATTTAGCCAATGAGGTAAAATTGCTAAAAATTGAAACTTCTCCTCTTGAGGAGAGGAAGGTCATTCCTATTAATGCTACTAAAGTGCAAGTTAATGAAAATATTAGGATGATGGCTAAACTTAAAGAAAGATGGGCTAGAGAAAGGGAGGAAGAAGATAGAATTAAGAGCCTTCCTACCCACCACACTGTTGCTACTATCAAAGTTGTTGAGGATATCCAAACTCTTAGCACCCAATGTACCCCTGGTCCCAATGGACCTATTAATGGTGATGCCATGACTATAGAAACTACCAAACAAGTGAACCTAAAGGACACTACTACCACTTTACTTGATGCTCGTGACCTTGATTTTGATAATTGCACTCTTACCGAAGTTATTGATTTCCTTCACAAGATGTCTAGAGACCCCCGCACCAGCACGCTTAACCTTGCCTTCACGGAGCATATCACTAATGCTCTCATCAAAGCTAGGGAGGAGAAACTTAGAGTAGAAGCCTCCATACCTAGAAAGCTAGAAGATGGTTGGGATCCTATGATAAAAATTAAATTGTATGACTTCTCTTGCTATGCATTATGTGATGTTGGAGCTAGTACCTCTGTTATGCCCAAAAGAATATATGATTTGCTTAAATTGAAACCTTTTGATTCTTGTTCTTTTGGTGTTCGTCTCGTTGATTCTTCCATAAAGAAACCTTTGGGGAGGATCGACGATGTTCTTATCGTTGTCAATGATAATTATGTTCCCGTTGATTTCACTATTATGGATATTGAATGTGATCCTTCATGTCCAATTATTTTGGGACGTCCCTTTTTACGCACCGTTGGTGCTATCATTGACATGAAAGAGGGTAATATAAAATTTCAGTTTCCTCTCAAGAAAGGGATAGAACACTTCCCTCGTAAGAAGATCAAGTTACCTTTTGAGTCCGTTGTACGGGCTAGCTATTCTTTTACTCTTAATAAAACTTGATCTATATGCATTATGCCTAGCTTAAAGGCATAAAAGAAAGCGCTTTTGGGAGGCAGCCCACATGAATAAATTTTTTGCTTTTGTTGTGTCTCGATGTTGTTTACTGCTGTAGCATCATCATTATATCTTTACTTTTCATATTTGTGCCAAGTATAGCCTCTGATTGCTAGAAAGTTCAAAAGTTGTGAGGTGCTGTCCAGAAAACAGATTCTGTCCTTGGATAGAAAAATTCGTATAAAATCACCAGATCATCTATTTGGTCTGAATTTTTTCGACAGCGTTCTCTATATAATTTTCTTTCGTGCTTCTGTTCTGAGTTTTTTGATTTGAGTTGCAGAAGTATCACGAACAGATCAATTACTACCTGCTGTTCTGTTTTTCACAGATTCTGTCCTGTTTTGCCTTTCCTTCATTTTGCAAATCAAGAGCTTGCTTTTTCTTTGCAAAAACCTTTTGTCAATCTTGAGAAACAGTAGAACTTCAAGAATATCTTTATTTCCAGCAAGTTATAATTATTTTATTAAGGGTACTAACCTCGCTAATCAGATTATGATGAGTCATGTATGAAGGGAGTTTTCAAGTGTGCGAGGGAAGATGATAAAAAGATTCAGGAGTGTCAAGCGCTCAAGCTTGGGGATGCCAACGTGCACCCCCAAGAAATATTCAAGGAGACTCAAGCGTCTAAGCTTGGGGATGCCCCCGTGCATCCCTTTCTCCATCAACATTATCAGTTCGTCTTTCGTTTCTCTATATTTTTATCACTTCATGTGTTATGTGTTATGCTTGGAGCGTCTTGCTTTTAGTTTTCTTTTTAGTTTTTCATAACGAGTCGGAACTCAGCATTCTTTATGTGGGAGAGAAACATGCTCCACTTCTACCTAGAACATAACATAGAATTTCCATGTCTATCTTTGCTGTGTGTGTTCTTTGTCTTTTAAATAGCTACTATCATGCTCTGCTCTTAGTCTTCATGCTTATCTTTTCAAAGAGCTTTTGTTTAGTTGGTTTCTTGAACTCTCTTTAATTATCATGCTTACCTTATTAAGTGAGTTTTCTTCCGTTGCATTGGTTAATATGTTTATGATTAATATGCTACGTGCATAATGGTGCTTAGTAGTTCATGTTTCTTATGGTTAATCTCAAATAGCTGGGGGATTCCCAATGTGTTATTGGAGTACCAACTTGATTTGTTTGCCAATGATGTGGTATGGTTTAGTAATATCTTCCTTCGAGAATTTATTTTGATTGACTTGGCGTATGCTCACGCATATTTAAGACTGTAAAGAAAGTCTATCAAGCCTTGATGATCTTTTATTTCTGAGTAGCGATATAACTACCATGCCTGATTCAATATTGCTTTGTCGCTTTGCATGATTATGACCGTCATTGCTCTCTTAGTTGGTCTCTCCCAGTCTTTTGCTAACCTCTACCTGTACTAAGACTAACCTTGCAATACATAGCTCATGGGAAAGTAGCTTAAAAACTATTGTGGTAAAGAATATGTTGCTTATGTATCTTATTTCTTATAAGTTGCTTGCTGTGCGGTAACCATGTTTCTGGGGACGCCATCAACTGTCACACTTTTGTTGAATATCATGTGAGTTGCTATGCATGTTCGTCTTGTCTGAAGTAAGGGTGATTTGCCGTGGGTTGAATGGATATGCATATTGTTAGAGCAGAACATTGGGCCGCCAACCAAAGCCATGTACCATGGTGGAAGTTTTAGCTTGGACATTAATCCTCAATCTCTTATGAGAATATGCTTATGCATTAAAGAGGAGTCCATCATCTATTTTCTATGTTGTCCCGGTATGGATGTCCTCAAGTTGAGATCTATCAAAAACGAGAAATCAAATGCGATTTATCTCCTTGGACCTTTGTACAGGTGGCATAGAGGTACCCCTTTGTGACACTTGGTTGAAACATATGTAATGCAATGATAACCCATGGAAATCCGAGCTAATTAGGACAAGGTGCGAGCACTATTGGCATTCGATGCATGAGGTTTGCAACTTATAGGATGTTTTATGCATGACACATATGAAGTACTACTACCGTTGACAAAATTGCTTCCATGTTTTCAAAATAAAAAGCTCTAGCACATAACCATTTCTTCAAGCACCAACTACTGAGAGCATGATTGTCATTCTGAGTGTAATGTGCATCGTCCCAAAGTAGCATTGTCTTTTGCATGATTGTGATATCGTTTATTTTGAAATCATTGTATCTAGTCATCACTTAAACCTTGAAGGTGCCCCTGCATTTATGTTTTGCTTCACTAAAGGGGGCAAGCTAGATATAACTTTATCATATTTGCACATCATGTTCATTGCAAATCTTTTTGATGCTTCAGTTTCATGTTGTAAAACTTTCAGTCATTTGTGATTTTCTCATGAGGCAACTTAATTACTATAGAATCATTGTCTCAGTAAGCTTTTGTCATATGACTATGAATAAGTCCTATATAGTTAATAGCATGTCACCACAGAAATTATTCTTGTTATCATTTATCTACTCGAGGACGAGCAGGAATTAAGCTTGGGGATGTGATACGTCCAAAACGTATCTATAATTTCTGCTTGCTCCATGCCACTTTCTGGTGATATTGCTATGATATTCATACACTTCCATACACTTTTGATCATATTTGGACTAAACTTACTAATCCAGTGCACCCCAGTGCTAGTTTCTGTTTTCGGCTGTTTTTGTATTTCAGGTTTTCACGTTACGAGAACTGCCAGGAAAAATCCAGTGCACCCCTAAGCCGGGGGGGGGGGGGCGCCTGGGCCCCCCGAAGCTTGCCCGATGCTCCCCTTTGGCATATATTTAAAGCGTCCTCCGAAACCCTCAGAACAGGAACTCTTTTCGCGATCCCATCTCAGTTCCGCCGCCGCCGCCGCTTCCAAGATCGGGAGCACCAGGAGAACTCTTCCCGGCACCCTGCCGGAGGGGAGGATCACCACCGGGAGCTTCTCCACCACCATGGACGCCTCCCGGATGACTCGTGAGTAGTCTCCCTTGGACCACGAGTCCATGACCAGTAGCTATGTGATGTTCTCCTCCCGTTCTTGTGCTTCACTAATTAGTCCTCGTGAGCTGCCCTACATGATCGAGGAACCTATGTAAT
This sequence comes from Secale cereale, assembly GCA_902687465.1. Classification (NCBI taxonomy): domain Eukaryota; kingdom Viridiplantae; phylum Streptophyta; class Magnoliopsida; order Poales; family Poaceae; genus Secale; species Secale cereale. The sequence goes on from LR738709.1 coordinate 74,476,023, forward strand.
CCTTATGCTGTTGCTATGTTGAGTTTGCTGGGATCCGATGGATTGTGAGATTATGTTCAGATTGATCTTGAGTAATATATTTGATCTACCTCTTTGATATTTATGTTCATAAGTAATTCTTGCATGTTCTCCGTTGTTATTTATTGCTTTGGCCAAGTAATACGTAGTGACTCCAAGCGGGAACGTTATGCACGATTGTGGGTTCATGCCCCTCGATGACTAGCTTGAGTGACAGAAACATGAGTCTAGGGGATGTGCTGTTGCCACAAGGGGGAAAACAACGGTGCTTGTGCCCGCGGGTGCAAGGATTGTTTACTTTACGCAAAGTTCTTTTAATGCAATTGTCTGTTGCATTGAGTTTACACTATGGGTGGGACTCGCAACTTAATACCAGCGAGATGATCTGGATAGATATCTCAAGGTGGATGATTAGTAGTAGATATTGATGGATTTCGGTCTACTTACTTTGGCGTACCGCCCATGCTTTGAACCTCAACCTTTCTTGCAATGTAATCAGCATTGGTTTGCATTCGTGGTCCTGTCAATTGCCCAACTGTAATTTGTTTACCTCACATAGCTGTTTTATCGTCTTTTGGGAGAGAGACATCACTAGTGAACATCATGACACTCCGGTCCATATTACCATCATTGATCACATCCACTATTTACCTTTTTCACTTTTATTTACTATTGCAAAACATTATCTATCACTATTATAATTTGCTTTTAACCCTTTGTGAACTACAAGGCCGGAGGGATTGACAACCTCTCTGTACTCGTTGGGAGCAAAGTTATTTGTATCTGTGTGCAGGTCCACGTTGATTGCTAATACACGCCGTTAGCAGTTGACTCCTACTTGTTGAACCTAGGAGTCTCTGGGGATTCGATCCTTGGTATCTTTGCTAAGGGAAAACACTTCTACATACTGCATCTTACACCTTCCACTTGGGGTAACCAACGAGGGGTTCGAGGCCCATCAACCGACCTTACACGTACGCTTACGTGAGACAGGTTCCACCGACTGACATGCACTAGTTGCATAAGGTGGCTAGCGGGTGACAGTCTCTCCCACTTTAGTCGGATCGGATTCGTTGAAAAGGGTCCTTATGAAGGGTAAATAGAAATTGGCATATCACATTGTGGTTTTGGCGTAGGTAAGAAACGTTCTTGCTAGAAACCTATAGCAACCACGTAAAAACTTGCAACAACAATTAGAGGACGTCTAACTTGTTCTTGCAGCATGTGCCATGTGATGTGATATGGCCAAAAAGGATGTGATGAATGATATATATGTGATGTATGAGATTGATCATGTTCTTCTAATAGGAATCACGACTTGCATGTCGATGAGCATGATAACCGGCAGGAGCCATAGGAGATGTCTTATTTTATTGTATGACCTGTGTGTCAACGAAAAACGCCATGTAATTACTTTACTTTATCGCTAACCGTTAGCCATAGTAGTAGAAGTAATGTTTGGCGAGACAACTTCATGAAGACACGATGATGGAGATCATAGTGTCATGCCAGTGACGATGATGATAATGGGGCCCCGAAGATGAAGATCAAAAGGAGCAAAATGATATTTGCCATATCATGTCACTATTTGATTGCATGTGATGTTTATCATGTTTTTACATCTTATTTGCTTAGAACGACGCTAGTAAATAAGATGATCTCTCACTAAAATTTCAAGAATTGCGTTCCCCCTAACTATGCACCATTGCTAAGGTTCGTTGTTCCGAAGCACCACGTGATGATCGGGTGTGATAGGGTCTAACGTTCGCATACAACGGGTGTAAGGCAGATTTACACACGCGGAACACATAGGGTTCACTAGACGAGCCTAGCATGTACAGACATGGCCTCGGAACACGGAAGATCGAAAGGTCGAACATGAGTCGTATAGAAGATACAATCAACATAAAGATGTTCACCGTTGATGACTAGTCCGTCTCATGTGATGATCGCACACGACCTAGTCGATACGGATCATGTATCACTTGGATGACTAGAGAGATGTCTATCTGAGTGGGAGTTCATTAAATTTGTTTAGATGAACTTAATTGTCATGAACATAATCTAAAATCTTTACAATATGTCTTGTAGATCCAATGGCCCACGCTAAAGTTGTCCTCAACTTCAACGCGTTCCTAGAGAAAACCAAGCTGAAAGATGATGGTAGCAACTATATGGATTGGGTCCATAACTTGAGGATCATCCTCATAGCTGCCAAGAAAACATATGTCCTTGAAGCACCACTAGGTGACGCTCCCGCCCCAACGAACCAGGATGTTATGAACGCATGGCAGTCGCGTTGTGATGATTACTCCCTGGTTCAGTGCGACATGCTTTACTTCTTAGAATCAAGGCTCCAAAAGCGTTTTGAACACCATGGAGCATATGAGATGTTCCAAGAGCTGAAAATGGTTTTCCAAGCTCATGCCCGAGTCGAGAGATATGACGTCTCTGACGCATTCTACAGTTGTAAGAGGGAGGAGAATAGTTATGTCAGCGAGCACATACTCAAATTGTGTGGGTTGCACAATCGCTTGTCTCAGTTGGGAATTAATCTCCCAGATGAAGCAGTCGTTGACAGAATCCTTCAGTCCCTCCCACCTAGCTACAAGAGCTTCGTGATGAACTTCAATATGCAAGGGCTGGAGAAGTCCATTCCCGAGGCGTATTCAATGCTGAAATCAGCGGAGGTGGAGATCAACAAAGAACACGAAGTGTTGATGGTGAATAAAACCACTAAGTTCAAGAAAGGCAAGGGTAAGAAGAACTTCAAGAAGGACGGCAAAGGAGTTGCCGCGCCCGGTAAGCCAGTTGCCAGGAAAAAGCCAAAGAATGGACCCAAGCCTGAGACTGAGTGATTTTATTGTAAGGGAATGGGTCACTGGAAGCGGAACTGCTCCCAAATACTTAGCAGATAAGAAGGCGGGCAACATCAAAGGTATATGTGATATACATGTTATTGATGTGTACCTTACCAGCGCTCGTAGTAGCTCCTGGGTATTTGATACCGGTGCAGTTGCTCACATTTGTAACTCAAAGCAGGAGCTGCGGATTTGTAACACCCCAAAAAATTTGACCTTGATTTATAAATCAAAATTTTTGCCAGGGAATTAAACCTTTCTTTTTCTGGGTTTTCTTTGGTTTCAGAACCACTCTTTCTTTTATTATGGAGTTTTTACCCCAGGTGAAAACTTCTCAAATATATTAATTGGACTGGTTTGCCCTACCGAGAAAAACATATCTTTTATCAGTGGATTTATTTGCATAAATTTCCCCCCCTGAGCTTTATCACTTAAAGTGAATTTTCATTAGTTTTAAAGTTTTATTTGCACTACAACCCTTTGATAAATTTATTTAAAAATTCCACCAAAATTTGGGGATGTCATGTGAAGTCCCTACATCACTTTTATGCAAAAACCCATTGGTGTTCTTTGAAAAAGTTGAGCAAAACATCCTCTTTTGTTCTCTGGTCCTGATTGGCATTTTCTACTGCAGCCCTATGTTAACTTGCTCTTTTAACCATAAGTTTTCTCCTGCTTGTAGTCCTCCCTACAAAACCCTTAAGTCCAGGAGATTGGACCATTTGGAACATTTTTGGTCCATGCAATAATGCCATTTAGTTTCTGTCCAGAATTGATTTTCTCAAAAACTTACACTTGCAAGTTTCTAGTTTTGCCCAACTGACCTTGTCACCATCTCCTACACCTAAAGGGGCACTGGTCTGGAGATTTTGGCCACCCCAAGAGTTGCCATGATGCTCATGGCATTCTGTCAAACTCCTTATATGCATAGCAAGCCTTGGGCATGATTTTTAGTTTGCATTACTAACTTGATCCACTGACCCCGTAGCTTTGTCCACTAATCTTCTAAATGTCCCTAACCTAGACCTGTTAAACCCCAGCCCAAACCAAGGCTCCTAGCCTGCCTTGGCATTTTTCCGAGCAGATGCCGTGCGTAGCGCGAGCAGAGCGCGCGTTTTGCACGTGCATGCGCATGCATCGCCGCGTCCCACTAACGTCTCCGCCGAGCTCGTTCTGGTTCCTTCCACTCGCAGCCAACACGCTCTGGTCCCTCCCACAGCACAGGGCCACCCTGATGCTCTACCGCACCACCGTCGAAATGACCTTGGCGGCACGCCGGCGAGCACAGTGCGCCCCTGCCACGGACGATGCCGCCCAAGCCACTCCAGCGCACCAGCTGCCCCCTGGAGCAGTCTAAGCTTATCCACGAGCTGCCTCCACGTCGCCCTGCTGCAACAGAATGGAGGTTCGCCGATGAGCTTATCCTCGGCCGTCGTGGAACCGACCTTGAGTGCTATATATAGGAGCCCCGAGCTCGTCCGAGGACTAAGGCGACCTCAAGCCATCTCCCTGATGCCCCAACACCCAGCAATCAACGGTAGGAGGGCTGTCTCCCTCGTCTCCGGCCAGTTCTGCTGCCGTCGAATCCCAGCTCCATTTGCCGCGAGCAGACCCTCCCTCGTCCATCTAGCACCACCATCAGACTAACCTTGCTCGTACAGAGCTGCCCATACTCTCAACTACGACCCGGAGCCACCGTAGCCAAGACCCCCAATTCCGGCCGAGGCCACCTCCGCCGCGGAGCTCGCCGCCGGTGATTCTCTTCACCCCCACCGACCTAACAACTACCGGGAGGACCGCCCAGACTGGCGGATCCATCCCCATCCCCAGAACCCCTCAAGAAGCCGTGGCTCATCGACGACGATCGCCGGAGCCCCGCCCCGCTCGGACAGAGGAGGAAGGAGGCGGGCGACTGGTCAAACCTGACCAATGGACCCAAGGGACCCACTGTCAGTGACCCAGAGCCGGCACGCGTAGTCTTAAGTGGAAGCATAAACGCCAAAGTACGTTTTCCCTGCATCGAACGCGTATTCTTCCCCGAAATGTTCTCTTTTCTGGTTTTATTTAAAAAACATAAATGGATTGAACTTTGACTAGCTACAACTTTTTAAATATAAGTCCAAATAACTTGATTCTTTTTCTGTTGTTCCTCAAATTTGTTCTAGTTTATTTTCATATTTATTTGAAAATTTTCCAAACAACGTTTTTCTACAGTTTTAAAACTATGTGTTGATTTCAAACTTTCTTAAATAGGATTTTTGAAGAAGGAGACAACTTTCTAAAGTTTTGGAATGCTCCCTGCTGATACGTCCAAAACGTATCTATAATTTATGCTTGCTCCATGCTTCTTTTGTGTGATATTGCTATGATATTGATGCACTTCCATACACTTTTGATCATACTTGGACTAACCCATTAACTCAGTGCACCACAATGCCAGTTCATGTTTTCTGCTGTTTTTCTATTTCAGGTTTCCCCCATATTAAAAGTGCTCCAAAAATTCCTGGTAAAATATAGGAAAAATCAGCGTACAGGAAGCTTCGCAAAGAACCAAAGATGGGCCAGAGGGGAGCCAGGGGAGGCCCAGGCAGCCACCTGGCGCGGCACCACCCCTGGCCGCGCCAGGGGGGCGCCTGGTGCCCCTGCTCCGCCTCTGGCTGCCCCCCATCGCATATATATCCCTCTCGTCCCGAAACCCTCGAGGACAGAACCCTTTTTCGTGATCTCGCCTCTGTTCCGCTGCCGCAGCGCTTCCAAGATCGGGAGCATCAGGAGAACTCTTCCCGGCACCCTGCCGGAGGAGAGAACCACCACCGGGAGCTTCTCCACCACCATGGACGCTTCCCGGATGAGTCGTGAGTAGTCCACCTTGGACCATGGGTCCATGATCAGTAGCTATGGGATGTTCTCCTCCCCTCTTTGCTCTTCATGGTTTAGACCTCGTGAGCAGCCCTACATGATCGAGGCACATATGTAATCTTTCTGCTGTTGCTTTGCTGAGTTTGCTGGGATCTGATGGATTATGAGACTATGTTCAGATTGTGTTTGAGTAATATATTTGATTCACCTCTTTTATATCTTTGTTCTTGAGTAATTCTTGCATGCTCTCCTTTGCTGTTTATTGCTTTGGCCAAGTAGTAGGTAGTAACTCCAAGAGGGAGCGTTATGCTTGATTGTGGGTTCATGCCCCCTGATGACTAGCTTGAGTGACAGAAACATGAGTCTAGGGGATGTACTATTGCCACAAGGGAGAAAACAACGATGCTTGTACTTGCGGGTGCAAGGATTGTTTACTTTACGCAAAGTTCTTTTAATGCAGTTGTCTGTTGCTTTGAGCTTACACCTTGGGTGGGATTCGCAACTTAATACCAGCGAGATGTTCTGGATAGATATCTCAAGGTGGATGATTAGTAGTAGATGCAGATGGATTTCGGTCTACTTGCCTTGGCGTACCGCCCATGCTTTTGAGCCTCTACCTTTCTTTGCAGCATAGTTATCATTGGTTTGCTCACATAATCCTGTCAATTGCCCAGCTGTAATTTGTTTACCTCGCTTTGCTGTTTTATCGTCTTTTGGGAGAGAGACATCACTAGTGAACATCATGGGACCCCGGTCCATATTACCACCGCTGATCACACCTTCTATTTACTTCCTGTTTTTATTTCCTAGTTGAAGTCATAGCTATCATTATTATCTCTTGTGTTTGATCCTTTGTAAACAACAAGGCCAGAGGGATTGACAACCTCTCTATACTCGTTGGGAGCAAAGTTATTTGTATCTGTGTGCAGGTCCCATCAACCGCTAAGTTTCTGGCGCCATTGACACCTACTTGTCGACCCTCGGAGTCTCACGGGATTCGATCCTTGGTATCTTTGCCAAGGGAAATTTGCCGCTACGCTACATCTCGACCTTCCACTTGGGGTACCCAACGAGGGGCAAGAAGCCATCAAGCAAGTTTTTGGCGCCGTTGCCGGGGACTCCACTCTTCAAGATAGGGGAGTTGCACGCTATCTTTTATCTTTGCTTTTTAGTCTTGTTAGTTTACCTTTCAGTTTTTGCTTTAGTGTCCTTTATCAAAAATCACAAAAAAATTATTTGCTTTTCTGTTAGTAGTCCTTTCTGTTTAGTCAAGCATGTTAGGACTTGGTGCTTTGAGGGAATCAGAAGTTCTAGATTTCCATCAAAGGGATGGAGAAAATATGAAGAAGGCATGGGACAGAATTTCTGATGCACATAGGAGAATTATGCCTTGGATACCTATAAAAATTGTGCTTAGAAATTTTTACCACGGTCTTTTTAAATGGTGTAAACACTCTCTTGATATTATAGCTGAAGGAGATTTCCTAGAGTGCGATGAAGCTAGAGCTCTTGAAATTATACATGGTCTATCTAGTTACTTTGTTTATGATCATAGTTTTGATACTGTCATAGATAGACTTGCTACTATTGAGAAGAGAATGGATGCTCTAGGCTTGATGAAGGTAGAGGAACCCAAACCCAATAAGAGAGATATTTTGGAAATAGACAATGATTGGGAGCCTTTTGTTAGGATTAGCATCTCTAATCAAGACTTCCTTGCTTATTGTGATATTGGATCTATGGTTTCTACTATGCCAAAAATTATTCATGATTCTTTAAAATTTAACATGGACAAATTATCATCCTATCATGAAAATGCTAGTGGAGATATTTCTGAGATCCAGGGAAGAATAAAAGATGTACCAGTTACATTCCTTAAAGGAATTGCAATGGTTGATTTCTTCATCATGAACCCAAACCAAGGAAATATAGTGGTTGGAAGGGACTTCCTCCGAGCCGTAAAAGGCTTCATCGATATAGGTAAGGGACAAATCTGCCTTCGCGGGAAGGCAAAAGGTACGTACCCCTTTCCTAGAAGGAACAAGGATGAACTTGTTGAGGAACCATTTGAAGCAATTTATAACTCTGATTATTATGATGACTTTTGTTTCCTCCTTTTTGCATCATGCCTAGCTTAAAGGCATAAAAGAAAGCGCTTTTGGGAGGCAGCCCACAACGAATTAGGTTTTATTTTGCTTTTGTTGTGTCTTGATGTTTGTTACTACAGTAGCATCATCATTGTATCTTTTCTTTTCAGCTTTGTGCCAAGTTTAGCCTCCGATTGCAAGAAAGTTCAAAAGTTGTGACGTGCTGTCCAGAAAACAGATTCTTTCCTTGGACAGAAAAATTCGAATAAAATCACCAGATCATCTTTTTGATCTGAATTGTTTTGACAGCGTGCTCTATACAATTGGCTTTCGAGCGTCTGTTCTGAGTTTTTTGATTTGAGTTGCAGAAGTGCCCCGAAAAAATTATTTACTACCTGCTGGTCTGTTTTTCACAAATTCTGTCCTATTTTGCCTTTTCTTCGTTTTGCGAACCTTGAGCTTGCTTTTTCTTTGCAAAAACCTTTTGGCAATATTGAGAAACAGTAGCTCTTCAAGATTATCTTTATTTCCAGTAGGGAAAAATTATTTTATTGTGGGTACTAACCTCGCTAATCAGATTATGATGAGTTATGTATGAAGGGAGTTTTCAAGTGTGCGAGGGAAGATGATGAAAGAAGATTCAGGAGGGTCAAACGCTTAAGCTTGGGGATGCCCCCATGCACCCCCAAGAAATATTCAAGAAGACTCAAGCGTCTAAGCTTGGGGATGCCCCCATGCATCCCCTTCTCCATCAACAATTATTAGTTCGTCTTTCGTTCCACTATATTCTTATCACTTCATGCGTTATGTGCTATGCTTGGAGCGTCTTGCTCTTAGTTTCCTTTTTTTAGTTTTCTTTAGCTTTGCTTGCTGTTCATAACAAGTTAGAACTCAGATTTCTTTGTGTGGGAGAGAAACACGCTCCACTTCAAACTAGAACACAACATAGGATTTTCATGCTTATCTTTGCTGTGTGTGTTCTTTGTCTTTCCATAGCTGCTGTCATGTTTAGCTCTTAGTTTTCATGCTTTTCTTTTTAAAGAGCTTTTGTTTAGTTGGTTGCTGAACTCTCTTGAGTTTTCATGTTTATCTTGTTAAGAGAGTTTGCCTGTTGCACTGAGTTGTGTGTCTTAACTTAAAGTAGGTAATTGAGGTTGCTATTTAATTTTAGTAGTAACTTGCAATAGTTTTGAGGTATTGCCATGAGTAATGTCTGAACTTTTGGTGTCAAGAGCTTTAGCCTATTAGTGATAGATGTCGTATTTTGGGCAATCCGTGTTTATTTTCGAAAACCTACAAAATAGTTGAGAACTTTAGCTACTAGATGGATCACTAATCTTTGGAGCGATCGAATATTAGAGTACACTCACATACCATGAGTCGAGGATGCGCAAGGATAACCAAACCCCCATACACTCCTCCTCAGGGTACTTGTCTCTTTGTGAACCTCCTAATTAGATTGAGAGTTACCGATAATAAGTGCATGAGTTCTTCGGACTAATGTGAGTATTCGAAAGTTGACACTTCCACCTAGCCATATTTTTCTAGCCTCTTCGGTACCGTGCATTGCCCTTTCTCACCGCGAGAGTTGGCGCATACTTCACCGGTGCATCCAAATCCTTGGCACGATACGCTCTGTCATCATAAGCCTCATTATATCCTTCCTCAAAACAGCCACCATACCTACCTATCAAGGCATTTCCATAGCCTTTCCGAGATACATTGCCATGCAACATCCATCTTCTCATGACTTGATCTTCATGTCATACATGCTTTTTGCTTGATCGATGAGCCGCATGCTAGTTGGGCCTTGCCCTAATCATTGCTACATGACGCGCTAGTATCATTGCATATCCTGCTACACCGGTAGAGGCATACATTTGCATACATCATGATAGTTTCATTTTCTTTATGTTGAGTACTTTTGTAAAGTGTGAAAGATCTTCTATACTTCTTGTAATTTATAGAGTGTTGCCCCTAAAGTGAGGAAAATATCCCAAAGAGGACAAAATGAAAAGATCCCAAAGAGGTCAAATGAGAGTTAAATAGAAAGAGCCTTTGAGGCCACAAAAAAATAAAAAAAGAGAAAAAAAAGAGAAAAAGAAATAAAAAGAGAGAAGGGGGCACACTACTATTCCTTTTGAGAGATCCGCACTCGTACTCCATCTTATACCTTGTACTCCATAGAGATTATCATTCATGCATATAGCTATGTGGGGACCTTCACACTATAGAACTTGGCTTGTATATTCCAATGATGAGCCTCCTCAAAAAAGCTCTAGGTCTTCTTGAGCGAGCAAGTTGGATGCACCCCAACTAGTTCCATTGGAGAGCTTACCTTAGCTCATATGTGCACCCGTTGCATGGCAATCCCTACTCCTCACATTATATCTATCATTTGGCTTTCTCTCGCCTTTGATTGTCCTCATTTGATGTGAGCCTTTCACACCTTTTTTGTCTTCCCCCTTCATCATTTTTCTCTCTTTGCTATCCTAAGTGTCAACTTTCTTTCTTACGCTCATCCATTGCATGAGTGCTAAAAATATCGAAAGGGAGTTGATCATTTTGACTTGTACCTGGCTAGTGGTCTGGGGATGAGTCAAGATAAGATTTCAAAGAAGACCAAGTGTGAAACTTTAGTAGATTAAGTTCTCAACAATACAAAAACTATGTTTTACTCTCTCGTATATCCCTATCTCCTTTCTTGCACGCAAACAACATTTGGAGACATTCGAGTCACGGACAGCGAGAGCTCTTGCACCTTTATGTTCTTATGTTGCTTGTTACAATGCTAATATAGACTCTTGCTTGTTATGACTTGAATTGAATTACATGCCTTGATTGCTTTACTTAAAAAGTTCTTATATGGTTGGTAGCATGTCACCAAAGAAATTACGCTTGTTATCATTTACCTACTCGAGGACGAGCAGGAATTAAGCTTGGGGATGTAGATACGTCCAAAACATATCTATAATTTATGCTTGCTCCATGCTTCTTTTGTGTGATATTGCTATGGTATTGATGCACTTCCATACACTTTTGATCATATTTGTACTAACCTATTAACTCAGTGCACCACAGTGCCAGTTCCTGTTTTCTGCTGTTTTTCTATTTCAGGTTTCCCCCATATTAAAAGTGCTCCAAAAATTCCAGGAAAAATATAGGAAAAATCAGCGTACAGGAAGCTTCGCGAAGAACCAAAGATGGGCTAGAGGGGAGCCAGGGGAGGCCCAGGCGGCCACCTGGCACGGCCCCACCCCTGGCCGCGCCAGGGGGGGCGCCTGGGGCCCCTGCTCCGCCTCTGGCTGCCCCCCTTCGCATATATATCCCTCTCGTCCCGAAACCATGGAGGACAGAACCCTTTTTCGCGATCTCGCCTCTGTTCCGCCGCCGCAGTGCTTCCAAGATCGGGAGCATCAGGAGAACTCTTCCCGGCACCCTGCCGGAGGGGAGAACCACCACCGGGGGCTTCTCCACCACCATGGACGCTTCCCGGATGAGTCGTGAGTAGTCCACCTTGGACCATGGGTCCATGATCAGTAGGTATGTGATGTTCTCCTCCCCTCTTTGCTCTTCATGGTTTAGACCTCGTGAGCTGCCCTACATGATCGAGGCACATATGTAATCTTTCTGCTGTTGCTTTGCTGAGTTTGCTGGGATCTGATGGATTATGAGACTATGTTCAGATTGTGTTTGAGTAATATATTTGATTCACCTCTTTGATATCTTTGTTCTTGAGTAATTCTTGCATGTTCTCTGTTGCTGTTTATTGCTTTGGCCAAGTACTAGGTAGTAACTCTAAGAGGGAGCGTTATGCTTGATTGTGGGTTCATGCCCCCTGATGACTAGCTTGAGTGACAGAAACATGAGTCTAGGGGATGTGCTGTTGCCACAAGGGAGAAAACAACGGTGCTTGTACTTGCGGGTGCAAGGATTGTTTACTTTACGCAAAGTTCTTTTAATGCAGTTGTCTGTTGCTTTGAGTTTACACTTTGGGTGGGATTCGCAACCTAATACCAGCGAGATGTTCTGGATGGATATCTCAAGGTGGATGATTAGTAGTAGATGCAGATGGATTTTGGTCTACTTGCCTTGGCGTACCGCCCATGCTTTTGAGCCTCTACCTTTCTTTGCAGCATAGTTAGCATTGGTTTGCGCACATAATCCTGTCAATTGCCCAGCTGTAATTTGTTTACTGAGCTTTGGTGTTTTATCGTCTTTTGGGAGAGAGACATCACTAGTGAACATCATGGGACCCCGGTCCATATTACCACCGCTGATCACACCTTCTATTTACTTCCTGTTTTTATTTCCTAGTTGCAGTCATATCTATCATTATTATCTCTTGTGTTTGATCCTTTGTAAACAACAAGGCCGGAGGGATTGACAACCTCTCTGTACCCGTCAACCGCTAAGTTTCTGGCGCCGTTGACACCTACTTGTCGACCCTCGGAGTCTCACGGGATTCGATCCTTGGTATCTTTGCTAAGGGAAATTTGCCGCTACGCTACATCTCAACCTTCCACTTGGGGTAACCAACGAGGGGCGAGAAGCCATCACCTGCCTCTCCACTACTTGGAGGAAAGCATTCTGAACCCTGGCCCAATACTTATGGTGTGTTGTTGATACGATTACAACATCACCTCGACATGGATGCATTCATTTTCTGACGTGATGATAGGATCATACCCCTGAGTGCATAATGTAGACTCCTTGCTGTTGAAAAATTAATATGTGTGTGAAGATAATCCCCCTCGTATGCCTTTCATGCCTAACGGAAGAAAGCCGTGAAATGTATGTCTTGTGTAGACACGAGCTTGTCACTAGTCCCTCGTCGGGACGGTGGTGTCCGGTATGGCATGGGGAGGTAGGATGAGGGGTGGTTCCGTCCGTTGATTTGGAATATATTGGTTATGCTAATCATACAAGCGATGCTTGAACCTCCTAAGTCGGCCATATATCGAGCCTTGTTCCAGTAACCCCCATACTTGTTTCGTGCTACCACTTGTCCCTGCCAGAGGTAGGGTACGGTCCAATAAATTGTCAACCCCTGTCCTAACACAAACCGTACAGAGAGGCCATGGTGGAAGATACCGGCTGCATCTGGTAGGCATGCCACCTGGTCAGGGGGCATGGGTGTTTTCGGTTGGAGCCGAAGGGGATAGCTTCCACAGTTTGCGCGCGTTATAATTTTTTTTGATCCCATGCTAGTCGAGGTTGCAGCCTCCCCACTTAGAGTTTTGCTTAACGGGTGTCGTGGGTGATTCCATACACCGGTAAGCTAGGCTGGTGTGTACGGTCAAGTGTGTTTTCAAATTAAAAGACCGTAAATGGAATTAGTCCCGATGGACTAAAGGAATCCGTTACTAGTGGGTAAAGAGTACACCCTCTGCAGAGATTGTATCTATTCGAATACCCGTGTCCATGGGTTAGGACAACAGTCTGGGATGGGTCAAGTGTCGGTCTTACTGTCGGTCTTCGGAGGAAAGACTACCAAACCAAAACACGGATCATGACTTGTGACCTATGATGACTGTTACTCTTATTATTATTATGAACTACTAGTAGAACGCCCGTGCGTTGCCACGGGCTCTTTAAATTTTCTAATGAGTATCTTTTATTTATTATCCCCTCATCTTGAGTGAATGGTGCTCTACTTAGAAACACAATAATCAAGTATTAGGAAATTTCATCGAACCAACAACAACGAACAGTATGATACCTATCCTACTAATATAGGTAGGTCGTATTTTTTGTCCTTCATGCACTCCTGCATAAAAGTCCCTGCCCGTTTTAGAATCAACACAATGTCCGCTCGCACACGAAAAAAATGCATCTCTACACTGGGGAACGGGGCCAACAAAAGCTCAAACTGCTATCCAATCTCGATTTCGTGCTCTTCCACCTCCATTAATAAAGATGGGTCGTGAAAGCTTTCCTCACGACGACCTCGAGCAGCCACCGACATTGCTCCCCGCATCTACCCCTACCCCATGTTGCCTATGGTTGTAGTTTGGATCTTGAGGACATTTGCATGGGGAGCTCGGTTTTACAAAAGTACATTCATACAGTAGGCTAAGAACTCCGAGAGAAATTGGAAGTACGTCAAATTGAACACACACACCTCTTCCTATAGCTTGAGAACACGCCATAGGAAGCCCTTGAACGTGTCCTTTCGGCTACAAAAGCATCTCTGTGCCACCACATTAGTTTTCTCTAAAACTGCTCACAAAATCCTACACCACGTGAGAAACCCTAGAAATATGACATGTAAATACTTGCATTAAGCTGTAAGTACATGATCTATAAATACCGCAAATGCAGAAGTACCACACAGCTATGCCACAACCCTAAGAAATATGTGTCTCCTATCCTTCTTCAAACTTCGGAAGAATCACTCACGTGTATTCGTGAGCTACGGTAACCACGAAAAATAAACTATGGCAGTAACAACAAATAATATCAAAAAAGTAATTACAATCGGGGCAATACACTACATCTGCCAGCATGTGGAACCTAATACTTTTGTACCCTCAACATCATATTCTTTCCGCGCCACTGCCATTTGCACAGCCTTCATTATGCTTTTCTTCAAGGTTTCATGTGAAAAGTATGAGGGCACTCACAACCGTTGCAGATAAAATTCTTAATAAATAAGTTTTGTTTCTATTTATATCCAACAAGTAAAACTCTGGGGTACCATCATTAAGTATTTTCTATCTGGTAACAAGAAAAAAGCACATAAAACCAAATCAGAGCCCCCAAAATGGAAGCCTATCATAAATGAGTTAAGACTCCAAATCACCGCCATTATTCCATAACGAACAGATCAAACTTTCGACATACCAGTCATAAAGTGTTTCATTTCTCTCATGCAAAATTAAAATAGCTCAACAAATGAAGTCAGAACCTGAACAACGGAAATTTGTTAAGAAATAAGTGACAATAACTTATCTTATTAATGACATGATTTAATAATCAAACGATCACTTCCATATGCATTATCAATATTTTAGAGCATGTTCTTCCTGTACATAAGGGTAGACTTGGTACAATATTTAATTACCTTTAAAATCTTGAAGTATCAATCCTGAAATTCAATAGTATACCCAATAACATGAACTTGTATTTGGAAGTGATATACATATGGGGGGAGTACGTACTACCTAATAAATTCGTAGTATACAAATTCTGCCTCCATGCTGAGATATTTTTTCTGCACATCGCTCTGGTTCATTTTAAGTTACGCTCGGGGTTAGGCCACCATCAACCGACAGCACATGGACCTGCAGAATTAAACAAGTTGGTAGTCAATTCCGGTGAACATGAAGGAATCTTCAGGTCATAGTGCCCAAATTGCCCGTATTTGTTGCCTAGCAGCCCAAGTGCACAAAAAATCACTCGTATCCCGGACACAAGGGCACCAATAGGATTCTAATTGAACAAGTAGTAAGTGAAGCAAATATCACACACCATCATGCTGGTATGAAGTACGAACCTGTTACTGGTGGACGACCGCATCGGAAGTTCTTGCAATCTTCATGTAGGTAGCACAAAATTACTTCCTGAAAAAGAAGATAGCACAAAATTACGTCATACAAATTTTTACGCCTGCAGTGAGCCTCTCACACGGTCATCTCATCGGAGCGGCGCTTGATGGCCTTCCAGCCCTTCTTAACTCGAATATGTTGGAGAACCATGACTGACTTGGAGTCTATTGTTTCCTCCGCAGTGCATATTTTGTTTCTTTCCACTTTTAAAGTTTTTGTAAAATCTTTGAGTCAGATTGCAACATATACAACAACATTTATCAACATATACATCAGCATATATCAAAACATATACAGTAGGATGCTTGTTTTTGTATGCCATCATTAATTATTTTAGAGTTTACCTTGCAATTGAATCTGGCTGTTGTATCCATTGCATCTACGTCAACACTTCTTGAGCCCATGGGGATGGGAACTTGGCTATTTATTCTGAGCCCCATCGCAATCTAGCATCAGAGGGTTGTATCGATCGGTCACATACAAATGCCGCTGCCACTACTGCTCCAAGTTGAACTGCTACAACAGACCACATATCCATACGTCTATCTGTTATTATAAATTTAAAGTCCTGAATTTGCGTGTGCAACTCGCTTATAAGATTCTGTCTGTAAATAAATTTCTCCACTGCCTCAAAGAGATCATGTAACGTACTTGGAGAAAAATGACCATACATCTGTAATCCATTGATGAACTATTTTGGGAGCAGAAAACAGTCGGGCTCATCTGGTAGCACGTGACGGGGATCTTCATGGCGGGCGCTGCACGGGGCTCCTGCCTACCACAGCCCTCGGCCATGGCCACCCATGCGGCGACGGCCTCTAAGCTCCTTGCACGCACCTCGGCCCCTTGCCACGCAGCCGCCCCGTTTGTTGATGGCAGTGTGGGTGAGGGAGGGGAGTGTCCTCGTCGTTGCGGCCACGGCGACGGATCGCGAGCTGGTGTCCTTCCTCCGGGGATGCGTTGCAGGCTCACGTCGCCCTAGTGACGAGCTTTAGGGTTTGGAAGGGAGCAGAGAGGGGTGTCATGCGTGGGTTTCGCTGGAGGGAGACGTGGGTGAGTCAAGCGGCGGCTAGAGAGATCACAGGAGGGAGATGTGGGTAGGTCAGATAACTATGAGAAAGGTATATAAGCGAGATTATTGGGAAAGAGATGATTGCGTCCCGGTTAATGCGAATGAGGGAATTGTATCCCGATTTTCTAGAGGAGAGATCATGCATTAGACGAAAGATGGATTACATCCTATTTTTTGGACAGCAAGAAAAATATATGAAAAAATGGAAACGTGAGGAGATCGTGAGGGTGGGGCTGGCGACTTCCTTCGATCGATGTGAGGGGAGGCAAACGAACAAACCAAACGACGTACGGACTCCTCCATTAGGAGTAGAGATTGGTTCTTAGAAAAAGCAAACATCAATGCATTAGGAAAATTAGGATTTGGAATTGATGGTCATAAAACTAAACTTTATTAATTGGTAATGTGTTATCGGTTCCTGCCCGTTTATAACGTGTCTAGTTAGGAAACTTTGGGAAAATTAGGAAAATTTTATTGCGTTATGAATGAATTGATTGTGTCTGTTTACCTTAAGTTAATTGATTGCGTTTGG
This sequence comes from Secale cereale, assembly GCA_902687465.1. Classification (NCBI taxonomy): domain Eukaryota; kingdom Viridiplantae; phylum Streptophyta; class Magnoliopsida; order Poales; family Poaceae; genus Secale; species Secale cereale. The sequence goes on from LR738709.1 coordinate 74,493,002, forward strand.
AAATAATTGATTGTCATGCATTATTGCATTTGGAAAGAATTGATTGTCAATGAATTAGGAAAATTAGGATTTGGAATTGATGGTCATAAAACTAAACTTTATTAATTGGTAACGTGTTATCGGTTCCTGCCCATTTATAACGTGTCTATTTAGGAAACTTTGGGAAAATTAGGAAAGTTTTTATTGCGTTTGGAAAGAATTGATTGTGTCTGGTTACCTTAAGTTAATTGCTTGCGTTTGGAAAGAATTGATTGTCATGCATTATTGCGTTTGGAAAGAATTGATTGTCATGCATAAATCGGGGACGTAAGGAGGGAAACGGAACCTGACTGCGTGTGGTGAGTGGGGTGGGGTTGGGGTGGGTTAATTTTAGCGAAAAAAAACCGGTTGAAAAAAAACCAGACGAGGTGGGACGAAAAAAAACCAGACGAGGTGGGACGAAAAAAAACCTGGAACAAAGACTGCCAACTGCTCCATTAGGAGTAGAGAAACGTTTTTATTGTTTGAGTTATTGAGTATCCCTGGGATGGTTCTACCTCCTGGATATTCACGGTTATTTCTTTTATTTATATGCCCTTTATGTGGTGTCGCTCAGACGCCCGACTGTGGCATGCTTGTTATTTCTTTTATTTATAAGCCCTTTATGTGGTGTCGCTCAGACGCCCGACTGTGGCATGCTCGTTACTTCTTTCATTTATAACCCCTCTATGTGGTGTCGCTCAGACACCCGACTATGGCTTGTTTTATTCTTTTCCCCTGATTGCATATTCATGATTCATATGAGTAAACTGCTTGCATCGTGGATTTTTATTTCGTGACCAGCGTAGTGATTGTCGAATATTTCCGAGTATGATTATCTATTGTTATATTGTACCTGTGTTCATAGTGTTTGCGAGTACATTCAAAGTACTTACTGGCTTGTCCCTGGCTATTGTCTTGGCCAGATTTCTTGCATGGAGAGGAGCGTTGGGACGACCGCCCCGGAACCTACGCAACGTTGATAGCAGCCTCGTGAAGATAGGAGCTAACCTGGTCAGCTATTCCCGTGGGAAATGGAGTCCCACAGACACCGATGCACTATAGACCGCTTCCGCCATCACCCACTGGAAACCTTGTGTTGTTCTCTCAGGCCAGAATGGTCTTGTACTACATATTTTGTATTTTAGCTTGGAATTTCTGTATCAAGTGGTGACTCATCAGCTAACAATAATCCTAGGGCTGGTGAGCACAAGGGCCATTTTCTGGGACATTTATCCCGAAAACCCGGTCCTGACAGGAATAAACGGAGATTGGCGAAGGACAAGGTGACAATGCGCGTTGGGAATGGTTCCAAGGTCGGTGTGATCGCCGCCGGCATGCTGCCTCTGCATCTACCTTCAGGGTTAGTTTTAAACCTCAATAATTGCTATTTAGTACCAGCTTTGAGCATGATCATTGTATCTGGATCTCGTTTAATGCGAGATGGCTAATCATTTAAATCCGAGAATAATGGTTGTTCTATTTATATGAGAGAGCTATTTTATGGTCATGCACCGCTGGTCAATGGTTTATTCTTAATGAATCTCGAACGTGATATTACACATATTCATAGTGTGAATGCCAAAAGATGTAAGGTTGATAATGATAGTCCCACATACTTGTGGCATTGCCGCCTTGGTCATATTGGTGTCAAACGTATGATGAAGCTCCAAGTAGATGGACTTTTGGAGTCTCTTGATTATGAACCATTTGACAAGATGACCAAGACTCCATTCTCCGGAACAATGGACCGAGCAACCAACCTTATTGGAAATCATACATACCGATGTGTGCGGTCCGATGAGTGTTGAAGCTCGCGGTGGCTATCGTTATGTTCTCACCATCACTGATGACTTAAGTAGATATGGGTATGTCTACTTGATGAAACACAAATCTAAGACCTTTGAAAAGTTCAAGGAATTTCAAAATGAGGTTGAGAATCAACTTGACAGAAAAATAAAGTTGTTGCGATCGGATCGTGGAGGAGAATATTTAAGTCACGAATTTGGCACGCACCTTTGGAACTGTGGAATTGTTTCACAATTGACGCCGCCTGGAACAGCTCAGCGTAATGATGTGTCGGAACATCGTAATCGTACTCTATTGGACATGGTGCGATCTATGATGTCTCTTACCGACTTACCACTATCATTTTGGGGTTATGCTTTAGAGACTGTCGCATTCACTTTAAATAGGGCACCGTCTAAATCCGTTGAGACGACACCGTATGAACTTTGGTTTGGCAAGAAACCTAAGTTGTCGTTTCTAAAAGTTTGGAGATGCGATGCTTATGTTAAGAAGCTTCAACCTGAAAAGCTCGAACCCAAATCGGAAAAATTCGTATTCATAGGATACCCTAAGAAAACTATTGGGTACACCTTCTACCTCAGATCCGAAGGCAAGGTCTTCATTGCTAAGAATGGATCCTTTCTGGAGAAAGAGTTTCTCTCGAAAGAAGTGAGTGGGAGGAAAGTGGGACTTGATGAGGTGACAGTCACCCCTTCCGAACCAAAAAAGTAGCGCAGCGCAGGAAGATGTTCCTATGGTGCCTGCACCGACTAGGGAGGAAGTTAATGATAATGATCAGGAAGCTTCAGATCTAGTTACTACTGAACTTCGTAGGTCCACAAGGACACGTTCCGCACCAGAGTGGTATGGCAACCCTGTCCAGGATATCATGTTGTTAGACAACGGTGAACCTTCGAACTATGAAAAGCGATGGCGGGCCCAGATTCCAACAAATGGCTTGAAGCCATGAAATCCGAGATAGGATCCATTTATGATAACAAAGTATGGACTTTGGTGGACTTGCCCGATGATCGGCACGCCATAGAAAATAAATGAATCTTTAAGAAGAAGACTGACGCGGATGGTAATGTGACCATCTATAAGTCTCGGCTTGTCTCTAAATGTTATCGACAAGTTCAAGGGATTGACTACGACGAGACTTTCTCTCCTGTAGCGATGCTGAAGTCCGTCCGAATCATGTTAGCAATTGCCGCATTCTATGATTATGAGATATGGAAAATGGATGTCAAAACAGCATTCCTTAATGGCTTCCTCAAGGAAGAACTGTATATGATGCAGCCAGAAGGTTTTGTCGATCCTGAGAATGCTAACAAGGTATGCAAGCTCCAGCGCTCAATCTATGGGCTGGTGCAAGCATCTCGGAGTTGGAACATTCGCTTTGATGAGGTTATCAAAGCGTTTGGGTTTATACATACTTTGGGAGAAGCCTCTATTTACAAGAAAGTGAGTGGGAGCTCTGTAGCATTTCTCATATTATATGTGGATGATATATTGCTGATGGGAAATGATGTAGAATTCTTGGAAAGCATAAAGGCCTACTTGAATAAGAGTTTTTCAATGAAGGACCTTGGAGAAGCTGCTTACATATTAGGCATGAAGATCTATAGACATAGATCGAGATGCCTCATTGGTCTTTCACAAAGCACATACCTTGACAAGATATTGAAGAAGTTCAATATGTATCAGTCCAAGAAAGGGTTCTTGCTTGTATTGCAAGGTATGAGATTGAGCATAGCTCAATGCCCGACCACGGCAGAAGATAGAGAAAAGATGAGTGTCATCCCCTATGCCTCGGCCATAGGGTCTATTATGTATGCCATGCTGTGTACCAGACCTGATGTGAACCTTGCCATTAGTTTGGTGGGGAGGTACCAAAGTGATCCTGGTATGGAACACTGGACAGCGTGTCGTGGTTCTAAGTCTGACAGTAAGGGTAGGGGGTACGAATGGAGAGGCAAGGTTCTAGCTATGGTGAGGTTGTACACAAGGTGTTAGCGAGTTCAGGCCCTTCTCGGAAGAAGTAATAGCCCTACGTCTCGGTGCCCGGAAGCTTGGTCGACTGATATGTGTATGCATGTTTACAGAGGTGCGAACCCTTGTTATGGAGGAGGGGGGTGGCTTATATAGTGTGCCAGGACCCCAACCATGCTCCAAGTTACCAATGGTTTAAAGCTACATTAAGGCAGGCGTTACTGATAAAGCCTGCAGTAAAGGATAATTAAGGTATTTACTACAGTGAGTAAATATAGGACTGTTGCTGTTCCAAGAGGCGCTTGGCCTTCGGAGGTCGAGTGCCTGGTCCGGTCGAGTGGAGTTGAGTCGTCCTGCGTACATGAGTCAGTCGAGTGAAATGGTTCCTTGGACTGTCTCAGCCGACTGTCTCCATTGTCATGGTTCTTGTCTTTTGATCTTCTAGGGTAGTGACCTTGGGTGAGGTACCTTGGTCAGGCCTATGACCCTACCCTAGGTCTGTAACCTCGTCAGTAGCCCCTGAATGGATTGAGGCTTGAGCAAGGGGATGTTGAGGGAAGCTCTGGTTTTGGTTCGACGTCCTTGGGGTATATTGTTTCGGAGCTCATGACTTGGGCAGGCTCCCTCAGTTGTGTCTTGGTCGCCTCGATCGATTCTGAAGCCATCAGTGAATTAGTTGCTTCTCGCGTCGACTGGATGTCTTGCGTCGACTGGATTTTGCGCTAGGCGTCGGACGCTGTGAGCGCGTGCCGTTTTCGACGGGATCGGTTGCCCTCTGGCCGTCGTATTCGGCGGGGCTTTTGAAATTTGGGGGAGCGCGCGGTGCGGGACATCCTACATCAATCGGAGAGGTGCGGTTCGAACGCCTCGATTCGTGCGCCTCCTTTTTCGCCACATATCGCGTCGGCGTCTGTTACGGGATCGGTTAGGATTGCTCGGGGCCACCGGTCAGCCACTCTACCGAGCCATTATATAGGCTCGCCGAGCCCGCAACGGGGGACACTGTGCGCCCAATCTTCTCCCGTTCGCATCAGCTTCTCTACAGCGTTCTTGTTTCTCCGCCGCGCCCCCGTTCCTTCCTGCTTCTCGCCGCAGCGACCGCCGTCTCGCGAGCCATGGGCAAAGACAAGACTGCGGCCATGGAGCGCTCCAAGAAGGCGTCGTCGGGGAAGGGGAGGCGAGCTGGCCGGAGCAGTTCGTCGTCGAGGTCCGGACTCCCCGCTGGATGGATCCAGGGGGATTAGATCCGGTCCACCATGGTGGTGGAGGATCTGGAGGAGCTGGAGGAGGAGGGGCTGATCGCCCATGGATCCTGGCGGGCGCCAGGGGGAGAGCTCGAGCCCCGGCCGCAGGAGGGCGAGTGTGTACTCCACACCACCCACGGCGACCGAGGTCTATCTACGCCCCCGCATCCTTTCTTCCGTGCGTTCCTGATCTTCTTTGGTGCCCAGTTGCATTACTTTACGCCCAACTCCATCGCCTTCCTCTCCGCCTTCGTTTCTATGTGCGAGAACTTCCATGGTTTCCGACCGCACTGGGGCTTGTTCAAGCACATCTTCACTTGTCGCTCGCAAACCGTCAAGAGGGTGAACCCGAGTGACGGCAAGATGCACGTTCTCCAGGCGTGCGGTGGGCTCGGGATTCAGCTTAGGAATAGGAGCGCCTTTCCTCCCATGAACCTTCCGGAGTTGATTCGGGGCTGGCAGTCGACCTGGTTTTATTACAAGGACAGTCCGACTCCGGGTCAGTCGACTGGCCTTCCTCCATTTACTCTAGGTCGGGCCTGCCCACCTCCTTCGATGGTAGTGAGTAAGGTCGAGAGGGCCGAGGTAGACATGTTGATGGAGAGGGTCGTCCAGCTAGTCTGCGAGTGATGTCTACTTCACGCTTCTATTCCTGTAGACAGTGTCGGGCCTCCAAGAGCAGAGGTTTGTAGGACAACAGCAAATTTCCCTTAAGTGAGTAACCCAAGGTTTATCGAACTCAGGGAAGTGTAGGTTGAACGTACCCCTTTCAAGAAACCCTGCAATCAAGATACAAGAAGTCTCTTGTGTCCCCAACACACCTAATACACTTGTCAGATGTATAGGTGCACTAGTTCGGCGAAGAGATGTTAAATGGCAAGTGATATGGATGGCAAAAGATGTAAATCTAAAATAAAAATGGCAGCAAGCAAACATGTAACAAAACTGAAAATAAACGGTGTTCAATTGATGAAAACAAGGGCTAGGGATCATACTTTCACTAGTGGACTCTCTCAACTTCGCTAACTTAATCAATCAAACACTACTTCACAAAAGCAAATATTGTAATTGTTTTTTCCAAACCCATTCCTTGGGACCAAAGTAGGATGAGATTGCGTAGGGCTACAAAAGCACACCTTAAAGTCTATCGTTCCTATCCCGGGCACCACATGCTGTCACTTCGAGCCCCCAAGACTGTACTAAACAAACACCACAACATGTTCCCTGATTAGTTCTTTCCATTGACATACACGGCACCCACACTGTCACCTTGGCGCCATGCAGTTTGTAATGCACACCTCAAGAAACCTCATGATTCCAGTATTCATTCACACATAAGAACAAATTCATGATAAATAATACCACTTGAGAGACATAATACTCATTACATATCGAAAAATAGCATCCGATCAATCTACATTAACAAAGCTCATGATCACTACAAGATCACATCATGGGAGAGAGTGATAACCACATAGATACACGTACAAGCCCTCAGCCCCGGAGAAGACTACTCACACATGACCATGATGAGCAAGAGATTGATGGTGGTGTTGATGGAGAGGTGCAGCCCGGAGAGGAGGAGGCGGCCGGCGGCAACCGTGGCGGCGGCGGCAGCTGCCCTAGTGCGGCGACGGCCCTCGGGGGCAGCGGCCCCTTGGCCCCCCCTTCTTCCTTGTGGATGGTGCTGCAATGGTGCAGGTCCTCCCCTCCAAGACGACGGCTTGGGAGGAGGAATATTCGTGGCTTTTGGTGACCTAGATTTCCTCTCTTTATAAAGACTCTCGGATTCCCGTCATCCAGTTTTGGGCTTCAGTAAAACGGGCTTTTCTCGGCCGTCCGGACTCCGATTTGTACGAATTTTATGTCCAGAAGCATCCTCTTGAAATTCCCCACAACTTTCGCAACTAGGCTATTTCCGTTTGACGTAGTCTTCGGGCTGGAACGTGACCATCTTCTAAAAACGTTCTCAGACAGATTTCAGGAAAGTCAGAGTCCTACTCCAATACGACTCCTTTTGCGTTTTTGTCAATTTCCAAGTAATTCCTACACAATAAAGTGTAAAACAAGAACATTTTGCACTTTTGCAACCATTAGTAAGTTAGTCCAATAAATGCTTAAAAAGATAGTAAACTTTGATAGAAACATGAGACAATGATGCAAAACAAGCATGGCACAAGCAAAAATTATGGATACGTTTGGAACGTATAAACATCCCCAAGCTTAATTCCTACTCGTCCTCGATTAGGTAGAATGATAACATAGATAATTTTTGAGGTGACATGCTACTAACACAATCTTGATCAAGTAATAAGGTAAAACATATGAACTGAAATAAAGTGAACCAAACCAATTGTCTATAGTTGGAAGCAAGTAAACAATGAATAACCAAGTAAATCATCTAAGTAAATTCCTTTCATGAATAATAAATTTGAAGACATGAAACTATGAAGTTCAGCACAACTGTTAGCCCCAAAGGAGTTCTCTCATCAAAAGCATTCTAGCCAACACAAAGGAAGATAAAGTTTGAGCAATGCTTTCCACTTTTCAACATATTTATCTCATGGATAAGTTCAATGCACAAGGATTATATATAACTAAGCAGAAATTTTGAACATAATCAACTTGAACCCAGGGTTAACACTACATGCTTGCTTATGGTGGAGGAAGAAGATTAGAACATAGGAAAACTGACTCAACATTTAAAAGTAAAAGATAGGCCCTTCGCAGAGGGAAGCAGGGATTACTCATGTGCTAGAGATATAAAAGCAATTTTGAGAGATGTTTGCTTATGTCAACGAATGGTAATAAACAATGCACTACTACTCATGCCAAACAGAACTTAAGAGCGGCTCCCATAGAGGAATGATAACACTCCCCTTTCTCCTTTGTTTATCACTAGCCAAAGTTTGTCTGATTTCTCAGGTACGATGTTGAAGGAGGTTTTTGATATTGATATTGATGACATGTAAAGTGGGCTGGGCATACCCTTTTGCCAGCTCTTTTTGCAAAATTAAGGACATGCACATTATTCATGCACGTCAGGAGTCGTTCTGTCCAACACAAGTAATAATGAACTATCTACCACTTCCTCATGAGCTAAAACAAAGACACAAATAAGGACAAATTTTGAAGGTTTTAAAGGTAACACATGAGCAATTTACTTGTAATGGCTATTAAATACCATGCATAGGTAGGTATGATGGACACATATGGCAGAATTTTGGCTATGGAATTTGGATGCACGAGCAGCATTCCCGCTCAGTACAGAGTTTTTGGTTTAGCAAGTTTTTAGCAAGCACATGTTAACCGGTACAAGAGAATTATAACATCCTTTCAGCATAATTATAAGACTTCTACACTGTCTTCCTTATCAGCCATCTTACTTCTAAAAAGAGAAGAAGAACTTTAAAACTACCAATGGTGAAAAACTAAACAATTGCAAACTTCAAAGGTATTTCTTCACTAATAAGGCTTTATTAAATGATCTACATGTTTAAGCATAACTACTTAATTTCTCAAAACAATTGATAGGGATCAAGTTACTCAATGATCTTCAAAAATATGCAAGCTTTTTATTCTTTGCAGCACGGCCACACTTGGCATTTTTCAGATCCAACATATTATTTAGCAATTCAAACCAATCAACTATCCAAATAGATATAAGTGAAGCAAGAGAGTACTTTCTATAAAAGAACTAATAGCTCTGAGCATGATATGAAAGAAAAACAAGAGCTAGAAGCATATAACAAGGTAGCTAAAACACTCAAAAAGATATAAGTGAAGCACATGAGTGTTTCATGAAAAAGCGGAGCATGTCACTCTCCCAAACAAGAATGATCAGATGTAACTTATTTATGACCAGCAAAGAAAACAATACAAAACTGAAAACAAAACAAAAAGACGCTCCAAGAATAACACATATTGGGCAAAGGAATAAAAATATAGTGACACGAGGAGAACCTGGTGATTGTTAATGAAGAAGGGGATGCCTTGGGCATCCCCAAGATTAGATGCTTGGGACTTCTTGGATATTTCTTGGTGGTGCCCCGGGCATCCCCAAGCTTGAGCTTTAGCCCTCCTTGATCTTCTCTCATAGTTCCCTACACGCGCACTTGAAAACTCCCTTCACACAAAACTTCTCATAAAATTCATTAGAGGGGTTAGTGCATTAAATAAATTCAACCACATTGAATCACTTGGGAAATCCTACAAACTTGTTTTTGACATTAGCTACTATTACATAACCTTAATTGTGGCTCTCCATTACTAGAAAACCCAACTTAATGCTCGTAAAATAGGCAATGCAAAATATAGGCAGAATCTGTCAAATCTGAACAGCCAGCAAAGATGATTTTTTTCGAGGCACTTCTGGGCTTCTAATCAAAAAACTTAAAACTAATGAAAGGTAGGCAACCTCAGCTTACTCACAAAAATTTTCAGATCTAAATCACGTTCTGTTATTTAATAGGATTTTTTTACGGTGAAGCACAGTGAATCTGTTTTTGGCAGCAAGATAAAACTTTTTGATCACCTCTCAATTAGAGGCTACTCTTGGCACAAACACGAAAAAGAAAGGATACAAAGGTGTCATTACAGTAGCAACAACAACCTTGACTCAAAAAGAAAAAGAAAACTGAAAGCAAATAAAGATGGGTTGTCTCCCAAAAGCACTTTTATTTCATGCCTTTAAGTTAGGCATAGTGATTTTAAAGCAACTCTCACAAAGATAATAATTCGAGCACATAAAAGAGCATCATGAAGCACATATAAATCATATTGAAGTCTAACCCTCTTCCTATGCATAGGAATCTTATAAGAAAACAAATCATTGGAGCATAAAACAGCTAGCATAGAAAGGGAAAACAAGTATAACTTCAAAACTTTCACAATATAGAGGGGAAACTTCTTATTATTAAGATATTTAGAACCATGTCTCCCTCTCTCATTATAAATTTCAGTAGCATCATGGATGAACTCAACAATATAACTATCACATAAGGCATTATTTCCATGATCCAAAAGCATAAAAGTGTCATTACTCTTCATATAAGCAAAATCTTTCTTATTAGGAATAGTGAGAGTAAGACTATCATAACCATCATGGTAATCATCGTATTTAGGAGGCATATCATAATCATAATAAATTTTATCCTCAATAGTAGGTGGACTGAAAATATCATATTCATCATTGTAATCATCATATATAGGAGGCATAGTATCATCAAAGAAAATTTTCTCCTCAAAAGTTGGGGGACTAAAAATATCATGTTCATCAAACGTGTCATCCCCAAGCTTAGATCTTTCCATGTCATTAGCAATATTGATATTAAATAAAAACATACTAATAACATCACCACCATCATGATTGTTATGCAAATAAAGTTCCAAAGGTTTTTAATTTTCTCTTCGAACACATCATGTCCAAGTTCAAGGTAGAGCTTATAAAGCTCTCTCATATTTTTGTTGTTTTCCATTAAGCAAAACTAGTGAAAATAAAAACAATAAACAAAAAGATTTAATTGCAAGATCTAAAGATATACCTTCAAGCACTCACTTCCCCGGCAACGGCGCCAGAAATAGCTTGATGTCTACACACGCTTCTACTCTTGTAGACTATGTTGGGCCTCCAAGCGCAGAGGTTTGTTCATCAAAACCGACCTCCCCAAGTTTAGATCTTTCCATGTCATAAGCAACATTGATATTCAAAGAAAGCATACTAATAACATCACCACCATCATGATTGTTATGCAAATAATAAAGTTCCATAGGTTTTTTAATTTTCTCTTCAAACACATCATGTCCCAAAGCAAGGTAGAGCTTATAAAGCTCTCTAATTTTGTTGTTGTTTTCCATTAAGCCTGACTAGTGAAAATAAAAACAAGAAACAAAAAGATTTAATTGCAAGATCTAGAGAAGGTACCTTCACTTACCTCACTTCCCCGGCAACGGCGCCAGAAATAGCTTGATGTCTACTACACGCTTCTATTCCTGTAGACAGTGTTGGGCCTCCAAGAGCAGAGGTTTGTAGGACAGCAGCAAATTTCCCTTAAGTGAGTAACCCAAGGTTTATCGAACTTAGGGAAGTGGAGTTTGAACGTACCCCTTTCAAGCAACCCTGCAATCAAGATACAAGAAGTCTCTTGTGTCCCGAACACACCTAATACACTTGTCAGATGTATAGGTGCACTAGTTTGGCGAAGAGATGTTAAATGGCAAGTGATATGGATGGCAAAAGATGTATTTGTAAATCTGAAATAAAAATGGCAGCAAGCAAACATGTAACAAAACTGAAAGTAAACGGCGTTCAATTGATGAAAACGAGGCCTAGGGATCATACTTTCACTAGTGGACTCTGTCAACTTCGCTAACTTAATCAATCAAACACTACTTCACCAAAGCATATATTGTAATTATTTCTCCAAACCCATTCCTAGGGACCAAAGTAGGATGAGAATGCGTAGGGCTACAAAAGCACACCTTAAAGTCTATCGTTCCTATCCCGCGCACCCCATGCTGTCACTTTGAGCCCCCAAGATTGTACTAAACAAACACCACAACATGTTCCCTGATTAGTTCTTTCCATTGACATACACGGCACCCACACTATCACCTTGGCGCCATGCAGTTTGTAAAGCACACCTCAAGAAACCTCATGATTCCAGTATTCAATCACACATAAGAACAAATTCATGATAAATAATACCACTTGATAGACATCATACTCATTACATATCGAAAAATAGCATCCGATCAATCTACATTAACAAAGCTCATGATCACTTCAAGATCACATCATGGGAGAGAGAGATAACCACATAGCTAGACGTACAAGCCCTCAGCCCCGGAGAAGACTAATCACACATGAACATGGTGAGCAAGAGATTGATGGTGGTGTTGATGGAGAGGTGCAGCCCGGAGAGGAGGAGGCGGCCGGCTGCAGCCGTGGCGGCGGCGGCAGCTGCCCTAGGGCGGCGGCGGCCCTTGGGGGTAGCGGCCCCTTGGTCCCCCTTCTTCCTTGTGGATGGTGCTGCAATGGTGCAGGTCCTCCCCTCCAAGACGACGGCTTGGGGGAGGAAAATACGTGGCTTTTGGTGACCTTGGTTTCCTCTCTTTATAAAGACTCTCGGATTCCCGTCATCCAGTTTTGGCTTCAGTAAAACGGGCTTGTCTTGGCCGTCCGGACTCCGATTTGGACGAATTTTATGTCCAGAAGCATCCTCTTGAAATTCGCCACAACTTTCGCAACTAGGCTTTTTCCGTTTGACGTCGTCTTCGGGCCGGAACGTGACCATCTTCTAAAAACGTTCTCAGACAGATTTCAGGAAAGTCAGAGTCCTACTCCAATACGACTCCTTTTGCGTTTTTCTCAATTTCCAAGTAATTCCTACACAATAAAGTGTAAAACAAGAACATTGTGCACTTTTGCAACCATTAGTAAGTTAGTCCAATAAATTCTTAAAAAGATAGAAAACTTTGATAGAAACATGAGACAATGTGCAAAACAAGCATGGCACAAGCAAAAATTATGGATACTTTTGGAACGTATCAGCGAGGGGGTCACGGGGATGGACCTGTTTGAGGTGTATCTCGCGCGGAGGATCCAGCCGCTTCAAGCCCGGTACCACCCGATGTGGCTGTACTCCGACACCGACGACTCGTCGCGAGTCCACCCGGAGGCGGCCGACCCGAGGTACGTGGTGCAGTGCTTGAAGAGCATCACCGGGAACAAGGACAACCCCAGGCGGTCTGGGAGGATCATCCCGTTCGACGCCGACCACCTGCCAGACAAGGTTAGTCTTCTGCTTCCGAGTGACGTATCTGTCGACTGGTTTGTGGTTTGTATTGATGGTTCTGACTGGTATTTGGTCGAACTTCTTTTCTTTGCAGATCTATACAGAGATCTATACAGAGGAGGGCACGGGCGCCGCCGCCGAATGGACGTCGGAGGAGTGGACCGAGGAGAGCGAGGATTACAGCGGCGGGGAGGAGGTCGAGTCACCTCCCCGTGTCGAGCGCCGATCCAAGGAGAAGAACGACCCAGGGGCCGCACGACCCCAGGTGGGTCCCTCGGGGTCTCGGATGCCCAAACGCACTCGAGCGACCACTCCCGAGCCAGCCGAGAAGACGCCCAAGCAGCCCAAGGTCGCCACCACCAAGCCCCAGAAGGCCCTGCCTAGGATTAAGGTGGACGTACCCATCGCCTCCATGTAAGTGCCACTTGGACTTGTTTCTTTCTGTTTCTTGGAGGCCGACTGCAGATTTAGTCGACTCATCTCTTGACTGGATCTTTCAGAGCCGCCGCTTCCACGACCTCGATGGACATCGACCGGGGTCGAGACAACAAGGAGACCGCGGATGCCGCGACTTCTCGCGCAGGTGTGGGCTCTATGAGACTTGTCCTATCCTTCTTTTCTTTCGCGGGCGACAATCGGCTGACTTAATCCTCCGCTTGACCTGAAGTGCCACGCCTCGTCATAGAGCTGCCGGATGACGACGAAGACGAGGAGCAGTTGGGAGGGGACCGCCGGCGCGCAGCGAAGAAGGGCCGGAAGGCGCCTTCTGGCTCAGAGGCCCAGCGACAGGAGGACGCGGCCCGAGCCACGGTCTCTTTCGCCGTCCCTGTGTCGACCGTGCATGCTGTCGACCCATCGCCTGCGCCGAACGTCAACCCAGCGCCCGCCCTGACGCCTACGCCGATCGCCGACCCAGCGACCGCTGCGGTCGTCGACCTAGCGTCAACTCCAGCCGTCGACTCAGTGCCGGTTCATGCTGTAGATCCAGCGCCCGCGCCTGCGGCCGACCTGACACCCGCCGCTTCATCAGTCCTCTTCTCTACCTACCGCCTCACGGAGGACCATGTGGGGGCTGCTCAAGAAGCCGTTCGTCAGGCGGAGGTGATGATGGGAAGGACGAAGGCGGCGTACGAGGCCAGCATGGCGGCTTACGATGCCAGCTCTGCTCTTCGGGCTAACGTCCAGGTACGTTGTCTTCATTGAAGTAGTCCTTAATTTTGAGAGAATCTTCTTGTTTTGTTTCGTGAGATACCACACCCACTTGGTGTTCTTGTTTTTTTTTGCTCGCGCCGGACTGACCTTGGCCGAGTGAAACCAGTGGGGGCACGCTTAGTGCACCCTCTGGGTGTAGTCCCCGAGACCGTGGTTGACTGCTGGCGGTCGGCCATGGTCTTACTATAGAACCATTCTTTCTTGTTGTTGAGAATTTTTGCTCGCGCCGGACTGACCTTGGCCGAGTGAAACCAGTGGGGGCACGCTCGGTGCACCCACTGGGTGTAGTCCCCGAGACTGCAGTTGAGTATTTTGACTCGACTGTAGTCTTATAATCTTGCTTTGTTGTGTTGATGTAGAAATCTTGCGAGTTCAGGACCAAGTTTGCGGATCTTGAGAAGAAGCAAATCCAGCTTAATCTTAACTTGCAGTTGGCCCAGGACCACCTGAAGAAGACGCAGGACGATGCGGCTGGTAACTTACTTCTGTCTTTTGTCGACTGACTTTTCGATGGATGTGCCTTGTGTTCCTTCATGTTCATCTGTCAAGTGGCGGCTTTGGTAGGTCAACTGAAGGCAGCCTTGGAGCAAAAGGATCATGATCTGGCGGCGGCGCAGCAGGCAGCTCTGGAGAAGTCGGAACTGGCCGCAAAGAAGCTGGCTTCTGTGGGTGCGCTCGAGGTGGAGATCATCCGACTGAGAGGCTCACTCAACGCGGCCAACAAAGAGGTGACCCAGCTGAAGAAGTCCAAGGCCGTCCTGAACGACAAGTACGAGGCTCTCTTCCGGAAGAGGGTTGATCTTGAGGCGTATCTGGGCGACATCAACAAGAAATGGTACCTCGTGCTTGAAGGTATGCCTCCTTTGGCTTGGTTAAAATTGGATCGGTCGACCTGTATCTTATCCGATGAATCAACTTGCCGTTTTGTTGCAGAGTTCTGTCGTAACTTCGAAGAGGAGACTGGACTGGTCGAGCCTGGCTTGGACCCGACCAACTCCATTGTGAAGGACGAGGTGTCCATGAATATACTTAGGCTAGAGTCCCGCCTCACTGCGGCCATGGATTATCTGGGACGACTGAAGGCAGTGATGGCCCAAATCGACACCGCGCTCTGGAGGGGGATTGTGCAGGAGAACGACCTCGAGTCTTTGATGACTCGACTCAACGAGATCCCCGACCGAGTGCAGGAATGGAAGAAGTCGGCAGCCCGGGGAGGAGCTGACGTGGCGCTGTCCTTGGTCTGTGTGCACTGCAGGGAGGTGAAGGAGAGGAAGCTCCCCGCACTGAAGGTCGCGAACACGAAGGAGCTCCAATTCCAGTCGTTTATGGAGACTTTCCTGGAAGCTGCCACCCGCATCGCCAATGGAATCGATCTGGACGAATTTGTTGCGCCCGCGGGCGCGCCTCCCCCCGAGCCATGACTTTGATACATTAATCTCATTTTCCGCGGAATGCCGCGTGGATTTGTAGTCGTTAAACTCAGGTGGGTCTGTGGCCCAATCACTCTCGCCCGATCTTTGCGGGGTTTTTATTTGATTTGGATCCTTTGGTTTGTCGCTCTTCTTCTGATTGTTCGAATCTTCGAGTTGACGTCTTCAGCTAAGCCCTCGAGTGAAAGGGTCGCTCTTCACTCGGAGTAGAATATTTATAACTTAGGCGATTCCAAGCTACGTTGTATTTGTGGCGGAGCTCGGAGGACCGAGCCGCTTTATACCTGTAGCGAAGCTTGGAGGACCGTAGCTAAGCCCCCGAGTGAGAGGGCTGCTCTCCACTCGGAGTAGAATAAATGTAACTTAGGCAAGTCAGGGGGTCGCAGCTAAGCCTCCGAGTGAGAGGGTCGCTCTTCACTCGGAGTAGAATGTTTATAACTTAGGCGATTCCAAGATACATTGTATTTGTGGCGGAGCTCGGAGGACCGAGCCACTTTATACCTGTAGCGAAGCTTGGAGAATCGCCTTGTACTTGTAGCGTAGCTCGGAGGATCGTGGCTAATCACCCACTGGGGGATTTAGAGGCCACCAATCGTTAAGGGATCATTGCTACCTTGTCTTTGAAACAAATTGGGAAGTCTTTATTACAACTCGACCGTCGAGTGTTTCAAGTGTAAAAGCGGCGGAGCAGGTCCGCATTCCATGAGTGAGGTTCGTCTTTTTTCTGGGCTACGTTGTAGAGGTGGTACGCTCCGTTGCGCAGCACGTTGGTGATGATGAACGGGCCTTCCCAAGCCGGGGCGAGCTTGTGCGGACGTTTCTGATGCACTCGAATGACCAGGTCTCCTTCCTGGAATGCTCAGCTTCTTACGTTGCGAGCATGGAATCGACGCAGGTCCTGTAGATAGATGGTCGACCGGATCAGGGCCATCTCTCTTTCTTCTCCCAAAAGGTCGACTGCATCTTGACGAGCCTGCTCTGCCTCGGCTTCGGAGAAGAGTTCCACTCTGGGGGCGTTGTGTAACAAGTCACTTGGAAACACCGCTTCGGCTCCATAGACCAAGAAGAAGGGGGTACGGCCAGTCGACCGGTTCGGAGTCGTCCTCAGACCCCATAGGACAGATGGCAGCTCAGTTACCCAAGCTCCGGCGGCATGCTTAAGGTCACGCATGAGCCGTGGCTTTAGGCCTTGGAGAATCAAACCATTTGCTCTTTCTGCATGTCCATTCGACTGCGGATGTGCCACGGAGGCATAGTCGACTCGTGTCCCTTGGGAAGCACAGAAAGCTCTGAATTCATCCGAGTCAAAGTTGGAGCCGTTATCTGTGATGATGCTGTGAGGGACCCCATATTTCAATATTAGTTCCTTGATGAAGCTGATGGCGGTGCTCGACTCGAGGTTCTTGATAGGTTTGGCCTCGATCCACGTGGTGAACTTGTCGACTGCCACCAGAAGGTGGGTGAATCCGCTTCTGCCTGTCTTGAAGGGGCCGACCATGTCCAGGCCCCAAACAGCGAAGGGTCAGACTAACGGAATGGTTTTCAAGGAGGACGTCGGCTTGTGTGACATGTTGGAATAGAACTGGCAACCTGCGCATTTGTCCACAATATCCTTGGCCATCTCGTTGGCACGGGGCCAGTAAAACCCGGCTCAGTATGCTTTGGCCACGATAGTCCGAGATGAGGCGTGGTGGCCGCAAGTTCCCTAGTGGATTTCATCCAAGATCAGTCGACCTTCCTCTGGATCGATGCAGCGCTGGGCGACTCCGGTGACGCTTTCTTTGTAAAGCTAACCTTGGATGACTGCGAACGCTTTGGATCGACGGACGATCTGGCGCGCTTCTTCTTTGTCTTCTGGGAGTTCTTGCCTGAGCAGATATGATATATAAGGCACAGTCCAGTCTGGCGTAATCACTAAGACCTCCATGATCAAGTCGACCACGGCAGGCACTTCGACCTCAGTCGGATCCGTCGCACTGACTGGCTGCTGGGGCTCTTCCGTGAAGGGGTCTTCTTTGACAGAGGGGGTGTGCAGATGTTCTAGGAACACTTTCTTGGGAATAGATCTCCGAGTCGACCCAATTTTTGCGAGGTCGTCGGCTAGCTGATTCTTTGCTCTGGGCACATGATGGAGCTCTAAACCTTCGAACTTCTTTTCAAGCTTCCGCACTGCACTGCAATAACTGGTCATTGCCGGGCTCCTGACGTCCCATTCTTTCATCACTTTATTCACTACCAGGTCGGAGTCGCCGTAGATGTCACATCCCTAGTTTAGCACTTGCATTAGGGCTAGCTAGAGTGTGCATCATGTTTACTTATCAAAGAAACTTGAAATGGGAATGACAGAAACCCCAGCACCCCTCTTCTAACAACTAGGGTTTGATAAAATATTTTCCAATGTACCCAAAATGCCCTTCAAAAATGTTCATCATTTATGCCTTGGTCTTAAACCTCTGCCAAAAATGGTGCACAATTTTCTAGGATATCAAAGGCCTTTGGATTAAATCATATGGTATTTGTATTTGGGCATTTAAAGACTTTAAAATATTTTAAATGCTCAAATAATCATGAACTATAATGTTCCCTACTGTTCATATTATATATAGTGGGCATGACAAGTTTCATGAGTTATAAAAATGCTCTAGCATTTTTATTAATTAAACAAAGATGCAAAACAAATGAAACAGAAAACAAAATAGGAAAAAGAAAAAGGGAGAAAGCACTTACCTCGGGCCCAGCCCTGTAGCAGGCCGGCCCAGCCCACAGCCTCTTCTGTCGCCTTCCTCCTCGCGCCAGAAGGACGCGCGCGTGGCCGCCGCGCCCCGGCACGCGTCCGGCCACCTCCACCCTGCCTGCCAGCATCTCGACGGCCTGGACGACTCCCCGCGACGGCACGCAGCTGCCCCGACCGCTCTCTCTTCTCCCCCTCGTCCCCGTCGCCTCTCCTTGCCCTCTCTCCTCACATCACCGAGCCGCCCGTCGACGCCGCTCGCCGTTGCCGCACCTAGAGCTACCCCCTCGCCCCGTGAGTGTGTCCAGAATGAGCGCCGCGTCGTCCTCTTCCTCCTCGCTGAGCCACGGATCGCCGGAAGCCCTGCAACGCCTCCACGCCGTCGTCCCCTTCCTCGGATCGCCGGAGCACCTCGCCGCCGTTTACGAAGCTGCAGCGCGTCCCCGACCCCTCCGTTGAGCTCGTTAGCACCGCAGTGAGCTCCTATGCCATTCCCCTCCTTCCTTTGCTTCGTTTGCGCCTTGTAGCCGCCGCTCCGTTGATCACCGAAACGCACCGCCGCCGTGCTCGCCGCCGGCGATGCTCCGGTGACCATTTGGTCACTGGCACCCGTCCATCACACTCGCCGCAGCACGTAGATGCGCTAGGTACTACGCACGCATCGCCTAGGCCACTGCAGCCGCGTCTCCACACACGCCCGACGCCGGTCGCCGCCGTCGAGCTTGTTGCCGTCGTCTCCGGCCACCCCAGGTCCGGCGACCACCACCATTCGACGCGCAACGACAAGAGCTTCCCAACGCATCCAACCGCAGCTCGAACCGTGCCCCATAGACGATTTCCGAAGCACGCCGCCGTATTTGGCCTCGCCGGCGTCACTTCGCCAGCGGGTTTGACCTGTCTGACCGGGGGGTTGACCACCCCTGGGTCACTGACGTGTGGGCCACCTTTTACTAATTAGTTAGTTTAATTAAGTTTCTGTTAATTTAATTAGTTAATTAATTTAGTCACTGGCTCGTGGGTCCAGGCCCCACTGACAGCTAATTAGTTTTAGTTTAACTCAAATTAACTTTGTTAGTTAGCTGTGACACTGACATGCTGGGCCCACATGTCATGTTTGACTGGACCAGCTCCTGTTGACTGACTGACGTCAGCATGATGTCATGCTGACGCAGTAAAGGTTTTCTGGGATTTTTAGATTAAAAATAATTCAGGAAATTCCAGAAAATACCCAAAACTTCTAAAATTCATATAAAATCAACCGTAGCTCAGATGGAAATAATTTATATATGAAAAATGATCAGAAAAATCCAATCTTTCTAATGGCACTGGTTTCATGCATGTTTGAGCAAGTTAACCTTGATGTATACCTTAAAACATGATAATGCACTTATTTAAATAATAGTTAAAGTGCCAATTTGAATCTTTGGTTCAAATAGGCTCAAACCCTTCTGGTTTTAGTTGCATTGGCCAACAAACATGCATCTTGCCATGTCATGAGTATGCATCATATTGTTGCATTTGTTTGTTAATGATTGTATCGCCGGTATTCTCTATGTTAGGTCCTGCTCCCGAGGATACTGCTGCGTATCCAGTTGAAGAGCAGTACCCGACAACCACTTTGTCAGGCAAGCAATCATTGATCATTCCGATACAAACCATCTTCTCGCTCCTGCTCTCTTTTACTGCATTAGGGCAACAGCGTGTGAACTGCTACTTGCTGCGGTAGTTGAACCCTATCCCTTGCATGACCTGTCATTGCCACAGTAAATAGTTGAAACCCACTAGCATGTGTAGGAGTTGATTGAGCCATGTGATGTGTGATCCACCATGCTATTTGTTTATGTTGCCTGCTATGCTTAGAGTTGTGTCAGGTCTGGTTCATCTGGGTGATGGATCAGAGTGAAATGATCATACCGATAAAGAGAAGGAAGTGTGGAATACGCTTGGTAAAGGTATCGATGAAAGGCCATGTAGGAGTACATGGTGGGTTGTTTCATTGGAATCGTCCTTAGGACCCGAGATCTGTATGTGTGGTTCAAGTTACAGCTACTACCACACATTGGGATCCTTAATTGACCCTCTCGGCTTATTAATTATCCTCGATCTTTGTCCAGGAGTTGCAACTAGTTTCTGGTGTTTATAGTTTACTGGAGGTCGTGCAGAGCGCTGACCCTCGGGGTGGGTTGTGATGCGACAGGTACGTGGCACGGTGTACCGGTTGCCCGTTTGGTGACTCGGGAACCCTGTACACATCGTTTGGGGCCGTGAGCGACACCCCGGCCGGATCTCCCCACGGATGGAACCCAAATAGGCGATAAACCTGGACGAGAGACTTGAGTAGTTAGTCAGGTCGTGGCCGACACCCTCGCTGGGCTTCCGCTTGAAGGTTGTCGAGTACATGTCGAGTAAACGGCGATAAGTGGTGAGAGCGTGTGTGAAGAGGTACACCCCTGCAGGGTTATCAAACTATTCGAATAGCCGTTGTTCGCGGTACGGACTACTTGGTTACTCTTACAGTTCATAGACAAGTTGATGGATACTACTAAAAGCCTCAAGATAAGTGTGAGTGCCGTGGATGGCCCTTCCGTAGGATGACGGAAGAGGATCCTCGGTAGTGTATTGTTGTGGTGAGTAGAGGACTCATGTTCGTAATAACATCTTGCAATCCGTTGAAAGTTGTAGTATAGGTTAGCCAAGAGTCAAAGCTGGCTTTCTGCTATAAACTCCACTGCCCCCTGTTGATAATGTTGCATGTATGATAGGTTCTGTGGTAAGACTTGCTGAGTACCTTTGTACTCATGTTTGCTTAATAACTGTTGCAGAGGAGAACCCTGCCCCTGCTGATGGGTTCTACATAGACGTTGACGTCGACGAGTAGCTTGACACCCAGACGGTGATCTGGAGCTTGTGAAGGGCCTTGTAGATAGTCAGGCTACACCAAGCCTGTTTTATTTTCTAAGTTGTATGTACTCAGACATGTAGCTTCCGCTTGTGCTTGTATGACTGTATGACTTGAGTGTTGGGTCATGTGACCCCTACCTGTATGGATAAGTTATGTATGGCTCTTGGAGCCTCTTAAATAAAGTACTTTGAGTCATAGAGTTCTGTTGTGATGCAATGTTGTATTTGCACATATTGAGCATATTGTGTGTATGGTTGAAATGCTTGGTACGTGTGGGATCCGACACCTAGTTGTTTTCCTTTGGTAGCCTACCTTACAGGGAAATGCCTCCTAGTGATTGCAATGAGCCTCGGTAGCTTGCTACTGCTCGGAACACGTAGGCTGGCCGGCATGTGTCCTTCGTTCCTGTGTCTGTCCCTTAGGGGAAATGTCACGCGTTGTTCCTTTAAGTCCATGTAGCTTGCTACGACTTGGGTTCATACGTTGATGACCGACACGTTCGTTGCTGGGTCATGGATGCCTGTCTCTGTAATTTAGTGCCACTTTTGGTTTATAACTAGCCATGTCGGCCCGGGTTCTCTGTCATATGGATGCTAGCGACACTGTCATATACGTGTGCCAAAATGCGCAAACGGTCCCGGGCCAGGTAAGGTGGCACCCGTGGGGTTACCGTGCGTGAGGCCGCAAAGTGGTATGACGTGTTACAGCTAGATCGGTGTGACTTAGGATCGGGGTCCTGACAGCGTTGGCATCAGAGCTGGACTGCCTGTAGGTTTCTCAAGCCAAACTGGTCGATGTTGAGTCTAGAAAAATTCTTGGTTATATGTAGGGGAATTGATTGTGGAAGGGAACGTAAGGCTCTTTTTACTCCTTTACCTTATGCCCTTCTGATCTGAGTCAGTCTATTCTTTCTACGGGGATTTAGGACTAGGCCTCTTATCCTTACTAGGTTCACGTGTTACTAATCCGTAGACTCTTAGGATTGTTGGTTTCAAGCCTCAGTTCAGTTCTATCCCTTTTAGTATGATGATTGTTGGACCGGAACCTTGATATGAATTGTTGAGTGGCTATGCTATCATTTTTATGATGTCTCAAATCTTTGTTTGAGCATTTACAGTTGTTATGCTGCCCGATTTCTTCCAAAAACACTAATGCCTTCGCATTACTTCGTGTTTCAGATGTCTGGCCGCATCCCTCACCAAGTGGTTCGTTTGACGTGGTGCATTAATGTTCCCGGTCACACGGCCATGCTAGTCCGTGTGCTGACTGAGACCGGTTATCGCTGGTATCCTGAGTACACCGTGGAGGAACAGTACCGGGATTTCAATCAGAGTTAGTATTTCTGCACAGTCCGGATATACCCCTCATATCCTGGAGCTAATGACCCCATCCATTGGTCTTATGGACTCGGGATTACCATCGAGATGGCAGTGCAGGATGCCGCCTATTCGATGATGACCATTCTCTGTGCTAGGCATGCCCTGTTGCTGAACACTGAGTTCTGTTACATGCCAGCCTCACTTTCCAGAGAGGAAGGCTACTACACTGGTCTGTATACTGATGCTGCTCATGAAGAGCCACTGCTTCACACTACTGTTCAGATGCTGGAGGATAGGGACCGTGAGGTCCGTGCCCTCCGAATGGAGCTATATAACACTCGAGCCGCCCACTGGACTACTTTGACACGGCTTGCACCTGCTGTGCATGCCGGATACCTGGACATGCGGGATTTGTACCCCGTGCGGACTCGTCTGCCTGATCGCATGGATTGGCGTGACGTTGGGGGTATTACACCTCCACGTGGGCGTCTGTTACCACCAGCATCGGGACCGAGGCCACACCCATGTCCCTATGGTCCACAGCCTTCGAGTGCTCACGAGTTTCAAGATCCATCTGTTCCACTTCCAGGCTACGGTGGTAATCTTTACGTAGATTACTACGGGAATGTCTGAGCTAGACCGTGGTTGTAGTAGTATTGTAGTATTTGTATTCCCACAGTCCTGCGCGTCTTGTGGAATATGACTTAGTGTGTACTGAGTTCCGGAGGTGTAGCTAAATAATGTATAGGAGCTTGGAATGCCTCTGATGGGATGTATCGTCTTTCACCGCAGTTGTACTTTAGCCTTGGCTTGTACTAAACTTTGTATGGTGTGTATGACCACTGGTGTATATATAGCAGTTCCTATATTACCATGTCGTACGGATGAACATCTTTGCATTCCGTGTCATCCATTACATTCTGCACTTCTATGTCAAATTTTTGCCATACTTGTCTAAACCGTTGTTTTGTTTTCCTAGGATGGTCAACACTCGCAACACTCCTGCTGCTTAGGATCAGGGTGAGGCTAGTGGGGCTAGAGATGGGAATCTGCCCCAGCCACCCTCCTTGGCGGAAGTTATGCTCGAGGCAGAACGGAACAAGAGAGAGACCAACCGTCTGCTGGAACGCACAGAGCAGAACACTGGGTTCCGTCAGAGGAATGACGTGGTGTCAATCAATGACTTTATCAAGATGTGTCCACCGAAGTTCCATCACTCCACTGAACCTCTGGATGCGGATGACTGGCTACATAGTATCACCCATAAGCTACACTCTGCCCGTGTGGCCGAAGCGGACAAGGTTACCTACGCTGCCTACCATCTGGAGGGCCCTGCCAGTCTTTGGTGGGAAAACTTTGAAGCTATGCGTCCCGCTGGCCAAATCACTACTTGGGTTGAGTTCAGTGAGGCATTCTGTGAACATCACATCCCGGAAGGTCTCATGGATCGCAAGCAGGAGGAATTCTGCAATTTCACCCAGGGTCGGTTAACTATGGATGGTTATAGTCGCGAGTTTGGCAACTTGGCACGCTATGCACCTGAAGAAGTATCCACCGATGCCAAGAAGCAGGCGAGGTTCCGCAAGGGACTCAGCCCTGAACTCCGCCGAGATTTGCGTCTGCACGAGTGCACTTCCTTCTAGAAGTTGGTAAACAAGGCTATCAGTGCTGAAACAGGCCAGACCGACTTCGAGGCCACACGCAAGCATACCCGAGACCTTGATTCCTCATCCGGCTCTGGCTCTCACAAGCGCCGTGTGTGGGTTCCTAACACTGCTCTGCCACCCAAGTACACACCGAGGCCATCCTATGAGGCGCCTCGCCCAACTCAACAGTTTGCACCTGCTAAGACCTATGGAGGACCACCTTCCAACTTTGCTCCACGCACTACCACTGTGACATGCTTCAAGTGTGGAGAACCGGGGCACTACATGCGTGAGTGTCCTCAGAACCAACCAGGAAAAACCGTTGGCCGTGGTAAGCCAACTGGCAAGGTGAATTATGTCAAGCCAATCCCCACTGCACGTGGTCATGTCAACTATGTCTCTGCTGAAGAAGCTTATGAGGATCCTAACGTCGTCCTTGGTACGCTTCTCGTTAACTGCCATCCGGCATCTGTTCTTTTCGATACTGGAGCATCCCATTCGTTCATATCTGAGAGCTATGCTCGATTGCACAACATGACTTTTTGTGACATGCCTACTTCCATGGTTATTCAAACTCCTGGTTCAAAATGGCAAACCTCTAGGGTTAGCCATGGAAATGAAATTCTTGTCAATAGACTTGTTTTCCTTGCATCTCTAATCGCTCTCAAGTCCTCGGACATAAACATCATCTTGGGTATGGATTGGATGACGACTCATTACGCCAAGATTGATTGCTATACTAGGACCGTTCAACTTACACATCCATCCGGCAAGATAGTCAATGTCTTGACCCGAATGGCTGAGCGTCAGCTCTACTCTCTTAATGCCAGCCCTCTACCAGAACTCGAAGATATCCCGGTAGTCCGTGACTTTCCGGATGTTTTTCCAGAAGAACTGCCAGGAATTCCACCTGACAGAGATGTCGAGTTCGTGATAGATCTTATCCCTAGAACTGTCCCAATCTCTAGGAGACCTTATAAGATGGCACCACTAGAATTAGCTGAGCTAAAGAAACAACTCGATGAGTCCTTGCAAAAAGGTTTCATCCGTCCTAGTTCTTCCCCTTGGGCTTGCCCCGTCCTCTTCGTCAAGAAGAAGGATGGAACGGAGCGGATGGTTGTAGATTACCGAGCTGTCAATCTGGTCACCATAAAGAATAAATATCCGCTCCCCAGGATCAACGACCTGTATGATCAGCTCGCTGGATCCTCAGTCTTCTCTAAGATGGATTTGAGGTTGGGTTACCATCAAATCAAAATCAAGAACGGGGACATTCCTAAAACAGCTTTTGTTACTCGTTATGGCCAATATGAGTACACCGTCATGTCCTTCGGATTAACCAATGCCCCAGCTACCTTTTCTCGGTTAATGAATTCTATATTCATGGAGTACTTGGATAAATTCGTCGTGGTATACCTAGATGATATACTCATCTATTCCAAGAACAAGGAAGATCATGCCGAGCATTTAAGGCTGGTATTGACGAAACTTCGAGAGCACCGCCTTTATGCCAAATTCTCTAAATGTGAATTTTGGTTGCGAGAAGTAACCTATTTAGGTCATGTGATCTCTGGCAAGGGTATTGCTGTCAATTCCGATCGAGTTCAAGCCATCCTTGATTGGACTCCTCCTGAATCGGTCAAGCAAGTTAGGAGTTTTCTTGGCTTAGCGAGCTATTGCCGATGCTTCGTCGAGAATTTCTCCAAGGTTGCTAAACCTCTAACTGAACTCCTCAAGAAAGATAAAAAGTTTGAGTGGACCCCACAGTGCGAGTCCAGTTTTCAGGAACTGAAAAGACGCCTGACATCTGCACCTGTACTGGTACCACCAGACTTTTCCAAGGATTTTATAATCTATTGCGACGCCTCGCGACAAGGACTAGGTTGCATACTCATGCAAGATCGTCAAGTGATTGCATACGCATCTCGATAGTTGCATCCACATGAAGATAACTATCCTACTCATGATTTAGAGCTTGCAGCTGTTGTCCATGCACTCAAAACATGGCGACATTACCTCCTTGGTAATCGCTGTGAAATCTTCACTGATCACCAAAGTTTGAAGTATATCTTCACCCAACCGGATCTAAATCTCAGGCAAAGACGTTTGGTTGAGTTGCTCACAGACTACGACTTAGGAATCACTTATACCCCTGGAAAGGCCAATGTCATGGCTGATGCACTAAGTCGTAAGTCTTATTGTAACAACTTGATGTTACAACAAGGTCAACCACTTCTCCACGAGGAATTTCGTAAGCTTAACCTTCACATTGTTCCTCGAGGATTCCTTTCCACCTTGGTGGCGAAACCTACCCTTATGGATCAAATCATAGTTTCCCAGCAGTATGATAAAGGCATATCTCGGATCAAGGAGAACATTGCTAGCGGAGTTGCTAGAAGTTTCTCTATGGATGAT
This sequence comes from Secale cereale, assembly GCA_902687465.1. Lineage (NCBI taxonomy): Eukaryota > Viridiplantae > Streptophyta > Magnoliopsida > Poales > Poaceae > Secale > Secale cereale. Next base: position 74,519,495 of record LR738709.1, read on the forward strand.
CGAGGTGTTGTGTACTTCGAGAACCGCTTGGTGGTACCCAAGAAACCACAACTACGACAAATGATTCTCAAGGAGGCTCATGAATCTCCTCTCACGATTCATCCCGGTAGTACCAAAATGTATCAGGACCTACGTCAGAGATTCTGGTGGACTAGGATGAAGAGAGAAATTGCTCAATTCATTGCTAACTGCGACGTTTGTCGTCGAATCAAAGCAGGGCATCAACGACCTGCTCGCACCCTTCAACCTTTAGCTATTCCTAAATGGAAATGGGATAAAGTCGGTATGGACTTCATTACCGGGTTTCCCAGGACCAGGAAAGGGAATAATGCTATCTTCGTCGTTATCGACCGCCTCTCTAAAGTAGCTCATTTCCTGCCTATTCGAGAGAGTATTACCGCTAGCCAGCTAGTAGATTTGTATGTCTCTCGGATAGTATAACTTCATGGTGTACCGTTGGAGATTAACTCAGACCGTGGAAGTCTTTTCACATCACGATTTTGGGAAAGTTTCCAGAATGCTAGGGTAACTCATCTCTCTTTCAGTACTGCCTTCCATCCCCAGTCAAGTGGTCAAGTGGAACGAGTCAATCAAATTCTGGAAGACATGCTTCGAGCCTCTGTCATTTCTTTCGGTATGGAATGGGAAAAATGTCTTCCATTTGCCGAATTCGCTTATAACAATAGTTATCAAGCCAGCTTGGGCAAAGCTCCCTTCGAAGTTCTATATGGACGAAGGTGTCGAACACCTCTTAACTGGTCAGTGACCAGGGAAAGACAATTCTTTGGCCCGTATATGATCCAGGAAGCAGAAGAGCAGGTTCGCATCGTTCGTGAGAGATTGAAAACAGCCCAGTCTCGCCAAAAGAGCCAATATGATAGTCATAATAAGGCTGTGACTTTTGAAGTCGGCGATAAGGCTTACCTTCGGGTTACTCCTCTTAAGGGATCCCATCGCTTCGGTATCAAGGGCAAATTGGCCCCTCGTTACATTGGTCCTTTTCGCATTCTTGCCAAACGAGGAGAAGTTGCCTACCAATTGGAACTACCTCCGCACCTATCCAGAGTTCATGACGTGTTCCACGTATCTCAACTCAGGCGTTGCTTCTCGGATCCTATCCACGGAGTGGACCACGAAACGCTTGATCTCCAGAATAATCTCACGTATCGAGAATACCCCGTTCGTATTCTTGATCAAACTGAGCGCACCACTGGACGCCACAATATCAAGTTTCTCAAGGTTCAATGGTCACATCATTCCGAGAGTGAAGCTACTTGGGAAAGGGAGGATTGTCTTCGACTTGGGTACCCCACCCTCTTTCCGGAGGAACCCGAATCTCGGGACGCGATTCTTTTAAGTGGGGGTGAGTTGTCACATCCCTAGTTTAGCACTTGCATTAGGGCTAGCTAGAGTGTGCATCATGTTTACTTATCAAAGAAATTTGAAATGGGAATGACAGAAACCCCAGCACCACTCTTCTAACAACTAGGGTTTGATAAAATATTTTCCAACGTACCCAAAATGCCCTTCAAAAATGTTCATCATTTCTGCCTTGGTCTTAAACCTTTGCCAAAAATGGTGCACAATTTTCTAGGATATCAAAGGCCTTTGGATTAAATCATATAGTATTTGTATTTGGGCATTTAAATACTTTAAAATATTTTAAATGCTCAAATAATCATGAACTATAATGTTCCCTACTGTTCATATTATATACAGTGGGCATGACAAGTTTCATGAGTTATAAAAATGCTCTAGCATTTTTATTAATTAAACAAAGATGCAAAACAAATGAAACAGAAAAGAAAATAGGAAAAAGAAAAAGGGAGAAAGCACTTACCTCTGGCCCAGCCCTGTAGCAGGCCGGCCCAGCCCACAGCCTCTTATGTCGCCTTCCTCCTCGCGCCAGAAGGACGCGCGCGTGGCCGCCGCGCGCCGGCACGCGTCCGGCCACCTCCACCCTGCCTGCCTGCATCGCGACGGCCTGGACGACTCCCCGCGACGCCACGCAGCTGCCCCGACCGCTCTCTCTTCTCCCTCTCGTCCCCGTCGCCTCTCCTGGCCCTCTCTCCTCACATCACCGAGCCGCCCGTCGCCGCCGCTCGCCGTTGCCGCACCTAGAGCTACCCCCTCGCCCCGTGAGTGTGTCCAGAAGGAGCGCCGCGTCGTCCTCTTCCTCCTTGCTGAGCCACGGATCGCCGGAAGCCCTGCAACTCCTCCACGCCGTCGTCCCCTTCCTCGGATCGCCGGAGCACCTCGCCGCCGTTTACGAAGCTGCAGCGCCTCCCCGACCCCTCCGTCGAGCTCGTTAGCACCGCAGTGAGCTCCTACGCCGTTCCCCTCCTTCCTTTGCTTCGTTCGCCTTGTAGCCGCCGCTCCGTTGATCACCGAAACGCACCGCCGCCGTACTCGCCGCCGGCGATGCTCCGGTGACCATTTGGACACTGGCACCCGTCCATCACACTCGCCGCAGCACGTAGATGCGCTAGGTACTACGCACGCATCGCCTAGGCCACTGCAGCCGCGTCTCCACACACGCCCGACGCCGGTCGCCGCCGTCGAGCTTGTTGCCGTCGTCTCCGGCCACCCCAGGTCCGGCGACCACCACCATTCGACGTGCAACGACAAGAGCTTCCCAACGCATCCAACCGCAGCTCGAGCCGTGCCCCATTAACGATTTCCGAAGCACGCCGCCGTATTTGGCCTCGCCGGCGTCACTTCGCCGGCGGGTTTGACCTGTCTGACCGGGGGGTTGACCACCCCTGGGTCACTGACGTGTGGGCCACCTTTTACTAATTAGTTAGTTTAATTAAGTTTCTGTTAATTTAATTAGTTAATTAATTTAGTCACTGACCCGTGGGTCCAGGCCCCACTAACAGCTAATTAGTTTTAGTTTAACTCTAATTAACTTTGTTAGTTAGCTGTGACACTGACATGCTGGGCCCACATGTCATGTTTGACTGGACCAGCTCCTGTTGACTGTCTGACGTCAGCATGATGTCATGCTGATGCAGTAAAGGTTTTCTGAGATTTTTAGATTAAAAATAATTCACGAAATTCCAGAAAATACCCAAAACTTCTAAAATTCATATAAAATCAACCGTAGCTCAGATGGAAATAATTTATATATGAAAAATGATTAGAAAAATCCAATCTTTCCAATGGCACTGGTTTCATGCATGTTTGAGCAAGTTAACCTTGCTGTATACCTTAAAACATGATAATGCACTTATTTAAATAATAGTTAAAGTGCCAATTTGAATCTTTGGTTCAAATAGGCTCAAACCCTTCTGGTTTTAGTTGCATTAGCCAACACACATGCATCTTGCCATGTCATGAGCATGCATCATATTGTTGCATTTGTTTGTTAATGATTGTATCGCCGGTATTCTCTATGTTCGGTCCTGCTCCCGAGGATACTGCTGCGTATCCAATTGAAGAGCAGTACCCGACAACCACTTTGTCAGGCAAGCGATCATTGATCATTCCGATACAAACCCAATCTTCTCGCTCCTGCTCTCTTTTACTGCATTAAGGCAACAGCGTGTGAACTGCTACTTGCTGCGGTAGTTGAACCCTATCCCTTGCATGACCTGTCATTGCCACAGTAAATAGTTGAAACCCACTAGCATTTGTAGGAGTTGAGCCATGTGATGTGTGATCCATCATGCTATTTGTTTATGTTGCCTGCTATGCTTAGAGTTGTGTCAGGTCTGGTTCATCTGGGTGATGGATCAGAGTGAAATGATCATACCGATAAAGAGAAGGAAGTGTGGAATACGCTTGGTAAAGGTATCGATGAAAGGCCATGTAGGAGTACATGGTGGGTTGTTTCATTGGAATCGTCCTTAGGACCCGAGATCTGTATGTGTGGTTCAAGTTACAGCTACTACCACACATTGGGATCCTTAATTGACCCTCTCGGCTTATTAATTACCGTCGATCTCTGTCCAGGAGTTGCAACTAGTTTCTGGTGTTTATAGTTTACTGGAGGTCGTGCACAGCGCTGACCCTCGGGGTGGGTTATGATGCGACAGGTACGTGGCACGGTGTACCGGTTGCCCGTTTGGTGACTCGGGAACCCTGTACACATCGTTTGGGGCCGTGAGCGACACCCCGGCCGGATCTCCCCACGGATGGAACCCAAATAGGCGACAAACCTGGACGAGAGACTTGAGTAGTTTGTCAGGTCGTGGCCGACACCCTCGCTGGGCTTCCGCTTGAAGGTTGCCGAGTACATCTCGAGTAAACGGCGATAAGTGGTGAGAGCGTGTGTGAAGAGGTACACCCCTGCAGGGTTATCAAACTATTCGAATAGCCGTTGTTCGCGGTACGGACTACTTGGTTACTCTTACAGTTCATAGACAAGTTGATTGATACTACTAAAAGCCTCAAGATAAGCGTGAGTGCCGTGGATGGCCCTTTCGTAGGATGACAAAAGAGGATCCTCAGTAGTGTATTGTTGTGGTGAGTAGAGGACTCGTGTTCGTAATAACATCTTGCAATCCGTTGAAAGTTGTAGTATAGGTTAGCCAAGAGTCAAAGCTGGCTTTCTGCTATAAACTCCACTGCCCCCTATTGATAATGTTGCATGTATGATAGGTTCTATGGTAAGACTTGCTGAGTACCTTTGTACTCATGTTTGCTTAATAACTGTTGTAGAGGAGAACCCTGCCCCTGCTGATGGGTTCTACATAGACGTTGACGTCGACGAGTAGCTTGACACCCAGATGGTGATCTGGAGCTTGTGAAGGGCCTTGTAGATAGTCAGGCTTCACCAAGCCTGTTTTATTTTCTAAGTTGTCTGTACTCAGACATGTAGCTTCCGCTTGTGCTTGAATGACTGTATGACTTGAGTGTTGGGTCATGTGACCCCTACCTGTATGGATATGTTATGTATGGCTCTTGGAGCCTCTTAAATAAAGTACTTTGAGTCATAGAGTTCTGTTGTGATGCAATGTTGTATTTGCACATATTGAGCATATTGTGTGTATGGTTGAAATGCTTGGTATGTGTGGGATCTGACACCTAGTTGTTTTCCTTTGGTAGCCTACCTTACAGGGAAATGCCTCCTAGTGATTCCAATGAGCCTCGGTAGCTTGCTACTGCTCGGAACACGTAGGCTGGCCGGCATGTGTCCTTCTTCGTTCCTGTGTCTGTCCCTTAGGGGAAATGTCACGCGTTGTTCCTTTAAGTCCATGTAGCTTGCTACGACTTGGGTTCATACGTTGATGACCGACACGTTCGTTGCTGGGTCATGGATGTCTGTCTCTGTAATTTAGTGCCACTTTTGGTTTATAACTAGCCATGTCGGCCCGGGTTGTCTGTCATATGGATGCTAGCGGCACTGTCATATATGTGTGCCAAAATGCGCAACCGGTCCTGGGCCAGGTAAGGTGGCACCCGTGGGGTTACCGTGCGTGAGGCCGCAAAGTGATATGACGTGTTACAGCTAGATCGGTGTGACTTAGGATCGGGGTCCTGACAGTAGACCATCAGGCGACGGACGCCGAGTGAGATGGCCATACGCAGCCAGTATAAAAGTGCTTCATATTCGGCCTCGTTGTTTGATGAATCGAAATTGATCTGAAGGACGTAGCTGAGCTTGTCGCCCCTGGGAGAGACCAGGACCACGCGTGCGCCGGATCCATCCAGCATCTTGGATCCATCGAAGAACATAGTCCAATGGTCCGACTGGACTTGAGTCGCAGCTCTTGTTCTATCCACTCAGCCTAAAAATCAACTGTGGGCCGACCATACGGTGTCTGCAGCCACCGATCTGCTATGAATCCTGTTGCGCGACTAAGAGACAGCCGCATTTTGCTCTTCAGCCGTTCGGAGCAAAGCTCGGATCTGCTAAAGACCTCCCCCAGCCTCCGACTGGGAGGGTTGAATCGACTCCGCGATACGAGCAGTGGCCTCGAGGTTTTGGACTCGTGTGCGGAACACCTGAGTATCGCGCTGATCCGATTGCCGCGGCCGTTGACTGGACTTGGGGACCTGTCGGCGAGCCTGTTCGTCGAGTGAACGTTGGATGTTTTCCAAACGCGCGCGCTCGGCCAAGGGGGCCACGCGCGTGGCTTCGAGAGCCAAGGCTTCTGTGGAATCTCCCACGATGGGAGTGAAGAGTGCATCTCCGTTGCGGCGACAAAGTTCGGCCCTTTGCTCGGAGGTGAGGGGCTGAGGGACGTAACCGTAGTTGTCGTGTGCCCGATCACCACCGCTGCCGCCATTTTCACCACGAGGGAAACCAGGCGGGCTGCAGCGCGAATCAACCATGAGGATTTCTGCCGTGGGATCGCTGCTCCCGCACTCGGAAACGAAATCTTCGAGCCCGGTCGACTGATCGGCCGGCCCGTAAAGGTAACCGTCGGGCTCAATGGCCGCGACTTGTGGGGTGGCTGTTTGATGGGCCACCACATGTTTCACCCACCGCTGGAGCCGTGAACGACCGGATCGCTTGCGACGGCGACCAACGGGGGCGGTGGATGATGAGTACCGAGTCGATGGCTGCAGTAGGAGGACGCCACCGGCGCCGGCGCGAAAGTGCTTAGTTCCGCAGGCTGGCAGAGCCTCGACGTCGAGAGGGGCTTCCTGGAGCCATGCGGAGTCGTCGGCGACGAAGACCAGCGGGCCGAGCCGGATATCGTGGACCAACGCCAAAACGCTGCCTGACACCATGATGAAAGTGGTCGGAGAAGAGATCGCAACTTCACCAAATGTCGCTAAGACACCTTGCCCCACGGTGGGCGCCAACTGTCGTGGTTCTAAGTCTGACAGTAAGGGCAGGGGGTACGAATGGAGAGGCAAGGTTCTAGCTATGGTGAGGTTGTACACAAGGTGTTAGCGAGTTCAGGCCCTTCTCGGAAGAAGTAATAGCCCTACGTCTTGGTGCCCGGAGGATTGGTCGACTGATATGTGTATGCGTGTTTACAGAGGTGCGAACCCTTGTTCTGGAGGAGGGGGTGGCTTATATAGTGTGCCAGGACCCCAGCCATGCTCCACGTTACCAAGGGTTTAAAGGTACATTAAGGCAGGCGTTACTGATAACGCCTGCAGTAAAGGATAATTAAGGTATTTACTACAGTGAGTAAATATAGGACCGTTGCTGTTCCAAGAGGAGCTTGGCCTTCGGAGGTCGAGTGCCTGGTCCGGTCGAGTGGAGTTGAGTCGTCCTGCGTACATGAGTCAGTCGAGTGAAATGTTTCCTTGGACTGTCTCAATCGACTGTCTCCACTATCATGGGTCTTGTCTTTTGATCTTCTAGGGTAGTGACCTTGGGAGGGGTACCTTGGTCAGGCTTATGACCCTACCCTAGGTCTGTAACCTCGTCACAGCGGTCAAGAACATCCTAAAGTACCTGAAAAGGACTAAGGATATGTTTCTCGTTTATGGAGGTGATGAAGAGCTCGTCATAAAGGGTTACGTCGATGCTAGCTTCGACATAGATCTGGATGACTCCAAGTCACAAACCGGATACGTGTATATTTTGAATGGAGGAGCAGTCAGCTGGTGCAGTTGCAAACAAAGCGTCGTGGCAGTATCTACATGTGAAGCGGAGTACATAGCTGCTTCCAAAGCAGCGCAGGAAGGAGTCTGGATGAAGGAGTTCATCACCGACCTAGGAGTTATTCCAAGTGCGTCGGGCCCGATGACTCTCTTCTGTGACAACACTATAGGTATTGCCATTGCCAAGGAGCCCAGGTTCTACAAGAAGACCAAGCACATCAAGCACCGTTTCAACTCCATCCGGAATTATATTCAAGATGGAGACATAGATGTTTGTAAAGTGCATACAGATCTGAATGTCGCAGATCCGTTGACTAAACCTCTTCCACACGCAAAACATGATCAACACCAGAACTCTATGGGTGTTCGATTCATCACAATCTAACTAGATTATTGACTCTAGTGCAAGTAGGAGACTGTTGGAAATATGCCCTAGAGGCAATAATAAAATGGTTATTGTTATATTTCCTTGTTCATGACAATTGTCAGTTATTCATGCTTTAATTGTATTATCCGGACAGTGATACATGTGTGAATACATAGACCACAACGTGTACCTAGTAAGACTCTAGTTACTAGCTCGTTGATCAACATATGGTTACGGTTTCCTGACCATGGACATTGGATGTCATTGATAATGGGATCACATCATTAGGAGAATGATGTGATGGACAAGACCCAATCCTAAGCCTAGCACAAGATCGTGTAGTTCGTATGCTAAAGTTTTTCGAATGTCAAGTATCCTTTCCTTAGACCATGAGGTTGTGCAACTCCCGGATAGCGTAGGAATACTCTGGGTGTGCCAAACGTCACAACGTAACTGGGTGGCTATAAAGGTACACTACGGGTATCTCCGAAAGCATCTGTTGGGTTAGCAGGAACCGAGACTGGGATTTGTCACTCCGTATGACGGAGAGGTATCTCTGGGCCCACTCGGTAAGACATCATCATCATGAGCTCAATGTGACTAAGGAGTTGGTCACGGGATGATGTATTATGGAACGAGTAAAGAGACTTACCATGACGAGATTGAACAAGGTATCGGTATACCGACGATCGAATCTCGGGCAAGTACTATACCAATAGACAAAGGGAATTGCATACGGGATTGATTGAATCCTTGACATCGTGGTTCATCCGATGAAATCATCGAGGAGCATGTGGGAGACAACATGGGTATCCAGATCCCGCTGTTGGTTATTGACCGGAGAGTCGTCTCGGTCATGTCTATGTGTCTCCCGAACCCGTAGGGTCTACACACTAAAGGTTCGGTGACGCTAGGGTTGTAGAGATATAAGTATGCAGTAACCCGAAAGTTGTTCGGAGTCCCGGATAAGATCCCGGACGTCACGAGGAGTTTTGGAATGGTCCGGAGGTAAACATTTATATATAGGAAGTCCAGTTTCGGCAACCGGGAAAGTTTCGGGGGTCACCGGTATTGTACCGGGACCACCGGAAGGGTCCCGGGGGTCCACCGGGTGGGGCCACCTATCCCGGAGGGCCTCATGGGCTGAAAGGGGAAGGGAACCAGCCCCTGGTGGGCTGGTCCACCCCCCTTGGGCCTCCCCCTGCGCCTAGGGTTTGAAACCCTTAGGGTGGGGGCGCCCCACATGGCTTGGGGGGCAAGTTTCCCCCCTTGGCCGCCGCCCCCCTAGGGGCCCTATATATAGTGGGGGGAGGGAGGGCAGCCACACCCTATGCCCTCGCGCCTCCCTCTCCCTCTCGTGACACTTCTTCCTCCTCCCGCAACACTTAGCGAAGCCCTGCTGGAATCCCGCTGCTTCCACCATCACGCCGTTGTGCTGCTTGATCTCCATCAACCTCTCCTCCCCCCTTGTTGGATCAAGGAGGAGACATCCCCGCTCCGTATGTGTGTTGAACGCGGAGGTGCCGTCCGTTCGGCGCTAGGATCATCGGTGATTTGGATCACGAGGAGTACGACTCCATCATCCCCGTTCTCTTGAACGCTTCCGCTCGCGATCTACAAGGGTATGTAGATGCACTCCCCTCTCCCTCGTTGGTAGACGACTCCATAGATTGATCTTGGTGATGCGTAGATTTTTTTTGATTTCTTCTACGTTCCCCAACAACAACCCACCTGGGCGCGCCAGGAGAGGGGGGCGCTCCCTGGTGGATGGTGCCCACACAGGGGCCCCTCTTTGGGGGGTCTTGGCTCTAGTAATTCTCTTTTATTCCATAAAAATCCTCGCGAAGTTTCGTTTCATTCCGATAACTTTATTTCTGCACGAAAACAACACCATGGTAGTTCTGCTGAAAACAGCGTCAGTCCGGGTTTAGTTTCATTCAAATCATGCAAATTAGAGTCCAGAACAAGAGGAAAAGCGTGAGGAAAAGTAGATACATTGGAGACATATCAGCAGGATCACTTTATGCACCCGCGTGGCCGCCAGGCCAGCCGCACTCCCCGCGGCCATCGAGCACCACTCTTACGTTCGCTCCGATCACCTCGATGACCCGACATCGGCAGATTCCTCGTCTTTAAACGAGCTGCTGGATCGCATCACCGCCTTGGGGCTTTCATCGTCAGATGATCAGATCGGGCCTAAATACAGTCAAGACGAGATCAATTCCACCCCGATCACTCATCTGCTGGCAGAAATCGAGGACCGAGCCAAAGATAATTCTCCTCTCAGGATGGAGACCGTCACTATTCGGGTCTCCGAACCCATCGCCGGACACACCTGTAATAGGTGGCACTTTGTGCCATTCGAGCTCTAGGACATACACCAGGCCCGCAGAGTATTCAGATCTCCCTGGGCCCAGATCATCCATATCGGAGGTTGTACAAACCCCGAATACTATGTTGGGTCGAGACTCAAATTTATCCACACCCACCCACGAGAATATACACTCTCCAAGCAACTCTGGACTACCAGACATATGCGATCTCACGTGTATACGGAAGCGGCTCCAAGTGACAGTTCATCATTTCTGGGCCAGATTCCTACTTGTTAAAAACAAGATTAAGGACTGCTGCAACGACGACACGGTGTCCGTATGTCACCGCAATTGCACAAACGAGGGAGTCTTGATTACCCTCAACCACCGTCAAATACGGAGCTTTGCAGAATTATCGCACTATGTATGACAGTAGTGCTATGGATAACACTTGGAAAGCCCAGAATACACCTCTGGGGCAGTCCATCTATGGACGATACGCCGCTAAAGCAAAACGGACATACCCTGGAAGGGCGTTCGATCACATACAGGCCTTTCACAGGACACAGGTCGGTTCTGGATGAACTGTTGGATAAACCTTGCCAAATACATGCCGTCCCGGACAATACCCCTACCCACTGCCTTAGAGCATGTTGGGTACTCCGGCAGGTAGCAAAGAGCTTTGAAGTAATCCTCGCCACCGTAACGTGATGACCCACAACCGTAAGGGATCTATTGCAGCGTTTTCGATAAGTAAGAGTGTCGAACCCAACGAGGAGCAGAAGGTATTGATAAGCGATTCTGAGCAAGAAATTACTGCAAGCACTGAAAGATAACTTTTTAGGGGTTTTCTTGATATAAGCGACAGGAAAGTAAAAGCAAGCAATGTAAAAGGCACTGAGAGTAACAAGTGGCCCAATCCTTTCTTAGCAAAGGAGAGGCCTAGCAACTGAACTTATAAAGGCTAAAGCGTTCCTGAGGACACACGGGAGAGGTAGTCATGTGCTTTCGCCATATTCCATATCGATACTATGTTATGTGTTGATAAGTGTTGAGTGGGTGGATCTATGCTAGTGCACTCTCTAGACTAATATGAATGCACTCCTATGAATAAACACCTTGCAAGCATCCGCAAATACAAGATAGTATTTAAGGCAAAAGGCTAACCATAGCAATACGATCGAGGATCCATTATTCCCTTATGCAAAAGCGTGCGAACTGGGGTTCAGGTTTCTGTCACTCCGGCAACCCACCATAAGCATTCTTTGTACACAATGTATTCTCCTAGGTCCTTAATAAGGCGAAGTGTTGAATGTTCGACTCACACAACACCACTAGTAGAATACAACGCAACTTAAGTATAAAACAACACATATTACTTCAACAGCATATGACTACTAACAACAAGACTTTCCCCATGTCCTCAAGAACTAAGGTAACTACTCACGAGACATAAAAGAGATCTTGATCAATGGAGATAAATGGGTGATAAACAATCTGGACATAATAATATTTCTCGAACAAAACTCAATAGCATTCACCACAAAGTAGTAATCAACACCGATGGAGTAGAGAGGATAGGTACTACGAGTTACAACACAAGTTGCAATTGTGAGATGAGATTTGGATGAAAATGGAGATGGTGCTGGTATTGTGGATGATGTTGATGATGATCTCGATGATGCCCGTGACGATGGTGATGACGATGGCGACGATCTCCCCTTCCGGGAGGTGATCTCCCCGGCGGAATCTGCCCACCGGAGATGGCTTTTTCTTCTCTGTAGGTTTCCGCCACGGAGCGGCGGCGGAACTCCGTAAAAACTCTCGTTTTTAGGGTTTTCGGATAACGGAGAGTATATAGGCAAAAGGGGGCATCCGGAGGTGGGCCAGGGGCTCCAGGCGCCCCCCCGGCGCGGCCAGGGGGGCGCCCCCAGGGTGCCTGGGCACCCTGTGGCCCCCCTCTGGTTGCCCTTTTGCATGTCTTCGTGATTCGTCCGGAAAATATCCTCCGTCGATTTTTAGGTAATTTGGAGGTATTCTTCTTCAGCAACTCAGCGTCCACTTTTTACCACTGAATCCTGCGTCTGCTGCTTCGGCACAGGAAAGTTGCAAACTGTGTAAAATAGGCCAAAACAACATAAGAACATCATCGTAATGTGAAATATATCAATGAATAAGGATAAATTATGATACAAACTAGTGATGCATTTTGGACGTATCAACACCCCCAAGCTTAGACCTCGCTTGTCCCCAAGCGAATACTGAGCTCGGTAAACCTGTCCACAAGTTTAGAGAGTGAAGTGTCGATAAATAGAATACGGACAAGAAGCATCACAGTTTCTTCACCAACTCAAATATCCTCAATAGCAATCTTCAACTCATAAGGCCCTTATAAAAGAGTGGTAACACTTATATTCGGAAGTAGGGCTAAGGAAACTCATTGAAACATGGCAAACATGTCCTTTGGTCAAAGAACAACTAATAACTTTTACTTTTGCTCTTTCTTTATGTTTTGATGAGATTAATTGAAGCTTTTGAAAGAACATGTTATCAGGCAAGAAGTGAAAGTGTTAACACAAAGGAAGATATTTGCCTTAGCTGGGCTTGACAAACAACTTACTTATCAAATGATAATGTCAACAAGGATATGATATGACAAATCTTAATGCAACTTTACATGAATGAATCCTTGTCAAGATCAAATGTCTGCTCTCTTTAAGAAATATAAGGAAGTAGGAATAACTTACTCAATTTAAAATTAAAAGATAGGCCCTGCTCTAGGGTAGTAGGGAAAACTCATGTGCTATCCTTAATTCAAACAGAATGAAAACGAGTTTTGAGAAGTGCATGATTTGTCAACGAATGCTAATAGATAACTCAATTGCTTCTTGAGCTGGACAAGTTTCGAGGAACGGCTCCCGCACGAGGACGATCACATCCTCTTATTCTCCTTTGTTTATCACTGCCAAAGTTTTCTGATTTCTCATGAACAAAGCGTGAAGGAGGGTTTGTTTGTTATATTATTTTCGAGCCGGGCGCACTCTTTGCCAATTCCTTCTCGTATTATGGGTTTGCACATTAGACATGCAATCCCGGGGTGAAGCTTGTCCAACTCAAAAAGACCATGAATTAACTATTACTTCCTCATGAGCTAAAGCAGAGGCACAAAAATAAAAGATTTTGAACATTTAAGGATAACACATAAATTTTGTACTTTATGAGGTGGTAGTGGAATACCACGAGTAGGAAGGTATGGTGGACTCATATGGAAGGTATTGGTGTAAGGGTATGGATGCACAAGCAGAATTCCGCTTAGTACAGAGTTAGGCTAGCAAAGGTTTTGAGAGAACAAACAATTGATGATGACTAAGATGCAAAACAATATAAAGCATAAACATTGAAATAAGCATAACACATCAAGTTGTCTTCCTTGTCAGCATAACACTTCAAGCATAATAACATAAAGGTTTTGGATATGTCGATATTTTAAGAAAATCATGCTTGTTGTTATGACCAAAGCTATGTTTGCCAAGATTAAAATAAAGTTTTCACAGCCATATCTGATATAAGGTCAATACTCCCCGTAAGAATCATCATACAAGGTCGATTGCGTGAAGAGAATACCAAGTGCAGCAAAAGGAACCAATAAACTTCTCATTAATATTCCATCATAGACAACTCCACACTCACGGATACAATCTCCCCACCGAAGGAGTGATAGACCTCAATGCACACACCTATTTCATATAATAACCTCCCTAAACATGATATGACTCTACTTGACTCTAATAGGTAAAAGATAAAGATAAAGATACCGGGCACTCCCCCAAGCTTGGAACAAGCCAAGGGAGTGCCGTTACCCAAGGAGATTTCACTCCTCATCCTTGTTGGCGTTGATCACGTAGACCTCGGCGAAACGCTTCCATGGAAGGGGTTCTCCAGTCTCATATGAGAAGTTTGTCTCCTGAATCCTGCATGCAGCACCCATACGCATGCGCATAAACCTTAGTTCATACTCACAGTTCTGGTTATGTAGATCATAAATTTGCCCTTGGAGCTCTTCAATTCTTTCTTCAGACGCGGTGATGCTTTTCCATATCTCCTTCATCTCCTTCAGAAAGTAGGTCTTCAGCTTGTTAATGATGTCAAAGTTAGCTTCAACACCACGCTCGATCATCATCTTGTACTCGAAGACTTCTTGCTCCACTTCTTCCAGCGTGGCCTGGATGCTCCCCTCCTTGATAGGTCCCTTCAGATCTTCTTGATGAAGGACACCGTCCTCCATCCGAACAACCTGAGGGTGCTTCTTCACCTCAGTGAGGTAAGGGTTGATGACGTTGACGACGAACTTGTCCTTGGGGGAACTTGGAGAAGCCATGGCACCTAGATTCAGCTGAAAGATTCCCTGGCAGAAACAGATCGAAAAGAAAACACACGAAATCGCAAGATACGTTGCCGGAACAATCCGGGCAAATATATAGCAAAAATTTACGCACAGAAAGGAAGATAACAGGCTAAAGCGGGGTCGGAGGCGGACTACTGGGTGTCCAGGCGCCCTGGCGGCGCGGCCAGGAGGTAGGGCGCGCCAGGGGGGCGCCTGGACCCCCTGGAGCTCGTCTCCGGCTCCACATAGGCTCAGAATTTTACTAATTTTGCAAAAACTCGTAATACGGAACTTTTATGGCGGTTCGCGATGTTTCCTTACCGTACTACATACCTTTTCTATATTCTGCTTCTGCTGGCGTCTGAAACAGGGCTGCAACATGTTCTTCGTGAGTTGTTGTGTATATTATATTCACATCAACATTGACAGGGTTTCCTGCTATGTAATGTTTAAGTCTTTGCCGATTCACAACTTGAGGTTTGGTGCCTTCAAAATGGTTAATCTTAATTGCACCAGACCGATAAACTTCTTCAATATGAAATGGCCCTTCCCACCTGGAAAGTAGTTTGCCTGGAGAAAACCTGAAACGGGATCTAAACAACAAAACTTTATCACCAACATTAAATTCACGTTGCAGAATCTTCCTATCATGCCACTTCTTTACCTTTTCCTTGAACATTTTAGCGCTCTCGTAAGCTTCACTTCTCCATTCATCTAGAAAAGTCAAGTTCATGAGACGCTTCTCACCAGCTAAATTTGGGTCAGCATTAAGCTCTCTAACAGCCCAGAAAGCTTTGTGCTCTAACTCTAATGGCAAATGGCAAGCCTTGCCATACACCATCTTATAGGGGGACATGCCCATGGGGTTTTTGTAAGCAGTTCTATACGCCCACAAAGCATCTCCTAATTTGTTTGACCAGTCCTTTCTATTTCTGTTTACTGTCTTCTGCAAGATCAACTTAATCTCTCTATTGGTGAGCTCAACTTGCCCACTAGTTTGAGGGTGATATGGTGAAGCAATTCTATGGTTGACATCGTATTTTGCTAAAGCTTTTCTAAAAGCTCTGTGCATGAAGTGTGATCCTCCATCAGTCATGAGATACCTTGGTACACCAAACCTAGGAAAAATTACATCTTTAAGCATTTTCAAAGATGTCTTGTGATCAGCACTTTCAGTGGGGATTGCTTCAACCCACTTGGTCACATAATCAACAGCTACTAAAATGTGAGTGTACTTGTGCGAAGAAGGAAAAGGACCCATAAAATCAAAACCCCAACAATCAAAAGGTTCAATCACTAGTGAGTAATTCATAGGCATCTCATTCCTTCTACTAATGTTACCAACTCTCTGACATTTATCACAGGCTAAAACATAATTTCTAGCATCCTTAAAGAGAGTAGGCCAATAAAAACCTGATTGAAGAACCTTATGTGCAGTCCTCTCACCGGCATGACGTCCTCCATAGGGACTATCATGACACCGTCTGAGAATGTCCTTCTGCTCATGTTCCGGTATGCATCTTCTCATGATCCCGTCGGGACCTTCTTTGAAAAGATGTGGGTCATCCCAAAAGTAGTGCCTCAAATCATGAAAGAACTTCTTCCTTTGCTGAAATGTTAAACCTGGAGGCAAATACTTTGCAACAATAAAATTAGCATAATGTGCATACCAAGGATCGGAAAGAGATTGTACTTTTACAACGGCAAGTTGCTCGTCTGGAAAGCTATCGTTGACTGGAATAGGGTCGTGCGGTATATCTTCCATCCTTGAAAGATTGTCCGCCACCGGATTGTCTTCTCCTTTCCTATCAACAATCTGCAAATCAAATTCTTGAAGAAGGAGTACCCATCTGATAAGCCTTGGCTTGGCATCCTTCTCTGTCATAAGGTACTTAATGGCAGCATGATCAGTATGAATAATAACTTTGGAATCTACAATATACTGCCTAAACTTATCATAAGCAAATACTACAGCTAAGAATTCCTTCTCAGTAGTAGCATAATTCTTTTGAGCACTATCAAGGGTTTTGCTAGCATAATGTATAACATTCAATTTCTTATCTACTCTTTGTCCTAAAACAGCTCCAACAGCAAAATCACTAGCATCACACATAATCTCAAAAGGTAAATTCCAGTCAGGTGGTTGTACTATAGGAGCTGTTATTAAAGCTTTCTTCAGAACTTCAAAATCTTCCTTACAATCCTCATTAAATACAAAAGGAACGTCCTTCTGGAGAAGATTAGTGAGGGGCCTCGAAGTATTAGAAAAGTCTTTAATAAATCTTCTATAGAAACCAGCATGACCAAAATACTGCGAATACCTTTGACGTCCCTTGGATAGGGCATCCTCTCAATAGCTTCGATCTTGGCCTTGTCCACTTCAATTCCCCTTTGGGAAATCTTGTGACCAAGAACAATTCCTTCGTTAACCATGAAGTGGCACTTCTCCCAGTTAAGTACCAAATTTGTCTCCTCGCATCTCAGCAAAACTTTATTAAGATTGTGAAGACAATGGTCAAAGGAGGTTCCATAGACGGAGAAATCGTCCATGAAGACTTCCATAATATCCCCACAGAAACCATGAAAGATTGCAGACATACACCTTTGAAAAGTAGCAGGGGCATTACATAAACCAAAAGGCATACGCCTGTAAGCATAAGTACCAAAGGGACAAGTAAAAGTGGTCTTCTCTTCATCAGCAGTGTTAACATGAATTTGAGAGAAGCCAGAATAACCATCGAGATAACAAAAGTGGGTATTTTTGGATAACCTTTCAAGCATTTGGTCGATGAACGGCAACGGGTAGTGATCCTTCCTGGTTGCCTTGTTCAGCTTCCTGTAATCAATACACATTCTGTATCAAATAATAATTCTCTGAGGTATTAGTTCATTTTTATCATTAGGTACCACAGTTGTACCTACTTTCTTAGGAACACAATGTACCGGGCTTACCCACTTACTATCAGCAATAGGGTAGATAATACCTGCGGCTAGAAGCTTGAGAATCTCAGTTCTCACAACATCCATCATCTTCGGGTTCAACCGTCGTTGATGATCAACAACTGGTTTAGCATCAGGCTCAAGGTTGATAGTATGTTGACAGATAGATGGACTAATCCCCTTAAGGTCATCAAGGGTATAGCCAATTGCACCTCGGTGTTTACGAAGTACTTCCAATGGTCGCTCTTCTTCATATCCTGAAAGGTTAGAGTTGATAATAACAGGATATACTTTCTTTTCATCTAAATAAGCATACTTGAGCGTATCGGGAAGAGGTTTAAGATCGAACACCGGGTCTTCTTTCGGTTTTGATAAAATTCCCAAAGGTTCAACCGGAAGGTTGTGCTTCAGGATAGCAGGCTGCCTCAAGAATATTTCATCTAGTTCATTTCTTTCCTGCATATGCAAATCATTCTGGTGGTCCTCCATATATTGCTGCAAAGGATCATTAGGGGGAATAGCAATAGAAGCAATACTTTCAATAAGTTTATCATCACTAGGTAAATTGGTACCACGAGGCTGCTTAGAGAACTTAGAAAAAATAAATTCATATGGCTCACCATTGAATTCAACAGAAACTTTACATTTCTTGCAATCTATTATAGCTCCACAAGTTCCAAGAAAAGGTCTACCAAAAATAATTGGACAAAAATTGTCCCTCTCTGAACCAAGTACTAGAAAGTCGATAGGGTATTTTACCTTTCCACATAGGACTTCAACGTCCCTCACAATTCCGATAGGAGAGATAGTTGTTCTGTTTGCAAGATGAATGGTAACATCAACTTCTTCAAGTTCACAAGAGAAAATCTCACCGATGATCTCTTCATAAAGTGAATAGGGGATAGCACTTGCACTCGATCCCAAATCGCATAGCCCATAATAATTGTGATCTCCTATTTTAACAGATACCACTGGAGTACCTGAAATTGGGCCTTTATTCTTGGTTGTGACAAGGTTAGTGGAAATAGCACAAAAATTTATATTGGAATCCAAAACATCATTAGTAACAAGGTCTTTAATCAAGGCAACTTGAGGATCGACCCTGATCTGGTCCTCAGGCTCATCAACTTTTCTCTCACTTTTATTTATTATGCCTGTCACAAGAGAGTGCTCCTTTATCCTTGCGGGAAAAGGAGGCTGTTCATATAACTGCAGGCAAAATAGGGTCAGCAACATGAATATCAACACGTGGCTCTTTAAAAGGTTCATGATGCTGGTCTCTCTTCTTTTTAAATGAATCAACGTGAGAGGAAAAATTCTTACAGAAATCAATCACTAGATGGGAATCAAGACCAATCTTAGAGCAAAAAGTATTGAAGTAATCAGTTTTCACATAGCTCTCAATATAATCATGTTCATAATTTATAGCGGGTTCAATACCTTTACCAATTTCCCAATCTTCGGTATTCCTCTGGATCCTTTCAATGAGATCCCACCTTTCTTCAACACTCTTCGTCTGAAATACCCCACTAGAGGAGGCATCCAGCATCTCCTTATCCTGACGAGAAAGCCGGGCATAAAAATTTGTAAGTATAATTTCCTTGGGAAGCTTATGAATAGGGGATTTGAGCATTAGGGACTTCAATCTCCCCCAAGCTTGAGCAATGATTTCTCCGTCACGAGACCTAAAGTTATAGATATAGTTCCTGTCTCGATGAATTTCATGAAGAGGATAAAACTTAGTATAAAAGAGAGACATAAGCTCCTGCCAGTCAAGTATGTGTGAGTAATCGAGAAGCCTATACCAAACTGAAGCTTTATCTATAAGTGATACGGCAAACAATTTCCTCATGACAAATTCCCTTGATACACCTGCAAGCTTAAATAATGAACATAGTTGTGACAAATATAGCAAGTGTTCACCGGGATGTCTGTCTCCTGCATAACGATTAGCCAAAACATAATCGATAATACCAGACGGTATTTTATAGGGCACAATTTCAGTAGGGGGAGGAGCAACCACCACAGGTGTGGGGCGTCTTCCCGCAAGAAACGATCCAATAACAGGGTTGTCCATAAGGACAAAGAGCAGCAATAGCAAAAATAAAAACAG
Source organism: Secale cereale (assembly GCA_902687465.1). NCBI lineage: Eukaryota > Viridiplantae > Streptophyta > Magnoliopsida > Poales > Poaceae > Secale > Secale cereale. The sequence goes on from LR738709.1 coordinate 74,539,120, forward strand.
AATTATAAAAACTTCCTTACCAGTTTGACTTTACCAATAGCGCTACGCTCCCCGGCAACGGCGCCAGAAAACGGTACTTGATGACCCACAACCATAGTGGATCTATTGCAGCGTTTTCGATAAGTAAGAGTGTCGAACCCAACGAGGAGCAGAAGGTATTGATAAGCGATTCTGAGCAAGAAATTACTGCAAGCACTGAAAGATAACTTTTTAGGGGTTTTCTTGATATAAGTGACAGGAAAGTAAAAGCAAGCAATGTAAAAGGCACTGAGAGTAACAAGTGGCCCAATCCTTTCTTAGCAAAGAAGAGGCCTAGCAACTGAACTTATAAAGGCTAAAGCGTTCCTGAGGACACACGGGAGAGGTAGTCATGTGCTTTCGCCATATTCCGTATCGATACTATGTTATGTGTTGATAAGTGTTGAGTGGGTGGATCTATGCTAGTGCACTCTCTAGACTAAGATGAATGCACTCTTATGATTAAACACCTTGCAAGTATCCGCAAATACAAGATAGTATTTAAGGCAAAAGCCTAACCATAGCAATACGATCGAGGATCCATTATTCCCTTATGCAAAAGCGTGCGAACAGGGGTTCAGGTTTCTGTCACTCCGGCAACCCACCGTAAGCATTCTTTGTACACAATGTATTCTCCTAGGTCCCTAATAAGGCGAAGTGTTGAGTGTTCGGCTCACACAACACCACTAGTAGAATGACAACGCAACTTAAGTATCAAACAACACATATTACTTCAACAGCATATGACTACTAACAACAAGACTTTCCCCATGTCCTCAAGAACTAAGGTAACTAATCACGAGACATAAAAGAGATCATGATCAGTGGAGATAAATGGGTGATAAACAATCTGGACATAATAATATTTCTCCAACAAAACTCAATAGCATTCACCACAAAGTAGTAATCAACACCGATGGAGTAGAGGGGATGGGTAGTACGAGTTACAACACAAGTTGCAGTTGTGAGATGAGATTTGGATGAAGATGGAGATGGTGCTGGTGTTGGGGATGATGTTGATGATGATCTCGATGATGCCCGTGACGATGGTGATGACGATGGCGACGATCTCCCCTTCCGGTAGGCGATCTCCCCGGCGGAATCTGCCCACCTGAGATGGCTTTTTCTTCTCTGTAGGTTTCCGCCACGGAGCGGCGGCGGAACTCCGTAAAAACTCTCGTTTTTAGGGATTTCGGATAACGGAGAGTACATAGGCAAAAGGGGGCAGCCGGAGGTGGGCCAGGGGCTCCAGGCGCCCCCCCGGCGCGGCCAGGGGGGGGGGGGGCGCCCCCACGGCGCCTGGGCACCCTGTGGCCCCCCTCTGGTTGCCCTTTTGCATGTCTTCGTGATTCGTCCAGAAAATATCCTCCGTCGATTTTCAGGTAATTTGGAGGTATTCTTCTTCAGCAACTCAGCGTCCACTTTTTACTGCTGAATCCTGCGTCTGCTGCTTCGGCACCGGAAAGTTGCAAACTGTGTAAAATAGGCCAAAACAACATAAGAACATCATCATAATGTGAAATATATCAATAAATAAGGATAAATTATGATACAAAATAGTGATGCATTTTGGACGTATCACAACGCCAGGGGAGAAAGACCTTGATGTCTTCACCGTCATTGAGATGTTCTCCTCAAACAACCGGCGAAAGAGAGTGAATCGCGAACTTGCTGAGATCAATCAAATCAACACTTCAAGACCATGGAACGACACGGAAATCACCTTTTCGGCCAAAGACGAACCACGAGTCCAGCCGGTCAGAGCCGCAACCGCTCTTGTACTAAACCCAATAATAGATGGCTTCTGCCTCACTAATGTACACATGGACGGAGGCAGCAGACTCAACCTCATATATGAGGACACGCTTGCAAAAATGCAGGTTGACAAATCCTACATTGAACAAAGTAATAAAACCTTTCGACGAATTATCCCCAGCCGGGAAGCCCGGTGTTCGGGAAGTATTAAGTTCGACATAGTATTCGGTACACCCGAGAACTACAGGTTGGAGCAACTACTCTTCCACATTGTCCCCATCAACAGCGGATACCTCGCCCATCTAGGGCGGGAGGCTTTCTCATGGTTTCAGGCTATACCCCATTACGGGTACATGAAGCTCAAAATACCAGGGCTCAAAATGTCAGGGCACAATGCATGTGATCTGGATAGAGCACTCCATGCCGTGAACAAAAACACATCTTTAGCCCTAGAGACATTATCCGAAGCCCTTGCGGAGGAATAATTAACCACCTTACAATCTAAAGTGGATAGAGATGATGTAGTCATTGACAAACGTTCGAAATCTACCTCTTTTAGGCCAACAGATGAAATTGTAAAATTCCAAGTGCACCCAACGAACCCTAATAAAACCGCATCCATTGGGGCACAGCTGGTTCTGGCGGTAGATAGCTTTGCATGCCTTCCTTTGTGAAAATTGGGACATATTCGCTTGGCATCCTTCAGATATGTCAGGAATCCCACGCACACTGGACGAACATAGCCTCAACATTATCAAAGGGTTCAAGCCAGTCAAGCGATCTTTACGATGATTTTCCGAACCTATAAGACAGGTTATGGGGGAAGAGCTGGCAAAGCTATTGGAAGGTGGATTCATAAGGGAAATCAAACACCCGGACTGGCTCGCCATCTTAGTCATGGTGCCAAAGAAGGACACATCCTGGCGCTTTTGTGTCGACTTCACAGACCTAAACAAGGCTTGCCCTAAGGATCCCTTTCCTTTGCCCCGCATTGATCAAATTATCGATGCAACCGCAGGACATGACTCGTTGTGTTTCCTCGACGCCTACTTTGGATACCGTCAAATAAGAATGAAGGAATCCGATCAGGCTGCTACGACATTCATCACTACGTACGGCCCCTTTTGCTTTGACACCATGCCATTTGGACTAAAAACGCTGGTGCCACATATCAACCCATGATTCAAACATGCTTAGGGAAACAAATTGGCAAGACAGTGGAGGCTTATGTTGACGACGTATTCATCACGACTAAACACGTCGAAACATTGGTGGATGATCTCCACCTTACGTTCGATAAACTACAAACATATGACATACGGCTCAATCTGAAAAAATGCGTATTCGGCATTCTGTTCGGAAAGCTATTAGGGTTCATCGTATCCCATAGAGGAATTGAAGCGAACCCAGCTAAAATCCGGGCCCTATCACAGCTAACTACGCCAACCAATCTCAAAGAAGTGCAAAAGCTAGCAGGTTGTGTACGGCCTTGAGCCACTTTATCTCCCGATTAGGAGAGAAAGCATGATACGTCTCCAACGTATCTATAATTTTTTATTGTTCCATGCTATTATTTATGATGTTTTGGATGTTTAATGGGCTTTGTGATACACTTTTATCTTATTTTGGGGACTAACCTATTAACCCAAAGGCCCAGTCCAGATTGTTGTTTTTGCCTATTTCAGGGTTTTACAGAGAAGGAATATCAAACGGAGTCCAAACGGAATGAAACTTCGGGAGAGATATTTCCGGAGAAAAATACGCACGGGAGACTTGAGAACCACGGAATAGGGCACACGTGGCGTCCATGAGGGTGGGGGCGCCCCCCCTACAAGGCGCTCCCCTTGGCTAGTGGGCCCCATATTTGGCCCCCGGTGCCCACCTTCTTCCTATATATACCTACGTACCCCGAAACCATCTGAAGAGGAGAGAAAACCCTAGTTCCACCGCCGCAACCTTCTGTACCCATGAGATCTCATCTTGGGGCCTGTTCCGGAACTCCGTCGGAGGGGGGATCTTCCACGGAGTGCTTCTACATCATCATCATCACCTCACCATGAGTTGTGAGTAGTTTACCACAGACCTTCGGGTCCATAGCTAGTATCTAGATGGCTTCTTCTCTCTCTTTGGATCTCAATACCAAGTTCTCCTTGGTTTTCGAGGAGATCTATTCGATGTAATCCCTTTTTGCGGTGTGTTTGTCGAGATCCGATGAATTGTGGGTTGATGATCAAGAGTATCTATGAGAAATATTTGGTTCTTTTCTGAACTCTTTATGTATGATTATAATATTCTTGCAAGTCTCTTCGAATTATTGGTTTGGTTTGGCCTATTAGATCTATAGTTCTTGCAATGGGAGAAGTGCTTGGCTTTGGGTTTAATCCTGCGGTGTCCTTTCCCAGTGACAGTAGGGGCAGCAAGGCATGTATTGTATTGTTGCCATCGAGGATAAAAAGATGGGGTTTATATCATATTGCTTGAGTTTATCCTTCTACATCATGTCATCTTGCTTAACGCGTTACTCTGTCCTTATGAACTTAATGCTCTAGATGCATGCTGCATAGAGGTCAATGTGTTGAGTAATAGTAGTAGATGCAGAATCATTTCGATCTACTTTTTTCGGACGTGATGCCTATATATAATGATCATGCCTAGATAGTCTCATAAGTGTTCGCTTTTCTATCAATTGCTTGACAGTAATTTGTTTACCCGCCGTAGAATACCGCTATCATGAGAAAAGTCACTAGAGAAACCTATGGCCCTCGGGTCTATTCTCAATATATCAATCTACAATCTACTTTACTTTTCCGCTTTTACTTTCTGTTCTTATATCCAAAAATACCAAAAATATCAAAATATGCTACCTATCAGATCTCACTTTCGTAAGTGACCGTAAAGGGGTTGACAACCCCTTATCGTGTTGGCAGCGAAGTTCTTATTTGTTTGTGCAGGTACGAGGGACTCACGCGTGGTCTCCTACTGGATTAATACCTTGGTTCTCAAAAACTGAGGGAAATACTTACGCTACTGTGTTGCATCACCCTTTCCTCTTTGAGGGAATACAACGCAAGTTCGAGAAGTAGCAAAGCACTACCGCTTTATAGACTGCTGAGGTGCACATACAAATTTGAATGGACGGATGCGGCTATGGCTGGACTGGAAGAAATAAAAACCTTATTAGCGGGTAACCCAATAATAGCCGCTCTAGGTGTTGGCGAGCCAATGGTGCTTTATATATTCGCCACTCATCAAGTAGTGAGTGCGGTGCTGATCGTCGAACGAGATGAAGTGGGACATAAATTCCCCGTTCAAAAACCCGTATATTATGTATCCGAGGTTCTCACACCGTGCAAATCACGATACCCCCATTACCAGAAAACTGCTTATGCGGTATTCATGGCATCTCGGAAGCTTTGACACTACTTTCAAGAGTGTTCGATCACAATGGCGTCCGAAGTACCACTCAACGATATCATAAAAAACAAAGACGTCATTGGACGCATAGCCAAATGGGCCATAGAGCTCTTACCATTCTAAATAACATACAAATCACGCTGGACTATTAAGTCCCAGGTCTTGGCCAACTTCGTCGTGGAATGGACTGAAGCCAAACTCCCTAAAGAGTACGGATCATGCACCCATAGGACCATGTATTTCGACGGTTCCAAAATGCTAGCCGTGTTGGGGGCTGACATCATCTTCATATCCCCAACAGGGGATACGGTCTGCTACATGCTGCAGATCATGTACACGGACTCAAATAACGCGACCGAATACGAGGTATTACTGCACGGTCTCTGCATAGCCGTATCCATGGGTATACAATGCCTCGAGGTGCGCGGAGACTCAAACCTTGCCAAATCTCAGGTAAACCGAGAATTTGATGCGAATGATTCAAAAAAGGTGGCTTATCAAAACGCCATATTAAAAATATCTGCTCAATTTGAGGGGCTAGAATTTCACAATGTGGTTCAGGACAGTAACCAGGCAGCGGATATACTTGCACATTGTGACCCAGTCCCGCCTAACACATTTGTGGAAAGGCTGTTCAAACCATTAGTAACATGGAAGGATGAGAGCAGTGACGAGAATCCGGACTCGAAGACGCCCCCATCCGAAATCAATACATATGTCATCATGGACCCTGAAATGGAAATCACATCATCGACTCACGAGATCATGGCTATCATTGCCCCCTGGACCGAGCCTTTCCTAGCCTACCTTAATAGGAAAGAGCTCCCCGATGACTAATATGAGGCCCGCCGCATAATTTGGCGTTCTAAAGCCTATAAGGTCCACGAAGGTGAACTGTACAAGAAAAGCACTACCTTATTCTCCAATGGTGCATCTCTGAAGAGGAGGGATGACAACTTCTAGCCGAAATACATGCTGGCATCGGCGGCCATCATGCCGCGACACAAGCTCTTGTAAGCAAGGCCTTCCGAACTGGTTTCTTCTGGCCAACTGCACGCGCAGACGCACAGACCCTAGTCCAACGTTGTGTTGGATGCCAGCTTTTCGCAAATCGAAGTCATACGCCTGCCACCGCCCTTAGAACCATCCCCATTACCTGGCCCTTTGTGGTCTCGGGGCTGCATATGGTCGAACCTCTTAAAGGGGGAAGACATAAAAAGAAATATTTACTAGTCATGGTGGACCAATTCACTAAATGGATAGAAGCCAAACCATCCGAACAACTGAGGCGGGGCCAGTGATAGATTTTTTATCCAGCATAGTACACCGTTATGGTGTCCCGCATAGTATTATCAAAGATAATGGCTCCAACTTCACAATTGACGAGGTGAAAAATTGCTGCACTAAGTTAGGCATTAAACTTGATTATGCCTCTGTGTACCATACTCAAACAAACAGTTAGGTAGAAAGAGCCAATGGCTTGATAATGAGTTGCATTATATCCCGACAGGTGCGCTCCCTTCAGGAGACAAATAAACACTGGGTGGAGGAGCTCGACTCCGTACTCTGGGGGCTGCGAACTACACCTAATCAAACAACCGGATACACACCTTTTTTCATGGTGTACGTCGTAGAGGTCGTCTTGTCCGGCGATATTATTCATGAGTCACCTCGAGTGCGCATGTACAAAGAGAGAGAGGCCGAGCTCGATCGGCAGTATGACCTAGACGGGCTTGAAGATGAGCGCGATATCATGCAGGCCTGTTTCGCAGTTTACCAACAAGAGGCCAGGCGATACCAAAGCAGAGAAGTGCGGGCTAAGACATGCAATATTGGCGAACTCGTATTACGCCTCTCGGAGAAGAAAAAAAGACAAGCTCAGACTAAGATGGGAGGGCCCCTTCATTATTGACAAAGTACTCACCGATGGAGCCTATCGCCTTCGAAATGCATCAGACAATCGCCTTGAGCGGAACCCATGGAACGCTGCTAGGGTCAAACGATTCTACGGATAGTTTAGGAGAACATGTTTTTATCTTGAAGTCCCCTCTTCTTTTTTCTTATCGATAATTTTTCGGCTCAATCGAATTATCACAAGGTAGAAAATCCTCAAATGTATATACCTCAAAAATACTTGGGGGCTTCTATAATGAAGCCTATTATCAAAAAGCATATTGCTCAAAATATTTATGTCGTCTGTTTCATACAGTCTCCTTGCCATTATATGCACCTTTATGACTTAAGTTTTTGCCAAGCCAGGTAGCCTAGCTCCTGTGTTTATACCCTACATTCCTGATTGTTCGACTAGGGTGTAAAGGGAGCACCTCTGCGATTGTGACAACCGGGTAATCCGGACCTGTACCTCAGACGGGTGAAGCCGAATGCTAGTGTTCTTAAGGGAATAATCGGTCGGCGGATACACGACGTATTGCTTTTAAAGCACATAAACTTTAAAATCTAATAGGATACATTATCTTACAATCCTTTTTACAGGATCAAAGCCTAGGCACGCGTATATATGCATGCTGACCCAAGGAAAGAAACCCTAAACTGAACTTTTCTCTCTGGAAGATGTTTCTTACATTAAATAGTAATATAACATAACTCCGCGAACATAGTTTGTCTGTTCAAGAAATTATGACCGGATTACCTGGTTACCAAACATACCACGTGTTCACCATAGGTATAGTATTCGAAAACAATCCAGCCCTTGGGTGATATGTCTCCAGCGTATCTATAATTTTTGATTGTTCCATGCTATTATATTATCCTTCTAGGATGTTTTACGGGCTTTTATGTACACTTTTATATGATTTTTGGGACTAACATATTAAACTTGAGCCCAGTGCTAGTATCTGTTTTTCCTTGTTTTTGAGTTTACAGAAAAGTAATATCAAACGTAGTCCAATTGACGTGCCAATTTTTGATGATTATTTATGGACCAAAAGAAGCCCCCGGAGTAAAAGAGTTGGGCCAGGAGAGTCAAGGGCTGCCCATGAGGGTGGGGGGCGCGCCCACCCCTACTGGTGGCGCCCCCTATCTCGTGGACAGCCCGTAGACCACCCTGACTTGTGCCCTACGCCAAAAAATCCTATAAATACTGAAACCTCCGGAAAGTAACCTAGATCGGGAGTTCTTCCACCGAAAGCCTCTATTGCCACCAAAAACCAATCTAGACCCGTTCTGGCACCCTGCCGGAGGGGGGAATCCCTCTCCGATGGCCATTTTCATCATCCCAACGCTCTCCACGACGAGGGAGGAATAGTTCACCCTCGGGGCTAAGGGTATCTAAGAGTAGCTATGTGTTTGATCTCTCTCTCATGTTCTTGAGATGGCAGGATCCTGATGTATCGTGAGCTGTGCTATTATAGTTGGATCTTATGATGTTTCTCCCCCTCTACTCTCTTGTAATGGATTGAGTTTTCCCTTTGAAGTAATCTTATCGGATTGAGTCTTTAAGGATTTGAGAACTGATGGGCCTCGAACCCCTCGTTGGATTACCCCAAGTGGAAGGTGTAAGATGTAGTAAGTAGAAGTGTTTTCCCCTAGCAAAGATGCCAAGGATCGAATCCCCAAGGACTCCTAGGTTCAACAGGTAGGTGTCAACTGCCAACGACGCAATTAGCAATCAACGTGGACCTGCACACAGATACAAATAACTTTGCTCCCAACGAGTACAGAGAGGTTGTCAATCTCTCCGGCCTTGTAGTTCACAAAGGGTTAAAAGCAATATGATAGTAGTGATAGATAGTAATTTGCAATAGTAAATGAAATAGCGGAAAGTAAAATAGTGTATGTGATCAATGATAGTAATATGGACCGGAGTGACATGATGTTCACTAGTGATGTCTCTCTCCCAAAAGACGATAAAACAGCTATGTGAGGTAACAAATTACAGCTGGGCAATTGACAGGACCACGAACGCAAACCAATGCTGACTACATTGCAAGAAAGGTTGAGGTTCAAAGCATGGGCGGTACGCCAAAGTAAATCCATCTGCATCTACTACTAATCATCCACCTTGAGATATCTATCCAGAACATCTCGCTGGTATTAAGTTGCGAGTCCCACCCATAGTGTAAACTCAATGCAACAGACAACTGCATTAAAAGAACTTTGCGTAAAGTAAACAATCCTTGCACCCGCGGGCACAAGCACCGTTGTTTTCCCCCTTGTGGCAACAACACATCCCCTAGACTCATGTTTCTGTCACTCAAGCTAGTCATTGAGGGGCATGAACCCACAATCGAGCATAACGTTCCCTCTTGGAGTCACTACCTACTACTTGGCCAAAGCAATAAAAAACAACGGAGAACATGCAAGAATTACTTATGAACTAAAATATAAAAGAGGTGAATCAAATATATTACTCAAGATCAATCTGAACATAATCTCATAATCCATCGGATCCCAGCAAACTCAACATAGCAACAACACAAGGATTACATAGGTGCCTCGATCATGTAGGGCAGCTCACGAGGACTAATTAGTGAAGCACAAGAACGGGAGGAGAACATCACATAGCTACTGGTCATGGACTAATGGTCCGAGGGAGACTACTCACGAGTCATCCGGGAGGCGTCCATGGTGGTGGAGAAGCTCCCGGTGGTGATCCTCCCCTCCGGCAGGGTGCCGGGAAGAGTTCTCCTGTTTCTCCCGATCTTGGAAGCGGCGGCGGCGGCGGAACAGAGATGGGATCGCGAAAAGAAGTCCTGTTTCAAGGGTTACGGGGGACCCTTTAAATATCTGCCAAAGTAGGGCACCGGGGGGCTCTCGGGGGGCCGAGGCGCCCCCCCCGGCGCGGCCCAGGGGGGGCGCGCCCACAGGGCGCCTGGAGCCCCTGTGCCCCTCCCAGGCTCCCCTTCGGAAGCAGTGTCGTTCCCGATACGCTGATTTTTTATATATGTTTTCTGTATTTTTCTGGGCAGTTCTCGAAACGTGAAAACCTGAAATACAAAAATAGCCGAAAACAGAAACTGGCACTGGGGTGCACTGGATTAGTAAGTTAGTCCAAATATGATCAAAAGTGTATGGAAGTGTATGAATATCATAGCAATATCACCCAAAAGTGGCATGGAGCAAGCAGAAATTATAGATACGTTTTGGACGTATCAACATCCCCAAGCTTAATTCCTGCTCGTCCTCAAGTAGGTAAATGATAACAAGAATAATTTCTGTGGTGACATGCTATTAACCATATTGGACTTTCTCATAGTCATATGACAAAAGCTTACTGAGACAATGATTCTAAAGTACTTAAGTTGTCTCAAGAGAAAATCACAAATGACTGAAAGTTTTACAACATGAAACTGAAACATCAAAAAGATTTGCAATGAACATGATGTGCAAATATGATCAAGTGATATCTAGCTTGCCCCCTTTAGTGATGCAAAACATAAGTGCAGGGGCACCTTCAAGGTTTAAGTGATGACTAGATACAATCATTTCAAAATAAACAATATCACAATCATGCAAAAGACAATGCTACTTTGGGACAATGCACATTTCACTCAGAATGACAATCATGCTCTGAGTAGTTGGTGCTTGAAGTGCTAGAGCTTTTTATTATGAAACATGGAAGCAATTGTGTCAACGGTAGTAGTACTTCATATGTGTCATGTATAAAACATCTTATAAGTTGCAAGCCTCATGCATCGAATACCAATAGTGCTCTCTCCTTGTCCTAATTAGCTCGGATCCCCATGGGTTATCATTGCATTGCATATGTTTTAACCAAGTGTCACAAAGGGTACCTCTATGCCACCTGTACAAAGGTCCAAGGAGATAGATCGCATTTGATTTCTCGTTTTTGATAAATCTCAACTTGAGGACATCCATACCGGGACAACATAGAAAATAGATGATGGACTCCTCTTTAATGCATAAGCATATTCTCATGAGAGATTGAGGATTAAGGTCCAAGCTAAAACTTCCACCATGAGGCATGGCTTTGGTTGGTGGCCCAATGTTCTTCTCTAACAATATGCATATTAATTCAACCTACGGTAAATCACCCTTACTTCAGACAAGACGAACATGCATAGCAACTCACATGATATTCAACAAAGTGTGACAGTTGATGGCGTCCCCAGAAACATGGTTACCGCTCAGCAAGCAACTCATAAGAAATAAGATAATAAGCAACATATTCTTTACCACAATAGTTTTTAGGCTACTTTCCCATGAGCTATGTATTGCATGGTTAATTTGCTTAGTGCAGGTGGAGGTTAGCAAAAGACTGGAAGCAACCAACTGAGAGAGCAATGACGGTCATAATCATGCAGAGCGACAAAGCAATATTGAATCAGGCATGGTAGTTTTATCGCTACTTAGAAACAAAAGATCATCAAGGCTTGACAGACTTTCTTTACAGTCTTGAATATGCGTGAGCATACGCCAAGTCAATCGAAATAAATTCTCGAAGGAAGATATTACTAAACCATACCACATCATAGGCAAACAAACCAAGTTGGTACTCCAATAACACATTGGGAACCCCCCAGCTATCTGATATTAACCAAAAGAAAACCTGAACTACTAAGCACCATCATGAAAGTGGCATATTTATCATAGACATATTAACCCATGCAACGGAAGCAAACTCTCTTAATAAGGTGAGCATGGTAATTAAAAAGAGTTCAAGCAACCAACTAAATAGAAGCTCTTGAAAAGATAAGCATGAATACTAAGAGCAAAGCACGATAGTAGCTATTAAAAAGACAAAGAACACACACAACATAGATAGATATGAAAATTCTATGTAATGTTCTTGGTAGAGGTGGAGTGTGTTTCTCTCCCACATAAAGGAATGTTGGGTCCCGACTCGTTATGAAAAACTAAAAAGAAAACTAAAAGCAAGACGCTCCAAGCATAGCACATAACATATGAAGTGATAAAAATATAGCGGAACGAAAGACGAACTGATAATGTTGATGGAGAAGGGGATGCACGGGGGGGCATCCCCAAGCTTAGACGCTTGAGTCTCCTTGAATATTTCTTGGGGGTGCACGGGGGCATCCCCAAGCTTGAGCGCTTGACACTCCTGAATCTTTTTATCATCTTCCCTCACACACTTGAAAACTCCCTTCATACACAACTCATTCATAATCTGATTAGCGAGGTTAGTACCCTTAATAAAATAATTATACCATGCTGGAAATAAGGATATTCTTGAAGTTCTACTGTTTCTCAAGATTGCCAAAAGGTTTTTGCAAAGAAAAGCAAGTTCTTAATTTGCAAAGTGAAGGTAAGGCAAAACAGGGCAGGATCTGTGAAAAACAGAACAGCAGGCAGTAATTGACCTGTTCTGGATACTTCTGCAACTCAAATCAAAAAACTCAGAACTGACGCACGAAACACAATTATATAGAGAACGCTGTCGAAACAATTCAGACCAAAAAGATGATCTGGTGATTTTATACGAATTTTTCTATCCAAGGACAGAATCTGTTTCCTGGACAGCACCTCACAACTTTTGAACTTTCTAGCAATCAGAGGCTATACTTGGCACAAATATGAAAAGTAAAGATACAATGATGATGCTACAGCAGTAAAAATCATCAAGACACAACAAAAGAAAAAAAATTATTCATGTGGGCTGCCTCCCAAAAGCGCTTTCTTTTATGCCTTTAAGCTAGGCATAATGCATAGATCAAGTTTTATCAAAAGTAAAAGAATAGCTAGCCCGTACAACGGCTCAAAAGGTAACTTGACCTTCTTACGAGGGAAGTGTTCCATCCCTTTCTTGAGAGGAAACTGAAATTTTATATTACCCTCTTTCATGTCAATGACAGCACCAACGGTGCGCAAAAAGGGACGTCCCAAAATAATTGGACATGAAGGATCACATTCAATATCCATAATAGTGAAATCAACGGGCACATAATTATCATTGACAACAATAAGAACATCGTCAATCCTCCCCAAAGGTTTCTTTATGGAAGAATCAACGAGAGCATCACCAAAAGAACAAGAATCAAAATGTTTCAATATAAGCATATCATATAGTCTTTTGGGCATAATAGAAGTACAAGCTACAATTCACATAAAGCAAAGCATGAGAAGTTATTTATCTTAATTTTAATCATAGAATCCCAACCATCTCCTATCTTTCTAGGTATGGAGGCTTCTACTCTGAGTTTCTCCTCCCTAGCTTTGATGAGAGCATTAGTGATATGCTCTGTGAAGGCAAGATTAAGCGTGCTAGTGTTGGGATCCTTAGCCATTCCTTGTAGAAAGGTGATAACTTCTGAAATACTACAATTATCAAAATCAATTTTATCATTAGTGGGTAGAATTGTAGTGTCATCCTCTTTGTTTAATTCTCTCTCTATTATAAGAGTTTGAACATCTTCCCAAGTTTCGGGAAGCGTAGGAGCAATTTTAAACATTGGCTCATACTTTTTTCCTGGAAGGCCATGCCATGAGCTTAACTCTCCGTCATAACTAGTGTAGTCACAAGCTTTATCTTTTTTTAAACCCCGTCAGAGATAAGTGGGGCAATGGAAGTAGGGGTGTACCCCTCCCATTTAGTGTTTTTGGTAGAACTCATAGTAGCAAGCAAGCAAGATAACTATTTTTGTGATTTTCGATAAAAAGGTACTAAAGCAAATATGAAAGGTAAACTAACAAGACTAATAAGCAAAGGTAAAAGATAGCATACAACTCCCCTATCCTGAAGGGTGGAGTCCCCGGCAACGGCGCCAGAAAATACTCCTTGATGGGCCTCGAACCCCTCGTTGGATTACCCCAAGTGGAAGGTGTAAGATGCAGTAAGTAGAAGTGTTTTCCCCTAGCAAAGATGCCAAGGATCGAATCCCCAGAGACTCCTAGGTTCAACAGGTAGGTGTCAACTGCCAACGGCGCAATTAGCAATCAACGTGGACCTGCAGACAGATACAAATAACTTTGCTCCCAACGAGTACAGAGAGGTTGTCAATCTCTCCGTCCTTGTAGTTCACAAAGGGTTAAAAGCAATATGATAGTAGTGATAGATAGTAATTTGCAATAGTAAATGAAATAGCGGGAAGTAAAATAGTGTATGTGATCAATGATAGTAATATGGACCGGAGTCACATGATGTTCACTAGTGATGTCTCTCTCCCAAAAGACGATAAAACAGCTATGTGAGGTAACAAATTACAGCTGGGCAATTGACAGGACCACGAACGCAAACCAATGCTGACTACATTGCAAGAAAGGTTGAGGTTCAAAGCATGGGCGGTACGCCAAAGTAAGTAGACCGAAATCCATCTGCATCTACTACTAATCATCCACCTTGAGATATCTATCCAGAACATCTCGCTGGTATTAAGTTGCGAGTCCCACCCATAGTGTAAACTCAATGCAACAGACAACTGCATTAAAAGAACTTTGCGTAAAGTAAACAATCCTTGCACCCGCGGGCACAAGCACCGTTGTTTTCCCCCTTGTGGCAACAGCACATCGCCTAGACTCATGTTTCTGTCACTCAAGCTAGTCATCGAGGGGCATGAACCCACAATCGAGCATAATGTTCCCTCTTGGAGTCACTACCTACTACTTGGCCAAAGCAATAAATAACAACAGAGAACATGCAAGAATTACTTATGAACTAAAATATAAAAGAGGTGAATCAAATATATTACTCAAGATCAATCTGAACATAATCTCATAATCCATTGGATCCCAGCAAACTCAACATAGCAACAACACAAGGATTACATAGGTGCCTCGATCATGTAGGGTAGCTCACGAGGACTAATTAGTGAAGCACAAGAACGGGAGGAGAACATCACATAGCTACTGGTCATGGACTCATGGTCCAAGGGAGACTACTCACGAGTCATCCGGGAGGCGTCCATGGTGGTGGAGAAGCTCCCGGTGGTGATCCTCCCCTCCGGCAGGGTGCCGGGAAGAGTTCTCCTGGTGCTCCCGATCTTGGAAGCGGCGGCGGCGGCGGAACAGAGATGGGATCACGAAAAGAAGTCTTGTTTCAAGGGTTACGGGGGACCCTTTAAATATCTACCAAAGTAGGGCACCGGGGGGCTCTCGGGGGGCCGAGGCCCCCCCCCCCCCCCCCGG
>LR738709.1:74554516-74597244 GCA_902687465.1 Secale cereale
GGGGGGGGGGGGGGCGCCCACAGGGCGCCTGGAGCCCCTGTGCCCCCCCAGGCTCCCCTTCGGAAGCAGTGTCGTTCCCGATACGCTGATTTTTTATATATTTTTTCTGTATTTTTCTGGGCAGTTCTCAAAACGTGAAAACCTGAAATACAAAAACAGCCGAAAACAGAAACTGGCACTGGGGTGCACTGGATTAGTAAGTTAGTCCAAATATGATCAAAAGTGTATGGAAGTGTATGAATATCATAGCAATATCACCCAAAAGTGGCATGGAGCAAGCAGAAATTATAGATACGTTTTGGACGTATCAAGAACACATGATGCCACTGTTGGGGAACGTAGTATTTCATAAAAATTCCTACGATCACGCAAGATCTATCTACTAGATGCATAGCAACGAGAGGGGAGAGTTTGTCTACGTACCCTCGTAGACCGAAAGCGGAAGCGTTTATCAACGCGGTTGATGTAGTCGTGCACCTTCACAATCCGTCCTGATCTAGTACCGAACGTACGGCACCTCCGCGTTCAGCACACGTTCAGCTCGATGACGTCCTTGCCTTCTTGATCCAGCAAGACGGGTGAAGCAGTAGATGAGTTCCGGCAGCACGACGGCATGGTGACGGTTGTTGATGAAGAACAATCTCTGTAGGGCTTCCCCAAGAACTACAGAAACCAGATGGAGGATAAAGTAGAGGGTCGAGGTAGCCGGCACACGGCTTGGTGTATCTTGATCTGTCTTGGGTGCTAGCCCTACCCCTCTATTTATATATTGAGCCCTGGGGTCAATACTTGGAGCAAAAGCCTCCTCAAAGTCGGTTTTGCCCGAAAGGAAAGAGTCCCACTCGGACTCCACGGCTAGACGCCAGGGTTCCCGGCGTCTACCACCTAGACGCCAGGGTTCCTGGCGTCTAGCCTCTGGTCTCCGCAAAACTTCCTTTTGCACTTTTCTAAAGCCTCGTGGGCTTTCCCCTTTGGCCGAAATAATGTGTTCTCGTACCCAAACATTTCGGGAAACATCCGGAACCCCTTCCGGTGAATTCCGGAACCCTTCCAGAGGTCAAACACTATTATCCCATATATTAATCTTTATCTCCGGACCATTCCGGAGTTCCCCGTCATGTCCGTGATCACATCCGGGACTCCGAATAACATTCGGTCACCAACATACATAACTCATTAAATACTATATCGTCAACGAACGTTTAAGCGTGCGGACCCTACGGGTTCGAGAACTATGTAGACATGACCGAGACATCTCTCCGGTCAGTAACCAATACCGGAACATGGATGCCCATATTGCATCCTACATATTCTACGAAGATCTTTATCGGTCGAACTGCATAACAACATACGTTGTTCCCTTTGTCATCGGTATGTTACTTGTGCGAGATACGATCGCCGGTATCTCAATACCTAGTTCAATCTCATTACCGGCAAGTCTCTTTACTCGTTCCGTAATACATCATCTCGTGACTAACTCATTAGTCATTTGCTTGCAAGCCTTATTATGATGTTTATTACCGAGAGGGCCCAGAGATACCTCTCTAACACTCGGAGTGACAAATCCTAGTCTTGATCTATGCCAACACCACGAACACTTTCGGAGACACCTATAGAGCATCTTTATGATCACCCAGTTACGTTGTGACGTTTGATAGCACACAAGGTGTTCCTACGTTATTCGGGAGTTGCATAATCTCATAGTTATAGGAACATGTATAAGTGATGAAGAAAGCAATAACAGTAAAACTAAACAATCATAGTGCTAAGCTAACGGATGGGTCTAGTCCATCACATCATTCTCCTAATGATGTGATCCCGTTGATTAAATGAAAACTCATGTCTATGTCTAGGAAACATAGCCATCTTTGATCAATGAGCTAGTCTAGTAGAGGCATACTAGGGACACTCTGTTTTGTCTATGTATTCACACATGTACTAGGTTTCCGGTTAATACAATTCTAGCATGAATAATAAATATTTATCATGATATAAGGAAATAAATAATAACTTTATTATTGCCTCTAGGGCATATTTCCTTTAGTGTGTCTTGCATGTGTTTATCTGTGGTGACAATGGGATATCACATGATCTACTTGATGTATGTTTTGGTGATCAACTTGCGGGTTCCGTGACCTTGGGAATCTATGCATAGGGGTTGGCACACGTTTTCGTCTTGACTCTTCGGTAGAAACTTTGGGGCACTCTTTGAAGTTCTTTTGTGTTGGTTGAATAGATGAATCTGAGATTGTGTGATGCATATCATATAATCATGCCCACGGATACTTGCGGTGACAATGGAGTATCTAGGTGACATTAGGGTTTTTGTTGATTTGTGTCTTAAGGTGTTATTCTAGTACGAACTCCATGATAGATTGAACAGAAAGAATAGCTTCGTGCTATTTTAGTACAGACTCTTGAATAGATCGATCAGAAAGAATAACTTTGACGTGGTTTCGTACCCTACCATAATCATTTCGTTTGTTCTCCGCTATTAGTGACTTTGGAGTGACTCTTTGTTTCATGTTGAGGGCTAGGAATACGACCCAATTATGTTATCCTTGCTGAGCGAACTTGCACTAGTGAAAGTATGAACCCTAGGCCTTGTTTCCTATCATTGCAACACCGTTTATGCTCATGTTTACCACTTGCTACCTTGCTGTTTTTATATTTTCTTATTACAAAAACCTATATCTACCATCCATATTGCACTTGTATCACCATCTCTTCGCCGAACTAGTGCACCTATACAATTTACCATTGTATTTAGTGTGTTGGGGACACAAGAGACTCTTTGTTATTTGGTTGCAGGGTTGTTTGAGAGAGACCATCTTCATCCTACACCTCCCACGGATTGATAAACCGTAGGTCATCCACTTGAGGGAAATTTGCTACTGTCCTACAAACCTCTACACTTGGAGGCCCAACAACGTCTACAAGAAGAAGGTTGTGTAGTAGACATCAAGCTTTTTTCTGGCGACGTTGCCGGGGTGGTGAGTGCTTGTAGGTATATCTTTAGATCTTGCAATCGAATATTTTAGTTTCTTGTTTTATCACTAGTTTAATTTATAATAGAAAACTACAAAAAATGGAATTAAGCTTATCTCATATGCTTCATCCTTTTAATATCTTTCGTGAAAATGATGGGAAGGAAAATTGTGCTCACGTACTAGAAGAACAATTACATAGAATGCTTGGCATGAAATATGTGAGTGATGAGCATGATTGCAATGTTGTTAGTGTGAATCCTTTGAATATCCATGATGCTAATGATATGCAAAGACACAAGCTTGGGGATGCTATGTTTGATGAAAATGATATGTTTAGTCCCGCAAGTTTTGATGAGCAAATTTATTATGATGAAAGCATGCCTCCTATTTATGATGATTATTTTGATAACATGTATGCTATAAAGAATAAACATAACCATGAAACTTGTCATCATGATTTTAATTTTCAATTGGATTATGCTTCACATGATAGTTATTTTGTTGAAATTGCTCCTCCCACTACTATGAATGAGAAGAATTTTGCTTATGATGGGAGTAGTAAAATTTCTATGCAAGTAGATCATGAAAATAATGGTTTATGTGCTGGTTATATGGTTGAATTCATTCATGATGCTACTGAAAATTATTATGAGAGAGGATCATCTACTTGTAGGAATTGCAATAATATCAAGTTTCCTCTCTATGTGCTTAAAATTTTGAAGCTATGCTTGTTTTGCCTTCCTATGCTAGTTCATTATTGTTCCCATAAGTTGTTTGCTCACAAAATACCTATGCATAGGAAGTGGGTTAGACATAAATGTGCTAGTCATATTCTTCATGATGCTCTCTTTATATTCTTATATTTTATGTGAGCATCATTGAAATCATCATGCCTAGCTAGGGGCATTAAACGATAGCGCTTGTTGGGAGGCAACCCAATTTTATTTTATTTCCTTTTGCTTCTGTTTAGGAATAAATATTGCATCTAGATTCTGTTTAGATGTGGTTTTGTGTTTTAATTAGTGTTTGTGCCAAGTAGAACCTTTGGGAAGACTTGTGTGAAGTTTATGCGATCATGCTGTAAAAAACAGAAACTATAGCGCTCACGAGATTAGCTACCATTTTTTACTGGATAGTGATTTTTAGTTGATTCCTTTTCCATAAGATTAATAGAAAACTTCCTCAGGTCTACCAATTTATTGGAGAATTTTTAGAGTTACAGAAGTATTCAAAATTTACAGATTGCTACAGACTGTTCTGTTTTTGACAGATTCTATTTTCTATGTGTTTTTTTGCTTATTTTGATGAATGTATGAGTAGTATCGGAGGGTATGAACCATGGATAAGTTGGAATACAGTAGATATTACACCAATATGAATTTATAATATGTTCATAACAGTACCCAAGTGGTGGTTTTATTTTCATATACTAACGGAGCTTACGAGTTTTCTGTTGAGTTTTGTGTTATGAAGTTTTCAAGTTTTGGGTAAAGATTCGATGGACTATGGAATAAGGAGTGTCAAGAGCCTAATCTTGGGGATTCCCAAGGCACCCCAAGGTAATATTCAAGGACAACCAAAAGCCTAAGCTTGGGGATGCCCCGGGAAGGCATCCCCTCTTTCGTCTTCATCCATCGGTAACTTTACTTGATACTATATTTTTATTCACCACATGATATGTGTTTTACTTGGAGTGCCAATTTATATTATTTTGTTTTCCTTGCTGTTTGAATAATATCCCAAGATCTGAAATTCTTAAATGTTAGATAGTCTTCACATAGTTACATAATTATTCAACTACTCACTGATCTTCACTTATATCTTTAGGAGTAGTTTTTTATTGCTCTAGTGCTTTACTTATATCTTTTAGAGCACGGCGGAGGTTTTAATTTGAAGAAATAGATGAACTCTCATGCTTCACTTATATTATTTTGAGAGTCTTTTAGAACAAGATGGTAATTGGCTTTGGTTATAAAACTAGTCCTAATATGATAGGCATCCAAGTTGGGTATAGTAAAAACTTTCACATAAAGTGCATTGAATGATAGGAGAAGTTTGATACTTGATGATTGTGTTGAGATATGAGGATGGTGATATTAGAGTTATGCTAGTGGGGTAATTATGAATTCAAGAAATACTTGTTTTAAAGTTTGTGATTCCCGTAGCATGCATGTATGGTGAACCGCTATGTGACGAAGTTAGAGCATGAGGTATTTATTGATTGTCCTCCTTTGCATGGAGGTCGGGATCGCGCGATGCTTAACTCCTACCAACCCTTCCCCTAGGAGCATGCGTTGAATACTTTGTTTTGCTGACTCTTTGATTTTTGCAATAAGTATATGAGTTCTTTATGACTAATGTTGAGTCCATGGATTATATGTACACACTCTCACCCTTCCACCATTGCTAGCCTCTCTTGTACCGCGCAACTTTCGCCGGTACCATACACCCACCATATACCTTCCTCAAAACAGCCATCATACCTACCTATTATGGCGTTTCCATAGCCATTCCAAATATATTGCCATGCAACTTTCCACCGTTCCGTTATTATGACACGCTTCATATTGTCATATTGCCATGCATGATCATGTAGTTGACATCATATTTGTGGCAAATCCACCATTCACAATTCATTCATACATGTCACTCTTGATTCATTGCACATCCCGGTACACCGCCGAAGGCATTCACATAGAGTCATATCTTGTTCTAGCTTCGAGTTGTAATCTTTGAGTTGTATGCAAATAAAAGTGTGATGATCTTCATTATTAGAGCAATGTGTCTTGTCAGGAAACAAAAAAATAATATAATGGCCAAATAAAAAAACGGCCCAAAAAGTAGAGAGGGGCTAAAAAAAGAGGAAAGCCCCTCCAAAAAAATGAGAGGAAAGAGAGAAGGGACAATGCTACTATCCTTTTCCACATTTGTGCTTCAAAGTAGCACCATAATCTTCATGATAGAGAGTCTCTTGTTTTATAATTTCATATACTAGTGGGAATTTTCATTATAGAACTTGGCTTGTATATTCCAACGATGGGCTTCCTCAAAACGTCCTAGGTCTTCATGAGCAAGCAAGTTGGATGCACACCCACTTAGTTTCTTTTGATGAGATTTCATACACTTGTAGCTCTAGTGCAAACGTTGCAAGGCAATCCCTACTCACTCACATTGATATCTATTGATGAGGATCTCCATATCCCATTGATACGCCTAGTTGATGTGAGACTATCTTCCTCTTTTGTCTTCTCCACAACCACCACTCTATTCCACCTATGGTGATGTATCCAAGGCTCACGCTCATATATTGTGTGAATGTTGAGAAGTTTGAAAAATTTGAGTATGAGATAATTGCTTGGCTGAAACCGGGGTTTTGCATGATATGAATATTTTGTTTGATGAAGAGGTAGGATAGCCAGACTATATGATTTTGTAGGGATAACTTTTTTGGCCATGTTATTTTGAGAAGACATGATTGCTATGTTAGTATGCTTGAAGTATCATTATTCTTATGTCAATATAGACTTTTGTCTTTGTCGGTGTATTTGGATCGACACCTATGGGATCACAATAATCCCTACTACGGTTGCGGGGCGCGGGGTTGAGAGAAGAGCGAATCCAACAGTTAGCACACGGTTCCTTTACCCAGGTTCGGGCCGCAAAGATGCGTAAAACCCTACTCCTGCTTGGATGGATTATATGTTTGTGTTCTTCAGCTGGCTATGGGGCGTGAGGAGCTCCAGCAAGCTGAGTCGTGAGGAGTTCTAAAAAGCCGAATCCTTCTCCTGGTCGCCTCGGGCCTCCTTTTATAGGGAAAAGGGGTTGCCACAGTGGCACACAGGAGGTGGAAAGGGTACAGTGATGCAAGGTTATCCCTCGCATTACATGACAAGGCGCATTTAATGCGCCTAGCTTAGGTGTCCTTGCTTTATCGGGGACGGGGGAGACATCCATCTTGTCCGTCGCCGCTCCTTCTTGTGTTGACACGCGCCCTGGCTAGCGATGCCTGAGACGCCATGTAGGCAGGCAGGCAGCTGAGGTGGCGCAATGGTGGGTCTTCCACGAAGATCTGCATGTTGCCACACAGGTGCCTGCCCAGCTGGTTGGGTCGGCAGCTGCATGGGGCGGTGGAAACTCAGTTGGTGCGGGCCTGACGGTGGCCGTGCGGGTGTCCTTGGCAAGGGCCTTGCCGTCGCCCCGGCAAGGGTCTTGCCACGACGCCTGCTGTCATCCCCGGCAAGGTGCTTGCTGGAGGTCTTGTGGTCCTCCTTGGCTGGGATCCCGCCAACTTCGTCATCCTCTTAGTGTGTGTATCTGACCTTGAATGTCTCCACAAAGATCTGCATGTCACCACGGGGATATCTCCCGAATCCTTGCCCCATGGGGGCAGTGGACTCAAGGGTGATCCGCTTCGTAGGCGTGGGGCGAGCTGCCGCGGCAAGGGTCTTGCCGAGGCTGCCAGAGCAGCCCCCGGCAAGGATTTTGCTAGGGCTGCTGAAACTGGCTCCCGACAAGGATCTTGCCGGGGGAAGCCACTTCGTCCCTTTGCTCTTTGTGGTCTTGTTCTTGGTGTTGCTCCAATTCCATCGGGCTTCGGTCTTACCTTGGCTCACCTCCGTTGCCATGCTTGGTGTGGTGGTGCCCATGGCTCGGACTGCCCGTGCACATTCATGGGTACAAAAAGTGTACCCCTCTTTTTGTACACCGACAGGAGCCCTCGGGCCTGGGCCACACATATGCGCGACGCGTTGTTGGGCTAGGCCCAGAACGGTGCGTAGGCAGGCGGGGCGGTTCTCACCGTGGTAAGATTTTCCGCGCGCTGTGCCTCCCACGACCCGTGCGCATGGCGCGGGGTGGAGGGGCGTGCATGGCGTGGGCGGCATGCGTGGGGCGGTTTCTGCAGGCATGCGTCACGTCGCAGTAAAGAGGCGGCTTCGCGCCTTCCCCATAACCGGTTGGGGGCGTGGAGACGCGGCCCATTTACTGAATGGGGCCGAGGCGCGGTTCTCAAGGCGTCCACTCCCATGATCACGGGGTGGGGAGAGGTCGCCTCACCTGTCCCCTTGGTTCTGCACGTCTCCCACGTGCCTCCCATGCGCTTGGGGTGGCAAATGGTGGAGGCGGGAAACCGGGCCGTCGCTGGTTGGGGCGGCGGGTCGGTCCCGCCTCCCTGTGCCTTCTGCGTCTTGATTGGCGGAGCGGGGCGGTCAAGCCCCAGCCCCGCCCCTTTATAAAGAGCGGGAGGGGAGGGATGGTGCCTCGCACTCCTCCATCATATTTCTCCTTCAGCTTCTACTCCTCTCTTCTGTTCGCCATGGAGAAAGGAAATCCCGGCTCTTCAACGGTGACGGCGAGGGTCGCTGCTCGACAACGCGTCCCTCCTTCTCCTGCACATGCGGTGGCAGAACCGACCACGAGGGGAAGAGGGAGGGGGCGAGGCCATGGGCGAGGCCGGGGCGCTCGGGGAAGAGGAGGATGGGGCGGCCTGCCGGCCTCGCCCCCGCCAGCAGCTCCTCCTCCAGTGGAAGGCCATATTGGGGATGACCCTTGCGAGTTCTTTGTCAAGTTGCGGCGGCCGCCGCACCGTCGCCTTCGTCTCCCGACCCCATTTGCGCGAGAGATGGAGGTGGATCCGCCGGAGTCGCTGGGCTGCACATGAGGGGCTGCGGGATCAGTGGCACGCGGGTCCGCGTCGACTTCCCTGCTCCTCATGTGTTGTATCTTCGTCAAGGATGGAAGACGTTCGCTCGCATCCACAACCTGATGGATGGGTTCACCCTCCATTTCAAGTTGATGGAGGATGGCCATCTCTCCGTCAAGGTCTTTGGGCACTTCAGGACTCGTGCAAGGTGCTGCGTGGAGAGCTCCTCCGATGACGAAGACTCCTCCTCGAACAAGGGTGACGAGGAGGACAGCGGCAGCGACGACGAGGGCGGTGGACGGCAGGATGACGGTTCTGACTAGGTGCCGGGCGCCGCTCCTGGTGGCACCGGCGACCCCATCATCCGCGTCGCTGGCTCCTTGAACTTCTCGGGGCCGTCTCCTTGAAGGCTGGCGTAGGGAGGCTGTGGAAGAGGAAGATGAAGAAGGCGGGCGGCAAGGTCGTCATGTCGGAGTACGCGGGCACCGACGCCTTCGACGCATACTAACGTCCTGCCGCCTCGTCTTCGAGCTCTGCTTCCGGCG
Source organism: Secale cereale (assembly GCA_902687465.1). NCBI lineage: Eukaryota > Viridiplantae > Streptophyta > Magnoliopsida > Poales > Poaceae > Secale > Secale cereale. Next base: position 74,563,693 of record LR738709.1, read on the forward strand.
CCGTCATCACCATCGAGCCCTTGGGCGGCCATTGAGATGTCCTCTTGGTGTCTTCTGCCACCCGTAGCTCTCCTAGGCGCTGCTTTTTCCCTTCTCGCCTCCTTGACCTACCTCCTGAGGAGAGGGACAAGAAAGGCATTACAGGCATCTTATCTCTTTTTAGTTTGTAAGCCTTCGGGCGTCTGTTAAATTTAAAACTTGTAATCTCCTTGTTCATGTTTTTCATTCCCTATGGACTGTACCCGAGTGGAATGTTTTTAATGAAAAAGGAATGTTTTTCGGGTCATTTTTTCGCAGGTAGAACCCACAACAGGGAACTGATGGCTTCTCGCCCCTCATTGGTTACCCCAAGTGGAAGGTTTGATATGCAGTGTAGCGGAAGTTTTCCCTTGGCAAAGATACCAACGATCGATTTCCCCTAAGAGTCCTAGTTTCAACCAGAAGGTGTCAACTGCTAACGGCGCCAGATATTAGCAATCAACATGGACCTGCACATAGATACAAATAACTTTGCTCCCAACGAGTACAGAGAGGTTGTCAATCCCTCCGGCATTGTCGTTTACAAAGGATCAAACACAAGTGATAATAGTGATAGGTATTGCTGCAAATAGTAAGTAAAAGCAGAAAGGTAAATAGCGGATGTGATCAATGATGGTAATGTGGACCGGGATCCCATGATGTTCACTAGTGAAGTCTCTCTCCCAAAAGACGATAAAACAGCTATGTGAGGTAAACGAATTACAGCTGGGCAATTGACAGAATTATGTGCGCAAACCAATGCTAACTATGTTGCAAGAAAGGTAGAGGTTCAAAGCATGGGCGGTACGCCAAGGTAAGTAGACTGAAATCCATCTGCATCTACTACTAATCATCCACCTTGAGATATCTATCCAGAACATCTCCCTGGTATTAAGTTGCGAGTCCCACCCATAGTGTAAACTCAAAGCAACAGACAACTGCATTAAAAGAACTTTGCGTAAAGTAAACAATCCTTGCACCCGCGGGCACAAGCACCGTTGTTTTCCCCCTTGTGGCAACAGCACATCCCCTAGACTCATGTTTCTGTCACTCAAGCTAGTCATCGAGGGGCATGAACCCACAATCGAGCATAACGTTCCCTCTTGGAGTCACTACCTACTACTTGGCCAAAGCAATAAATAGCAACGGAGAACATGCAAGAATTACTTACGAACATAAATATAAAAGAGGTAAATCAAATATATTACTCAAACACAATCTGAACATAATCTCACAATCCATCGGATCCCAGCAAACTCAAAATAGCAACAGCATAAGGATTACATATGTGCCTCGATCATGTAGGGCAGCTCACGAGGTCTAATTAGTGAAGCACAAGAAGGGGAGGAGAACATCACATAGCTACTGGTCATGGACCCATGGTCCAAGGGAGACTACTCACAACTCATCCGGGAGGCGTTCATGGTGGTGGAGAGGCTCCCGGTGGTGATCCTCACCTCCGGCAGGGTGCCGGGAAGAGTTCTCCTGGTGCTCCCGATCTTGGAAGCGCGGCGGCAGCGGAACAGAGATGAGATCGCGAAAAAGGGTTCCGTCCTCGAGGGTTTCGGGACGCGATATAAATATATGCCAAAGGGGGGCATCAGCAGAGGCCTGGGGGGCCCAGGCACCCCCCCGACGCGGCCAGGAGGGGGGCCGCGCCACCAGGGCGCCTGGAGCCCTGGTGGCCCCCCTCCGGCCCTACTTAGGCCATGTGGAAGCTTCCGGAACGCTGATTTTTTATATAATTTTTCCGGGATTTTTCTGGTAGTTTTCGTGACGGGAAAACCTGAAATACAAAAACAACAGAAAACAGAAACTGGCACTGGGGTGCACTGAGTTAATAGGTTAGTCCAAATATGATCAAAAGTGTATGGAAGTGTATAAATATCATAGCAATATCACCCAAAAGAGGCATGGAGCAAGCAGAAATTATAGATACGTTTTGGACGTATCAACATCCCCAAGCTTAATTCCTGCTCGTCCTCGAGTAGGTAAATGATAACAAGAATAATTTCTGTGGTGACATGCTATTAACAATATAAGGATTTTTCATAGTCATATGACAAAAGCTCACTGAGACAATGAATCTGTAGTAATTAAGTTGCCTCATGATAAAATCACAAAGGACTGAAAGTTGTACAATATGATAATGAAACATCAAATAGATTTGTAATGAGCATGGTGTGCAAATATGATAAAGTGATATCTCGCTTGCCCCCTTTAGTGAAGCAAAACATAAATGCAAGGGCACCTCCAAGGTTTAAGTGATGACTAGATACAATAATTTCAGAATAAGCAATATCACAATCATGCAAAAGACAATGCTACTTTGGGACAATGCACATTAAACTCAGAATGACAATCATGCTCTTGATAGTTGGTGCTTTAAAAGATGGTGGAGACTCTCGAACCGTGGCTTTTGTTGGCAAAGTTGAAAACCCGTAGTCGGAAACAAAGACAAAACATGTACCAGAGCTCTTGGTTTTAAAAACAGAGGTAATAATTATTTTTTGGATACGCATGTTTCGTCAACGAATGCTAGCAGATAACTCAATCACTTCTTGAGATGGACAAGTTTCGAGGAACGGCTCCCGAATGAGGACGATCACATCCTCTTAATCTCCTTTGTTTATCACTGTCAAAGTTTTCTGCTTTCTCATGAACAAAGCGTGAAGGAGGGTTTGTTTGTTATATTAATTTTGAGCCGGGCGCACTCTTTGCCAGTTCCTTCTCGTATTATGGGTTTACACATTAGACATGCAATCCCGGGGTGAAGCTTGTCCAACTTAAAAAGATCATGAATTAACTACTACTTCCTCATGAACTAAAATAGAGGCACAAAATAGGAATGCCTTTTTTTTTGAATAATTTCGAGATGGTACATGAAAGTCTTCGTTAGGAATGGCAGGTAAATACCATGTATAGGAAGGTATGGTGGACTCATATGGCATAACTGGTTTAAAAGAATTTGGATAAACAAGCAGTCAGTCCGCTTAGTACAGGTGGAGGTTAGCAAAAGACTAGGAGCGACCAACTAAAAGAGCAATGACGGTCATAATTATGCAGAGCGACAAAGCAACATTGAATCAGGCATGGTAGTTATATCGCTACTCAGAAACAAAAGATCATCAAGGCTTGACAGACTTTCTTTACAGTCTTAAATATGCGTGAACATACGCCAAGTCAATCAAAATAAATTCTTGAAGGAAGATATCACTAAACCATACCACATCATAGGCAAACAAATCATGTTGGTACTCCAATAACACATTGGGAACCCCCCAGCTATTTGAGACTAACCATAAGAAAACCTGAACTACTAAGCACCATTATGCACGTAGCATTTTTCTCATAGACATATCAACCAATGCAACAGAGGCAAACTCTCATAATAAGATAAGCATGATAACTAAAGAGAGTTCAAGCAATCAACTAAACAAAAGCTCTTTAAAAAGATAAGCATGAAAACTAAGAGCTAAGCATGATAGTAGCGATTGAAAGACAATGAACACACACAGCAAGGATAGACATGAAAATTCTATGTTATGTTCTAGGTTGAAGTGGAGCGTGTTCCTCTCCCACACAAAGAAAGCTGAGTTCCGACTCGTTATGAAAAGCTAAAGAAAACTAAAAAGGAAACTAAAAGCAAGACGCTCCCAGCATAGCACATAACACATGAAGTGATAAAAATATAGTGGAACAAAAGACGAACTGATAATGTTGATGGAGAAGGGGATGCACGGGGGCATCCCCAAGCTTAGACGCTTGAGTCTCCTTGAATATTTCTTTGGGGTGCATGGGGGCATCCCCAAGCTTGAGCGTTTGACACTCCTGAATCTTTTTATCATCTTCCCTCGCACACTTGAAAACTCCCTTCATACATAACTCATCATAATCTGATTAGCGAGGTTAGTACCCATAATTAAATAATTGTTTCTTGCAGGAAATTAGGATATTCTTGAAGGTCTACTATTTCTCAAGATTGCCAAAAGGTTTTTGCAAAGAAAAAGCAAGCTCAAGGTTTGCAAAATGAAGGAAAGGCAAAACAGGACAGAATCTGTGAAGAACATACCAGCAGGTAGTAAATGATTTTTTCGGGGCACTTCTGCAACTCTAATCAAAAAACTCAGAACAGACGCACGAAAGACAATTGTATAGAGCACGCTGTCGAAAAATTCAGACCAAAAAGATGATCTGGTGATTTTATACGAATTTTTCTATCCAAGGACAGAATCTGTTTCCTGGACAGCACATCACAACTTTTGAACTTTCTTGCAATCAGAGGCTACACTTGGCACAAAGCTGAAAAGTAAAGATACAACGATGTTGCTACAGTAGTAACAAACATCAAGACCACTAAAAACTGAAAGAACAAACTGAAAGCAAAGATAACAAGGGTTGTCTCCCTAGAGCTCTTTCTTTATAGCCATAAAGATAGGCTTAAGACTTTAATGATGCTCTCGTAGGAATAAGAGTTGAAGAACAAAAGAGAGCATCAAGGAGCAAATACCAAACACATTTAAGCCTAACATGCTTCCTATCCATAGGAATATTGCAATAGAATAATTCATTGAAGCACAAAGCAACTAGCACAGGAAGGCAAAACAAGCATAACTTCAAAATATTCACCATAAAGAGAGGAAACTTCTTATTATTAAGATATTTAGAACCATGTCTCCCTCTCTCATTATAAATTTCAGTGGCATCATGGATAAACTCAACAATATAACTATCACATAAGGCATTATTTCCATGATCCAAAAGCATTAAAGTGTCATTACTCTTCATATAAGCAAAATCTTTCTTATTAGGAATAGTGAGAGTAAGACTATCATAACCATCATGGTAATCATTGTATTTAGGAGGCATATAATAATCATAATAAATTTTATCCTCAATAGTAGGTGGACTGAAAACATCATATTCATCAAACGTGTCACCCGCAAGCTTAGAGCTTTCCGTGTCATTAGCAATATTGATATTCAAAGAAAGCATACTAATAACATCACCACCATCATGATTGTTATACAAATAATAAAGTTCCAAAGGTTTTTTCATTTTCTCTTCAAACACATCATGTCCCAAAGCAAGGTAGAGCTTATAAAGCACTCTCATATTTTTGTTGTTTTGCATTAAGCAAAACTAGTGAAAAGACATAAAGAAAACTGAAAGGTAAACTAAGAAGACTAAAAAGCAAAGGTAAAAGATAGCGTGCAACTCCCCTATCTTGAAGAGTGGAGTCCCCGACAACGGCGCCAGAAAACTTTGCTTGATGGCTTCTCGCCCCTCGTTGGTTACCCCAAGTGGAAGGTTTGAGATGCAGTGTAGCGGAAGTTTTCCCTTGGCAAAGATACCAAGGATCGATTTCCCCTGAGACTCCTAGATTCAACAAGAAGGTGTCAACTGCTAACGGCGCCAGATATTAGCAATCAACGTGGACCTGCACACAGATACAAATAACTTTGCTCCCAACGAGTACAGAGAGGTTGTCAATCCCTCCAGCCTTGTCGTTTACAAAGGATCAAACGCAAGTGATAATAGTGATAGGTATTGCTGCAAATAGTAAGTAAAAGCAGAAAGGTAAATAGCGGATGTGATCAATGATGGTAATGTGGACCGGGATCCCATGATGTTCACTAGTGATGTCTCTCTCCCAAAAGACGATAAAACAGCTATGTGAGGTAAACGAATTACAGCTGGGCAATTGACAGAATTATGTGCGCAAACCAATGCTAACTATGTTGCAAGAAAGGTAGAGGTTCAAAGCATGGGTGGTACGCCAAGGCAAGTAGACCGAAATCCATCTGCATCTACTACTAATCATCCACCTTGAGATATCTATCCAGAACATCTCGCTGGTATTAAGTTGCGAGTCCCACCCATAGTGTAAACTCAAAGCAACAGACAACCGCATTAATAGAACTTTGCGTAAAGTAAACAATCCTTGCACCCGCGGGCACAAGCACCGTTGTTTCCCCCCTTGTGGCAATAGCACATCCCCTAGACTCATGTTTCTGTCACTCAAGCTAGTCATCGAGGGGCATGAACCCACAATCGAGCATAACCTTCCCTCTTGGAGTCACTACCTACTACTTGGCCAAAGCAATAAATAGCAACGGAGAACATGCAAGAATTACTTACGAACATAAATATAAAAGAGGTAAATCAAATATATTACTCAAACACAATCTGAACATAATCTCACAATCCATCGGATCCCAGCAAACTCAACATAGCAACAGCATAAGGATTACATATGTGCCTCGATCATGTAGGGCAGCTCACGAGGTCTAATTAGTGAAGCACAAGAAGGGGAGGAGAACATCACATAGCTCCTGGTCATGGACCCGTGGTCCAAGGGAGACTACTCACAACTCATCCGGGAGGCGTCCATGGTGGTGGAGAGGCTCCCGGTGGTGATCCTCCTCTCCGGCAGGGTGCCGGGAAGAGTTCACCTGGTGCTCCCGATCTTGGAAGCGCGGCGGCGGCGGAACAGAGATGAGATCGCGAAAAAGGGTTCCGTCCTCGAGGGTTTCTGGACGCGATATAAATATATGCCAAAGGGGGGCATCAGCGGAGGCCTGGGGGGCCCAGGCGCCCCCCGGCGCGGCCAGGAGGGGGGCCGCGCCACCAGGGCGCCTGGAGCCCTGGTGGCCCCCCTCCGGCCCTACTTCGGCCGTGTGGAAGCTTCCGGAACGCTTATTTTTTATATAAATTTTCCGGGATTTATCTGGTAGTTTTCGTGACGGGAAAACCTGAAATACAAAAACAGCAGAAAACAGAAACTGGCACTGGGGTGCACTGAGTTAATAGGTTAGTCCAAATATGATCAAAAGTGTATGGAAGTGTATAAATATCATAGCAATATCACCCAAAAGAGGAATGGAGCAAGCAGAAATTGTAGATACGTTTTGGACGTATCAGGAACAAGTCCCTGATATCTCTAAGAAAAACATTTTCTCGCCCGGCAACATGCCTCTGGCGGAGGCAGGGATGAAGTGGGCTCAGGCTCCTTGTTTCATCCTTTCGCCGTCGCGACTACGACCAAACTTAGTCCCAGGAACGAGCCCTAGGGCCTAGAGTTATGGGAGCACGGTAGCTTAAGGAAAAGAACGAGGTTTCACATATCTCAGTCCATAATGGAATGCATGATAAGGGCTGAAGAACTTATCTGGAGCTGCAGCCCCTGGCAACCCTGGTTTGTCGTGGGTGAATCTTTGCTCTCGTAGCCCTCGGCAACACTGGCTTGTCGGGGCCTTGATGCTGATCTGTTCCTATTTCTTCTCCCCAAGTGGCTTTGGCAAGGACGTCTGTGCGTCCTGTGAACCAAAGGAGATAGAGGAAAGACAAAGAGATGCAAACTCGACCTCTAAGCTAGGGGTTAGCCACCGCTAAGCACTATCAACCCTAACCAAGGACGAGACTCGACTCAGCATGCATGCTATAACTTAGGGCGCCAGCGCTTCATTTATTTATGCTCAGGGTCTGCGCCTGGCTTTGTACAAAGGGTTACATGCCTTGCCGGCAAGGCTTGTACAAAAGGGTGGCTTGCCGGGGGGCCCGGCAAGCCGCGCCTTATGGGTAAAACTTGCGAAGATGCTCAATGTTCCAGGAATTGCTCACCGGAATGGCATTTTCGGTCTCCAGGCGGACTGCACCAGGCCTGGTGACTCGTATTACTGGATAAGGGCCTTCCCACTTCGGCGTCAACTTGTTTGTATTCTTGGCAGATTGAACGCGCCGAAGAACAAGGTCGCCTTCCTCAAAGCTTCGGGCATGGACCTTGCGGCTATGGTAGCGGCGCAAGGCCTGCTGGTAGCGTGCTGCTCTCACAACCGCCCGAAGACGATCTTCCTAAAGGAGCATTGCGTCATCTTGCCGCAGTTTCTCTTCCTCAAGCTCATCATAAGCGAGCACTCGAGGTGACCCGTATATGAGTTCAGTGGGGAGAACTGCTTCTGCCCCGTATACTAGGGCAAAGGGTGTCTGGCCGGTGGCTCGACTTGGCGTCTTTCTGATCGACCAAAGAACCGCCGACAACTCATCAATCCAGCGCCTCCTGCTCTTGTGCAGCCTGTGAAAGGTCTTTGTTCTTAATCCTCGCAGCACTTCAGCATTTGCCCTCTCAGCTTGACCATTGCTTCGGGGGTGTGCAACGGAAGCGAAACAAACTTTGTTGCCGAGGTCTTAGGTATATTGCATGAAGGAGCGGCTTGTGAACTCCATGCCGTTGTCGGTGATAATCTTGTTGGGTACACCAAAACGGCACACTAGTCCCTTGAAGAACTTGACGGCTGACTGAGATGTGACCTTCCTCACTGCCTCCACCTCCGGCTACTTTGTGAACTTGTCGATTGCAACGTACAAGTACTCAAAGCCCCCGACAGCGCGGGGAAAAGGGCCCAGTATGTCGAGCCCTAGACTGAGAAGGGCCAGGAGACGGGATTGGTTTGAAGGGCTTGAGCTGGTTGATGAAGTTTCTTTGAATGGAACTGGCACGCTTCACACCTGGTGACCAGTGCCGTCGCATCCTGGAGGGCAGTGGGCTAGAAGAAGCCTTGCCGGCAAGGGCTCTTGACCCTATGTGGGATCCACATATGCTTCCATGTATCTCTTCCAACAGCCCCAGTCCTTCCTCTTGAGGGATACACTTCAATTTCACGCCGTTCGGTCTCTTTCTGTACAGGACGTCATCGACGAACTGGTACATAGCAGACCGACGGGCTAATTTTTCCGCTTCTTCCTGCTCCTCAGGAAGTTCCCCAGTTTGGAGGAATCGGAAGATATGCTGTGCCCACGCTGGAGCCTGGGGCTCGACGGCGAGGACTAAAGGCATTTCCTCCGCGATAGGAGCGGCTGTCTCGATGGCAAGAGCTTGACGCTCCGCCGGAGCTAGCCGTCCAATGGCGGGCTCAGTGTCTCCGGCAACATACTTGCCGGCGGCTCCGGGGAGCTCGGCGGTAAAGTACTTGCCGGGCCCTGATTTACTCCTCTTGTTCTGCTCTGTTGATGGATCAACGGATGGCTGAGAAAGCTGAAGCACAAAGGTACCTGGTTCCACAGGTAGCTTGAGGGCAGCGCGCTTTGACAGGTAATCGGCGATGTCGTTATCCGCTCGGGGAACGTGCTCCGCCTGTATACCATCAAAGCGCTCTTCCAACTTTCTCACTTCATCGACGTAGGCCTTCATCAACGGGCTCTGGTAATACTTGTTGACTTGTTTGACGACAAGCTGCGAGTCGCCCCTGATAATGAGCTTCTTGATTCCGAGGTCTGTCGCGATCCTAAGACCAGCAAGCAGCCAGCAAGCCGACACACATCCTTGACCCGTTTGGGTGCTTGAATCTGCTCTATAGCTTTGATTTTGTCCTGATTGGCCTCTATCCCACGCTGCGACACAAAGAACCTGAGAAGCTTGCCGGACGGGACGCCGAAGTTGCACTTCTCAGGTTTCAGCTTGAGGTTGATCTTGCGTAGGTTGGCAAATGTTTCTTGTAAATCTGGTATAAGGGTTGCCCTATTCTTGGTTCTGACCACTATATCATCCATATAAGCCTCTATATTTCTATGGAGCCGGGGTTCAAAACCAATCTGGACTGCCCTTGCAAACTTCGAGCCAGCACTCTTCAACCCGAAAGGCATTCGTACGAAACAGTACGTACCACATGGGGTGATGAATGCTGTCTTCTCTTCGTCTTCTCTTGCCATGAAGATCTGGTGGTAGCCGGAGTAGGCATCGAGGAATGACAGCAGGTCGCACTCAGCCGTGGAGTCAACAATTTGGTCGATGCGCGGCAACGGAAAGGGGTCCTTGGGACAGGCTTTATTGATATCTGTGTAATCAATACACAACCTCCACTTGCCATTTGCCTTGCGCACTACCACTGGATTGGCCAACCACGTTGGATAGAGCACTCCTCTTACCAAACCTGCAGCTTCCAATTTCTGGATCTCCTCTGTGATGAACTCTTGCCGTTCCAAAGCTTTCTTCCTGACCTTCTGCTTCACGGGTCGCGCATGAGGGCAGACAGCAAGGTGGTGCTCAATCACCTCCCTGGGAACGCCGGGGATGTCGAATGCTTGCCATGCAAACACGTCGACATTCGCCCGCAGGAATGTGACGAGCGTGTCTTCCTATTTGTCGTCAAGGGAGGAGCTTATGGTGAAAGCCCCTCATGTGCCGTCCCCTTTGACTGAAACCTTGTTGGTTCCCGGCGGCGTGGCCCTGGACTTCTCGTTTCTACCGGTGGAGCTCTCTGGCACGTCCTCGACGGGAGCACGACACTCCGAAGAGGTGCGCTTGCCGGAGTGGGTGTCCGAGGTCTCACCGGTCTTCTTCTTTCCGGTGGAGCTCTCTGGCACGTCCTCGACGGGAGCACAGCACTCCAAAGTGGTGCGCTTGCCGGGGTGGGTGTCTGAGGTCTCACCGGTCATCTTCTTCTTCCCTCCCAGGGCTCCAGTGGCAGGAGCAAGTGCCCTCGTAGCGGCAGCTACTGCAACTGCTGGCCGGTACAGTTGGTCAGCGCAAATCAACGCATCTTTCTTATCGGAGGGGATGGTGATGATCATCGCAGGCCCTAGCTTCTTCAAGGTGTTGTAGGCGTTGTGTGACGCTGCCATGAACTTGGCCAGCACTGGGCGGCCAAGGATCCCGTTGTAAGGAAAGGAGATCTTGGCACGATCCTTTCCGTCCTGTAGTTCAGATCACTCACAAAAGTCACGGGCAGCGTGACCTTCCCCTTTGGTTGACTACTCCCCGAGTTGACCCCCTGAAACGTGCCGGTCTCTTTGAGGTCCCCCTCAGGAATTTGCAGGTTCTCGATCACGGTTGGCGAGAGTAGGTTCATACCGGCCAGCCATCGACTAGCATCTTTGTCACCTTGAGGTTGCGTATTGTTGGTGAGACCAACAACGGCAAGCACCCGACCGCAGTAGTGCGATCAGGGTGATCCTCAGTGTCAAAAATGATAGGTGTCCTGGACCATTACAGCGGCTTTTGGGCACCGGACGACGGCACTGCCGCTGTAATCTCGCGCGCCGACTGTTTAAGTTGGCGGTGAAAAGTATGCAGCGAGGCGCCGCCATCGACGCACATGGCCTCCGTAGCCTTCTGAAATTCTTGGTCGCCGGACTCGTCGTCCTCTTCGTGATCGTCATCTTCGGGCCGTCTGTCACTGCCCCGGGCGGGCCTCTCCTGCTATTTATCCTTGCCGCGACGACCTGCTTGGCCGTCACGCTTCTTGTCGGACCCTTCGGCACCATCCTGGCCCTTCTCCTTGTCCCGCCTCTCATATTCAGCCCTCTCCTTCTTAGCAAGGAGCTCGACCTGTCGGCAGTCCTAGAGATCATGGCCCTTGGTGCGATGGATCTTGCAATATCGCTTGCCGGAGTTTCCTGGCTTCTCGGCAGCTGCCAAGGCCCGACAGGCGACACACCCGGCAATTTCCTTGCCGGGGTCACCCGCCCTGGTTTTCTTGGCGGAGCCAGTGTCATCAGATCCCTCGACGGCAAGCACGACTTTACCCTTGCGCTTCCTGTTGCGGTGCCGGCCTTTCTTTGCCGGGGCAGTAGTATCATCATCTGAAGAGTCGGTTTCCGCGCCGGCATCTTCGCCGGGGTACTTCCTTCCCTCTTCAGCCCGGGCACATCTGTCAGCGAGAACATAGAGCTCTGCCACATCTTTTACCTTGGTCATCGCCAGTTCTTCACGCATCTTGCGGTTACGCACGTTCTGATGGAACGCGCTAATGATGGCGGCAGGGTGAACATCGGGGATATTGTACTGTACCCGGCTGAACCTCTGTATGTACTTGCGCAGACTCTCGCCTTCCTTCTGGGGTATGACGTGCAGATCACTTGCCTGGCTATGGGCTTGGTGGCCTCTAGTAAAGGCGCCAACAAACTCATGGCACAAATCCGACCAGGAGGAAATAGAGTCTACTAGGAAGTTCATCAACCACGACATGGCGTTAGGTTTAAGAGCCAACGGAAAGTAATTCGCAAGCACCTTATCTTCGCTGGCTCGGGCAGCTTGCATCGCGATGGTGTAGATGTTGAGGAACTCCGACGGGTGGGTCTTGCCATTGTACTTCTCGCCAACGTCGGGCTTGAAGGTGCGGTGAGTGGGCCACTGGAACTGTTGCAGCACACGGGTAAAAGACGGACAGCCTACCTCGTAAGGTAGACCCCCAAGGCTCTCCGGTGCTGGGCATTCCACAGCAGGCCCCGCTCGCCTGTCTGACTGGTGGCGCGCTCCGCGCCGGCGCTCGATGGTGGTTCGAGCGTCTTCATGAGCTCGCTCCTGAATAACTTGCCGCTGGTCGCCGTGGGTCCATGGGTCTGACAACGCTATGGAGATGGCGTCGCCCGCGACGTCCTGACGAGTCGACACACGTGGTACCGGGCGAGGGGGAGGCGAGTGCACCATAGCCACGGCGCTGCTGGTCCCCCTCCCACCGGTGCGTGGGACTCCATCGGAGCGTCGACCTGGGAGCTCTGCTGCATTTGGTTCATCCTTGTTGGCGACTGCGACAAGGCCTCGGATGGTGGCTCTCCATTCGTCGAGTTTCCCCGTAACGGGAGCAAAGTCGAGGAGCAACTGCGCGCGCGCCAGGGCTTCGGCTGGGGTCAGCGGTAGCGAAACCTGAACGGACCACGACGCGCTTTGACCCCTGACCATGTCAGGAGGAGCTCCGTCACGATCCCGCGGTCGCATGCCGTTTCCACCAACTCTTCAGCAGGCGGCAGGTCTTCTACGTCCCGAGAGTGGCGCTCGGGGCTTTCCCGTGGCCACGCCCGGGATCTTCGGCGTGATGACGCCGCTCGTCGCGCGCTACTTGGGAGGAGCATTCTGTGGGCGCCGGCATGGGAGTCCTGGAGGGCCTTGCGTCGCATTTGGGTGATGCGGCAGCGACCTTGGAAGGCCCCGCGCCACTCGCGGAGGGCCCGGCTTCGTCCTTGCACCTGGCGGTGTGTGGCCCGTTACCGGGCACACAAACATTGCCACCTCCCAAACTCCGGCTGTTGTGATGGCGTTGGTGTTCGCGAGTAGTGCCCCGGGTCCTTTCCGCAACCGGTCCGCTGCTCGTTTGCGTCGGGACGGGCTGTCTGGCCTCCGACTGGCCAACTGCCATCGTCGTCTTCTTCTTGGGCGCCATGATGATGAAGAAGCATCGAACCTACTGCTAAAGCCGATTCTCACAACTACGCCCCCTACCTGGCGCGCCAAATATGTCGGTGTATTTGGATCGACACCTATGGGATCACAATAATTCCTACTACAGTTGCGGGGCGCGGGGTTGAGAGAAGAGCGAATCCAACAGTTAGCACACGGTTCCTTTACCCAGGTTCGGGCCATAATGATGCGTAAAACCCTACTCCTGCTTTAGTGGATTATATGTTTGTGTTCTTCAGCTGGCTATGGGGCGTGAGGAGCTCCAGAAAGCCGAGTCGTGAGGAGTTCTAAAAAGCAGAATCCTTCTCCTGGTCGCCTCGGGCCTCCTTTTATAGGGAAAAGGGGTTGCCACAGTGGCACACAGGACGTGGAAAGCATATAGTGATGTGAGGTTATCCCTCGCATTACATGACAAGGTGCATTTAATGCGCCTAGCTTAGGTGTCCTTGCTTTATCGGGGACGGGGGAGACATCCGTCTTGTCCGTCCCCACTCCTTGTGTTGACACGCGCCATGGCTAGCGATGCCTGAGACGCCATGTAGGCAGGCAAGCAGGCAGCTGAGGTGGTGCAATGGTGGGTCTTCCACGAAGATCTGCATGTTGCCACGCAGGTGCCTGCCTAGCTGGTTGGGTCGGCAGCTGCATGGGGCGGTGGAAACTCAGTTGGTGCGGGCCTGACGGTGGCCCTGATGGTGTCCTCGGCAAGGGCCTTGCCGGTGCCCTATCAAGGGTCTTGTCGCGGCGCCTGCTGCCATCCCGGCAAGGTGCTTGCCTGAGGTCTTGTGGTCCTCCTTGGCTGGGATCCCGCCAAGGGTCGTCGTCTTCTTAGTGTGTGTATCTGACCTTGAATGTCTCCACAAAGATCTGCATGCAACGATGGGGATATCTCCCGAATCCTTGTCCCATGGGGGTAGTGGACCCAAGGGTGATCCGCTTCGTAGGCGTGGGGCGAGCTGCCGCGGCAAGGGTCTTGCCGGGGCTGCCAGAGCCGGCCCCGGCCGCACCCTCCTCTCTCTCCGTCTTGCCAGATCTCTCCCCCCTCCCCGACGCCTCTCTCTCCCTCACCGCCGACGCCCTCGCCCCCGACGCCCCGGCCTCGACGCCCGGAGCTACGCCGCCGCCGCCCGCGCCCCCTACGCCCCGGACGCCCGGAGCTACGCCGCCGCCGTCGGCGCCCCCGACGCCCCGGTCTCGACGTGCCCCTCATCGTCGCCAACACCACGCCAAGGTATCCTCCTCCTACCCATGGCATCCTCCTCCTGTGGACTGAATCAGTACAAGTTAGGTTTACAATTGCTTAGGTTTTTAGCTCTTTTATGTCTGAATCCCCTCGGGTTTGTCTAGAATTAGGGTTTCCGGTGGGTTTTGTTCTGGTTGGAGTATGATTCGCGTGTGTAATGCTTCATGTGTTTGGGTTGGTGTGTTTGGGTTGGTGATTTTGCTTTGGTGCTCAACCATGGCTTTCTGATGTAGAGTATCATCAAGTTCTGTCTTGATAGCTATAGCTCAGCCTCTGCTTTCTCCCAGTCTGGATCATTCGTAGTCAAAAAGGGGTAGGTCAGAAAATAAATAACCGACATATATGCATACGTGCATGTGGCATTTATACTTCTAGGATGAGATAAATCATATGCCCAACTACTTATGATCAGGAACTTGTACTGGAATGAGAGTGATGAATGGAGTGGTACCTAGTATGGCTTCTTCAGCTACTTTTGCTTGCTTGGGTAAAATTAACTGAAACATTTTCAGTTTAGTGTAGGACTTGCAAGCAGTAGTACTTGCTTAGTTTAGTGTACACTCCTTAAATTAATTAACTGAAACCTTCTTTCTTCTTCTCTCTTCTCTCTTCTTTACTTGTTTGCTTGCAGTACTTTCACTAGTTTAGTGTAGGACTTGGAGTAGTTTCAGTAGTTTAGTGTAGGACTTTGAGTAGTTTCAGTAGTTTAGTAGATTAACCATTTGTTATAGATTATATGTTTTTAGGAAAAACTGTTCCCCGAACTAGTTTAGTGTAGGACTTGGAGTAGTTTCAGTAGTTTAGTAGTTTAGTGTAGGACTTGGAGTAGTTTCAGTAGTTTAGTAGTTTAGTGTAGGACTTAGTTTCAGTAGTTTAGTGCAATGCTATTGGTGAATCTTATATCTGGGTTGGACCATGGCCTAATGAGCCTAGGATGGTGCCACAGCTAGCTTGTCTAGGTTAAGTTAAATGTAACCCTCGTATAAGTGAGGTATTTTTTCTGGTTTAGGTTAATACCATGATAAGGACATTCAGGCCATTGCCTTGTTGGCTGACCCTTTGACAGTTAGCATGCCATGAGGGTTCTTGACACATATACATCCAGTTGTAGCAATGGATTAAATATCAGTCCTAAAAATATGGGTCTGGCACTACTACCATAGTTCCTTTTTTTTACTGAAGGAAGCGTCTACAGTTTTTTTTTAATAGATAAAAAGGTGTACATGATTTACATGCCCTCAGGTGAAAAAGAAAAAGAAAAGAAAAGGGGGATTTTAGAAAATATGAAGTTGCTCTAATTATATGTTTTTAGGCTCGTACATGGTGTTGCTTTATTCTGTCATCATTTGTATCTATGTCACAAATAAATTGTTCCTTCTTCTGTATTTGACAAGTAATGACTGTTGATAAGCTGAGGCATGTGGATTAAGCAGTTTCTTTGCTGTAACATACTGTATATCACTCCACAATGAAATACAGTACATATTGATGTGCTTGGTAAAACTTGTTCATGTATTGAACTACTAATGCCTTGTGATGCTCTGAATTACTTGTGATCACATTGAGAAAGACTTGTAACGATGATGATCACATTGAGAAAGACTTGTGATCACATTGTGATAGTTTTGCAGGTACCCCGAGAGGCCCTTGAGTTTGCTGGAATGTTGATTAACTTCCGTTCTGGCAAATTCGGGTACTCCATATGTCCTATTTTCAGCAAAGGTCATGCTGAAATTTTCCGTGAATTTTAGCATGACTTTGCTAAAAATAGGACATATAGGGTACTTGTGACTAATGCATGGGCCGGGGTATCTTAGTGGTTAATTAGGTAGGATCAAGTGCCCCTGTATTCTAGCTGCATTAAACCATAGGCGGCAATAGACCCAAGTGATTAGGCCCAACTTACAATTCTCCTTCCTCGCTTAGCTTTTAGGATGCCTCGGTGTCGACAAACCATAAATTATGAAACCTTGGCTTTTAGGGTGCCTCGGTGTCGATAAAAACCGAAATGATGAAAGCTTAGGCTTTTAGGGTGCCTCGGCGTCGAAAAACCCTCAATTATAAAAGCTTAGCTTTTAGGATGCCTCGGTGTCGACAAACCCTAAATGATGAGACCATGATCTTGTTCCTTGACAATAACCAACTTTTTGACCAAACTTTGTTCCTATTTAGAGAGAAACATGGCCAACAACGATGAGGCCGGCGGTTCGGGCGGGAAGGCATTCTGGGAGCTGTCCCAGGAGATGGAGGAACAACCTCACTTGTATGAGGACACCGCCTTCCCCACCGATCCTGAGACCACTGATGGTACCGCGGAGGATGACCCCACTGATGCCACCACTGATGGTGCCGCTGAGAATGCCACCACTGATGATGGCGGCGCACGCACAGATGGCAGCCAACCGAAGAGGCAACGGAAGGACCGGCGCCCGACCGTGCTCCGCACCCTCAAGGAGGAAGTTACTGAAGTGGACTCCGACGGGAATCCAACGGCGCCCGAACGAATAGTCAAGGGGTACTCGATTCAGCTCGGGTGCATTCTCCGGAGCACCGTCTCGATCAACAGCGAGAAACTGAGGCATCCTGACAACGGGAATTACCGCAACCTCCTCTTCACGAAGCTGCACGAACGATACAAGTTCCCCGCTCAATTTGATAACACAAGCCACAAAGGGAATAAAGTGAACAATGCTGCCCTCACGAAGATGAGCAAGGCCCTGTCTACTTGGAAAACCAATGTGAAGAGAATGATCGAGAAAGGTGAGAGTTATGAGACAATCAAGGAGAAACATCCTTCGATCACCGAAGATGACTACAACGACTTCAAGATCAATTGCTCGAGCGCCGCACACTCTGAATCAAGTCAGTGGGGGAAAGAAATGCGGCAGCTCAACTTAGGGGAACACACACTCGGTCCCGGCGGTTATAGAGTGGCCAAGCCTATATGGGACAAGGAGGAGGCGGACCGTGCCGAGCAAGGCCTACCGCCCCTCTTCGATAAATACGGTGACAAGCAGACCAGGAACTTTATCAGGGCCCGGTATAAGAAGGACCCGAAAACAAAGGAGCTGACCACGGATCCGAAGACCAGGGTGCTTGAGGCTGTTCTCGTAAGGAATACACCCCCGCATAATTAGCTCCATATGGTTGCATTCTAATTAATGAAGCCAAATTTCTAAATGATTCACATTCCTTCCGCAGGTGACTGAAAGCAGTAGCGCGGGGTCGACTAAGAGCGGCCCTTGGGACACGACTCTAAATAGGGCGTTGAATGTAATGAAAGAACAAGGATAAGCTCGAGAAGCCGACGTCAGCTGGTCGTGTGGCCGGCAAAGGCTTGTCGACAAAATGGTCGTCATACTATAACGCTGGTGGGCGAAAGGAGAAAAAGACCAGCTCGGAAAGCCAGGCGCGCGAGGTTCAAGAACTCAAGGCACATGTGGCGCGGATTCCGGAGATTGTCCAAGAGCAAGTGCAACAACAGCTCGTAGCGACGATCACAACCATTGTGCCTGGCTTGATCGAGGGGTTGCAGGCGTGGATTGCGGGCGGCCAACAGGGGCCGCCCCCGATTCCAACTTCACGGCCAGCAACTCGCAGAACGCGATGGCGGGGCCATTGGTGTCTCCGGCGGAGGCGGCATTGGTGTCTCCGACGCCGGCACGGGAGCTTAATGCACCCGTGTGTACGCCGGCCGGCACCTCTGCAGCAAGCGGCCCCTCCGTCAACTGCACGCCCGCCGTTGGCGGTGCCTCGACATTAGCCGAGCTCGACGCCATCGTCACGGTAACTAATTAAGCCTCTCTCGGCCGAGGACTTCATCTCCTTGCCTTTGACTGGGCATCCCTGACTCCCTACATGTTTTCGCAGGGCGTCGCCGACGTTCCGTGCACTCTCCTGCACTTCGTGAACAACGAGTTGGTCGATGTCGCCAAGGTCAAAATCGTTCAACTGGGCCAGCCCTTGTTCCACGGTACCCAGATGCCACCCAACTTGTTTAGGGTTCAGCTGGTTCGGGTGCTGCCAGGCTGCGACGAGGTGTTACCTCCGATTCGACCCGTCGGGGCCGACGATGATGACGTCATGACCCTCAGCGCCTGCCTGAGCTGGCCCCTGCTTTGGCCGAAGAGCCAGATTCGTTTGGGGGCGGGGGAAACCACACCAAAGACAACACCGTCAGTCGTGCCGGCGCCAAGTCGTCCCCATGGAAAGTCCGCCGCAACGGTGCCGGACATCCCTATGCCACTGGATCCAAACATGCATATGGCACAGGATCAGAACGACGACGACGACGATACATTTGCCAACGTCGATCAGTACTTTGCCGATCATGGGTACGGTGACGACTTCATGGGGCCTCCTTCTCAAGAACCCAACCCAACAAAAGACGTGCGCGATCAAGCCGGTACCATGGAGAAGCCAAGTTGCAACAGGCGTCGTCTGCCGTTCAGCTATCAGGAGACGCCTCCAGCTGCCAACTTCACCGAGCCTCAGATAGGCGAGGTGCGAAATATGATCAGCCCCAACACACTAAAGAAGGCGGTCTCTGAGCAGAACTCGGTCCCAATTCAGGAGATCAAGAAGAAGGCACGCAAAAGAAATACTAACAAGGGTGTGAGCCAGCCGGCACCGAGTACGATCCGTGCTCAGGACGGGCCACCTTCACCTGAGGATGTAATGAGGAGGGTGCATGTGGCGGGTAGGCCGACGCTACCGACAAATATGCTCGATGCTGCAACCGGTGCTATGCGGAGTCTGCATGACAGTGTTCTTTCTTTGGAGAAGCGGCGTCTCAGAGAGAAGGATGTGGCATACCTGGTTTTCGCGGCCAAGGTGCCGGAGGGCAAGGGCTTTGTGGATAACTCCATCGGGGGTATGATCGTCCTGCGGTTTGATGACATCCACGCTATGTTGAAGCTTCTTCCGCTGCACTACACCTTTGTTCGGCTATTTTCGCTGAGTATGGAGACGCAGATCATTCACGACAAGACCCCGGACATCGTGATAGTCGACCCCTTCTACATGCGTGCCAAGTTCTTGGGCAGCGCTGGGGACCGGCAAGTCGCGAGTTCTTACCTCGAAGGCGTCATTCTGGCAAACCGAGATAAGGATAACTTCCTCGTGCCTTACTTTCTAGAGTAAGTCCTCCGCCTCAACCGCCCCGTAACATATGAACTCTTAGATTTCGATCGTTCTTCTTTTAACATTCCATGTTTTCTGTAGTGACACACAGTGCACGCTCATCCTACTAAGCCCCAAATATTCCATGGCCACGTATTTCGACCCGGACCGTCAGTCGGCTCTAGACTACACAAATGTCAAGAAGGTTCTTGATGATGTTCTCGCCGGCTACGCCAAATCTGGAGGCACCTTCACCAGGACAACTCGTAAGTACGGCAAGCACGTGTTCTCCCACAACACGGCGTTCTGCTGCGTCAAGCAGCCGCCTGGCGGTCAGAAGGGTGCCTACTACGCCATCCATCACATGCGGGCGATCGTACGGGACCATCATCAACTTCTGCTACCGAGTAAGCTCAAAGATTGGGTCGCGCGCGTGTCGGCAATCCAGGACACGGACATCAGACAAGATTTCTTTCGCATCCAGTCGGAGTTTGCGGAAATCATCCATCAAGATGTCCTTCGTACCTCGGGGCAGTTCTACCTCAGAAATCAACCGTCGAACAGTGACATCGACACAATGCTAGAAATGCAGGCTGACAACGCCCGTGATTTCATGACTCCCACGATAGACGGCGGCTTCATCCACGCTCCGGTGCATTGAGTCGAGTCGAAAGCAGTGATGCTGTGTCTAGTTCTGAAACATTGATTGGCTCATGTTGTAATTAAACTTTAATGAACTTGTAGTATGTCTCTTTGGTTTCGAGAGTCGTTCAACTTAGATGTAATCGATGCTATTAATGTCTTGCTTTTCTCTTTCGATCGTTCTGTTGCATACTTATATATTGCTTATAAATTGTCTGTGAATTGGTACTAACGTTTCGTTTTGCTAGTGCATATATAGCGATGCTGTCGTATGTCGTGTACAAGGGTAAGGTTCCCGGAGTCTACGACGACTGGGAGGAGTGTTGGAGACAGGTTCACCGATTCAGCGGTAACAGTTACAAAGGGTACACCACTAGGGCCGAGGCCGAATCTAGATACGCCCGCTATCTAGCGGGAGAGAGGAGGGAGCGTTGGAGGAACCGGATGAAGACGAGTTTCATCGTGATGATGCTCATCGTGATGACCGCAGCTCTCTTCTATGTGATGGTAGTTTAGATGATCGATATCGACTTGTAATGTGAAGACAAACTCGCTACTCGCGGTCTCGAGACATGTAATATATTGTTCTATCTTTTTTCGGTCTTTTCAATTCGGAGACTAATATGATGAATTGTATTCGGAGACTAATATGATGAATTGTATTCAGAGACTAATCTTCTATTGTATTCGATGAATGTGTTGTTGATGTGTGCTGTCTATATTCTGTGCAATTATACATTTTGTAATCTGTGCAAAAAAACAGAAAAATAATATTAAAAAAACCTAATATTCATACTAATGGCGCATCAGAGCACAGTGCGCCATTAGTATGCCAAAGCATACTAATGGCGCATTATCAGCCAGTGCGCCATTACTATGCGGACATTACTAATGGCGCATCCTGCCTGAGTGCGCCATTAGTACGCCAAAGCACCTGGGTGCACACTAATGGCGCATCTGCGGTGCGCCATTAGTATACCAGATACTAATGGCGCACCAGAGGTGCGCCATTAGTATCAAATACTATTGGCGTGCTAGTAATGGCGCACCACTAATGCGCCATTAATGGCCAAATTAGGTGCGCCATTAATAGGCCTTTTCCTAGTAGTGTTTGATACAAAGATTGTATACAAGAGGTGAACTAGGATTTGAGAGGAGATGGTGCTGGTGAAGATGTTGATGAAGATAACCCTCCCCAAGATGCGAGAGTTGTTGGTGATGACGGCGGTAATGATTTCCCCCTCCCGTAGGGAAGTATCCCCGGCAGAACAACTCCGCCGGAGCCCTAGATTGGTTCCGCCAAGGTTCCGCCTCGAGGCGGCGGCGTCTGGTTTGAAAGCCTCCTATTTACTTTTTTCCATGTCAAAACACCTCATATAGGAGAAGATGGGCATTGGGGGGTCACCGGCTGGCCCATGAGGTAGGGGGTGGCCCCCCTGGACGATCTCTTTCGCTACATATTTTTTATATTTTCTGAAACGGTGTTTCATGGAGTTTCAGAGCTTTTTGAGTTGTGCAGAATAGGTCTCCAATGTTTGCTCCTTTTCCAGCCCAGAATTCAAGATGCCGGCATTCTCCCTCTTCATGTAAACCTTGTAAAATAAGGGAGAAAAGGCATAAGTATTGTGACATAACGTGTAATAATAGCCCATAGTGCAATAAATATCAACATAAAAGCATGATGCATAATGGACGTATCACTGGACCCAAGCCTGAAAAGAGTGCTTCTACTGCAAAGGGACTGGTCACTGGAAGCGGAACTGCCCCAAGTATTTGGTGGGTAAGAAGGATGGCAAAGTGAACAAAGGTATAATTGATATACATATTATTGATGTGTACCTTACTAATGCTCGTAGTAGCGCCTGATTATTTCAGACTGGATCGGTTGCTCATATTCGTAACTCGAAACAGGAGCTACGGATTCAACGAAGATTAGCTGGGACAAGGTGATGCTGCACGTGGGAAATGGTTCCAAGGTCGATGTGATCATCGTCGGGACATTACCTCTACATCTACCTTCAGGATTAGTTTTAGACCTGAATAATTGTTATTTGGTGCCAGCGTCGAGCATGAACATTATATCTGGATCTTGTTCAATGCGAGACGGTTATTCATTTAAACAGAGAATAATGGTTGTTCTTTTTATATGAGTAATATCTTTTATGGTCATGCACCCTTGAAGAGTGGTCTATTTTTGTTAAATCTCGATTGTGGTGATACACATATTCATAATATTGATGCCAAAAGATGCAAAGTTGATAATGATAGTGCAACATATTTGTGGCACTGCCGTTTAGGTAATATTGGTGTAAATGGCATGAGGAAACTCCATGCAGATGGACTTTCGGAATCACTTGATAATTGCGTACAATGCCTCATGGGCAAGATGGCTAAAACTCCGTTCTCCGAAAAAATGGAGCGAGCCAATGATTTGTTGGAAATAATACATACCGATGTATGCGGTCTGATGAGTTTTGAGGCTTGTGGCGGGTATCATTATTTTCTAACCTTCAAAGATGATTTAAGAGGATATGGGCATATCTACTTAATGAAACACAAGTCTGAAACATTTGAAAAGTTCAAAGAATTTCAGAGTGAAGTAGAGAATAATCGTAACAAGAAAATAAAGTTTCTATGATCTGATCGCGGAGGCAAATATTTGAGTTACATGTTTGGCCTTCATTTAAAACAATGTGGAATAGTTTCACAACTCACGCCACCAGGAACACCACAACGTGATGGTGTGTCCGAACGCGTAACCGTACTTTCTTAGATATGGTGCAATCTATGATGTATCTTACCGATTTACCACTATCATTTTGGGGTTATGCATTAGAGACAGATGCATTCACGTTAAATAGGGCACCGTCTAAATCCGTTGAGATGACACTGTATGAACTATAGTTTGGCAAGAAACCTAAGCTGTCGTTTCTTAAAGTTTGGGGTGGCGACACTTATGTCATAATGCTTCAGCGTGATAAGCTCAAACCCAAATCAGAGAAGTGTGTCTTCATAGGATACCCTAAGGAAACAATTTGTACACCTTCTACCACAGATCTGAAGACAAGATTTTTATTGGGAAGAATGGAACATTTCTAGAGAAGGAGTTTCTCTCGAAAGAAGCGAGTGGGAGGAAAGTAGAACTTGATGAGGTAATTGTACCTTCTCTAGAAATGGAAAGTAGCTCATCATTTAAAACTATTCCCGTGATGCCTACACCAACTAGAGAGGAAGCTAGTGATGATGATCATGAAACTTCAGATCAAGTTACTACCGAACCATGTAGGTCAACCAGAGCACGATCCGCACCAGAGTGGTATGATAATCCTGTTCTGGAAGTCATGTTACTAGACCATAACGAACCTACAAACTATGAAGAAGCTATGATGAGCCTAGATTCCGGCAAATGTCTCGAGGCCCTGAAATCTGAGATGGGATCCATGTATGAGAACAAAGTGTGGACTTTGGTGGACTTGCCCGATGATCAGCAAGCCATAGATAATAGATGGATCTTCAAGAAGAAGACTGACGCTGATGGTAACGTTACCGTCTACAAAGCTCGACTTGTCACGGAAGGTTTTCAACAAGTTCAAGGAGTTGACTACAATGATACTTTCTCACCCGTATCGATGCTTAAGTCTATCCGAATCATGTTAGAAATTGCCGCATTTTATGATTATGAAATCTGGCAAATGGACGTGAAAACTACATTCCTTAATGGATTTCTTAAAGAAGAGTTGTATATGATGCAACCAAAAGCTTTTTTCAACCCTAAAGGTGCTAGCAAAGTGTGCAAGCTCCAGCGGTCCATCTATGGACTGGTGCCAGCATCTCGTAGTTGGAATCTAAGCTTTGATGAAGTGATCAAAGCATATGGTTTTATACTGACTTTCAGAGAAGCATGTATTTACAAGAAAGTGAGTGGCAGATCTGTAGCATTTCTGATATTATGTGTGGATGACATATTATTGATCGGAAATGATATAGAATTTATTGATATCATAAAAGGATATTTGAATAAGTTATTTTCAATGAAAGACCTTAGTGAAGTTGTTTATATATTGTGCATCAACATCTATAGAGATAGATCAAGATGCTTGATATGACTTTCACAAAGCACATACCTAGATAAAGTTCTGAAGAAGTTCAAACTGGATCCATGAAAGAAAGGGTTCTTGCGTGTATTACAAGGTGTAAAATAGAGTAAGACTCAATGCCTGACCACTGTAGAAGATAGAGATAAAATGAAAGTAATTCCATATGCCTCAGCCATAGGTTCTATCATGTATGCTATGTTGTGTACCAGACCTGATGTGTGCCTTGCCATAAGTCTAGCAGGGAGGTACCAAAGTAATCCAGGAGTGGATCACTTGACAGCGGTCAAGAACATCCTGAAGTACCTAGAAAGGACCAAGGATATGTTTCTCTTTTATGGAGGTGACAAAGAGCTCGTCATAAATGGTTATGTTGATGCTAGCTTTGACACTGATCTGGATGACTCTAAGTCATAAACTGGATATGTATTTCTATTGAATGATGGAGCTGTCAGTTGGTGCAGTTCCAAGGAGAGCATCGTGGCGGGATCTAGGTGTGAAGTGGAGTACATAGCTGCTTCGGAAGCAGCAAATGAAGGAGTCTGGATGAAGGAGTTTGTATCAGATCTATGTGTAATACACTACAAAAAAAATATAGATCCGTGACATTTTGGCCCAAACAATGTTTTTTCCTGTATTGCTTATGACACTTCTATGATGATAATTGTGACAAAACCCATATCATCATAGATGTGGTGGGCTCATACTTCTATGACAAAAAATCATGATAGAAAATGGGCTTTTCGGCCTTGGCGGCCATGGACGCACCTGCATGATATTCTTTTTGCCATCCATGACGAAAAAATCATGGTAGAAGCGAGGTTGAGGAAAATTTCGGGGAGTTCCCGGTTACGGTGGGTGTGGTCGGGGCGGAGCGATGCATGGAGGTTTGCGCGTTTCTCTCATACATGTCGCATGTATGTGCGAGGCGTTGGGTGTCGGTGTCAAAACAGGTAGATCTCGGGTAGGGGGTCCTGTCAGGGATATTACTAGCATGTATAAACCGGCCAGGAGGGTCCGGATTACACTGACAAGGTCCGGATTACACAGACAAGGTCCGTCATCTTGAAGAGGCTCGGACTTCTAGGGCGGGGTATGCCGTCTGCTACCAGACGGCCGTATCCCCTGGCCGCCTGCCAGAGGCGGTTCGCTCTTGAGTTTGCTCGCTGACCGGTGGGGCCAGCTGCCCGCTGGCCCGGCCGTTTGTGCGTAGTGGGACGTGGCGTCCTCTGACCGCTGCTTGGTCATAAGCCTCGTGGCTACAGTGACCCGCCTCTTAGTGGATATTCATAAGGTACACGGCCACTGTAGCCACATCCTTACAGATCTTCTAAGGACAAGTTCTCCTGTAGCCATGCCCCCGCCATGCCCGGACTCACCTCAATGTGTTCCCTGACGGTGGAGTGCGGGGCCGCCTTCTGGCTAGTGGTGCTTGGTGTTGCCGCCTGTTGGGTACCAGCTGCCTGCTGACAGCCGGCTCCTGGGGCAGGCTACCCCAGGAGGCGGCTCGAGGAGCAAACGGCCGCGGTAGACCAAGCGGCTGTTATTTGTCTTAAAATACCAAGGGTAGGCGCTGAGGGTACCCATGGTCAATATCTCCGACAGAACTGGGGGGATTAGATTTTCGGTGTCGTAAACCGGCCGCTCCACCCGCGAATTTTCTAAGTCATAAACCGGATGTTACCTTGTCAAATCTGCTTCATCAGCAAGCTTACTGGCAAGCGGGCGCATGTCCTTAGTCAAAGCACGGAGATCTTCAGCCGAGAAGGCTGACCCGTCCTCTTTATTGCTGGGATAGCCGTTCATGGCTTCAGCCGGGTCAAAATCAGGGACCCATGCTTTGGCCCGGGTCAGCGCCATGAGAGAGCCAGCTCGCGCAACAGACTTTTTCACCTCCACAAGTCGTATAGGTAGGACAGACAACTTTTCCAGGGTGGCTTGGATGGTGGTCGGCGCCGGTTTATTGTGTGACATGGCACTGATAGCCCTTTGAGCGCCGGAGTAAAGCTGCTCCACCAGGGTATACGCAGCCTTGAGTTTCTTCCGGACATCATCTCCAAGATGAGTTATGCGCCTCCCTGTATGCAATTGGCGAGTTAAACCGGAGCAGGATAAAGATTACGAGGATGTAAACATACAAAGACAGGTACTCACCGAAGATAGCAGAAGTCATGTTCTCTATTTGCTGTTTCAACCCGGATAGCTCCTGCGTAACCGGATTGAGAGGAGCTTCGGCATCCTTTGCTCTTTTTTCTAGAGCGTCCCTTTGCACCTCCCATGTGGACCGCTTCTCTTAAAAATATTTCTTTAGTTTTTCCATATTAGTCAAAACAAGGACAAGTTCTTCCTTAGCTTTGGTTGAAGCAGTCTCATGGAAGGCCAAGCTATTCCGGAGCTCAGTCGCCTCCGAAGCCCTCCGGTTCAAGTCAGCCTGCAAGGAAGTCAACTGGATTAGAGGGATAGATCAATTAAAGTCTCAAGCACATAACAAGTTATGCACTCGACACTTGGGGGCTAATGTACAATCGAAGTAAAGAAAGCAACGTTTTTTCAGACAAGTCCCAAGCACATAAACAAGTTATGCCCTTGGCACTTGGGGTCTAATGTACATTCATTCTCAGACATAAGTTAAGTCCCGGTTCACCTACAGTGAAGCTAAACCGGCACTTTGGGGCTACTATGGTCTAGAGGTATGATTGCAAAGTACAAAGCAGAGACAGAAGCAAAAGGAAAGAAAGTCAACTCATATTTGTCCTTCATCATGTTAACTAAGCCGGCTTCATAGTCGTGGCTGGTGAAGAGCCGTTTCAGGTACCCGGACTGAAGTTCCTGGGTACTCAGCTGAGCATAGCTTGATAGGTCTGTGCTCCACTTGCCTTTATCTTGTTGAAATTTTCTTCCTTGGCAGTATGCTTAGCCAAGGCAATAGGCTCGGTGGGAGCAGTGAAGCCTAAACCGGTTATTTCAACATCTGCTGTCGAGGCAGCAGTCGGCCGGAGAGGATCAGCAGTGTGCACCGGACTAACTGGAGCCGGGCTAGCCCGAGCAGGACTAACCCGAACAGGGCTTGCCGGTTCAACCGTGTTCTCCATGTCATCACCCCCCGGCGCAGCAACATCTTCATGGTCCATAGGTGCAGGATCATCAAGCTGAATTTCAACGTTGTCCTCTGGAGGGATGGCCGCTTCAGGGTCCTCGGCCGGTTCAGTAGTAGTGGTCTCCGCAGCCGGCTTATTTGCCTTTGCCTTTTGCTAGGCTTGGGCATTCTGATAAAGGTCAAAAGAACAATGAGAATCACAAAGTTGAAAACGGGAAGATGAACCGGACGTTTGAAAGAAGGACTTACCCAGGAACGGTCTTGAGCACTGGGACTTGCGTAGCGGTGGACTCACCGGAAGAAGACAGTGGAGCCTCCTGATAGTTGGGATCAGACGGTTTAAGTGGTTTACATATAAGGCCTGGTTTTGGATGAAGAAGGGTTGGAGTGAGCACAACCTCGGAGCGGCGTCTGCGAGCCGGCGTAAGGGGTATTCCGGACGATTCAACCACATGGCCGCTATGGCGCGTGGTCCGGCGAGCTTCATGCTGCTGTTTCTTCAAAAGAAAGTTGGGATCCAATTGAGCATAAGGGTGAGAAAACGGGTATTTTCGGGACACCCGGCGGATCTTGGGTGGCAACGGTTCTGAATCAGATGAGAGAGAAATTACCTCAACTCCCCCCGCTTTACTTCCTCCCGCCAGATCCTGCGAAAAGGCCTTGTTAACATAAATTCACACAAAGGGAGATCAAAGGACATAAGGGTTAATTAGTACCTCAGAATCCGGATCATCCACTTCAGGGTTTAAACCGGAAGCAGCAACAACTTTCTTCTTCTTCACAGCAAAGGTTTTCTTGCGTGATTGCTTCGCCGGTTTATCCTGAGATTTCTTCTTCCAGAAAGGATCATTGGCCTGTGCAAAGAAATAATAACAAGTTGAAGACAGCTGATATGAACGGATTAAGATGAAAAGAAAGGGTCGGAAGAACTTTACCGGTCCGGCTGCAATCTTCCAGAGGGCTGTTGAGCATTTTCTTCGCAGATTCAGTAACTTCATTGTTAGGAAGTACTATTTTGGTGTGGCATTGAGGATCGTCCAGGTTGCTGGTATATTTGCACATTAGACTTGAGCGCCGGCATAGTGGAAGGATGCTCCAAGAAAGCCATCAGCGAACGAAGTCAACGCCGGTTAAACCGTACGCCACGAAGGCCTTGAGCTTAGAAAGCTGAGGACCAAATCGAGCCCGGTCTTAGGCGCTTAAACGTTGCGGCAAAGGATGGGTTATCGCCAGCCGATAAGCGCGGTAACCCGGCAGCGGATTCTCTAGTTCAGGTGAAGTATCTTTACAATAGAACCAAGTTTGGTTCCATTCTTTGGGGTGGCTGTGAAGAGCGGCGTGAGGGAAGCTCACATCCTTTCTTTTCTGGATGCTGACACCACCCAGGTCCTGATGAGGTCCATTAGTAAACTCAGTCCGCCGGTTCAGATGGAAGAAATCCCAGAACAGGTCTACTGATGGTTCTTCTTGAAGGTATGCCTCCGAGAAAACTTGGAAGTTACAGATGTGCGATACAGAATTCGGGCCTACGTCTTGTGGGTGGAGTTGAAAGGCGGCTAACACATCCCGGAAGAACTTTGAACCGGGAGGGCTGAAACCCCGGGCCAAGTGATCATAAAAAACTATTATTTCTCCCTCCTTAGGCTCAGGAGGGCACTCCTTTTCAGGGGCCTGCCAGTGCAGAACTTCCTTAGGGCCCAGAGCACCAATTGAGGCTGCTCCAACTAAATCGTCTTCCGTGATCCGGGAAGGAACCCAATTCCAAGCAACAAATTGCTTGGCCATCGTTTCTGATGAGGGAGTGCTGAAAATACAGTGCAAGACCTGGTTTACCAACTGCTAGATATAAACCGGTGCATTCTAGGAAGTTGTGGACTTAATTGGCGGTTGAAACAAGGGGCTAATGGTATCTACTAATCCGGAAGCAGGTATGAGTAAGACAGCTACCGGTTAACGACGATAGATGGAGAAAGTTAAACCGTCAATTGTGGAATATGGGTTTAAATCTAAAACCGTCAAGACAAGCATATGCCGCGCAGGGTATGGCTAAACCAGTAATATAAGCAAGTTGCAGATGTAGAAGTGTGAGAAACAGTTTTCACACAAAGGTGAGGTAAAAAATGGATCTAAGATGCAAGGAAAGGCAGAATAATACAAGTTATATTCAGCGAAGGATGCGGGAGTCCTCTACAGGTTTAATCTAAACTAACACTGCTGGAGAAGCTAAAGTATAATGGTGGAGCAGAAGCGCACAGATAAGGATCAAGCCTAACGAGTTTATATCTACACCTTAGATCAATCTATAGTGATGAACTACAAGAACGAGGGTTCATGGCAAGCTACAGAAGAAAACCTAAAAGTGAGATCTGTGGGGAGAAGATAGCATACCTGAGGAAAACAAAGGACGGCGGCGAGTTCTCTCGTCGTGTTCAGGTTGATGCAGCGGCCGGACTTGTTGGCGACGGCGAGCTCGATGAACGACGGCAGAAGCTCGGGCGCTGGAGACAGAGGAACAAGAAGAAGCAGAAGGGGAAAAGATATGGGCTTCAGCGGTATTTATAGGCCGAAGAGATAAAAACGGTAAGCGCGGGAATCGAGGAAGACAGAAATCGGATAAAGATTGAGCTGTCGCCTCGATTTTTGATACGGCAATAAAGAAAGGTAACAAACAGATGCGGGCGTTAAATGTGGAGATGATGTCACGACGAATTGACACGATTTCAGGAGATGACGTCATGGCCGGTTTATGAAGC
The DNA here is from genome assembly GCA_902687465.1 of Secale cereale. NCBI lineage: Eukaryota > Viridiplantae > Streptophyta > Magnoliopsida > Poales > Poaceae > Secale > Secale cereale. The sequence continues at coordinate 74,593,832 of LR738709.1, forward strand.
AAACAAGTTGCAGAAAGGAAATTTTTACAAGACTTGGAAGACTGACAAGAACAAGTTCAAATCAATCTGGGGCCTAATGTCAGGGATATTACTAGCAGGTATAAACCGGCCAGGAGGGTCCGGATTACACTGACAATTTTGTATTATTACAAGCCCAGTAGAATATATAACAAGAAGTCATAGCCCATAGAGGTTTAGGGCCCATGTACAAGGCCCACGGTCTGTAAACCGTCATACCATGTAACTTGGGATGTATGATAGAAAGAGTAGAGACCGAGGCGGACACGTTTATGAGCCGGCCTCAGGACTCTGTAAACCGGGTCGGGCGTCGCCTCCTATATAAAGGGACGACCCGGCGACGGTTCAAGGACAAGAAACAACAGCTCGAGACACAGGCAAGCGGATTCGCTCCCTGGTCATCGAAGCCCAAGCAATAGCACACCAAACTAGACGTAGGCTTTTACCTTCATCGAAGGAGCCGAACTAGTATAAAACTCCCTGCGTCCTTCATCCGCTTTAACCCCTTCAAGCTAACCCGAGCGATGGCCTCACACCTAAGTCCGCTAACCCGGACATCTGCCGTGCTAAATCCATGACAGTTGGTGCCCACCGTTGGGCTATCGCATGATGGTTTCGAGTTCTTGAAGGGCAGCTTTGAAGGGCTCAAGGGTTATGCAGTGGGCCGGATGACCAAGAGTCGTCGCGGCCGGATCTACATCGACGATGCAGGCTGGGGCCCCGAGGCCGATTCAATCGAATACGGGTACCGGGTCCCCTTCGACGGCATCCACGTCTTCATCGGCAAGATCGGCGAACCGGGACCTGAGTCGGACATCTTCCCCAACATCATCGAGCCGGCTCAGCGTGCGAGATTGGCCCGGATTCAGCCCGCCATGAAGCATGTTTTCGTTGGAGCAGTGCATGGAGTACAAGCCGAGGACGGATCGGATTCTGGTGGCGAGACAGTTGTCTATTCCGACGATGAGTCTTCATCCGGAGAGAACGAATCTTTGTATCTGTTGCAGGATGGCCGGTGAGAGGGTTTGTCCGATGGCGATAGTATTCTGGACCCCTTTGATCCGCCGAACAGGGTTGCAGTTTTCATGGCCGGATCACAACCTATGCAGCAGCCCTCGATGATTGGGGCGTTAACCTCAGAGGCAGCGGGAACCGGGGCTGGTGACCTTCCCCCGTCGCCCTCTGACTCCTATCCACCTTAGTCGGCACCTTGACGGCACTCGCAACAGCAGAAGTAGCCCTAGCCTACAAGGCGCAGCATGATGCGGAGATCGCTCAGCTGAAAGCCGGATTGAGCAAGCTAAGCTGGATCTATATGCGGAGAAAGCTAGGATGGTTACAAGACAGGCAGAGCTAGATTCCCAAGCCTTCCGGCTCAGGCTGGATCAGAACGCTTCACAGGAGGTAATGTACAGAAGGCAACAAACTCGTCTACTGCCTGTTTATGAGGCAAGGAATCTCTTTGGCACACCAGGAGCAGGAACCAGTAACCGCCCAGAGGCAAACCAAGGAGGAGCTCCGGGGACGGGCGCGTCGGTTCAGCCACCAGCCACAGAGCGGAACCGCCAAGTTGTTCCTGATCCGGAAGCACAACTAGTTGCAGCACTTCACGTTATTCCGGATTGGGCACTCCCTTACTTGGCATACCTGGGCCGAGGTGAGTTGCCAGAGGACAAAGTTGAGGCCCGACAGATAATCCGGCGGTCCAAGTCTATGACTATCGTCAATGGAGAACTTCATCACCGCAATGTTTCTGGGGCGTTTCAGCGGTGCGTATCATCAGAGGAAGGCTGTGAGATTCTTCGAGAGATTCATGAAGGAGATTGTGGTCATCACGCCGGTTCAAACTCCTTGGTAGCTAAGGCTTTTCGTCATGGGTTCTACTGGTTAACGGCTCAAGCCGATGCAGAGGCCTTGGTCAGAAAATGTGACGCTAGCCAGATATTTTCATGGCGGGCTCATGTTCCGGCGCAGGAGCTACAGATGATTCGAATTACTTGGCCATTTGCGACTTGGGGGCTTGACATGGTTGGACCCTTTAAAAGATCCCAAGACCAGAAAACCCACCTGTTGGTAGCAGTGGACAAATTTACAAAGTGGGTTGAAGCGGAGACTGTCAGTAAGTGTGATGCGGCAACAACGGTTAAGTTCATCAAAAAGGTAATTTTCCGGTTTGGCTTTCCACACAGCATTATAACTGATAATGGCACCAACCTATCTAAAGGAGAGATGGAAGAGTTCTATCAAAGAGAGCATATTCGCCTTGATGTGTCATCAGTAGCTCACCCTCAGTCCAGTGGCCAAGTCGAGAGAGCCAACCAAGAGATCCTGAGAGGCATCAAGCCCCGGCTTATGGTTCCTTTGCAAAGAAGGCCGGGTTGCTCGGTAGAAGAGTTGCCTTCTGTCTTATGGAGCATCAACACTACGCCTAACAGATCTACATGATATACACTTTTCTTCATGGTGTGTGGTGTTGAAGCGGTTCTCCCTAGTGACATCCGGCACGACTCACCACGGGTGGCAGCTTACGTTGAAGCGGATAATGAGCAAGCAAGACAAGACAGCTTGGACCAGCTGGATGCGGAACGGGACACGGCAGCAGCACGATCGGTGATTTATCAACAAGACATGCGCCGGTACCACAGCCGCCAGGTTAAGTCCAGCACGTTCCAGGAGGGAGATCTGGTGCTCCGGCTCATCCAAGACCAGACAGATATGCACAAGCTATCCCCACCTTGGGAAGGACCCTTTGTGGTCAGCAAGAATCTGCACAACGGATCATACTACCTTGTCGAAGTTCGAGAACATAAGGATTCACGTACAGCGGAGGAGGAGACGAAGCGGCCGTGGAACATCGCTCTTCTGCGGCCTTACTACACTTGAGCCATTGGCTCCGCTTTATGTACAATGTATATATTATAATTAATACAATAAACTGGCGCCCTCGGAACACCGTGGAATCAGCCATCTTCTTCACAAAAAGAGTATCACCCTGGGGCTTCGAAAGTAGCCTACCATAGCCTCTTAAAGCGGCGCCCCTGATAGCATCAGGGAATCAGCCGTCTCTTTTATACACAAGAGTATCACATGGGGGCTTCGAAAGAAACCTTCCATGGCCTCTTAAACCGGCGCCCCTGATAGCATCAGGGAATCAGCCGTCTCTTTTATACACAAGAGTATCACATGGGGGCTCTGAAAGAAACCTTCCATGGCCTCTTAAACCGGCGCCCCTGATAGCATCAGGGAGTCAGCCGTGTTCTTCAAAGGAGTATCACATGGGAGTTTTCTACGGACGCTCACCATGGCCTCGTAAACCGGCGCCCTTGACAGAATCAAGGATTCTGCCGTGTTCTTCACAGGAGTATCACATGGGAGTTTTCTACGGACGCTCACCA
>LR738709.1:74597417-74646365 GCA_902687465.1 Secale cereale
ATGGCCTCCTAAACCGGCGCCCTTGACAGAATCAAGGAATCAGCCGTGTTCTTCAAAGGAGTACCACATGGGAGTTCTCTACGGATGCTCACCATGGCCTCCTAAACCGGCGCCCTTAACAGAAACAAGGAATCAGCCGTGTTCTCCAAAGGAGTATCACATGGGAGTCTTCTACGGACACTCACCATGGCCTCCTGAACCGGCGCCCTTGACAGAATCAAGGAATCATCCATGTTCTTTAAAAGCCTCAAATTTGGAGCCTGGCAGCTCGTAAAAAGCCTCGACTACATGGTCTTATTTGCCCAAAAAACCTTATTTCTATTTTGTATGATTTCGTTAATCTTGGTCGTCATGATCATTGGTTTTTTATCCAAGTCCATTGATGCGAGACTGGGCAACTACAAGGTTGACCATATATCTACAAAGTTAAAGTCTGGGTCATGAACACCAGCGATAGTTGAACCGGCGTTCATTGTAACCCGGATTGACCATTAGGCTAAGCCAAACAAGAGAACCAAGAGCCTCATCAGCACCTGCGCCTTCAATTATTTCTACCGGGTTAAGGTTAACAAGCACACTTAATCAGAGGTATAGTATATGTTTGTGATCAAAAGCTATTCCTTTGATATGTATATCAGAGCATTATAATCCGTCCGGTGGTAAACCGCCAGGACATATTTTAGCTTCGTTTATGCAGGCACAGGTCATATAAATTGGTCAAGCATTGCAAGCAGATGATAAATTGGGAGTGCCAAAAAAAATAATACCATGACAGTGGGACAAAGGCAATATCTCATCTATTCTATTACAAGTCACTCGAAGGCCCGAATGGATCAAAAGTTTCAGGCAAAGTACTCAGCAACTACAAGTTAAACTGGACGGTTTACGACTCCTCTTCACGCTGCGAAGGCTGAGGGTCAACTTGTTCTGGGTCTTCATCGACTTCAGGCAATGGCTGGAAACCAGGAGTGCACCAGTCAATCTTGGAGAGAGCATGGAAATACACTTCATCATTGATAAGATCTGAAGGGTCAATATCTGGAGCGATTGTGTGGTTACGAACTTGTCGGGGTTTTGGGATGACATATGCCAAAGGATGGCTTATCATGCATGGGGTCAAAAGAACGTCGCCGGGCTCGGGAAGCGAGATAAGGCGATACTTAGGGCGCCTACGAATATTACCCAGGTTCGGGGCTCTCTGAGGAGATAACACCCCTAGTCCTGCTCTGTGGGGACTCTGCATCATCACTGATAGCACTAGAGTAGCTACAGGATTGCTCCTTGAGCTGTGATGTATGAAGGAAGAAGATGAACTAGACTAGCTCACCTCCCCTCCCTCCTATCTAGGGTTCTTGTCTTGTGAACTTCTAATCACCGACCATCCAGCCCTCAACATGGAGAACCCTGGGGGATTTATATAGGCCTACCCCCCAGGGGTACAATTGTAACTTTGACATCGTGGCCCCCAATCGTCAGTGTCTGCTGGTGCCGGCCTCGCCACCTGTCTGCTGGGGCCCGCCGCCTGCGGGCCCCCCGTGATTGTCTTTCACTGTGGGGGCGCTTTTGCTGACGGCAACCTCGTCGGGAAGGAGATGGCTACAGTGCCATCGTCCCTCGCCGTACGCTGCCGCCTCGCCCCGTCCCGTCATCTTGATGAGGCTCGGACTTCTAGGGGGGGGGGGGTATGTCGTCTGCTACCAGACGGCCGTCTCCCCTGGCCGCCTGCCAGAGGCGGTTCGCTCTTGAGTTTGCTCGCTGACCGGAGGGGCCAGCTGCCCTCTGGCCCCGCCGTTTGTGGGTAGTCGGATCGTGGCCTCCTCTGATCGCTGCTTGGTCTCAAGCCTCGTGGCTACAGTGACCCGCCGCTTAGTGGATATTCATAAGGTACACGGCCACTGTAGCCACATCCTTACAGATCTTCTAAGGACATGTTCTCCTGTAGCCATGCCCCCGCCACGCCAGGACTCACCTCAGTGTGTTCCCTGACGATGGAGTGTCGGGCCGCCTGCTGGCTAGTGGTGCTTGGTGTTGCCGCCTGTTGGGTTCCTGCCGCCTGCTGGCAGCCGGCTCCTGGGGCAGGCTACCCCAGGAGGCGGCTCGAGGAGCAAACAGCCGTGGTAGACCAAGCGGCTGTTATTTGTATTAAAATACCAAGGGTAGGCGCTGAGGGTACCCATGGCAATATCTCCGACAGTAGTCCCCGAAGCTGGTGGAACTCCGATGCGGATACTGGAGATGCTGAGGGGTTCCAGCAGCTTCTCCCCTCAGGCTTGCTTATCGTCTGTCTCCTGTCTGCTTAAGGAGTCCGGCTGCCACCAGCCGGCTTTGTGTTGCAGGAGCCGGCCTCTGCCAGCCGTATCGCCATCTCGGAATATTCGGTGAGAAGGCGCCACCTGGTCAGCGGTCAGTTGAACGGACCCACAGACCGTTGGCAGCGCCCACGCGTCACCGCCCTGTCGCGTCGGCCTACCAGCCCACGCGCATGACAGGACATAACAGTGGGCCGGGCCCACCACTAAGGGCCTCGGACCCCGCGCGGATCCACAGTGGCAGAGGTAATCGATTACCCTCCCACGCGCATAAAATGCTTGCCTATTAGGCGCGAGAAAATCGGGGGTCGTGCGGGACGTGGGGTGGTTAAGCCCACGCCCGCCCCCTCGCCTTGATCGCCAGAGCTTACATATAGGCCGGGGGAGAAGACTGGTGCTGCTCTCGCGCTCACTCTCCCCCATCCTTCATCTTCTTCCTCGCTTCTCCTTGCCGCAGTCGCAGCGAAACACCACCCGAACCATGGCTGCTCCAGCACCTACCCGACACCACAGCCAATGGGAGGGCAGTGAGGTCGTGCAAGAGCACATAGACGTCCTCCGCCGGTCACGGAAGCTGCCGCCGGCCGACAAGGTCGCCGTGCGCCTGGCGCCGGTGACAGAGATCAGGCCAGCCCCGCAACCAGGCGTGCGGGTCGTCTTCCGCTCGCACTTCCCGTGCGGGTTTGGCCTGCCGGCGAGCGTCTTCTTCCGCTCCTTCCTCGACTTCTTCCACATCCAACTGCACCACCTCACGCCGAACACGATAACCACCATTTCTTCCTTCGTCGTCATCTGCGAGGCCTATTTTGGCATCCTCCCCACCGTCGAGCTCTGGATGGAGCTCTTCTATGTGAAGTTGGGCACCGCCGTCCAGAGCCTGGCCGCTTAGTGCGGAGGATGCATCGCCGTGAAGCGCACCGGGGCGAGAAACTTCTTTCCGCCGCCGAAACTCGTCAGGTTAGTGAAGCAGTGGCAGAAGACATATTTTTACGTCTCCAACGTCGACCCTCAGGAAGATCTCATCTACCTGCCGGAGTGGGTGCCGGGGCCGCCTGCTGAGCCCCAGGACTCTTGGAAGACCCGGCCCGTTGGCCTGACTGAAGGCGCCTCCGTCGCCGTGCGCCGTCTCCGGGTGCTAAGAGACGACGAAGGCCTGGAGTTTGCGGATCTGCTTCTGACGTTCTCCGAGCATCGGGTGCTGCTGCTGCAGCGCCGACCCGAGCTCATCTGTGATATGAGCGGGCGCCGGTACCCTGGCCGGACCTGCACAAAGCCCCTACCGCCCAGGGAAGTGGCCCGGCTGGTGAACCACATCTCCAGCTGCCAGGTCTCCGATGCCGGCTGGTCCTTCAGCAAGGCTCCGTACAGCCGCGACAACCAGCCGACCGCAGTAAGTTTTCGTCTTTCTATTTTCTTTCTTCTTTGTCCAGCTGTTGTAGCCGTCTGGTGCTGACACCCGCTTGGATCTTCCCAGGCCAGCAGGCGCCGGGCTCCGACCAACCGGGCCGCCCCCTCGAGGAGGATCGCTCCCAGAGCGATATGAGCGACCCCGAACTTGGGGCCGCCGCCGCCATGGAGGAGGAGGAGGTGACTGGCGGCGACGGCTAGCCAGAAGGCGGCCTCGAGAACTGGCCGAACGACGACGATGAGATGGAGGAGGCACCCGTCCGTGCTAGCCAGCAGGCGGGGCCGTCTGGCACAGCCGGCGGCGGGAAACTGCGGTCTACGTCAGGGCCAACTAGCGCTCCGCCCAAGAAGCTTCGGCTGTCGGCTGCCGCCAGGGCAAACATGCCGAAGAAGCCCAAGGCTAGGCCAGTCGTGTCTGGGTAAGTGTTCTTCATTCCTTCTTTGCGTCTTGTTCTTCTTTCACGGTTGACTCTTTCTTGGTTCTTTCTTTCTTCTGGACGTCCGCATAGCACGCCGCTCTCCCTCTCGCGGGTGCCAACGGGCTCTATGGTAGGAGGCCCAGACGCCCCTCCTGTGCCTCCCCGCGTGGATCCTGCCGCCGCGCTCCGCGAGGCGACAGAGAGGAACGCACGCGAGGCACGCGCGGAGCGCGAGGCCGCGCAGAGTGAGAGGGCGGCAGCCGATGCTGCCGCCCAGATGGAGGCCGAAGCCGCCAAGAAGGCCGAGGCAGACGCCTCCCGCGCCCGAGAGCGGGGGAAGGGCCCCCAGCAGCCGGAGGGCCACGTCGACCGCCCGGCGCCAAGGTCTCAGCAACCGTCTGCCCAAGCACCGTCTGCTGACGAGCAGCCGGCTCCGGGTGACGGAGGCGACGAGTGCGTCATCTTGGAGACGCCGCCACCACCCCCAGCGCCACCTGCTGGGGAGCCGGGCAGCCGGCCGGTGGGAACGGAGGTGCCGCCGGTTGGGGGAACGCTGGTGGTTGGCCCGTAGCTGGCCCCCCGAGGCCCAACCCGTCGGCGCCTCGAGAGGGCGGTCTCCATGCCCGAACAGGTGGAGGTCGGCAGGGCCAGCTCGTCCGCGCCGGAGAACGAGGCGACCAGCGCGGCGCCATCGAGCTGGAGATCCGGAGGGGGCGGCACGTGGCTCGTCGCGTCGCGGGAAGTCTTGGACCGCATGAACTCTCTGGGCAGCGTCGTGCAGACGGTGATACATGAGTTCATTGCGACGCGGTCCTTCGTTCGGGTAAGTGTGTTATTACTTTCCTCTGTTTTTATTCCTTCAATTTTTTCCGTGGGGGCGCGTCAGCGGACCCACTGGGTGTAGTCCCCGAGTTCCGAGCCGGCTGCTAAGCAGGCGGCTTGGAACTCCAAAGTGTTCACCCAGATCTGATCTTGCTTCTTGTTGCAGGAGTACCACAATCTCCGCATGGCCTCTGATACGTCCAAAATGCATCACTATTTTGTATCATAATTTATCCTTATACATTGATATATTTCACGTTACGGTGATGTTCTTATGTTGTTTTGGTCGATTTTACACAGTTTGCAAACTTTCCGATGCCGAAGCAGCAGACGCAGGATTCAGCAGTAGAAAGTGTACGCTGAGTTGCTGAAGAAGAATACCTCCAAATTACCTAAAAATTGACGGGAGATATTTTTCAGACGGATCATGAAGGCACGCAAAAGGGCAACCAGAGGGGGGCCACAGGGTGCCCAGGCGCCCTGAGGGCGCCCCCCCCCCTGGCCGCGCCAGGGGGGGGGGCGCCTGGAGCCCCTGGCCCACCTCTAGCCGCCCCCTTTTGCATATATGCTCTCCGTAATCCAAAAACCCTAGGGACGGGAATTTTTACGGAGTTCCGCCGCCGCTCCGTGGTGGAAACCTACAGAGAAGAAAAAGCCATCTCCGGCGGGCAGATTCCGCCGGGGAGATCACCTCCCGGAAGGGGAGATCGTCGCCATCGTCATCACCATCGTCACGGGCATCATCGAGATCATCATCAACATCATCCCCAACACCAGCACCATCTCCATCTTCATCCAAATCTCATCTTACAATCGTAACTTGTGTTGTAACTCGTACTACCCATCCTCTCTACTCCATCGGTGTTGATTACTACTTTGTGGTGAATGCTATTGAGTTTTGTTGGAGATATATTATTATGTCCAGATTGTTTATCACCTATTTATCCCCACTGATCATGATCCCCTTTATGTCTCGTGAGTAGTTACCTTAGTTCTTGAGGACATGGGGAAAGTCTTGTTGTTAGTAGTCATATGATGTTGAAGTAATATGTGTTGTTTGATACTTAAGTTGCGTTGTCATTCTATTAGTGGTGTTGTGTGAGTCGAACACCCAACACTTCGCCTTATTAAGGACCTAGGAGAATACATTGTGTATAAAGAATGCTTATGGTGGTATGCCGGAGTGACAGAAACCTGAACCCCAGTTCGCACGCTTTTGCATAAGGGAATAATGGATCCTCGATCGTATTTCTATGGTTAGGCTTTTGCCTTAAATTCTATCTTGTATTTGCGGATGCTTGCAAGGTGTTTAATCATAAGAGTGCACTCATCTTAGTCTAGAGAGTGTACTAGCATTGATCCACCCACTCAACACTTATCAACACATAACATAGTATCGAAACGGAATATGGTGAAAGCACATGACTACCTCTCCCTTGTGTCCTCAGGAACGCTTTAGTCTTTATAAGTTCAGTTGCTAGGCCTCTCCTTTGCTAAGAAAGGATTGGGCCACTTGTTACTCTCAGTGCCTTTTACATTGCTTGCTTTTACCTTCCTGTTGCCTATATCGAAAAAAAACCTAAAAAGTTATCTTTCAGTGCTTGCAGTAATTTCTTGCTCAGAATCGCTTATCAATACCTTCTGCTCCTCGTTGGGTTCAACACTCTTACTTATCGAAAACGCTGCAATAGATCCCTTACGGTTGTGGGTCATCAAGTACCGTTTTCTGGCGCCGTTGCCGGGAGCGTAGCACTATTGGTAAAGTAAAACTGGTAAGGAAGTTTTTTTTATATAATTCTGTTTTTGTTTTTGCTATTGCTGCTCTTTGTCCTTATGGATAACCCTGTTATTGGAGCGTTGCTTGCAGGAAGACGCCCCACACCTGTGGTGGTTGATCCTCCCCCTACTGAAATTGTGCCTTATAAAATACCAGCTGGCATTATCGATTATGTTTTGGCTAATCGTTATGCAGGAGACAAACATCCCGGTGAACACTTGCTATATCTGTCACAACTAAGTTCATTATTTAAGCTTGCAGGTGTATCGAGGGAGTTTGTCACGAGAAAATTGTTTGCCGTATCACTTATAGATAAAGCTTCGGATTGGTATAGGCTTCTCGATAACTCACACTTGCTTGACTGGCAGGAGCTTATGTCTCTCTTTTATACTAAGTTTTATCCTCTTCATGAAATTCATCGAGACAGGAACTATATCTATAAATTTAGGTCTCGTGACGGAGAAAGCATTGCTCAAGCTTGGGGGAGATTGAAGTCCCTAATGCTCAAATGCCCTATTCATAATCTTCCCAAGGAAATTATACTTACAAATTTTTATGCCATGCTTTCTCGTCAGGATAAGGAGATGCTAGATGCCTCCTCTAGTGGGGTATTTCAGAAGAAGAGTGTTGAAGAAAGGTGGGATCTCATTGAAAGGATCCAGAGGAATACCGAAGATTGGGAAATTGATAAGGTACTCCAGTGGTATCTGTTAAAATAGGAGATCACAATTATTATGGGCTATGTGATTTGGGATCGAGTGCAAGCTCTATCCCCTATTCACTTTATGAAGAAATCATCGGTGAGATTTCCCCTTGTGAACTTGAAGAAGTTGATGTTACAATTCATCTTGCAAACAGAACAACTATCTCTCCTATCAGGATTGTGAGGGACGTTGAAGTCCTATGTGGAAAGGTAAAATACCCTGCCGACTTTCTAGTACTTGGTTCAGAGAGGGACAATTTTTGTCCAATTATTGTTGGTAGACCTTTTCTTAGGACTTGTGGAGCTATAATAGATTGCAAGAAAGGTAAAGTTTTTGTTGAATTCGATGGTGAGCCATATGAATTTAATTTTTCTAAGTTCTCTAAGCAGCCTCGTGGTACTGATTTACCCAGTGATGATAAAATTATTGAAAGTATTGCCTCTATTGCTATTCCCCCTAATGATCCTTTGCAGCAATACATGGAGGACCACGAGAATGATTTGCATATGCAAGAAAGAAATGAACTAGATGAAATATTCTTGAGGCAGCCTGCTATCCTGAAGCACAACCTTCCGGTTGAACCTTTGGGAATTTTATCAAAACCGAAAGAAGACCCGGTGTTCGATCTTAAACCTCTGCCCGATACGCTCAAGTATGCTTATTTAGATGAAAAGAAAGTATATCCTGTTATTATCAATTCTAACCTTTCAGGATATGAAGAAGAGCGATTATTGGAAGTACTTCGTAAACACCGAGGCGCAATTGTCTATACCCTTGATGACCTTAAGGGGATTAGTCCATCTATCTGTCAACATACTATCAACCTTGAGCCTGATGCTAAACCAGTTGTTGATCATCAACGACGGTTGAACCCAAAGATGATGGATGTTGTGAGAACTGAGATTCTCAAGCTTCTGGCCGCAGGTATTATCTACCCTATAGCTGATAGTAAGTGGGTAAGTCCGGTACATTGTGTTCCTAAGAAAGGAGGTACAACTGTGGTTCCTAATGATAAAAATGTATTAATACCTCAGAGAATTATTATTGGATATAGAATGTGTATTTATTACAGGAAGTTGAACAAGGCAACCAGGAAGGATCACTACCCATTGCCGTTCATCGACCAAATACTTGAAAGGTTATCCAAAAATACCCACTTTTGTTATCTCGATGGTTATTCTGGCTTCTCTCAAATTCATGTTAACACTGCCGATCAAGAGAAGACCACTTTTACTTGTCCCTTTGGTACTTATGCTTACAGGCATATGCCTTTTGGTTTATGTAATGCCCCTGCTACTTTTCAAAGGTGTATGTCTGCTATCTTTGATGGTTTCTGCGGGGATATTATGGAAGTCTTCATGGACGATTTCTCCGTCTATGGAACTTCTTTTGACCATTGTCTTCACAATCTTAATAAAGTTTTGCAGAGATGCGAGGAGACAAATTTGGTACTCAACTGGGAAAAGTGCCACTTCATGGTTAATGAAGGAATTTTTCTTGGTCACAAGATTTCCGAAAGAGGAATTGACGTGGACAAGGCTAAGATCGAAGCTATTGAGAGGATGCCCCACCCAAGGGACATCAAAGGTATTCACAGTTTTCTCGGTCATGCAGGTTTTTATAGACGGTTTATTAAAGACTTTTCTAAAACCTCAAGACCCCTCACTAATCTTCTCCAGAAGGACGTTCCTTTTGTATTTGATGAAAATTGTAAGGAAGCTTTTGAAGTCCTTAAGAAAGCTTTAATAACCGCTCCTATAGTACAACCACCTGACTGGAATTTACCTTTTGAGATTATGTGTGATGCAAGTGATTTTGCTGTTGGAGCTGTTTTAGGACAAAGAGTTGATAAGAAATTGAATGTTATACATTATGCTAGCAAAACTCTTGATAGTGCTCAAAGGAATTATGCTACTACTGAGAAGGAATTCTTAGCTATAGTTTTTGCTTGTGATAAATTTAGACAATATATTGTTGATTCCAAAGTTATTATTCATACAGATCATGCTGCCATTAAGTACCTTATGACAAAGAAGGATGCCAAGCCAAGGCTTATCAGATGGGTACTCCTTCTTCAAGAATTTGATTTGCAGATTGTTGATAGGAAAGGAGAAGACAATCCGGTAGCGGACAATCTTTCAAGGATGGAAGATATACCGCATGATCCCATCCCAGTTAACGATAGTTTTCCAGACGAGCAACTTGCCGTTGTAAAAGTACAATCTCTTTATGATCCTTGGTATGCAGATTATGCTAATTTTATTGTTGCAAAGTATTTGCCTCCAGGTTTAACACTTCAGCAAAGGAAGAAGTTCTTTCATGATTTGAGGCACTACTTTTGGGATGACCCACATCTTTTCAAAGAAGGTCCCGACGGGATCCTGAGAAGAAGCATACCGGAACATGAGCAAAAGGACATTCTCAGACGGTGTCATGATAGTCCCTATGGAGGACATCATGCCGGTGAGAGGACTGCACATAAGGTTCTTCAATCAGGTTTTTATTGGCCTACTCTCTTTAAAGATGCTAGAAATTATGTTTTAGCCTGTGATAAATGTCAGAGAGTTGGTAACATTAGTAGAAGGAATGAGATGCCTATGAATTACTCACTAGTGATTGAACCTTTCGATTGTTGGGGTTTTGATTTTATGGGTCCTTTTCCTTCTTCGCACAAGTACACTCACATTTTAGTAGATGTTGATTATGTGACCAAGTGGGTTGAAGCAATCCCCACTGAAAGTGCTGATCACAAGACATCTTTGAAAATGCTTAAAGATGTAATGTTTCCTAGGTTTGGTGTACCAAGGTATCTCATGACTGATGGGGGATCACACTTCACGCATGAAGCTTTTAGAAAAGCTTTGGCTAAATACGATGTTAATCATAGAATCGCTTCACCATATCATCCTCAAACTAGTGGGCAAGTTGAGCTCACCAATAGAGAGATTAAGTTGATCTTGCAGAAGACAGTAAACAGAAATAGAAAGGACTGGTCAAATAAGTTAGGAGATGCTTTGTGGGCATATAGAACTGCTTACAAAAACACCATGGGCATGTCCCCCTATAAGATGGTGTATGGCAAGGCTTGCCATTTGCCATTAGAGTTAGAGCACAAAGCTTTCTGGGCTGTTAGAGAGCTTAACGCTGACACAAAACTAGATGGTGAGAAGCGTCTCATGAACTTGACTTCCCTAGATGAATGGAGAAGTGAAGCTTACGAGAGCGCTAAAATGTTCAAGGAAAAGGTAAAAAAGTGGCATGATAGGAAGATTCGGAAACGTGAATTTAATGTTGGTGATAAAGTTTTGTTGTTCAGATCCCGTTTCAGGTTTTCTCCAGGTAGACTACTTTCCAGGTGGGAAGGAGCATTTCATATTGAAGAAGTTTATCGGTCTGGAGCAATTAAGATTAATAATTTTGAAGGCACCAAACCTCAAGTTGTGAATGGGCAAAGGCTTAAACATTACATAGCAGGAGACCCTGTCAATGTTGATGTGAATATAGTATACACAACAACCCACGAAGAACATGTTGCAGCCCTGTTTCAGACGCCAGCAGAAGCAGAATAAAGAAAAGGTATGTAGTACGGTAAGGAAACATCGCGAACCACCATAAAAGTTCCGTATTACGAGTTTCTGCAAAATTAGTAAAATTCCGAGTCTAAGTGGAGCCGGAGACGACCTCCAGAGAGTCCAGGCGCCCCCTGGCGCCCCCCCCTGGGCCGCGCCGGGAGGCCGCCTGGACACCCGGGAGCCCGTCTCCGACCCCGCTTTGGTCCGTTACCTTCCTTTCTGTGCATAAATTTTTCCTATATATTTTCCCGAATTGTTCCGGCAACGTATCTTGCGATTTTGCGTGTTTTCTCTTCAATCTGTTTCTGCCAGGGAATCTTTCAGCTGAATTTAGGTGCCATGGCTTCTCCAAGTTCCCCCAAGGACAAGTTCATCGTCAACGTCATCAACCCTTACCTCGCTAAGGTGAAGAAGCACCCTCAGGTTGTTCGGATGGAGGACGGTGTCCTTCGTCAAGAAGATCTGAAGTGACCTATCAAGGAGGGGAGCATCCAGGCCAGGCTGGAAGAAGTGGAGCAAGAAGTCTTCGAGTACAAGAAGATGATCGAGCGTGGTGTTGAAGCTAACTATAACATCACCAACGAGCTGAAGAACTACTTCCTGAAGGAGATGAAGGAGATGTGGAAAAGCATCACCGCATCTGAAGAAAGAATTATAGAGCTCCAAGGGCAAATTAATGATCTACATAACCAGAACTCTAGATATCCATGGAAGCGTTTCGCCAAGGACTACGTGATTAACGCCAACAAGCATGATGAGTGAAATCTCCTTGGGTAACGGCATTCCCTTGGCTTGTTCCAAGCTTGGGGGAGTGCCCGGTATCTTTATCTTTACCTTTTGTCTTTTAGAGTCAAGTAGAGTCGTATCATGTCTAGGGAGGTTATTTTATGAGATAGGTGTGTGCATTGAGGTCTATCACTCCTTCGGTGAAGAATTGTATGCGTGAGTGTGGAGTCGTCCATGATGGAATATTAATGAGAAGTTTATTGGTTCCTTTTGCTGCACTCGGTATTCTCTTCACGCGATCGACCTTATATGATGATTCTTATGGGGAGTATTGACCTTATGTCAGGTATGGCTGTGAAAACTTTATTTAATCTTGGCAAACATAGCTTTGGTCATAACAACAAGCATGATTTTCTTAAAGTATCAACATAGCCAAAACCTTTATTTTATTATGTTTGAAGTGTTATGCTGACAAGGAAGACAACTTGATGTGTTATGCTTATTTCAATGTTCATGCTTTATATTGCTTTGCATCTTAGTCATCATCAGTTGTCTGCTCTCTCAAAACCTTTGCTGGCCTAACTCTGTACTAAGCGGTATTCTGCTTGTGCATCCATACCCTTAAGCCAATACCTTCCATATGAGTCCACCATACCTTCCTACTCGTGGTATTCCACTAGCACCTCCTAAAGTACAGAATTTATGTGTTATCCTCAAATGTTCAAAATCTTTTATTTTGTGCCTCTGTTTTAGCTCATGAGGAAGTAATAGCTAATTCATAGTCTTTTTGAGTTGGACAAGCTTCACCCCGGGATTGCATGTGTAATGTGCAAACCCATAATACGAGAAGGAACTGGCATTGAGTGCGCCCGGCTCAAAAATATAATATAACAAACAAACCCTCCTTCACGCTTTGTTCATGAGAAATCAGAAAACTTTGGCAGTGATTAACAAAGGAGAATAAGAGGATGTGATCGTCCTCATGCGGGAGCCGTTCCTCGAAACTTGTCCATCTTAAGAAGTAGTTGAGTTATCTATTAGCATTCGTTGACAAATCATGCACCTCTCAAAACTTGTTTTCATTCTGTTTGATTTGAGGATAGCACATGAGTTTTCCCTACTACCCTAGAGCAGGGCCCATCTTTTAATTTTAAGTTGAGTCAGTTATTCCTACTTCCTTATATTCTTAAAGAGAGCAGACATTTGATGTTGATAAGGACGCATTCATATAAAGTTGCATTAAGATTTGTCATATCATATCCTTGTTGACATTATCATTCGATAAGTAAGTTGTTTGTCATGCCCAGCTAAGGCAAATATCTTCCTTTGTGTTAACACTTTCACTTCTTGCCTATTAACATGTTATCTCAAAAAGCTTCAATTGATCTCATCAAAATATAAGAGCAATAGTTAAATCTATTTGTTGTTCTTTGACAAAGGACATGTTTGCCATGATATAATGAGTTTCCTTAGCCCTACTTTCGAATATAAGTGTTATCACTCTTTTATAAGGGCTTTATGAATTGAAGTTTGCTGTTGAGGATATTTGAGTTGGTAAAGAAACTATGATGCTTCTTGTCCGTATTCTATTTATCGACACTTCACTCTCTAAACTTGTGGACAGGTTTACCGAGTTCATATTCGCTTGGGGACAAGCGAGGTCTAAGCTTGGTGGTGTTGATACGTCCAAAATGCATCACTATTTTGTATCATAATTTATCCTTATACATTGATATATTTCACGTTACGGTGATGTTCTTATGTTGTTTTGGTCTATTTTACACAGTTTGCAAACTTTCCGATGCCGAAGCAGCAGACGCAGGATTCAACAGTAAAAAGTGGACGCTGAGTTGCTGAAGAAGAATACCTCCAAATTACCTGAAAATTGACGGGAGATATTTTTCAGACGGATCACGAAGGCACGCAAAAGGGCAACCAGAGGGGGCCACAGGGTGCCCAGGCGCCCTGGGGGCGCCCCCCTGGCCGCACCGGGGGGGCGCCTGGAGCCCCTGGCCCACCTCTGGCCGCCCCCTTTTGCATATATGCTCTCCATTATCCAAAAACCCTAGGGACGGGAATTTTTACGGAGTTCCGCCACTGCTCCATGGCGGAAACCTACAGAGAAGAAAAAGCCATCTCCGGCGGGCAGATTCCGCCGAGGAGATCATCTCCCGGAAGGGGAGATCGTCGCCATCGTCATCACCATCGTCACGGGCATCATCGAGATCATCATCAACATAATCCCCAACACCAGCACCATCTCCATCTTCATCCAAATCTCATCTTACAATCGTAACTTGTGTTGTAACTCGTACTACCCATCCTCTCTACTCAATCGGTGTTGATTACTACTTTGTGGTGAATGCTATTGAGTTTTATTGGAGAAATATTATTATGTCCAGATTGTTTATCACCTATTTATCCCCACTGATCATGATCCCCTTTATGTCTCGTGAGTAGTTACCTTAGTTCTTGAGGACATGGGGAAAGTCTTGTTATTAGTAGTCATATGCTGTTGAAGTAATATGTGTTGTTTGATACTTAAGTTGCGTTGTCATTCTACTAGTGGTGTTGTGTGAGTCGAACACCCAACACTTCGACTTATTAAGGACCTAGGAGAATACATTGTGTATAAAGAATGCTTATGGTGGGTTGCCGGAGTGACAGAAACCTGAACCCCTGTTCGCACGCTTTTGCATAAGGGAATAATGGATCCTCGATCGTATTGCTATGGTTAGGCTTTTGCCTTAAATTCTATCTTGTATTTGCGGATGCTTGCAAGGTGTTTAATCATAAGAGTGCACTCATCTTAGTCTAGAGAGTGTACTAGCATAGATCCACCCACTCAACACTTTTCAACACATAACATAGTATCGATACGGAATATGGTGAAAGCACATGACTACCTCTCCCGTGTGTCCTCAGGAACGCTTTAGTCTTTATAAGTTCAGTTGCTAGGCCTCTCCTTTGCTAAGAAAGGATTGGGCCACTTGTTACTCTCAGTGCCTTTTACATTGCTTGCTTTTACCTTCCTGTTGCCTATATCGAGAAAACCCCTAAAAAGTTATCTTTCAGTGGTTGCAGTAATTTCTTGCTCAGAATCGCTTATCAATACCTTCTGCTCCTCGTTGGGTTCGACACTCTTACTTATCGAAAACGCTGCAATAGATCCCTTACGGTTGTGGGTCATCAGCCTCCTACAATGCACATCGCCAGGAGCTGGAGCAGCTGCAGACTGCCCTGGCAGACAGCCGAGGTCAGTGTCTCTTCTTCTCCTTGCGGGGGCGCGTCAGCACACCCGCTGGGTGTAGTCCCTGAGTTCCGAGCCGGCTGCTGAGCAGGTGGCTTGGAACTCCAAGGTTATGTCTTTTGCTGCTGACCCTTGTTTTTTTTTATTTCTCTCCTGTCAGCGGCCGCATCCATCTTCCGCAGCTAGCTGGGCGAGGCCCAGACGGAGCTAGCCGCAAAGGAGCAGGAGCGTGCCCTTGCTTCCCA
This sequence comes from Secale cereale, assembly GCA_902687465.1. Taxonomy (NCBI): domain Eukaryota; kingdom Viridiplantae; phylum Streptophyta; class Magnoliopsida; order Poales; family Poaceae; genus Secale; species Secale cereale. The sequence goes on from LR738709.1 coordinate 74,612,649, forward strand.
AGACCGCGATCGCCTGGCCAAGGCGCTGGCGGACCAGGCGGCGGCCCACAAGGCCGAGCTCGGCAAGATGTCTGACGCCGAGTCCCTTCTACGGGCCGAATTCGAGACTGAGCGCTCGAATTGGGCCGAGAAGGAGGCGGCTCTCCAAGATGGCTACGTAGCTATTGGAGACATGGTCGACGGTGAGACATTTGTCTTCTCGTTCTGTTTTCATTGTTTGCAGCAGCCGTCTTGCTTTTCTTCTGATATTTGTTCTAGTCTTGGCAGAATTCTTCCCGGGCTACTCCGTGGCCGCCACCCAGGCCATCGAGGCCGAGCGTGCTACGAGCCGCCAGGCGGGCAGGGAAACCGCACCAAACGCGCCCAGGACCCCGGCCGAGGAGCTTCTTGCCATACGGGTGCGTCTTCTGCCAGTTCGCCGTCTTCTCCGCCGTCTGCAGCGCGCCGGCGCCCAAGTCCTATCCTCCCTCTGGCCAGGTGTGCCGATGCTTCGCACCCCCAGCCGGACGGCCGCCTTGCTGGAGGCGGCCGGCCAGCGCTTCGAGGCCTGGAAGTGATCCGCGGCAAGGGCTGGCGTACGGACCGCCTTGGAGTTCGCCAAGAGTTGGTACCCAGGCCTGAGTCTTGAGCAGCTGGAGAAGTTCCGCGCGGAGGCCCAGCCGGAGCTGGCTGCAGAGCATAGGGAACTCACCTAGCGAGCTGCCGCCCTTGCCGAATACGCCGACACCTCCCACTTCATCCTGGAGCTAGATGACAGGGGCCACGTAGCGCCGACTGCTAACTTTGGGATGGACTTGGCGGTGTCGGAAGAGCCGGACGAGGAGATCGCGTCCAGCGAAGGCGATGAGGACGAGGAAGGCAGCGACGAGGAGACCAGCTCCCAGGAGGCGGACCCAGCAGGCAGTCACCAGCCTGACTAGTCCTCAACAAGCGGGCCAGGAGTGACGGCTCCGCCTGCTGCAGGAGACGGCCAGACCGAGCCCCGCCGGGCGGCCTCCCCAGAAGCCGGCTCCGTCGTGCCACCTGCCCAGCCTGCTGCTCCTTAGGATTTTCGTTTGTATCGTCTGCCTTTCTGTAAGACTCGCACGGTTAATTCGAACAATTCCACCCGCTGGGTGTATTTAGTAAGTTACTGCTACAAGGCGGCTCTTAAGGCCTTTTGGATGTAAATATTCTTTTTAATGCAGCATTGTTTTTATGCAATTTGTGCCGAGTCCTAGGATTAGCCTTGTCTTAGTTCCTTGTGGCGATTTTCTCCTTGCCGACCCCTAGTACTGCCATCCTGCCAGCCAGACAGCCACTCTGTGGTTCTGTGGCAGGGTTAAGGACTTGGCTACTTTTCGGGTGGGCAAGTATCTCGCCCTATGGAAGACGGTCTGGCCAAGCCTAGAACCGGCCGGCCGGTTGCTCGGCAGCCGACAGTTAATCTTAAGGGCCGGCTGGACCTATGTCTTTTTCCCTTAGCCATTTTTCATGTGGGCACCGCTTCTTGCCTTTGGCTCCTGCCAGCCGGACAGCCGCGTTCTGCGAGTCTGTGACTGGATACAGGAGAGGGCTTGGGTGCCATCACATTACTTGTCTGACTTTTTAAGGAGAATCCTCTAGACATAGGGCCAGGCGGCCAGTCCCCGGGCCGTCTGGTAGGCTCCGATGCCGGACGAAGGAGTGAACGACAATCATTCACAGGCATAATTCTTATCATATAGATAAAGGACTGGGCAGTCCCCGAGAATCTCTCGGGGCTCCCACTGATTCTCAAAATAACTTAGATAGCATGACACATACTGTTCTTCAGCTATAAAAGTGACGAAGAAGGTTTGCGTTCCATGGACGCTCTGACTCCTTGCCTGAGTCGTCTCTCTTGCGCGCCCTTAGCTTTTGGGCGTCGATGGGGTAGTAGGCGTCATTGCCCAGTACCTTGCTGACGATGAACGGTCCTTCCCAAGGAGCCGAGAGCTTGTGCTGGCCGGCTGTTCGCTGGATCAGCCGTAGCACAAGGTCTCCCTCGCAGAAGGAGCGTGGCTTCACTCGCCGGCTGTGATAGCGGCTGAGACCCTGCTGGCAGATGGCGGAGCGGCTGAGTGCTACAAGTCGGGCCACCTCCAGCAAGTCCACGCCGTCTTCGCGTGGTTCTTTGGCTTCAGCTTCCGTGTACATGGTGACGTGAGGCGAGTGAAACTCAACGTCTGTTGGGATGACTGCCTCAGCCCCATAGACGAGGAATAAGGGTGTGAAGCCGGTGGATTTGTTCGGAGTGGTTCTGAGGCTACCTAGGACAGACGGCAGTTCTCCCGTGGCACTCCTTCTGACGAGCTCTTTGTTGACAATGGTGTAAGTTGAGGCTCGACGTTGAACTTGTCGTGCCAAGGTTTCTTCCACTGGCAGCTCTCCTTTGAGCAGGAATGTGAGGATTGGCTGTGCCCAAGACGGCGCTGAGACTCCAGTTGCTTCGGCCAGAGAGACCAGGGTGGTTGGGCTGGGAGGTGGAGGGCTGGGCTGAGACGCCTGCTGTGTCTCCGAAGTCCCCGAGCCGTCTGCTGGAGCAGTCCCCGGGCTAGGAGCTGGCGCGGCTGTAGGTGATCCGTCTGTTGGAGTTGGAGTGTCGTGGCCATCTGCCGGGGCAATCTTTTGGCTAGCAGTCGAAATCGCGAGGCCACCTGCCCGGGGTCGGCTGGTACGAAGATTGACTCCAACTCTGGTGAAGGCTTGATGCACGGTTTGCCCAGGCACTGGAGAGATACGCCGGCTGGTATTGCTTGGCTGGTGGAACCGATTCGTGCCAAGGTGTCTGCTTGCATGTTATAAGCTCGTGGCACATGGAGGAACTCGCAGCCATCAAAGTGTCCGCTGATCTGCTGGACAAGGAAGCGGTAGTTTGCCATATTTGTATCCTTGGCGTCCCAGTCCCCAGATGACTGCTGGACGACAAAGTCTGAGTCACCGTAGCACAACACTCGGCGGATGCCAATCTCCTTGGCCATCTGGAGCCCGTGGATAAGTGCCTAATATTCCGCCACGTTGTTGGAGGCGGCAAAGTGGATTTGCAAGGTATACTTGAGCTTATCGCCTTTGGGGGAGGTGAGGACGACGTCGGCTCCCAGGCCGGTGCGCATCTTTGATCCGTCAATGTGCATCCGCCAATGGGTTGAGTCTGGCACAGGCAGCAGGTACTGGGTTTCGGACCAATCCACGAGGAAGTCGGCCAATGCTTGCGACTTGATGGTGGTGCGTGGCTGGTAGAAGATGGTGAAGGGGGCCAGCTCGATGGCCGACTTGGCCACCCTTCCTGAGGCATCTCTGTTCCCCATGATTTCAGCAAGCGGGGCCATGCAGACGACCGTGACAGAATGCTCTTGGAAGTACTGCTTGAGTTTCTTGGCAGTGAAGTAAACGCCGTAGCACATCTTCTGGTAATGGGGGTAATTCTGCTTGGATGCTGATAGCACTTCGCTCAAGTAGTAGACGGGCCGCTGGACGGGCAAGGCTCTGCCGTCTTCTGGGCGCTCGACCACAATGACAGTGCTGGCCACCCGGCTGGTGGCGGCTATGTAAAGGAACATGGGTTCCTTGTCTGCTGGCGCCGCCAGGACAGGCGGGGTGGACAGCAGTCGCTTGAGCTGCTGGAAGGCTTCATCCGCCTGGTCATTCCACTCGAAGCAAGTGGTTTTCTTCATGAATTGGTACAGGGGGAATGCTTTTTCTCCTAGCCGGCTGATGAAGCGGCTGAGAGATGCCAGGCACCCCGTGAACCACTGGACATCTCGCACACGGGTCGGTCGTTCCATCCTCTCGATGGCCTTGATCTTTGCGGGGTTGCACTCGATGCCCCGTTCGGATACCAGGACGCCAAGGAGCTGGCCTGCTGGTACCCCGAAGACGCATTTCTCCGGGTTTAGCTTAATCCAAAAGCGACGCAGATTCTCAAATGTTTCTTGGAGATCCTCCAAAAGGGTTCCTCTCTTTTCCGTCTTCACCACAATATCATCCACGTAAACATGGGCATTCCTGCCAAGCTACTTGAGGAGACACTTCTGCATGCAACGCTGAAAGGTGGCGCCGGCATTTCTCAAGCCGAACGTCATGGTCAGGTAGCAGAAGGCCACAAACGGCGTGACGAAGGCAGTCTTCAGACGGTCGGCTGGATCAAGCTTGATTTGGTGGTACCCCGAATAGGCATCAAGGAAAGACAGCAGCTCACATCCGCCTGTGGAGTCAATCACTTGATCTATTCGTGGTAGAGCAAACGGATCTTTGGGGCAAGCTTTGTTTAGGCTGGTGTAATCGATGCACATGCACCATTTATTGTTCTTCTTTAGCACCAGGACTAGATTTGCTAGCCACTCGGGATAAAAAACTTCCATGATGAAGCCGGCTGCTAGCAGGCAGGCGACTTCCTCCCCAATGACTCTTCTCTTCTCTTCTAACAGGCGGCGCAGCGGCTGCCTGACAGGCTTTGCATCTTCTCTCACGTGCAACTTGTGCTCGGCGAATTCCGTCGGAACACCAGTCATGTCCTTGGGGGGCCATGCAAAGATGTCCCGATTCTCACGGAGGAAATCGATGAGCTCGCTTTCCTATTTGCTATCTAGGCTTGACCCTATGACAGCAAATCGCTCCGGGTGAGATGGGTCCAAGGCAATCTTCTTTGTGTCCTTGGAGGGCTGGAACGAGCCTTGCGGCTCCGCCTCCTTGGGATCGGCTGGTAAGGCCGGCTTCTCGCCAGCCATTGCCACGAGCCGCTCCAGCCAGTGCTTTTCCTCAGCCACAACAAGGGTTTCTGCCAAGCGACTGCTGGTTGTTGCACATGCAATGGACTTCTCGTAGTCCCTGGTTATGGTGATTATTCCCTTGGGACCAGGCATCTTCATCTTGAGTTAGGCATAATGGGGGACTGCCATGAAATTTGCAAGAGCGGGCCGGCCCAAGATCACGTGATAGGGACTTTCCAGATTTACCACTTCAAACCAGACCGGCTCCCTCCGGAAATGCGTCTTGTCACCAAACAAGACATCGACCCTGGCCTTGCCGATTGGTGAACAAGAGAGGCCTGGCACAATGCCATGGAACACCGTCCTGGTGGGCTGAAGCTGCTTCTCTTTGATGCCCAACTTCTCCATGGTGTCTCGATACATGATGTTGATGCTGCTGCCGCCGTCTACCAGAGCCCGGGAGAAACGGCAGGCCTGCCTGTTAGTGGAGAGAGTGGCGTCCAGGACCAAGGCATAGGCCCCTGGAGAAGGCATGACAGCCGGGTGATCCTCTCGGCTCCAGCTGACAGGCCTTTCAGACCAGTGCATGAACTCCAGGCTCTTGACGGCAACAGTGTCGACCTCTCTGCGCTGCTGGCGCCGGCTGTGCCTATCATCCGCTTGGCTGGTGAAGACAGCATAGGCTACATTTTCGTTTGGGAACTCATCCTCGACCTGGCCGCCAGGACGAGCAGCCGGCGGATTAGGAGGCGGAGCCAGCTGTCCAACAGGCGGCGGAGGCAGAGCTTCTCCCCTCACAATCCTTGTGAGCCAGTGACACTTTCGTGTGGTGTGGTTGGAAGGCTTCGCGCCACTGTGGAACATGCAGGGGCGTCCAAGGCTTAATCAAAGGAGAAGTCCGGCTGCCACACCGGTTTGCCGCCCCTCTGGCGCTTGGGCCCTGCTTGAGCTTCTGGCTGCTGTCCGTCGACCGTTGCCACCAGCCGGCTGTTGGCAATCAGCGCCTGGGCCTTTCACTTCTGGTCGTTGTTCTGCTGGCGTCGGCTGGATTCTCCTGCCGGCGTCTTGGGAGTCAGAGGGGTCATCTTGCCGGAAACATCCACTTGCAGCTCGGTCTTCATGGAGGAGTCAGCGGTGGCGTACTTGTCCGCTATGCTTAGCAGCTCATCCAACGTGGACGGCTCGTCGCACAGGAGCCGGTGCTTGAGCAAGGTGCCCTCTCGGCACCCGGCCGTGAAATACTCAATAGCTTGTACCTCGTGCACTCCCTCACAGGAGTTTCGCAGCTCTGCCCAATGCGTCAGATAGTCACGAGCTGACTCGTCTGGGCCTTGGACACACAAGGAGATCCGACGAGGCTTGGGAGGGCGCTTGGAGGTGCTGGTGAAGTTGCGAGTGAACGCGTCGGTGAAGTCCAGCCAGCCATTGATGCTGTTGGGCTTGAGGCTGTTCAGCCACATCCGTGCCGTGCTTTGGAGCATGAGAGGCACGTACTTCACCAGCCAGTCCTTCGATTTCATCGATCGGTTGTACTTGGGGGTGTCTCTGGGGAGCGAGAAGCCCTTGGGAAAAGGCTCGTTGCGGATGCGAGGGCCGAAGCAGGCCGGACCGAGGTCATCTTCTTCTTCAACCGCCTGGGAGGAGGCGGATGCTCCCCTCATCGTTCTACGGCCCTTGGACGGCCGTCTTCGTCGCGCTCTATGGTGAAAGGCGTCTGCCGGTTGCGGCTGGCAGCGGGCTCTAAGTCTCGCCGGTTGGTGGCGCCGACTGTTGGAGAGCGGGACGTGGTTCCGTGCTCCCGCCGAAGAGGGCGGTCGCCAGCGTGCGCATCCACCTCTGATACCCGGCGACGGGCCTCCTGCTGTGTAGCAGCAGCGTCGAGGAGCTGGCGGGCACGCTGGATCATGCAACGGAGCTCATCTCCCTCCAAGTGGCACATTTCATCGACTGCCGCCTGGGCAACCCTTAGGTTCTCCGATGGAGTGCAGTACATAGGCCGCGAGGCTGCTAGCATATCCGCTAGCAGCCCGCCGCGATCACGGACGACGCCGGCTCGGCTAGGCTCGCGAGCAGCCGGCGTGCCACAGATGGCGCGGTCCATTTCGCGACGGTAAGCTTCAGTGAGGCGTCTGGAGGCACCTAACTTGTTAGCGCTGTCGAGGAGCGAGATGCGGAGTGCCTCCAACTCCGCGCCGTCTGCCCCCGCCGCGACAGGGGTGGCGAGGTGCTGCATAGCGGCCTCGAGCGGGTCTGGGCCCGTCCGGCACGATGGTTCGCCGTGGTCGGTGACGAGTGATGGCTTTTCGCCCCTTGTTGGTTACCCCAAGTGGAAGGTTGAGATGTTGTGTAGCGGCAAATTTCCCTTGGCAAAGATACCAAGGATCGAATCCCGTGAGACTCCGAGGGTCGACAAGTAGGTGTCAACGGCGCCAGAAACTTAGTGGTTGACGGGACCTGCACACAGATACAGATAACTTTGCTCCCAACGAGTACAGAGAGGTTGCCAATCCCTCCGGCCTTGTTGTTTACAAAGGATCAAACACAAGAGATAATAATGATAGCAATGACTGCAACTAGGAAATAAAAACAGGAAGTAAATAGAATGTGTGATCAGCGGTGGTAATATGGACCGGGGTCCCATGATGTTCACTAGTGATGTCTCTCTCCCAAAAGACGATAAAATAGCAAAGCGAGGTAAACAAATTACAGCTGGGCAATTGACAGGATTATGTGCGCAAACCAATGCTAACTTTGCTGCAAAGAAAGGTAGAGGCTCAAAAGCGTGGGCGGTACGCCAAGGCAAGTAGATCGAAATCCATCTGCAGCTACTACTAATCATCCACCTTGAGATATCTATCCAGAACATCTCGCTGGTACTAAGTTGTGAATCCCACCCAAAGTGTAAACTCAAAGCAACAGACAACTGCATTAAAAGAACTTCGCGTAAAGTAAACAATCCTTGCACCCGCAAGTACAAGCACTGTTGTTTTCTCCCTTGTGGCAACAGCACATCCCCTAGACTCATGTTTCTATCACTCAAGCTAGTCATCAGGGGGCATAAACCCACAATCAAGCATAACGCTCCCTCTTGGAGTTACTACCTACTACTTGGCCAAAGCAATAAACAGCAACGGAGAACATGCAAGAATTACTCAAGAACAAAGATATAAAAGAGGTGAATCAAATATATTACTCAAACACAATCTGAACATAGTCTCATAATCCATCAGATCCCAGCAAACTCAGCAAAGCAACAGCAGAAAGATTACATATGTGCCTCGATCATGTAGGGCAGCTCACGAGGTCTAAACCATGAAGAGCAAAGATGGGAGGAGAACATCACATAGCTACTGATCATGGACCCATGGTCCAAGGTGGACTACTCACGACTCATCCGGGAAGCGTCCATGGTGGTGGAGAAGCTCCCGGTGGTGGTTCTCCCCTCAGGTAGGGTGCCGGGAAGAGTTCTCCTGATGGTCCCGAACGCGAAAAAGGGTTCTGTCCTCGAGGGTTTCTGGACGAGAGGGATATATAGGCGAAGGGGGGCAGCCAGAGGCGGAGCAGGGGCCCCAGGCGCCCCCCCTGGCGCGGCCAGGGGTGGGGCCGCGCCAGGTGGCCGCCTGGGCCTCCCCTGGCTCCCTTCTGGCCCATCTTTGGTTCTTCGCGAAGCTTCCTGTACGCTGATTTTTCCTATATTTTTCCTGGAATTTTTGGAGCACTTTTAATACGGGGGAAACCTGAAATAGAAAAACAGCAGAAAACAGGAACTGGCACTGTGGTGCACTGAGTTAATAGGTTAGTCCAAATATGATCAAAAGTGTATGGAAGTGCATCAATATCATAGCAATATCACACAAAAGAAGCATGTAGCAAGCAGAAATTATAGATACGTTTTGGACGTATCAGAAGCATATAAGCTTAATTCCTGCTCGTCCTCGAGTAGGTAAATGATAACAAGCATAATTTCTATGGTGACATGCTACCAACCATATAAGAACTTTTTAAGTAAAGCAATCAAGGCATGTAATTCAATTCAAGTCATAACAAGCAAGAGTCTATATTAGCATTGTAACAAGCAACATAAGAACATAAAGGTGCAAGAGCTCTCGCTGTCCGTGACTCGAATGTCTCCAAATGGTGTTTGCGTGCAAGAAAGGGGATAGGGATATACGAGAGAGTAAAACATAGTTTTTGTATTGCTGAGAACTTAATCTACTAAAGTTTCACACTTGGTCTTCTTTGGAATCTTGTCTTGACTCATCCCCAGACCACTAGCCAGGTACAAGTCAAAATGATCCACTCCCTTTCGATATTTAGAGCACTCATGCAATGGATGAGCGTAAGCAAGAAAGTTGACACTTAGGATGGCAAAGAGAGAAAAATGATGAAGGGGGAAGACAAAAAAAAGGTGTGAAAGGCTCACATAAATGAGGACAATCATAGGCGAGAGAAAGCCAAATGATAGATATGATGTGAGGAGTAGGGATTGCCATGCAACGGATGCACATATGAGCTAAGGTAAGCTCTCCAATGGAACTAGTGGGGGTGCATCCAACTTGCTCGCTCAAGAAGACCTAGAGCTCTTTTGAGGAGGCTCATCATTGGAATATACAAGCCAAGTTCTATAGTGTGAAGGTTCCCACATAGCTATATGCATGAATGATAATCTCTATGGAGTACAAGGTATAAGATGGAGTACGAGTGTGGATCTCTCAAAAGGAATAGTAGTGTGCCCCCTTCTCTCTTTTTATTTCTTTTTCTCATTTTTCTATTTTTTTATTTTTTTGTGGCCTCAATGGCTCTTTCTATTTAACTCTCATTTGTCCTCTTTGGGATCTTTTGATTTTGTCCTCTTTGGGATCTTTTCCTCACTTTAGGGGCAACACTCTATGTATTACAAGAAGTATAGAAGATCTTTCACACTTTACAAAAGTACTCAAAATAAAGAAAATGAAACTATCATGATGTATGCAAATGTATGCCTCTGCCGGCGTAGCAGGATATGCAATGATACTAGCGCGTCATGTAGCAATGATTTGGGCAAGGCCCAACTAGCATGCGGCTCATCGGTCAAGCAAAAGGCATGTATGACATGAAGATCAAGTCATGAGAAGATGGATGTTGCATGGCAATGTATCTCGGAAAGGCTATGGAAATGCCTTGATAGGTAGGTATGGTGGCTGTTTTGAGGAAGGATATAATGAGGCTTATGATGACAGAGCGTATCGTGCCAAGGATTTGGATGCACCGGCGAAGTATGCGCCAACTCTCGAGGTTAGAAAGGGCAATGCACGGTACCGAAGAGGCTAGAAAAATATGGATAGGTGGAAGTGTCAACCTTCGAATACTCACATTAGTCCGAAGAACTCATGCACTTATTATCGGTAACTCTCAATCTAATTAGGAGGTTCACAAAGAGACAAGTACCCCGAGGAGGAGTGTATGGGGGTTTGGTTATCCTTGCGCATCCTCGACTCATGGTACGTGAGTGTACTCTAATATTCGATCCCTCCAAAGATTAGTGATCCATCTAGTAGCTAAAGTTCTCAACTATTTTGTAGGTTTTCGAAAATAAACACGGATTGCCCAAAATACGACATCTATCACTAATAGGCTAAAGCTCTTGACACCAAAAGTTCAGACATTACTCATGGCAATACCTCAAAACTATTGCAAGTTACTACTAAAATTAAATAGAAACCTCAATTACCTACTTTAAGTTAAGACACACAACTCAGTGCAACAGGCAAACTCTCTTAACAAGATAAACATGAAAACTCAAGAGAGTTCAGCAACCAACTAAACAAAAGCTCTTTAAAAAGAAAAGCATGAAAACTAAGAGCTAAACATGACAGCAGCTATGGAAAGACAAAGAACACACAGAGCAAAGATAAGCATGAAAATCCTATGTTGTGTTCTAGCTTGAAGTGGAGCGTGTTTCTCTCCCACACAAAGAAAGCTGGGTTCTAACTTGTTATGAACAGCAAGCAAAGCTAAAGAAAACTAAAAAAAGAAACTAAGAGCAATACGCTCCAAGCATAGCACATAACGCATGAAGCGAAAAAATATAGTGGAACGAAAGACGAACTGATAATTGTTGATGGAGAAGAGGATGCATGGGGGCATCCCCAAGCTTAGACGCTTGAGTCTTCTTGAATATTTCTTGGGGGTGCACGGGGGCATCCCCAAGCTTGAGCGTTTGACCCTCCTGAATCTTCTTTTATCATCTTCCCTCGCACACTTGAAAACTCCCTTCATACATAACTCATCATAATCTGATTAGCGAGGTTAGTACCCACCATAAAATTATTTTTCCCTACTGGAAATAAAGATAATCTTGAAGAGCTACTGTTTCTCAAGATTGCCAAAAAAATTTTGCAAAGAAAAAGCAAGCTCAAGGTTTGCAAAACGAAGAAAAGGCAAAACAGGACAGAATCTGTTAAAAACAGACCAGCAGGTAGTTAATAATTTTTTCGGGGCACTTCTGCAAGTCAAATAAAAAAATCAGAACAGACGCTCGAAAGCCAATTGTATAGATCACGCTGTCAAAAAACTCAGATCAAAAACATAATCGGGTGATTTTATTCGAATTTTTCTGTCCAAGGACAGAATCTGTTTTCTAGACAGCATGTCACAACTTTTGAACTTTCTTGCAATCAGAGGCTAAACTTGGCACTAAGCTGAAAAGAAAAGATACAATGATGATGCTACTGTAGTAACAAACATCAAGACACAACAAAAGCAAAATAAAACCTAATTCGTTGTGGGCTGCCTCCCAAAAGCGCTTTCTTTTATGCCTTTAAGCTCGGCATGATGCAAAAAGAGAAGATCAAGTCTTATCAAGAGTAAGAGAATAGCTAGCCCGTGTAACGGACTCAAAAGGCAACTTAATCTTCTTTCTAGGGAAGTGTTCCATCCCTTTCTTGAGAGGGAATTGGAATTTCATATTCCCCTCTTTCATGTCAATGATAGCACCAACGGTGCGATGAAAAGGACGTCCCAAAATAATTGGACATGAAGGTTCACATTCAATATCCATAATAGTAAAATCAACGGGAACATAATTGTCATTGACAATGATAAGAACATCGTCGATCTTCCCCAAAGGTTTCTTTACGGAAGAATCAACAAGACGAACACCAAAAGAACAAGGATCAAAAGGTTTCAATTCAAACATATCATACATTCTTTTGGGCATAACGGAGGTACTAGCTCCAACATCACATAAGGCATAGCAAGAGAAGTTATTCAACTTAATTTTAATCATAGGATCCCAACTATCTTCTAGCTTTCAAGGTATGGAGGCTTCTACCCTAAGCTTCTCCTCCCGAGCTTTGATGAGAGCATTAGTGATATGCTCCGTGAAGGCAAGATTAAGTGTGCTAGTGTGGGGATCTCTAGACATCTTGTGAAGAAAACCAATAACTTCAGAAAGGGTGCAATTATCAAAATCAAGGTCACTACTATCAAGTAAAGTGGTAGTGGTGTCCTTTAGGCTCACTTGTTTGGTAGCTTCTATGTTCATAGGAGTTTCTTCTTCTACGGTTGAGGTCATAGCATCACCATTAATAGGTCCAATGGGACTAGGAGTGCATTGGGTGCTAAGAGTTTGGATATCCTCAACAACTTGAATAGTAGCAACAGTGTGGTGGGTAGGAAGGCTCTTAATTCTATCTTCTTCCTCCTTTTCTCTAGCCCATCTCTCTTTAAGTTTAGCCATCATCCTAATGTTTTCATTAATTTGCAGTTGAATAGCATTCATAGGAGTGGTCTTCCTCTCCTCAAGAGGAGAAGTTATAATTTGAAGCAACTCTACCTCATGGGCTAAATTATCTACCTTCGAAGAGAGATTATCTAGTTTGTCTAGTTTTTCTTCTACACTCTTATTGAAGGCCTTTTGGGTAGTGATGAAGTCTTTAAGTATAATCTCTAGTTCAGAAGTGGAGTTCTTGGTGCTAGGATAAGTATTGTTGTTCCCATAGGAATTAGAGGGGAACGGTCTAGGGTTGCTACCAAAATTACTCCTATAAGCATTGTTATTGAAATTATTTCTAGAGATAAAGTTCACACCTACTTGATCTTGAGCAATCAAAGAATTTAAAGGAACATCATGAGGAACAATAGAAGATTGCTTGGAAAGGAGAGACATGATCAAGTCAACTTTTTCATTTAGGGAGGAAATCTCCTCGACAGAGTTTACCTTCCTACCTGTTGGAGCGCGTTCGGTGTGCCATTGGGAATAATTGGTCATCATCTCGTCGAGAAGCTTCGTGGCAGCGCCAAGTGTAGTTGACATAAAGGTTCCTCCCGCGGCCGAATCTAACAAGTTCCGCGAGGTAAAGTTCAAGCCTGCATAAAAAGTTTGGATAACCATCCAAGTAGTCAAACCATGAGTAGGGCAGTTCTTGACAAGAGATTTCATGCGTTCCCAAGCTTGGGCAACGTGTTCATTATCCAATTGTTTAAAATTCATTATGTTACTCCTTTATTGGATAATTTTAGCAGGGGGATAGTACTTCCCAATAAAGGCATCCTTGCACTTGTCCCAAGAATCTATACTGTTCCTAGGCAAGGATTGAAACCAGATTTTAGCTCCTCCTCTCAAGGAGAAAGGAAAAGGCTTAAGCTTAACAATATCACCATCTACTTCTTTGTAATTTTGCATATCCCAGAGGTCAACAAAATTATTTAAGTGCAAAGCAGCATCATCTCCAGCACCGGAGAATTGATCTTTTATAACTAGGTTCAGCAAAGTAGGTTTAATCTCATAAGAAGGTGCTGAAGTGGCAGGTGTAGCAATAGGCGTGCAGATAAAGTCACTGTTGTTATGACTAGTGAAGTCACACAACTTGGTGTTCTCGGTGGAACCCATAGCAGCAGCAAGCAAGATAACTATTTTTGTGATTTTTGGTAAGGGACACTAAAGCAAAAACTGAAAGGTAAACTAACAAGACTAAAAAGCAAAGATAAAAGATAGCGTGCAACTCCCCTATCTTGAAGAGTGGAGTCCCCGGCGATGGCGCCAGAAACTTCCTTGATGGCTTCTCGCCCCTCGTTGGTTACCCCAAGTGGAAGGTTGAGATGTAGCGTAGCGGCAAAATTCCCTTGGCAAAGATACCAAGGATCGACTCCCGTGAGACTCCGAGGGTCGACAAGTAGGTGTCAACTGCGCCAGAAACTTAGCGGTTGACTGGACCTGCACACAGATACAGATAACTTTGCTCCCAATGAGTACAGAGAGGTTGTCAATCCCTCCGGCCTTGTTGTTTACAAAGGATCAAACACAAGAGATAATAATGATAGCTATGACTGCAAGTAGGAAATAAAAACAGGAAGTAAATACAGTGTGATCAGCGGTGGTAATATGGACCGGGGTCCCATGATGTTCACTAGTGATGTCTCTCTCCCAAAAGATGATAAAACAGCAAAGCGAGGTAAACAAATTACAGCTGGGCAATTGACAGGATTATGTGCGCAAACCAATGCTAACTATGCTGCAAAGAAAGGTAGTGGCTCAAAAGCATGGGCGGTACGCCAAGGCAAGTAGACCGAAATCCATCTGCATCTACTACTAATCATCCACCTTGAGATATCTATCCAGAACATCTCGCTGGTATTAAGTTGCGAATCCCACCCAAAGTGTAAACTCAAAGCAACAGACAACTGCATTAAAAGAACTTTGCGTAAAGTAAACAATCCTTGCACCCGCAAGTACAAGGATAGTTGTTTTCTCCCTTGTGGCAACAGCACATCCCCTAGACTCATGTTTCTGTCACTCAAGCTAGTCATTAGGGGGCATGAACCCACAATCAAGCATAACGCTCCCTCTTGGAGTTACTACCTACTACTTGGCCAAAGCAATAAATAGCAACGGAGAACATGCAAGAATTACTCAAGAACAAAGATATAAAATAGGTGAATCAAATATATTACTCAAACACAATCTGAACATAGTCTCTTAATCCATCAGATCCCAGCAAACTCCGCAAAGCAACAGCAGAAATATTACATATGTGCCTCAATCATGTAGGGCAGCTCACGAGGTCTAAACCATGAAGAGCAAAGAGGGGAGGAGAACATCACATAGCTACTGATCATGGACCCATGGTCCAAGGTGGACTACTCACGACTCATCCGGGAAGCGTCCATGGTGGTGGAGAAGCTCCCGGTGGTGGTTCTCCCCTCCGGCAGGGTGCCGGGAAGAGTTCTCCTGATGCTCCCGATCTTGCAAGCGCTGCGGCGGCGGAATAGAGGCGAGATCGCGAAAAAGGGTTCTGTCCTCGAGGGTTTCGGGACGAGAGGGATATATAGGCGGAGGGGGGCAGCCAGAGGCGGAGCAGGGGCCCGAGGCGCCCCCCTGGCGCGGCCAGGGGTGGGGCCGCGCCAAGTGGCCGCCTGGGCCTCCCCTGGCTCCCCTCTGGCCCATCTTTGGTTCTTCGCAAAGCTTCCTGTACGCTGATTTTTCCTATATTTTTCCTAGAATTTTTGGAGCACTTTTAATATGGGGGAAACCTGAAATAGAAAAACAGCAGAAAACAGGAACTGGCACTGTGGTGCACTGAGTTAATAGGTTAGTCCAAATATGATCAAAAGTGTATGGAAGTGCATCAATATCATAGCAATATCACACAAATGAAGCATGGAGCAAGCAGAAATTATAGATACGTTTTGGACGTATCAACGAGCACCTGTGTGACGATGCCGATGGTGCCGCAGATCGGAAGAACGGGAAGAGGGTCGTTGACGATCTCCATGTGCTCGGGGAAGGAATCATCGGGGTCGACGATCTTGTCTACTGGTGGGTTAGACGAGCCCACTGACTCCACGTCAGAGGCGCGCTCGTCGACGAGGTGGAGCTTGTCGAGGAGCTCGACGAGGAAGCTCTCCGGGGCCACTGGCTCGGCCGCCGGAGAAGGTTCGTCGTAGACGCGGGCGGCGCCGAGCAGATCGGCGAGCCCGCTCACGGCGCATGCAGCCTCAGCGCTGCGAAGCATCCCGATCTCCACGCCAGCAGCCGTGCCGGGCTGGCTACTCACGCCAGGGAGGAACAAGGTTCCCGTCCAGAACATGTCTCCGGACGACGGTGCACCTTGCCCCACGGTTGGCGCCAAATGTCGGGGTTTTGGGACGACATGTGCCAAAGGATGGCTTATCATGCATGGGGTCAAAAGAACGTCGCCGGGCTCGAGAAGCGGGATAAGGCGATACTTAGGGTGCCTACAAATCTTACCCAGGTTCGGGGCTCTCCGAGGAGATAACACCCCTAGTCCTGCTCTGCGGGGACTCCGCGTCATCACTGATAGCACTAGAGTAGCTACAGGATTGCTCCTTGAGCTGTGATGTATGAAGGGAGAAGATGAACAAGACTAGCTCACCTCCCCTCCCTCCTATCTAGGGTTCTTGTCTTGTGAACTTCTAATCACCGACCATCCAGCCCTCAACATGGAGGACCCTGGGGGGTTTATATAGGCCTATCCCCCAGTGGTACAATGGTAACTTCGACGTCATGGCCCACAGCCATCAGTGTCTGCTGGTGTCGGCCTCGCCGCCTGTCTGCTGGGGCCCGCCGCCTGCGGGCCCCCCGTGATTGCCTTTCACTGTGGGGGCGCTTTTGCTGACGACAGCCTCGTCGGGAAGGAGATGGCTACAGTGCCATCGTCCCTCGCCGTACGCTGCCGCCTCGCCCCGTCCCGTCATCTTGATGAGGCTCGGACTTCTAGGGCGGGGTATGCCGTCTGCTACCAGATGGCCGTATCCCCTGGCCGCCTGCCAGAGGCGGTTCGCTCTTGAGTTTGCTCGCTGACCGGTGGGGCCAGCCGCCCACTGGCCCCGCCGTTTGTGGGTAGTGGGATCGTGGCCTCCTTTGACCGCTGCTTGGTCATAAGCCTCGTGGCTACAGTGACCCGCCTCTTAGTGGATATTCATAAGGTACACGGCCACTGTAGCCACATCCTTACAGATCTTCTAAGGACAAGTTCTCCTGTAGCCATGCCCCGCCACGCTAGGACTCACCTCAGTGTGTTCCTTGACGGTGGAGTGCGGGGCCGCTTGCTGGCTAGTGGTGCTTGGTGTTGCCGCCTGTTGGGTCCCTGCTGCCTGCTAGCAGCCGGCTCCTGGGGTAGGTGTAGGATCGAAAGTATGTCTAGAGGGGGGGGGTGATTAGACTATTTGTAAATATAAAAATTCTGCCTTTTGGCAAAGAACAGTTTTTGGCAGATTCACAATTATGATCAAGTCAAGCATCACCCTACACATGCAATTCTAGAGTATAGGCAGCGTAAAGTAAATTGCACATGTAGTAAAGAGAGGTGGAGAAGAGCAAACGCAATTTTGGAGACGCGGTGATTTTTCCCGTGGTTCTGATAGGTGGCGCTATCGTACATCCACGTTGATGGAGACTTCAACCCACGGAGGGTAACGGCTGCGCGAGTCCACGGAGGGCTCCACCCACGAAGGGTCCACGAAGAAGCAACCTTGTCTATTCCATCATGGCCTACGCCCACGGAGGGCTAGCCTTACTCGGGGTAGATCTTCACGAAGTAGACGATCTCCTTGCCCTTACAAACTTCTTGGTTCAACTCCACATCTCGATGACGGAGGCTCCCAAGCGACACCTAACCAATCTAGGAGGCACCACCCTCCAAAAGGTAATAGATGTTGTAGATGATGATGAACTCCTTGCTCTTGTGCTTCAAATGGTAATCTCCCCAACACTCAACTCTCCTCACTGATTTGGCTGTGGTGGAAGAAAGGATTGAGTGGAAAGCAACTTGGGAAGGCTAGAGATCAAGCTTCATATGGTGGGAGTGGGGCAACTTGATCTCAACACAAGGGTAGGTAGTTCTCTTCTCAGAAATGGAAGGTAGGAGTGGTAGTACTTTCTGATGGCTCTCTCCACGAATGAAGAGGGGGTGGAGGGGTATAAATAGCCTCCACACAAAATCCAACCGTTACACACATTTGAGCAAACTCGGTGGGACCGAAGTGGACAACTCGGTGAGACCGAAAGTTCAAATAATGTGAACGTTCGGGTTTTTGGTGGGACCGAATATACAATCTCGGTTAGTCCGATTCGTGCAATGACAAGAGCATACCAGTTTCGGTGGGACCGACTTCATCATCCCGGTGACACCGATTTGATGACAGAAGGTTACAGAACCTTGGCAACTCATGTTTCGGTGAGACCGAGTTCAGAATCGGAATATCCGAGTTTACTAGGGTTTGGCTTATGGCTGAGGTGGTTCATCTCGGTGTGACTGAGTTTGGAATATCGGTGGGACCGAGATTACTTATGAGTGTATATGGCAGTGAAAGTTGCTGATAGTTTAGGAGATGTATCACTAAGCACTTGAGCAACCAGATCATCATCATAACCTCATCCCCTTTTAATAGTATTGGCTTTTCCTATGGACTCAATGTGATCTTGGATCACTAAACCAAAAATGGAGTCTTGAGCTTTTGCCAATGCTTGCCTTAGCATTTTGAGGGGTCCACTTCTTCAGTCCTTGCCATACCCATATCACTGAACTTCTCTGAAATGATCTTCAAGAACTATTAGTTCAATGATATATATGTTGTTATTAATTACCAAAACCACCCGGGGAATAGTTGCACTTTCAATCTCCCCCTTTTTGGTAATTGATGACAACATATAGATCAAAGCTTCGACAAAGGATATAATCAAAGAATAATATCGTCGCTTTGAGAAGTATGTGATAAGCAAGATCTCCCCCTAAATTTGTGCATTATTTAAGATTTGCGTTTGAATGCAAATGCACAATCGATTAGGATCATGGGTCACTCTTCCATGTCACATACATCTTGGTGGAGCGCACAAAATGATAAGAATGAACAGCATGCACCCAATCACCAAGACATGAGTAAATAGTCATACGAGATAGGAATGACATATGATAAGCATTAAGCACACATTAAAGCATAGTACGACTAAGCACTCATTAAGGTAGCATCAAACGGAGTATCAAGCACACTGAATGTCTCGAAAACCAAAAGTATCTCAAAGAAACCGCAAAAGAACGAAAGAGCAAAAGCGCAAAGACAACAACACTCTCTCTCTCGAAGTCCTATGATCTATACAATTTCTCCCCCTTTGGCAACAAGTTACCAAAAAGTTCGAAAAAGCATAGAGCTAAGCGTCACTGTGGACTCTGCTGGCGGCTCCCGTCTGGGTTGATGTCGGAGTGGATATGACAGCATCGGCGAAGACTTCAGCTGATGTCTGTGCTGGAGGAGTGGACACTGGAGCTGGAGCTGGAGTAACTGCTGGAACTGTGGGAGGTGCTGAAGCTGTAGTCCTGGTGTCAGTCACTGGAATAGCAGCTGATCAGGATCCTTTGGGAACCGGAGCAGTCTGTCGATGAGAATCCTGGACTAAGTCATCCTGCAACTCACGCATAAGCTCTGCCTTGTCCTGCTTTGCTTCCTCAATGTCTGCCTCTAGCTTGTTGACGGTCACTTGTATTTCAGTCAGCTTCACGTCCAGAACGTGGATCTTCTCCTCAACAATCCTCTCTAAGCTCTCCTGAGACTGTTCAATGCTGGCCAGGCGATGTTCAATCCTTTGAGTAGCTTCAAGAATTTGCTCTCCGAAACTCTTTGGTTTAGCTGCTGCTGCTGCTGCTTTGTCAGCTTTGGCTTTCTTAGCAGCTTCGATCTTGGCTTGACCATCAACAGATGTAGGATCCTCCTCATCCATCACAACAACATTGTCTTCATGCTCAGGCTGCAAGGGTAAATGTTTTCTATCCAACAAGAATGTGCCCGTGCCAAACTTGGCATTGATAAGCATCTGAATCTGCGGGGCAAATCCACATGACCTTTTCTGGTCAGCTGCAGTCCTCTTAATAGTCTCTACCATCAAGTCCATCACCTTGAAAGGTGCTTTCTCATCAAGTATATGCAGCATGTTGATAGAGTATCCTCTGATCATGCGATGATCTCCAGACTTGGGCATCAAAGTATGCCTCAAAATGGTATTAGTGGTAGGTAAGCCTGCCTGGAGATGGTAGACTGAGCCGAGCTTCCAGATTTCCAAATCCTCTGCTGGAATCTCATTGTACATGTTTTTCATGGATTCATGATTCTTCTTTGGAATCCCATATACATCAATATCATCTTCTCGTTGCACTGGAGCATTCAGAATTTCTGCCCATTCTTCAACAGAAGAAGAAAATCTTTGACCTTCAGTCATCCACGTAATCTTTCCATCAGGATAGAAGTGAGCTGTGGCATAAAATTGCATTATCATCTCATTGTTCCAATCGGTCAATTTCTGACCTACAAAATCTGCAACTCCACATGCAGTGAAGCTTTCATGCACATGTGGAAAGAAATCTCTGTGCTCTTCGCTGTCCATGTACTTCCAGTCAACATATCTGGTGTCTGCAACTATGGGCTTCTTGTCCATCAGCACGGTCTCATAGAAGTCCTGCTGCTCTCTGGTGTGAAATCTGGGATCTACAGCAGTTCTTCTCCTCACGGCATATGGGTCAGTTTGTCTCCATAGCCTGAGACCTCTATCTTTCCTTGCCTTCATATCCTCAGCTTGAGGATGAGCATCATTATGGAGTGGTAGTTTTGGACGAAGTTTCAGCAAAACTTGTCCTTCATCATCAGACTCAGCTGGTGGCATATCATCCTTGTTCTTTTCAGACGCTGGAATGTTTCTGACGGTCCTCTTGGGCTTGGCAGCAAGTTTTGCTGGAGCTGCCTTAGCTTGAGCAGATTTTTTGGGCTTGGATGTGGCTCCAGCCTTAATGGCATCACCCATGAGCTTAGGCTTCTGAGGAGCAGGCTGGGGTGCTTCCTCATCCTCATCCTCTACTGCTGCATCTGCATGAGAATCAGTATACACTACCCTCTTTCTCTTGGAGGTTTTCTTCACTTTGCTTGCAGCTGCCTCTCCCAAATTCAGCTTCTTAGCAACAGTTGACTGCTTGACTTTGCTGGTGCCCTTCTTAGATTGTTGACCTTGTTGCTCTTTAGCAACAACCTTCCTTTTAGGCTTTGAGGTCACCTCTTCCTCAAAAACAAAATCTGAGTCCTCATCATCTGAATTCTTCTCCTTTCTAGCTCTGGTGGCTGCAGGAGGCATGCCACTTAGTGTACTCCTCTCACCATCATCAGATGAGCTGCTAGGATCAGGACTAGTGTCTGCTTCTGGAATGTCTGCAAAGGGTGTCTCTGACCTGTTCTGACTGTCACTGGCATCTGACATGGCTGACAACCTGTGAATAGATAAGGTATAGGCAGAGAAGAAGAGTCATCACAAACTGCAGAAGTTTTTGCAAAAAAAATGAGTTCAAATTCTAGTTTTAAGTTTTCACAGAAGACATTTCGGTCAGACCAAGTTTAAATTTCGGTGAATCCGAAGTGTTAAACAGAAGCTTGGCACACCACTTTCGGTTTGACCGAAGTGGGTTTCGGTCCTGCCGAAAACACTAGGGTTTCACAGAAACTATATTTCGGTCACACCGATTTTGCACAACTCGGTTGGACCGAAGGGTGCAGTGCAATGGCCATAGGCCAAATCGGTCATACCGAAAATATAAAGTCGGTCTCACCGAGATGTGTTCTGAGGAAACCTAACCCTAAAACTTTTACTCGAATCTAGTTCAAACGAATCAATCTGGTGTACAGGAGAATTTCAATCGTGGCAAGATACTAGGCAATCCAAACGTGCATTGAATCGGAGATGGGAGCACGAGTGGGATCAAAACTCACCCTAACTTGGTGGAGTTTTTCTACGGCGGCAACGGCGCGGAGGAGATGCCCGTTGACGGCGACGGAGACCTGCGGCGAGGGCGCACAGGCGATGACGGCGACGATCCGGAGACCAAGGCAACGGCAGCAGGGGATGTGGGGGCGAAACGTTTGAAGGAGGAATCAACGCGCGCGGCCCTTGGAATATATACCCCTTTGCTGTCGGTGGGACCGAGTTGTAAAACTCGGTGGCACCGAGATGGATAACTGCTAGGCAGTTATGCACTTCGGTCACGCCGAAAATCACAACTCGGTTTCACCGAGATGAAAACCTAGATCAGTCTAAATGCTTTCGGTTCGACCGAGTTTGATTGAGTTGGTCTGACCGAAATCAATTAGAAGGTTTTGGAAATTAGCCCTTGACGGATCGGTGGCTCCGAGTGCTCTTCACCCGGAGGGTCCGAAAATGACTTGTTCAAAGTTTGTGATGTAAGCATGAATAGAATTTGAGACAAGAAAGCATAGATAGCTAGGGAAGGTACTTAGGCATTCTTGTCCATCCACTTGGTCAGAAAAATCAAAACGACCAAAACAACAAATGGATGTTCTCGAATGGATAAAATCATGCATCCAACATGCTCACACAATAAGATAGCAAATGAAATATGTGTCAAACATGCACAACCAAAACTCTAGCAATTAACACACAATTTGTCGATGACTAGGTCATCTTTATATGAGTATATTGACTTAGGAGCCAAATGAGAACATTTGATCATAGGTCATACTCATCGTTTAAGCACAAGTGGGGTTACCACTTTTACATAAAGCATTGATGTGTTCACATCATTTGAAGATGCTTTAGCTCAATTTTTTAGAGCAAAGCTCCCCCTAGATGTGAGAACCCCTTTTAAAGGGTCAAACTAACCTTGGGTTGTCTTAGAAGACTTCATGTAGATGTTGAAGATGTGGATGCTCAATGTTGATGGAGATCATCAAGAGTTGGGAGCTATCCTTTGGATTTGGGCACTTTCAATACCTACATGGGTTAGTCCCACAAGGAACAAACACGGATATCCATGGACATAGATTGACGTTCACAAAAGATGATGTCCATGAAAGCAATGATTACCTTGT
Source organism: Secale cereale (assembly GCA_902687465.1). Taxonomy (NCBI): domain Eukaryota; kingdom Viridiplantae; phylum Streptophyta; class Magnoliopsida; order Poales; family Poaceae; genus Secale; species Secale cereale. The sequence goes on from LR738709.1 coordinate 74,635,217, forward strand.
CCCTTGACTTACCAACAAGAGGGTTTGTGACTCCATGAACTAGTGCACGATGTGGAAGTTGATTGCACAAGTTTTTGCCAAAATGAATATGAGTGAAGTATGTTGGCGGAGTCACCCTCAAGAACTTTCTAGTTCTTCTTCTTCGGGATCCACATCATCTTGATGGGAATCCTTGGGGTTGTAGTTGAGCTTGACGAAGTAGAACTTGACGTTTCCTTGGGAACCCACTTGACCATGGCTTGAGGTGCTTCAACGAATGCATCAATCTCCTTTTGAAGCTTGTCCTTGGCTTTTAGCTTGTGGTCTTGTGGTGGAAGGTCACCTTGAGCTTGTTCCACATTGGAAGAAGTAGGATTATACTTCTCCTTTTGAAGAACAAACTGTGGAGTAGGATATTGACCTTCTTCCCACTCAACACCTTCGGCGTTGAACTTTCGCTCAAAACCAATTCCTTGATTCTTCCGGTGCCTTCCTTGCTTGCGAACAATTTCCTCAAAGTTCTTGCTTCCGGCAAGGCTCTTGTAGACACCTTTCTCTATGATCCCTTTCAATAAACTATTCTCTTGCTCAAGTGTAACTTGGCTTGAAACATTGTTAGTGGAATCAAGAGAACTACTAGGAGCAACAACATTGGATTTAGCATGGTTATTGTTACTGCCAGAGGAAGAATTTTTCTTATGCTTGTCATGCTTAGTCTTAATGGGTGGCAAGAAATTAGACAAGAGAAGTCGTTTGGCCAGATATGAAGAACTCTTCTTTCGAAGATCGTCATTGATTGCTTTTAGAAACTCATGTTCTTGCTCTAGAGTGAGCTTCTCGAAGCGTAGCTTCTCATGAGATCTTAGGAGCTCTCTATGATCTTCTTGAGTTGTTTCATGAGCTAACTTAAGAATGTTTAGTTCTTTAGTTAGAAGCTCAATCTCCTTCATAGCATTGTCATTTGACTCTTCTCGACTATAAAGACTACTATCATGTTCATCGTTACTAGGCTCACTGGATTTATCATGCAAGAGCTCATCTTCACCAAGCAAGTCATCCTCATCACTATTGAAGTCAATGAATTCAGGGTGTGATACCTTGGGGCCTTTAGCCATGAAGCATCTTCCAATTCCCTCATTTGGTGAATCAAATAAGTCGTAGGAGTTGGAGTTGGAGGATACGAGAGCAAGACCGGCAACACCTTCATCTTGACTGTAGTCGGAGTCGGAGTGATAGCTTCCATCGGATTGATTGTCGGAGTCGGAGCCGGAGACCCATTCACCTACATGAGCTTGATGTTTTCTTCTTGTGTAGCTCCTTGATTACTTGTCTTTCCTCTCTGAATCCTTGCTTCTCCGAGAGGGTCTTCGTTCATAACGATCATCTCTACTCCTTCTCTCTTTCCGAGGTGACTCATCTCTTGAACTTCTTCTTCTTGGAGATTCTTCTCTTCTCTTGTGCGGAGCCGTACACTCATTTGAGTAGTGTCCGGGTCTTCCACAATTGTAGCAGTTTCGATCACGACAAGAAGATCTCTTTTCATCATATGATCTAGACTTTGAGCTTCTCTCTTTGCCTCTATTCTTGTAGAATTTGTTGAAGTTCTTAACCATTAGGCTTATCTCTTCATAGGAAACTAACTTGTCACTTGAGGTTGTGGGAGCATCACTTGTAGCTTTGTAAGCACCACTCGACTTGTTGTGAAGCTCTTCCTTATCCTTAAGTGTCATCTCATGAGCAACAATTCTTCCAATGACTTCGGTTGGCTTGAGAGTCTTGTAGTTTGGCATCATTTGGATCAAAGTGCACACGGTGTCATACTTTCCATCCAAAGCTCTGAGAATCTTCTTGATGATGAATCGGTCGGTCATTTCTTCACTTCCTAAGCCGGCAATCTCATTTGTGATGAGAGCAAGCCTAGAGTACATTTCAGCGACTCCTTCACCATCCTTCATCTTGAACTTGTCAAGTTGACCTTCAAGAATATCTAGCTTTGATTCCTTCACGGACTCGGTACCTTCGTGCATTTCAACCAAAGTATCCCAAATCTCTTTTGCATTCTCAAGACGGCTTATTTTGTTGAACTCCTCGGGACAAAAGGCATTGAAGAGAATGTCACAAGCTTGAGCATTGTTTTGCAACATCCACAATTCTTCCGGTGTAGCTTCGCGATCCGGAACTTTTCCTTCCTCGAAGAATTCACCTTGCATACCAACACAAATAATGACCCATGCGGCTGGGTTATGACCAAGAATATGCATTTTCATTTTATGCTTCCAACTAGCAAAATTTGTACCATCAAAGTAAGGACCTCTACGAAAATTACCCTCACTAGACGCCATACTCTCCTAGGTTGTGAAACCAAGCTTATGGAGTCCAATGCAATGGAAACCAATACAATGGAGACCAAAGCTCTGATACCACTTGTAGGATCGAAAGTATGTCTAGAGGGGGGGTGATTAGACTACTTGTAAATATAAAAATTCTGCCTTTTGGCAAAGAACAGTTTTTGGCAGATTCACAATTATGATCAAGTCAAGCATCACCCTACACATGCAATTCTAGAGTATAGGCAGCGGAAAGTAAATTGCACATGTAGTAAAGAGAGGTGGAGAAGAGCAAACGCAATTTTGGAGACGCGGTGATTTTTCCCGTGGTTCCGATAGGTGGCGCTATCGTACATCCACGTTGATGGAGACTTCAACCCACGGAGGGTAACGGCTGCGCGAGTCCACGGAGGGCTCCACCCACGAAGGGTCCACGAAGAAGCAACCTTGTCTATTCCATCATGGCCTACGCCCACGGAGGGCTAGCCTTACTCGGGGTAGATCTTCACGAAGTAGGCGATCTCCTTGCCCTTACAAACTTCTTGGTTCAACTCCACATCTCGATGACGGAGGCTCCCAAGCGACACCTAACCAATCTAGGAGGCACCACCCTCCAAAAGGTAATAGATGTTGTAGATGATGATGAACTCCTTGCTCTTATGCTTCAAATGATAATCTCCCCAACACTCAACTCTCCTCACTGATTTGGCTGTGGTGGAAGAAAGGATTGAGTGGAAAGCAACTTGGGAAGGCTAGAGATCAAGCTTCATATGGTGGGAGTGGAGCAACTTGATCTCAACACAAGGGTAGGTAGTTCTCTTCTCAGAAATGGAAGGTAGGAGTGGTAGTACTTTCTGATGGCTCTCTCCACGAATGAAGAGGGGGTGGAGGGGTATAAATAGCCTCCACACAAAATCCAACCGTTACACACATTTGAGCAAACTCGGTGGGACCGAAGTGGACAACTCGGTGAGACCGAAAGTTCAAATAATGTGAACGTTGGGGTTTTCGGTGGGATCGAATATACAATCTCGGTTAGTTCGATTCGTGCAATGACAAGAGCATACCAGTTTCGGTGGGACCGACTTCATCATCTCGGTGACACCGATTTGATGACAGAAGGTTACAGAACCTTGGCAACTCATGTTTCGGTGAGACCGAGTTCAGAATCGGAATATCCGAGTTTACTAGGGTTTGGCTTATGGCTGAGGTGGTTCATCTCGGTGTGACTGAGTTTGGAATATCGGTGGGACCGAGATTACTTATGAGTGTATATGGCAGTGAAAGTTGCTGATAGTTTAGGAGATGTATCACTAAGCACTTGAGCAACCAGATCATCATCATAACCTCATCCCCTTTTAATAGTATTGGCTTTTCCTATGGACTCAATGTGATCTTGGATCACTAAACCAAAAATGGAGTCTTGAGCTTTTGCCAATGCTTGCCTTAGCATTTTGAGGGGTCCACTTCTTCAGTCCTTGCCATACCCATATCACTGAACTTCTCTGAAATGATCTTCAAGAACTATTAGTTCAATGATATATATGTTGTTATTAATTACCAAAACCACCCGGGGAATAGTTGCACTTTCAGCAGGCTACCCCAGGAGGCGGCTCGAGGAGCAAACGGCCGCGGTAGACCAAGCGGCTGTTATTTGTCTTAAAATACCAAGGGTAGGCGCTGAGGGTACCCATGGTCAATATCTCCGACAGAACTGGGGGGATCAGATTTTCGGTGTCGTAAACAGGCCGCTCCACCCGCGAATTTTCTAAGTCATAAACTGGATGATACCTTGTCAAATCTGCTTCATCAGCAAGCTTACTGGCAAGCGGGCGCATGTCCTTAGTCAAAGAACGGAGATCTTCAGCCAAGAAGGCTGACCCGTCCTCTTTATTGCTTGGATAGCCGTTCATGGCTTCAGCAGGGTCAAAATCATGGACCCATGCTTTGGCCCGGGTCAGTGCCATGAGAGAGCCAGCTCGCGCAGCAGACTTTTTCACCTCCACAAGACGTATAGGTAGGACAGACAACTTTTCCAGGGTGGCTTGGATGGTGGTCGACGCCGGTTTATTGTGTGACATGGCACTGATAGCCCTTTGAGCGCCAGAGAAAACCTGCTCCACCAGGGTATACGCAGCCTTGAGTTTCTTCTGAACATCATCTCCAAGATGAGTTATGCGCCTCCCTGTATGCAATTGGCGAGTTAAACCGGAGCAGGATAAAGATTGCAAGGATGTAAACATAGAAAGACAGGTAATCACCGAAGATAGCAGAAGTCATGTTCTCTATTTGTTGTTTGAACCCGAATAGCTCCTGCGTAACCGGATTGAGAGCAGCTTCGGCATCCTTTGCTCTTTTTTCTAGAGCGACCCTTTGCACCTCCCATGTGAACCGCTCCGCTTCAAAATCTTTCTTCAGTTTTTCCATATTAGTCAAAACAAGGACAAGTTCTTCCTTAGCTTTGGTTGAAGCAGTCTCATGGAAGGCCAAGCTATTCCGGCGCTCAGTCGCCTCCGAAGCCCTCCGGTTCAAGTCAGCCTGCAAGGAAGTCAACTGGATTAGAGGGATAGATCAATTAAAGTCTCAAGCACATAACAAGTTATGCACTCGACACCTGGGGGCTAATGTACAATCGAAGTAAAGAAAGCAAAGTTTTTTCAGACAAGTCCTAAGCACATAAACAAGTTATGCCCTTGGCACTTGGGGGCTAATGTACATTCATTCTCAGACATAAGTTAAGTCCCGGTTCACGTACAGTGAAGCTAAACCGGCACTTTGGGGCTACTATGGTCTAGAGGTATGATTCCAAAGTACAAAGCAGAGACAGAATCAAAAGGAAAGAAAGTCACCTCATATTTGTCCTTCATCATGTTAACTAAGCCGGCTTCATAGTCGTGGCTGTTGATGAGCCGGTTCAGGTTCCCGGCATGAAGTTCCTGGGCACTCAGCTGAGCATAGCTTGATAGGTTTGTGCTCCACGTGCCTTTATCTTGTTGAAATTTTTCTTCCTTGGCAGTATGCTTAGCCAAGGCAACAGCCTCAGTGGGAGCAGTGAAGCCTAAACCGGTTATTTCAACATCTGCTGTCGAGGCAGCAGTCGCTCGGAGAGGATCGGCAGTGTGCACCGGACTAAATGGAGCCGGGCTAGCCCGAACAGGACTAACCCGGACAGGGCTTGCCGGTTCAACCGTGTTCTCCATGTCATCACCCCCCAGCGCAACAACATCTTCATGGTCCATAGGTGCAGGATCATCAAGCTGAATTTCAACGTTGTCCTCTGGAGGGATGGCCGCTTCAGGGTCCTTGGCCGGTTCAGTAGTAGTGGTCTCCGCAGCCGGCTTATTTGCCTTTGCCTTTTTGCTAGGCTTGGGCATTCTGATAAAGGTCAAAAGAACAATGAGAATCACAAATTTGAAAACAGGAAGATGAACCGGACGTTTGAAAGAAGGACTTACCCAGGAACGGTCTTGAGCACTGGGACTTGCGTAGCGGTGGACTCGCCGGAAGAAGACAGTGGAGCGTCCTGATAGTTGGGATCAGACGGTTTAAGTGGTTTACGTATAAGGCCTGCTTTTGGATGAAGAAGGGTTGGAGTGAGCAAAACCTCGGAGCGGCGTCTGCGAGCCGGCGTAAGGGGTCTTTCGGATGATTCAACCACATGGCCGCTATGGCGCGTGGTCCGGCGAGCTTCATGCTGCTGTTTCTTCAAAAGAAAGCTGGGATCAAATTGATCATAAGGGTGAGAAAACGGGTATTTTCGGGACACCCGACGGATCTTGGGTGGCAACGGTTCTGAATCAGATGAGAGAGAAATTACCTCAACTCCCCCCGCTTTACTTCCTCCCGCCAGATCCTGCGAAAAGGCATTGTTAACATAAATTCACACAAAGGGAGATCAAAGGACATAAGGGTTAATTAGTACCTCAGAATCCGGATCATCCTCTTCAGGGTTTAAACCGGAAGCAGCAACAGCTTTCTTCTTCTTCACAGCAAAGGTTTTCTTGCGTGATTGCTTCGCCGGTTTATCCTGAGATTTCCTCTTCCAGAAAGGATCATTGGCCTGTGCAAAGAAATAATAACAAGTTGAAGACAGCTGATATGAACGGATTAAGATGAAAAGAAAGGGTCGGAAGAACTTTACCGATGGCACTTTGTTGGTTAAGAAAAATGGAGCTAAACCGGTCCGGCTGCAATCTTCTAGAGGGATGTTTAGCATTTTCTTCGCAGATTCAGTAACTTCATTGTCAGGAAGTACTATTTTGGTGTGGCGTTGAGGATCTTCTGGTTTGCCGGTATATTTGCACATTAGACTTGAGCGCCGGCTTAGTGGAAGGATGCTCCAAGAAAGCCAGCAGCGAACGAAGTCAACGCCGGTTAAACCGTACGCCACGAAGGCCCTGAGCTTAGAAAGCTGAGGGGCAAATCGAGCCCGGTCTTAGGCGCTTAAAAGATGCGGCAAAGGATGGGTTGTCGCCAGCCGATAAACGCGGTAACCCGGCAGCGGATTCTCTCGTTCAGGTGAAGTATCTTTACAATAGAACCAAGTCTAGTTCCATTCTTTGGGGTGGCTGTGAAGAGCGGCATGAGGGAAGCTCACATCCTTTCTTTTCAGGATGCTGACACCACCCAGCTCCTGATGAGGTCCATCAGTAAACTCAGTCCGCCGGTTCAGATGGAAGAAATCCCGGAACAGGTCTACTGATGGTTCTTCTTGAAGGTATGCCTCCGAGAAAACTTGGAAGTTACAGATGTGCGATACAGAATTCGGGCCTACGTCTTGTGGGTGGAGTTGAAAAGCGGCTAACACATCCCGGAAGAACTTTGAACCGGGAGGGCTGAAACCCCGGGCCAGGTGATCATAAAAAACTATGATTTCTCCCTCCTTAGGCTCAGGAGGGCACTCCTTTTCAGGGGCCCGCCAGTGCAGAACTTCCTTGGGGCCCAGAACACCAATTGAGGCTGCTCCAACTAAATCGTCTTCCGTGATCCGGGAAGGAACCGAATTGCAAGCAACAAATTGCTTGGCCATCGTTTCTGATGAGGGAGTGCTGAAAATACAGTGCAAGACCTGGTTTATCAACTGCTAGATATAAACCGGTGCATTCTAGGAAGTTATGGACTTAATTGGCGGTTTAAACAAGGGGCTAATGGTATCTACTAATCCGGAAGCAGGTATGAGTAAGACAGCTACCGGTTCACGACGATACATGGAGAAAGTTAAACCGTCAATTGTGGAAATGGGTTTAAATCTAAAACCGTCAAGACAAGCATAGGCCGCACAGGGTATGGCTAAACCGGTAATATAAGCAAGTTGCAGATCTAGAAGTGTGAGAAACAGTTTTAACATGAAGCTGAGGTAAAAATGGATCTAAGATGCAAGGAAAGGCAAAATAATACAAGTTATATTCAGCGAATGCTGCGGGAGTTCTCTATAGGTTCAATCTAAACTAACAGTGCTGGAGAAGCTAAACTATAATGGTGGAGCGGAAGCGCACAGATAAGGATCAAGCCTAACAAGTTTATATCTACACCTAAGATCAATCTACAGCGGTGAACTACAAGAACGAGGGTTCATGGCAAGCTACAGAAGAAAACCTAAAAGTGAGATCTGTGGGTAGAAGATAGCATACCTGAGGAAAACAGAGGACGGCGGCGAGTTCTCTCGTCGCGTTCAGGTTGATGCAGCGGCCGGACTTGTTGGCGACGGCGAGCTCAACGAACGGCGGCAGAAGCTCGGGCGCTGGAGATAGAGGAAGAAGAAGAAGTAGAAGGGGAAAAGATGTGGGCTTCAGCGGTATTTATAGGCTGAAGAGATAAAAACGGTAAGCGCGGGAATCGAGGAAGCCAGAAATCGGATAAAGATTGAGCTGTCGCCTCGATTTTTGATACGACAATAAAGAAAGGTAACAAACTGATGCATGCGTTAAATGTGGAGATGATGTCATGACGGATTGACACGATTTCAGGAGATTACGTCATGGCCGGTTTATGAAGCAAACAAGTTGCAGAAAGGAAATTTTTACAAGACTTGGAAGACTGACATGAACAAGTTCAAATCAATCTGGGGCCTAATGTCAGGGATATTACTAGCAGGTATAAACCGGCCAGGAGGGTCCGGATTACACTGACAAGGTTGTATTATTACAAGCCCAGTAGAATATATAACAAGAAGTCATAGCCCATAGAGGTTTAGGGCCCATGTACAAGGCCCACGGTCTGTAAACCGTCATACCATGTATCTTGGGATGTAAGATAGAAAGAGTAGAGACCGAGGCAGACACGTTTATGAGCCGGCCTCGGGACTCTGTAAACCGGACCGGGCGTCGCCTCCTATATAAAGGGACGACCCGGCGACGGTTCAAGGACAAGAAACAACAACTCGAGACACAGGCAAGCGGATTCGCTCCCTGGTCATCGAAGCCCAAGCAATACCACACCAAACAAGACGTAGGCTTTTATCTTCATCGAAGGGGCCGAACTAGTATAAAACTCCCTGTGTCCTTCGTCCGCTTTATCCCCTTCAAACTAACCCAAGCGATGGCCTCACACCTAAGTCCGCTAACCCGGACATCTGCCGTGCTAAATCCACGTCAGGTCCAGAACTATGTGTCCAAAAATCAATGGTTACAGGAGACTAGGGACGTGATGTTTACCCAGCTTCAGGCCCTCTCGATCGAGGTAATACCCTACTTCCTTCTTGATTGATCTTGATGAATATAGGGTTACAAGAGTTGATCTACCTCTAGATCGTAATGGCTAAACCCTAGGAGTCGAGCCTCAGATGTTGTGATTCTGTCCCTACGGACTAAGCTCTCCGGTTTATATATCCAACAGAGGGACCTAGGGTTGTACATAACCATCTTGCAGAGGAAGGAAAATATTACACCGGGACTATAAACTTGCTATTTTACACATATGGGAGTCCTATCCGGATACGGGAGATAGTCTTTAGCAATAATCTTCACGGCCGACCAGTCCGGCCTATAACAAGTAATCCGGCCACCTGAGGACCCCTTAATCCAGGACTCCCTCATTGGGCTCTAACTGAACCCGAGCGAGGAGTTCGCTTACTGAACCCGGGCGATTGCACTAGCCAAGTTACTGAACCCGAGCTGTCGATCCCTGTTGGCTGCTAACTGAACCTGATCGATTCCATCGCTATTGCTGCTATTTGAAGCCGATCGAACCCTACTGCTGCATTTGATGAACAGTGGCCGTAGTTGGGGTAGGATGAACAGTCACCTGTGGGGGTTGGATGAACAGGACCCCTCATGGTAGTATAGGCCCTTGATGCTGGATGAACAGGACCCCGATCGAGAGGAGGCCGCAACACACCCAAGCCGGCTGGGGCTGGATGAACAATACCCCATGGAGGGATGGTTGAACAGGACCCCGCGTGTGGAGGGCTGGTTAAATAGTAGCCGGTGAATGCTGGATGAACATGACCACATGGTGAACAGTAGCTGGTGGAGGCGGGAGGAAGTCGACGGTGGATGAATGATGGTCCTCGAACCCCTCGTTGGTTACCCCAAGTGGAAGGTGTAAGATGCAGTAAGTAGAAGTGTTTTCCCCTAGCAAAGATGCCAAGGATCGATTCCCCAGACACTCCTTGGTTCAACAAGTAGGTGTCAATTGCTACGGCGCCAGATTAGTAGCAATCAACATGGACCTGCACACAGATACAAATAACTTTGCTCCCAACGAGTACAGAGAGGTTGTCAATCTCTCCGGCATTGTAGTTCACAAAGGATTAAAAGCAATGATAGTAGTGATAGATAGTTTTTGCAATAGTAAGTAATAACGGAAAGTAAATAGTGGATGTGATCAATGATGGTAATATGGACCGGAGTCTCATGATGTTCACTAGTGATGTCTCTCTCCCAAAAGACGATAAAACAGCTATGTGAGGTAAACAAATTACAGCTGGGCAATTGACAGGACCACGAACGCAAACCAATGCTGACTACATTGCAAGAAAGGTTGAGGTTCAAAGCATGGGCGGTACGCCAAAGTAAGTAGACCGAAATCCATCAATATCTACTACTAATCATCCACCTTGAGATATCTATCCAGAACATCTCGCTGGTATTAAGTTGCGAGTCCCACCCATAGTGTAAACTCAATGCAACAGACAACTGCATTAAAAGAACTTTGCGTAAAGTAAACAATCCTTGCACCCGCGGGCACAAGCACCGTTGTTTTCCCCCTTGTGGCAACAACACATCCCCTAGACTCATGTTTCTGTCACTCAAGCTAGTCATCGAGGGGCATGAACCCACAATCGAGCATAACGTTCCCTCTTGGAGTCACTACCTACTACTCGGCCAAAGCAATAAATAACAACGGAGAACATGCAAGAATTACTTATTAACTAAAATATAAAAGAGGTCAATCAAATATATTACTCAAGATCAATCTGAACATAATCTCATAATCCATCGGATCCCAGCAAACTCAACATAGCAACAGCATAAGGATTACATAGGTGCCTCGATCATGTAGGGCAGCTCACGAGGACTAATTAGTGAAGCACAAGAACGGGAGGAGAACATCACATAGCTACTGGTCATGGACTCATGGTCCAAGGGAGACTACTCACGAGTCATCCGGGAGGCGTCCATGGTGGTGGAGAAGCTCCCGGTGATGATCCTCCCCTCCGGCAGAGTGCCGGGAAGAGTTCTCCTAGTGCTCCCGATCTTGGAAGCGGCGGCGGCGGCGGAACAGAGATGGGATCGCGAAAAGAGTTCTGTTCTGAGGGTTTTGGAGGTCCCTCTAAATATATGCCAAAGGGGGGCACCGGACGGCCTTCGGGGGGCCCAGGCGCCCCCCGGCGCGGCCCAGGG
>LR738709.1:74646454-74660200 GCA_902687465.1 Secale cereale
GGGGGAGGGCGCGCCGCCAGGGCGCGTGGAGCCCTGGTGCCCCCCCCCAGGCTGCCCTTCGGACGCAGTGTTGTTTCCGGATCGCTGATTTTTATATAATTTTTCTGGATTTTTCTGGGCAGTTCTCGAAACGTGAAAACCTGAAATACAAAAACAGCCGAAAACAGAAACTGGCACTGGGGTGCACTGGATTAGTATGTTAGTCCAAATATGATCAAAAGTGTATGGAAGTGCGTGAATATCATAGCAATATCACCCAAAAGTGGCATGGAGCAAGCATAAATTATAGATACGTTTTGGATGTATCAACATCCCCAAGCTTAATTCCTGCTCGTCCTCGAGTAGGTAAATGATAACAAGAATAATTTCTGTGGTAACATGCTATTAACCGTATAGGACTTTCTCATAGTCATATGACAAAAGCTTACTGAGACAATGATTCTAAACTAATTAAGTTGCCTCAAGAGAAAATCACAAATGACTGAAAGTTTTACAACATGAAACTGAAACATCAAAAAGATTTGCAATGAACATGATGTGCAAATATGATAAAGTGATATCTAGCTTGCCCCCTTTAGTGATGCAAAACATAAATGTAGGAGCACCTTCAAGGTTTAAGTGATGACTAGATACAATCATTTCAGAATAAACGATATCACAATCATGCAAAAGACAATGCTACTTTGGGACAATGCACATTACACTCAGAATGACAATCATGCTCTCAGTAGTTGGTGCTTCAACATAAAGGTAAAAGAAAGGTTAAGTGCTAGAGCTTTTTATTTTGAAAACATGGAAGCAATTGTGTCAACGGTAGTAGTACGTCATATGTGTCATGCATAAAACATCCTATAAGTTGCAAGCCTCATGCATCGAATAGTAATAGTGCTCGCTCCTTGTCCTAATTAACTCGGATTCCCATGGGTTATCATTGCATTACATATGTTTTAACCAAGTGTCACAAAGGGGTACCTCTATGCCACCTATACAAAGGTCCAAGGAGATAAATCGCATTTGATTTCTCGTTTTTGATAGATCTCAACTTGAGGACATCCATACAGGGACAACATAGAAAATAGATGATGGACTCCTCTTTAATGCATAGGCATATTCTCATGAGAGATTGAGGATTAAGGTCCAAGCTAAAACTTCCACCATGATGCATGGCTATGGTTGGCGGCCCAATGTTCTTCTCTAACAATATGCATATTAATTCAACCCACGGTAAATCACCCTTACTTCAGACAAGACGAACATGCATAGCAACTCACATGATATTCAACAAAAGTGTGACAGTTGATGGCGTCCCCAGAAACATGGTTACCGCTCAGCAAGCAACTTATAAGAAATAAGATACATAAGCAACATATTCTTTAGCACAATAGTTTTTAGGCTACTTTCCCATGAGCTATGTATTGCATGGTTAGTTTGCTTAGTACAGGTGGAGGTTAGCAGAAAGACTGGGAGCGACCAACTAAGAGAGCAATGACGGTCATAATCATGCAGAGCAACAAAGCAATATTGAATCAGGCATGGTAGTTATATCGCTACTTAGAAATAAAAGATCATCAAGGCTTGACAGACTTTCTTTACAGTCTTAAATATGCGTGAGCATACGCCAAGTCAATCAAAATAAATTCTCGAAGGAAGATATTACTAAACCATACCATATCATAGGCAAACAAATCAAGTTGGTACTACAATAACACATTGGGAACCCCCCAGCTATTTGAGATTAACCAAAAGAAAACCTGAACTACTAAGCACCATCATGAAAGTAGCATCTTTATCATAGACACATTAACCAATGCAACGGAAGCAAACTCTCTTAATAAGGTGAGCATGGTAATTAAAGAGAGTTCAAGCAACCAACTAAACAAAAGCTCTTGGAAAGATAAGCATGAATACTAAGAGCAGAGTACGATAGTAGCTATTAAAGGACAAAGAACACACACAGCATAGATAGACATGAAAATTCTATGTCATGTTCTAGGTAGAAGTAGAGCGTGTTTCTCTCCCACATAAAGGAATGCTGGGTTCCGACTTGTTATGAAAAACTAAAAAGAAAACTAAAAGCAAGACGCTCAAGCATAGCACATAACACATGAAGTGATAAAAATATAGCGGAACGAAAGACGAACTGATAATGTTGATGGAGAAGGGGATGCACGGGGGCATCCCCAAGCTTAGACGCTTGAGTCTCCTTGAATATTTCTTGGGGGTGCACGGGGGCATCCCCAAGCTTGAGCGCTTGACACTCCTGAATCTTTTTATCATCTTCCCTCGCACACTTGAAAACTCCCTTCATACATAACTCATCACAATCTGATTAGCAAGGTTAGTACCCTTAATAAAATAATTATACCTTGCTGGAAATAAGGATATTCTTGAAGTTCTACTGTTTATCAAGATTGCCAAAAGGTTTTTGCAAAGAAAAAACAAGTTCTTAATTTGCAAAGTGAAGGTAAGGCAAAACAGGGCAGAATCTGTGAAAAACAGAACAGCAGGCAGTAATTGATCTGTTCGGGATACTTCTGCAACTCAAATCAAAAATCTCAGAACTGACGCACGAAAGACAATTATATAGAGAACTCTGTTGAAAAAATTCAGACCAAAAATATGATATGGTGATTTTATACGAATTTTTCTATCCAAGGACAGAATCTGTTTCCTGGATAGCACCTCACAACTTTTGAACTATCTAGCAATCAGAGGCTATACTTGGCACAAATATGAAAAGCAAAGATACAATGATGATGCTACAGCAGTAAACAACATCAAGACACAACAAAAGAAAAAGATTTATTCATGTGGGCTGCCTCCCAAAAGCGCTTTCTTTTATGCCTTTAAGCTAGGCATAATGCATATATCAAGTTTTATCAAGAGTAAAAGAATAGCTAGCCCGTACAACGGACTCAAAAGGTAACTTGACCTTCTTACGAGGGAAGTGTTCCATCCCTTTCTTGAGAGGAAACTGAAATTTTATATTACCCTCTTTCATGTCAATGATAGCACCAACGGTGCGCAAAAAGGGACGTCCCAAAATAATTGGACAAGAAGGATGACATTCAATATCCATAATAGTAAAATCAACGGGCACATAATTATCATTGACAACAATAAGAACATCGTCGATCCTCGCCAAAGGTTTCTTTATGGAAGTATCAACGAGACGAACACCAAAAGAACAAGAATCATAAGGTTTCAATTTAAGCATATCATATATCCTTTTGGGCATAACAGAGGTACTAGCACCAACATCACATAATGCATAACAAGAGAAGTCATTCAAATTAATTTTTATCATAGGATCCCAACCATCTTCTAGCTTTCTAGGTATGGAGGCTTCTACTCTAAGTTTCTCCTCCCTAGCTTTGATGAGAGCATTAGTGATATGCTCTGTGAAGGCAAGGTTAAGCGTGCTAGTGCGGGGATCTCTAGACATCTTGTGAAGGAAATCAATAACTTCGGTAAGAGTGCAATTATCAAAATAAGGTCACGAGCATCAAGTAAAGTGGTAGTGGTGTCCTTAAGGTTCACTTGTTTGGTAGTTTCTATAGTCATAGCATCACCATTAATAGGTCCATTGGGACCAGGAGTACATTGGGTGCTAAGAGTGTGAACATCCTCAATAACTTGGATAGTAGCTACAGTGTGGTGGGTAGGAAGGCTCTTAATTCTTTCCTCTTCCTCCCTTTCTCTAGCCCATCTTTCTTTAAGCTTAGCCATCATCCTAATATTTTCATTAATTTGCACTTGAGTGGCATTAATAGGGATGACTTCCCTCTCCCTAAGAGGAGAAGTTTCAATTTTTAGCAATTTTACCTCATTGGCTAAGTGGTCTACCTTAAAAGAAAGATCATCTAGTTTATGTAGTTTCTCTTCTACATTCTTATTAAAAGCTTTTTGGGTAGTGATGAAATCTCTAAGCATGGTCTCTATTTCAGTATTGGAGTTCTTGGTACTAGGATAAGCATTGTTGTTCCCATAAGAGTTAGAGGGGAACGGTCTAGAATTGTTACCAAAGTTACTCCTATAAGCATTGTTGTTGAAATTATTTCTAGAGATAAAGTTCACATCTACTTGTTCTCGAGCAATCAAAGAATTTAAAGGAACATCACGAGGATCAACAGTAGATTGCTTCGAAAGTAGAGACATGATCAAGTCAACTTTTTCATTGAGGGAGGAAATCTCCTCAACAGGGTTTACCTTCCTACCTGTTGGAGCGCGTTCGGTGTGCCATATGGAATAGTTAGTCATCATCTCATCGAGAAGCTTTGTGGCAGCACCAAGTGTAGTTGACATAAAAGTTCCTCCCGCGGCCGAGTCTAACAAGTTTCGCGAGGTAAAGTTCAAGCCTGCATAAAAAGTTTGGATAACCATCCAAGTAGTCAAACCGTGAGTAGGGCAGTTCTTGATAAGAGATTTCATACGTTCCCAAGCTTGGGAAACGTGTTCATTATCCAATTGTTTAAAATTCATTATGTTACTTCTAAGTTGGATAATTTTAGCAGGTGGATAGTATTTCCCAATAAAAGCATCTTTGCACTTGTCCCAAGGATCTATGCTATTTCTAGGCAAAGACTGAAACCAAATTTTAGCTCCTCCTCTCAAAGAGAAAGGAAAAAGCTTAAGCTTAACAATATTACCATCTATTTCTTGGTACTTTTGCATATCACAAAGTTCAACAAAGTTGTTCAAGTGTAAAGCAGCATCATCTCCAGCACCGGAGAATTGCTCTCTCATAACTAAGTTCAGTAAAGCAGGTTTAATTTCATATGAAGGTGCTGAAGTGGCAGGTGTAGTGATAGGTGTGCTGATAAAGTCATCGTTGTTGTGACTAGTGAAGTCACACAACTTGGTGTTCTCGGTGGAACCCATAGTAGCAAGCAAGCAAGATAACTATTTTTGTGATTTTCGATAAAAGGAACTAAAGCAAAAATGAAAGGTAAACTAACAAGACTAAAAAGCATAGGTAAAAGATAGCATGCAACTCCCCTATCCTGAAGAGTGGAGTCCCCGGCAACGGCGCCAGAAAATACTCCTTGATGGGCCTCGAACCCCTCGTTGGTTACCCCAAGGGGAAGGTGTAAGATGCAGTAAGTAGAAGTGTTTTCCCCTAGCAAAGATGCCAAGGATCGATTCCCCAGAGACTCCTAGGGTCAACAAGTAGGTGTCAATTGCTACGGCGCCAGATTAGTAGCAATCAACGTGGACCTGCACACAGATACAAATAACTTTGCTCCCAACGAGTACAGAGAGGTTGTCAATCTCTCCGGCCTTGTAGTTCACAAAGGATTAAAAGCAATGATAGTAGTGATAGATAGTTTTTGCAATAGTAAGTAATAACGGAAAGTAAATAGTGGATGTGATCAATGATGGTAATATGGACCGGATACTCATGATGTTCACTAGTGATGTCTCTCTCCCAAAAGACGATAAAACAGCTATGTGAGGTAAACAAATTACAGCTGGGCAATTGACAGGACCATGAACGCAAACCAATGCTGACTACATTGCAAGAAAGGTTGAGGTTCAAAGCATGGGCGGTACGCCAAAGTAAGTAGACCAAAATCCATCAATATCTACTACTAATCATCCACATTGAGATATCTATCCAGAACATCTCGCTGGTATTAAGTTGCGAGTCCCACCCATAGTGTAAACTCAATACAACAGACAACTGCATTAAAAGAACTTTGTGTAAAGTAAACAATCCTTGCACCCGCGGGCACAAGCACCATTGTTTTCCACCTTGTGGCAATAGCACATCCCCTAGACTCATGTTTCTGTCACTCAAGCTAGTCATCGAGGGGCATGAACCCACAATCAAGCATAACGTTCCCTCTTGGAGTCACTACCTACTACTCGGCCAAAGCAATAAATAACAACGGAGAACATGCAATAATTACTTATGAACTAAAATATAAAAGAGGTGAATCAAATATATTACTCAAGATCAATCTGAACATAATCTCATAATCCATCGGATCCCAGCAAACTCAACATAGCAACAGCATAAGGATTACATAGGTGCCTCGATCATGTAGGGTAGCTCACAAGGACTAATTAGTGAAGCACAAGAACGGGAGGAGAACATCACATAGCTACTGGTCATGGACTCATGGTCCAAGGGAGAATACTCACGAGTCATCCGGGAGGCGTCCATGGTGGTGGAGAAGCTCCCGGTGGTGATCCTCCCCTCCGACAGGGAGCCGGGAAGAGTTCTCCTGGTGCTCCCGATCTTGGAAGCGGCGGCGGCGGCGAAACAGAGATGGGATCGCGAAAAGAGTTCTGTTCTGAGGGTTTCGGAGGTCCCTCTAAATATATGCCAAAGGGGGGCACCGGACGGGCTTTGGGGGGCCCAGGTGCCCCCCCGGCGCGGCCCAGGGGGGGCGCGCCGCCAGGGCGCCTGGAGCCCTGGTGCCCCCCCCCAGGCTGCCCTTCGGACGCAGTGTTGTTTCCGGATCGCAGATTTTTTATATAATTTTTCTGGATTTTTCTGGGCAGTTCTCGAAACGTGAAAACCTGAAATACAAAAACAGCCGAAAACAGAAACTGGCACTGGGGTGCACTGGATTAGTGAGTTAGTCCAAATATGATCAAAAGTGTATGGAAGTGCATGAATATCATAGCAATATCACCCAAAAGTGGCATGGAGTAAGCAGAAATTATAGATACGTTTTGGACGTATCAATGAATAGTAGTAGGTGGATCCTGGAGGAAGTTGATGGTGGATGAACAGTAGCCCATGGAGGCTGGAGCGAGGGAGTGGATGGTGGATGAAAAGTAGCCCGTGGAGTCCCGGTTTGCGGTACGTGATACGTCTCCAATGTATCTACTTTTCCAAACACTTTTGCCCTTGTTTTGGACTCTAACTTGCATTATTTGACTGGAACTAACCCGGACTGACGCTGTTTTCAGCAGAATTGCCATGGTGTTGTTTTGGTGCAGAAATAATAAGTTCTCGGAATGACCTGAAAATCCACGGAGAATTGTTTTGAAAAATATAAAAAATATCTGCGGAAAGATCTACGTCAGGGGGGCCACACCCTGTCCACGAGGGTGGAGGGCGCACCCCTCCCCCTTGGCGAGCCCCCCTGCCTCATGGGCCCTCTGCTGCTCCACCGATGTACCCCCGGACTCCATATATTCACTTTCGGGGAGAAAAAAACAGAGAGGAAAAATTATCGCGTTTTACGATACGGAGCCGCCGCCAAGACCTAATCTCTCTCGGGAGGGCTGGTCTGGAGTCCGTTCGGGGCTCCGGAGAGTGGAGATCGTCGCCATCGTCATAATCAACCTTCCTCCATCACCAATTCCATGATGCTCACCGCCGTGCGTGAGTAATTCCATCGTAGGCTTGCTGGACGGTGATGGGTTGGATGAGATTTACCATGTAATCGAGTAAGTTTTGTTAGGGTTTGATCCCTAGTATCAACTATGTTCTAAGATTGATGTTGCTATGAATTTGCCATGCTTAATGCTTGTCACTAGGGCCCGAGTGCCATGATTTCAGATCTGAACCTATTATGTTTACATGAATATATGTGTGTTATTGATCCTATCTTGCAAGTCTATAGTCACCTACTATGTATTATGATCCGGCAACCCCGAAGTGACAACAATCGGGACCACTCCCGGTGATGATCGTAGTTTGAGGAGTTCATGTATTCACTATGTGTTAATGCTTTGGTCCGGTACTCTATTAAAAGGAGGCCTTAATATCCCTTAGTTTCCACTAGGACCACGCTGCCATGGGAGGGTAGGACAAAAGATGTCATGCATGTTCTTTTCCATAAGCACGTACGACTATATTAGGAATACATGCCTACATTACATTGATGAACTAAGCTAGTTACGTGTCATCCTAGGTTATAACTTTTACATGATAAATCGCATCTGACATAATTCCCCATCACCAATCTAATGCCTACGAGCTTTTCACATATTGCTTGTTTCTTATTTACTTTACCGCTGCTACTGTTACAAAAACTACAAAAACACTAACGTTACTTTTATTGCTGCTAACACTATCTACATATTACTTTGCTACTAAACTATCTTGCTGCAGATACTAAGTTTCCAGGTGTGGTTGAATTAACAACTCAGCTGCTAATACTTAAGACTATTCTTTGGCTCCCCTTGTGTCGAATCAATAAATTTGGGTTGAATATTTTACCCTCGAAAATTGTTGTGATCCCCTACACTTGTGGGTTATCAGTACGCCACACCCCTCCTGATGAACAGGACCCCCATTTCGACCGTAGGAGGTCGAAGAGAAGTCTGTTTCCTCCGTTTTGTGGTACGCAACACCCCTCCCTATAAACAGGGCCCCGTTTCGACCGTAGGAGCTCGAGCACAAGTCTGTTTCCTCCATTCTGCGGTACACTAGACCCTTCCAGATGAACATGACCCCATTTTGACCATACGCGGTCGAACAGAAGGCCGTTTTCCTCCATTTTGCGGTACGTCAGACCCCGTTCTGGCTGTTCCGTCCAAGCCAGTTGGCTCCCGTTGAACACGATGCGTTCTGACCCAGTAGCGTCACTTTCGATGAACAGGACGATGTTTCTCCGTTCCGACCCATTTGCTTGGCTGCCGATGAACAGGACGCCGTTGCTGCCGTCCGTTGCCTCTCTATGTACACGTGCCCTGGTCGTACGTATGCGCGAGTAGCTTGGAGTTCGAGACCCCACCCGTATGTACGTATGTGGCCGTATTTGTTAGCATATGGTTGTACGTACATGTACATGGTTTAGACCGGACTGCCTGAACTGCTACGTTGGGGGCTCTACTACTACATATGTCGCTGCTTGCTCGGCCATGGTTCATCGATGCAGAGAGACCGATCAACCAGTGTGTACGTACATGTTCGCGACCAGAATGACAACGCTACGTACGCTTCGACCAGGTGGGTCCCGACTGTTAGGGAGGATAAGGAGGCACTTCCTTACGTGTGAAGTTATTGATGGTGGGTCCCGGTGGTCAGGGGGAAGAATCATTTTTTTACCCATAATCTGGACGCACTTCCTTGTGTGCGAAGATGTAGCTGGTGGGTCCAAGCTGTCACAGGGGAAACATTTTTTCGAGGCCCTTTCAGTAGGTCCCGCTGTCAGGTGGAGGAATCATTATTTTGCGCGTAATAAGGAGGCACTTCCTTGCTACAGCCATGAACCCAGCTGTCAGCCTCTCCACGTACAGTCCTCTTCTGATGGAAGTCTTCGCTTAACCACGTTGACCACGCTGCGCCGAGAGCACCAAGGCGATGGACGACGGTGAGGCCTAAGATAGGAATGATCTACAGTCGTGGAACAAGGGGCACTAGAGTCCCTGGCGCAGGGGAGAACAAGGGACTGGTTCGCTGCCTTAGCTAGAGAATAACAGAAGGTGTGGGTGAGTACAAGTATGACCTGGCCACCGCTAGGAGTAGGGTGGGGCGGCAATGCCTGTGCGGCAGCACAGCCGGCGACAGGAGGCAGATGCAGGCGCTCCAGCCGGCGATGGTTTTGGCGGCTGGAGCAAGAGCAACTAGATTAGAGATTGAAGAAGCAGGATCGTTGTTGGATGTCAATACAACGACTACAGATGTCAAAATAATTTGTTGACTTTTTGTTTTAGACCATGAAATTGTTTTGTTCACTAAATGGACAACACCTTGCGCATGCTTCATCTACTGGGCCAACAATGTCAGCTTTGAAAGTTGTGGCAGAATGCAGTCCATTTACTTAGGTTTTGTAGACCGTTTCATTTTGTTTGCCAATACATCTATTTCTGGGGCTTTGACTCGAAAAATAATCTAGTTCCTGGGCTGGGTAAAAATAATAATAGCCGATTTTTGACAAATCAAGATATTCAGGTATAATACAATAAAATAATATTTATTTCAATACACCTATTTACAAGCCATTTTATTTTTGTAGAAATTGACCATTTTCTAGGATGGGTGAAAAAACAATGAAGGTCTAGACTGAGCATTTCATTTAAAAAATAATATTGAGTTACAATATTATTTAAAAATTAAGTTGGGCTTGGTAATCTTAATATATATAAAATGAACTGGCATGTTCTTTTTACTAAAAGAAACAAAGGCTAGGCTGCTCTTATTTAAAGATATTGTGTACAATTGTTGGCCCAGTTGCATTGCAGATGTTCAACAAAAATGGCCTGTGCGGTACAATACAACTTTACATGGCTAGTCAGCCCACATTCAACGACGCCTGAAATGGCCCAAACAAGGCTTCTGTACATCCTTTTGATGTTACTGAGCTCAATTAATAACTTAAGTAAAAAGTTAGAGCACAGTGGAACCTAATTAAAAGCTATCACGAGTGAAGAAATAATTCACCGGGTCCCACTTGTGTGTGTGTGTGCGCGCGCGTGTGTGTGCGTGTGCTCATCAATACATCTTTCAGCCATATGCATTGTCAATGCTCAGTAAAAACTTATATAGTTTACATAATCATATGGTACATCATAGCACAGTGAACTTTCATACAAAGATTTCACGTAGGCGGCACAATCAGGGTGTACGCAGTGGATCATTACAAGTAGGGCTATGTTGAAACCAGCGAACTCGTACATAATGGTTCATCGTCTTTATCAATGACGGTGAAATATATTGAATGTTGTGCAAAGAAGTAAACATACAATACAATAAGTTATGCTAGCACATTAAGTTGACGTACACCCTTTCAAAAAAAAAGTAAAGGTACAAAAATTAAACACGTCACAATCAAATGTACTGGCACATCAGTGCTTCGCACCGATAGCTT
Source organism: Secale cereale (assembly GCA_902687465.1). Taxonomy (NCBI): domain Eukaryota; kingdom Viridiplantae; phylum Streptophyta; class Magnoliopsida; order Poales; family Poaceae; genus Secale; species Secale cereale. Next base: position 74,657,230 of record LR738709.1, read on the forward strand.
GGATTTAACTATTATCGGAGAGTATTCAGTTGTTACCTCAAATTAGAGCACATCGAGGCAGCCAGTCCTGCCTCTTCTCCCAAACAAGCAGTGGCCTCCGCCGCGTGATGGAGTAGGCCCTGTGCCATCCATCGTTCTGAGCAACACAAGGAAAGTCCGACGTTGACTCCTGTAATGGATGTCGTCGACGGACCCTGGCACCAGCGGCGGCAGCAGGACTTCGATTCATGGAATGACCACTTCTTCGACATGCACAAACACACGATACAGGTACATACCTAATGTGGTCCACGGCGGCCTTGGTGACGATGAATAGTACAACCCCGGTTCCTGCACCGGTATCTCAACACCAATCACCTTTGGTATGGTGGACGGCTTCTTCATCCATCCCATAACCATCAGAGCCCAGCTATCTGGAGGAACAAACATACTTACAAGCTCACCTTCAAGGTCGTTGATAAGCTCATTCATGGACTCGTTGTTCCAAGCACGTCGAGGCATACCATGAAAGGTAAGCTTTGTTAAAAACTCAAGCTCAGAGGGCACACGAGCCCCATCCTGGGGGCCCCTAATCAAAGCTCACCAGCGCGAGATCGCAGAACAAACGCTGAGACGATTCGAACACACGACTGCAGTCAAAAGTAGTCTGGAACTTGACGAAGAAATCAGCCTATGGCGGACAGAATTCCATGAGCAAGTAAATTACTTGTATGCCGTGCGCAATACCAAGAGCTTTCACAAGGTTGTCCGGCGAGACGGGAGGCCGGTCGCCTTTGATGGTTACCATCAGCACTTTGCTGGCAAACTAGTCGTCAAGCTTTGACCGACGACATGATAGTGCGCTTGAGTACAGGGAGTACAGGGAGTACAGGAGGGGATTTGGGGGAACTGGAGTAGGAATCAAGATTCTAGAGGTCGTGGAGGGGTGGGAGATCGGGGATGAAAAGGTAGCATGAATTTCAATTATGCGCCAATATGCTCTCGGGGCGCAAGCGCATAAAAACACCGGTGGCGCCCACATGTCGGCCTAAGAGTCCTTTTTCTTTCATTTCTTGAGCGCCCAGCCTGAGAGGCATAATTGAGTTGTATGGCATTGCGTTACTAGTCGGCCCATGTTCATCGACACCTCACTCGCCCAAACAAGCGTACATCATCAAAAAGACACTGAGCTAAACTTATTTAACTTTAAAAATAGAGATATCCTTTCTGGAGAATGTTGATGCCCTCATTTAGCCCACCAGCAGTTCGAGACAATAAATAGTTTGAAACAACGATATGTACAAAATTCAAACACTAATTAGTGACTCCTACTGAGTACGGACATAAACAGCAAGACGTGATACTTCATAAGAAGTCTTGCTACACCACCAAAATGCACCCATTTGTGGTGCTCAGACTCTCGTGATCTAGACGAGAATGACATTCTTAATAGACGTAACTACGATTACATATATAGTAAGAGTGACATAGATCAGGATTACCAAATGACAAGGAGTATGCATAACAAAAGAGAGAATTACCCATACGGAACAAGCAGCAAAGAAACAAGTCAGTCGAAGAGGGATGATCCAACACCATCATAATTTGCAGCCCCGCTTCAGCCTCCAGTGATTCGGAGACACCAGAACTCCACCCACTAGTAGAAAAAGGGTCAAATGTAGAGCTAATTAGTCCCGGTTTGCAACTGAACCGGCACTAATGGGACCATTAGTGCCGGTTCCAGAGGCTAGGCCGGCGGCAATCATTAGTACCAGTTCGTGGTGAACATTTAGTACCGGTTATTGGCACGAACCGGTACTAAAGAGGCTGTTGCAGGTTGTGGTTAGGCTGGGGGCCCACCAGAACCTTTAGTACCGGTTCGTGCCAGGAACCGATACAAAAGGGTTCTACTCACTTCGATCTATAGCGCTTTTTTAGTCCCACCTCGCTCGTCTAACACAGATTTTACCACCTTAAATATGTTATTTCTCAAACTATCACAACCACTTGGTCTTCATTGAACTCTATGTGTAGGATTTGTGGTTGCAATAGGAGTCATCACCAGTTCCTAAACCGGTGAGGACTCCTATTGACAATTTAAATTGTACATAAAAAGATCAATGATGGTCAATGCATTTTTAACATCATTTCCGCTAGGCACCTTTAGTACCGGTTCATGGCATGAACCGGTACTAAAGTATCTTAGTAAGCTGATTTTTAGTCCCACCTCGCCAAGAGAGAGGCACTAGGAACGGTTTATAAGCCTTGAGTGCACAGACAATGTGGGAGAGGCGCAATGTTCACCTGCACGTTGCTTAGCTTCAAACCTTGAGGAATAGTGTAGACTACATAGAGCTATATATGTGAAGTGCTTTTTACACTCTTCCGAATGGCTTGAAGCTAATTAACGAGCATTGCGCCTCTTTCTGCACTCCAGACTTTTTGTGTGTTCAAAATGCACTATTCAAATCCAAATCATCAATTATCAGCCCTTTCTGAATTCATTTGGTATTTTTCATTCATTCACTGATTTGTTTTGAGAGAGCTAAATGACCGTGAAATTGAAAAGCACTACAAATTGAACTCTGAAAAGGTTGAAACTTGGCATGGTATCATCATTTCACCCACATGGCATGTGCAAAAAAGTAGAGAGGGTCACGGCGAAAACTGGATGCACTTCGTGTACAAAATGGACAATCTCTTTCGAGGTATCAGGGTTTAGGACGAAACCTCATATGATACAAAGGCATTGCATTTTTTTGAACTCCAGAGTTTTTGTGTGTTCAAAATGCACCATTCAAATCCACATCATCAATTATCAGCCCTTTCTGAATTCATTTGGTATTTTTCATTCATTTACTGATTTGTTTTGACAGAGCTAAATGACCGTGAAATTGAAAAGCAGTACAAATTGAACTCTGAAAAGGTTGAAACTTGGCATGGTATCATCATTTCACCCACATGGCATGTGCAAAAAAGTAGAGAGGGTCAC
>LR738709.1:74660389-74710070 GCA_902687465.1 Secale cereale
AGCAGTACAAATTGAACTCTGAAAAGCTTGAAACTTGGCATGGTATCATCATTTCACCCACATGGCATGTTCAAAAAAGTAGAGAGGGTCACGGCAATAACTGGATGCACTTTGTGTACAAAAAGGACAATCTCTTTTGAAGTATTAGGGTTTAGGACGAAAACTCATATGATACAATGGCATTGCATTTTTTTGAACTCCAGAGTTTTTGTGTGTTCAAAATGCACCATTCAAATCCACATCATCATCAATTATCAGCCCTTTCTGAATTCATTTGGAATTTTTCATTCATTTAATGATTTGTTTTGAGAGAGCTAAATGACCGTGAAATTGAAAAGCAGTACAAATTGAACTCTGAAAATGTTGAAACTTGGCATGGTATCATCATTTCACTCACCACTACTAGAAAAAAGCTCATTAGTGGCGCACCACTTTTGGGTATTAGTGGCGCACCTCTGGTGCGCCACTATTACCACGCCACTAGTAATGTGTATTAGTGGCGCACCAGAGGTGCGCCATTACTAATCCAGATATCAGTGGCGCACCACCTGGTGCGCCATTGATATCCCCCCGGGTGCGCCACTGATAATGTATAGGGGTGGCCTGCTGGTGCGCCACTACTAAGTATAAGGGTGCGCCACTGATATTTTTTCAGAATTTTTTTTTCAAATTTTATTCCAGAATTGCTACAGGTGCGCCACTGATATTGCTACAGGTGCGCCACTAGTAACAATTTTTTTTTCAAACTTTTTTCCAGAATTTTTTTTTCAATTTTTTTTTTCAATTTTGGCGGGAATTTTTTTCCTTAATCTCGGGTGACTATGGCTTAATCTCGGGTCAATATGGCTTAATCTCGGGTCAAATCGCACTCCGTGGTCAAACTTCCCGGAAGGTCACCCATCCTACACTACTCCAGCCCAAGCACGCTTAACTTCTGAGTTGTATCCAACCCCAGCACCAACTCACTTAGCAGGCACTTGTTGATATATCTATCATATCAATCCTATTAAACCTTGTTGATGTCTAGGAGTTTGTTCATGTTTATGAGTGTGATGAAATTTTGAAAAAATATTTCAAACTTCCCGGTCATTTTACATATCATATTTTGAAATTTTTTTAAAAAAACTATTTTTTAAAAAAAACCATTTTTTTCAAAAAAACTATTTTTTTTCAAAAAAACCATTTTTTCCCAAAAAAACATTTTTTCAAAAAAAAATATTTATTCCAAAAAAAATATTTATTCCAAAAAAAATAGTTTTTCAAAAAAAAAAATTTCAAAAAAAAATTAGAAATGTTAGTAGTGGCGTATCGTAGCAGAGGTGCGCCATTACTAGTTAAAACTAGTAATGGCGCACCTCTGCAACGGTGCGCCACTACTACCTTTGAAAAAAATTTTAAAAAATAAAATGTTAGTAGTGGTGCACCGTGTGGAGGTGCGCCATTACTAGTTCAAACTAGTAATGGCGCACCTCCGCACGGTGCGCCACTTTTTTTTTAAAAAAAATGTTAGTAGTGGCGCACCGTGTGGAGGTGCGCCATTACTAGTTTAACTAGTAATGGCGCACCTCCACACGGTGCGCCACTACTAACTTTGAATTTTTTTTTAAAAAAAAAAATGTTAGTAGTGGCGCAAGTAGTGGCGCACCGTGTGGAGGTGCGCCATTACTAGTTAAACTAGTAATGGCGCACCTCCACACGGTGCGCCACTAGTATGTCTGGGGAGGGGGGTGTGCACAGAACAAACTTACTAGTGGCGCACCACACACCAGGTGCGCCACTACTAAATAAATAGTAATGGCGCACCTGTTTATGGTGCGCCACTGCTATATAGCAGTGGCGCACCACATCCACGGTGCGCCACTAATAGTGATATTACGGATAGCCCTTTTTCTAGTAGTGCACATGGCATGTGCAATAAAATAGAGAGGGTCACGGCAAAAACTGGATGCACTTCGTGTACAAAATTGATAATCTCTTTCGAGGTATCACGGTTTAGGACGAAAACTCATATGTTACAAAGGCATTGCATTTTTTGAACTTTTTTGAACCCCAGACTTGTTGTGTGTTCAAAATGCACCATTCAAATCCACAGAATCAATTATCAACCCTTTCTGAATTCATTTGGTATTTTTCATTCATTTACTGATTTGTTTTTAGAGAGTTAAATGAGATATAAAATGTTTGTTAGATAAGATATAGAAATGTTAGTTAGATATAAAATTTTAGATATAGAAATGTTAGATAGAAATTTTAGATATATTTGCGGCAATGTTAGATAGATAAAATGTTTGTTAGATAAATTTTAGATACAGAAATTTTAATTAGATATAAAATGAAATACCATATAAAAAAATTGGTTCGCGCTACCCTATGGGCCTGCAAGGCCCTGGGCCTGTATTTGCAGGCCCATAAAGGCCCAGCAGACTCACAGGGCCGCGCGGCAAAGTTAGGCCCACAAGCCTGCAGTAGAGAGGAGCTCGAAGGAGCAGCCGCGGCCGGGTTTATAAACCAGTGCGGCTGCCCCTCGGCTAGCGAGGTGGGACTAAGCTTGCCGCACCGCACCTGCAGCGCACCACCTTTAGTACCGGGTCGTGGCACCAACCGGTACTAAAGGTGTGTCTTTAGTACCGGTTGGAGCCACCAACCGGTACTAAAGGGGTGCCCTTCATGCCGCTTGGTCTGGCCAAAACAGGCCTTTAGTACCGGTTGGTGGCTCCAACCGGTACTAAAGGTCCATCCTATATATACAACACTTCCGAATTTTCAGTTTTTCCTCCGTTCTGTTATGTTTCTTCCGCTCCGTCGACGCCGTCGCCGTCCATTGCGCGCTGCCCCAGTCCCCGTCCCCGTCCCCGTCGCCTCCCCCGTCGCCGTCGTGCGCCGCCCCCGTCCTCGTTCGCTGTCACCGCCCGCGTCGCCGGCCCCGTCCCCGTTCGCTGTCGCCACCCCCGTCGACGCCACCATCGCCGTCGCCGCCCCCGTCACCGTCGCCTCGACCTCGCCGTCGTCGTCGCCTCGACCTCGCCCGCGCGGTGAGGCCCTCTCCCCCAGCCCCTCGCACACACACACACGCGCGCGCGCACACACACACACGCTTTTTCTGTTTTTTAGAAATTTTAGTTTTAGCTAGATGAATTAGATTAATTTTAAACAGTATATAGAAATGTTAGAAATTTTAGAAATGTTAGTTTTAGCTAGATGAATTAGATTAACTTTCAAATTGTTAGATGATGATCAATTTTTTTTAGTTTCTTATAATTTTAGTTATAGAAATTTAGAATGTTATGTTTGCATATAGTATTAGTTATAAAAAAGTTAGAAATTTTTCTTTTTTTAGTTCTAGAAATATTATAAATGTTATACAAATGTTAGTTATATATATATAAATGTTATAATTTTTTTTCTGTTTCTTAGTTATAGAAATATTAGAAATGTTATAGAAATGTTAGTTATATAGCATTGTTAGAAATGTTATAGAAATGTTAGTTATATATCAATGTTAGAAATTTTAGTTATTAAAATCCAATCATTAAAAAATGTTACTTTTTGCGGGCATATAGCTAGTATTTGTTCTCGACGATGCCCGGCCCGCATCCTCGCCGTCGACCCGTCCGCGAGGACGTCCGGCTGACCCATGTCCGGGACTGGGCTCCGCCGGGCTGGCACTGGGAGGTGCTGCCTGGAGGGGCGCGCCGCTTGATGAGGAACCCGGCCCCGGGTCCCGTCGTCGACCATGATCTCGTTTGGTGGCGTTCGCGTGGGCCAGTTTTGGTGCGGAGGGAGCCGGCCCCGCCGGAGGTGGTACGTCGCCGTGTCAGGGAGGAGGACGAGCACGTCCATCGCTACATGGTTGCGTTAGAGGGCGGCAGGTTCTCCAATACCTGGCAGTTTCTTCAGGGATCTCACTTCAGCTATGATCCTGTGAGGGTTCCTTCTCTTTGGGTGTCCACCGCCCGCGCCGCAAGAACCGTGAGTGTCCTAGATTCTTCTGTAGTATTCGATCTATATTAGCTACCTAGCCAGTGATGTATTTGATATTATATATTATTCAAGACGATGTATGCGAGATTATATATTATTCGATACGATGTATTCGAGATTATATCTATTATTTGAGACGATGTAATTTGAATACTTAATTGTTTTATATTTCTGTTGGATTAGTTAAATAAAAGCTATGGCGGACAATACCGGCAAAGAGGGAGAACATACCCTGTTCGATATGATACGCCATCCTCACGGGCCAGATGATGATCAGAATGAAGAAGATTATGACGGCTCCGAATATCTAAACAACACCGGAGAGGGTGATATGATATTCGATCGCGACGACCGAATTGATGAAGTCATGAACTACGATGATGATGAAGAAAATGTTGATCTTGAAACAACAAAGACCAGCGAGGTATATATATATATTTATATTAGCAGGCACATCTGGTGATCTCACATGTTTTAAATGAGTTGAAGATATATTAACGAATCGATCTTTCTTCTTTCAGCCATCCGGATCGAGCAAATCTTCAGGCAAAGGACGAAATGAGGCCCGAACAAATTGTTGAAGGAGGGCGTAAAGTACAATATCGAGGCAATCAGACCTAATGGCGAACCATTAGCGCCTAAGAAGAGTGCGGACAAGTTCGTTCGTCAGTGCGGAGTTCTTGTGAAGGACCAACTCCCGATCTCCCTTCAAGAATAGAGAAAGCCAGCAAAGCCACGTGCAGATGTTACTTTTGTCGACGACAGACAAAAAAGTCTGCTTTGGGATACTCTCATGGAACATTTCACCCTACCAGATCATTTCACAGAAGAAGATCTGCAGAAAGTCAAGGACGCTGCTCTTATGAAGATGGCGGTTGCATTCAAGAACCACAAGAATCGTGAATGGGACAAGTACGTCAAGGGAGGAAGGAAGACTCCAGTATTTGAGGGAAATCTAGAGAAGCAAAGTGCTCATTGGGACGATTTCGTGAAGTTCAAGGATTCAGAGTTAGCTAAGGAACGGTCGATAATAAACAAGCAGAATGCCGGAAAAAAAGGATAAGTTCCATAAGCTGGGGCTAGGTGGCTACGCGGTGGCAATGCCTAAGTGGGATAAGTTTGAGAAAGGGATGGAGGATGCAGGTGTCACTCCGGTTACTAGGAGCTGGCCCCCAGGTGCAGGACTTCGTTCTATGTCCATGGGGGGAGTTGGATCCGAAGACAGGCAAAGTTTTGTTGAAGGCATGTCTGAATGGAGCCGACGAGGAGCTACTTGTTGCAATAGAAGAGGCTCGAACGGGAGCGTTCCAGCCCAACAAAGAGAACGATGAGCTTACGCGTGCCCTGGGAAATCCTGAACACCCGGGAAGAACACGAGGCAAGGGCGCTATGCCGTGGTTTGACGGGTTTTCGGACTAGAACACCGACTACAGAACCCATGCGAGAAGGAAGATTGCGGAGGAGAAGTAGAGGAAGCTGGACATTGAACGCCTTCAAGGCCTAGAATCAAAGCACGCGGACTTGGCAGACAAATTCCAGCGGCAGCAGCAGCAGATCGACTCACTTAGCCAGCAAAGGGGGTCTCAGCAGCTACAACAGCTAGCGGATGATCCAGCATTGCATACCACTGGCCCATCCATGCCGAGAAGCAGCGTGGGTTCCGCCCCGGGCGACGCAATGCTGGATAGATACCCCGTGGATGACATCATTGAGAACACTAACTGCGAGCTACACTTCAAAATGAAGAACATATCCATGAAGGTGGCGGACGCCCTTGCTTTTACAAAACCCCCCGAGGCAACCTTCCATTGCAACCCGATTCCAGCAGGCTATGCTCGTGTCATGGTTGATGAGGTGGTGGACCAATATTCGGGGCTAGAGCTTGACATTTCTGGAGGTGACGACGAGCACACACTCGGAGAGGCCAAACATCGTATCATCCTATGGATAAAGGATTGCATCATCTTTCAAAGGCCACCGACACCGCGTCAGCCGACTCCTCGTCGAAGTCCGCCACCGAGTCAGCAGACTCCCCCTCCTGTAAGTCCACCAACGCGTCAGGCCACTCCTCCTCCTCCAAGTCCGGCAAAGCGTCAAGCCACTCCTCCTCCAAGTCCGACACAGCGTCAGACGTCCACTCCTCCTGCAAGTCCGGCACAACTTCAGGGCACTCCCCCTCCAAGTCCAGCACTGCTTCAGGCCACTCCTCCTCGTCCAACTCAGCCCCGTCAGCCGTCTCCGCCGCCTCAGCAATCGCAGAAGAGACACCCCGCAGCTATGGTGCGTAGCGGTACGGGTCGAGGCAGTACAAGAAGTACAGGTGGAGGCAAGTGAACTAAATATGGTCCAAGCCTCACTGATCCTCCTCAGAGGGCTTACGACAGGACGGAGGAGCAAACCAATGCCATAGTGCGGTCAGAAGTGGACGACCATTTTGGACCGAAACCGCCACCGCCGCCAACGGAGAAAGTGCCTGAGGAAAAGATTGACCACTTCGTTCGTATGGCTCAACCACCAGCTCCCGAGCCTCTTGACACAGACTATGAGCGCTAGATCAGGAAGTTAAATCGAGCACGTCTACAGAAGGAGGCGAGCTCGAGCTCGAGCAAACAACAAGCAGCTGTCAAAAAATGCGGGAAAACCATTCCCCAGCTGGGAGAACAGGCGGCGCAATCGATCCCCTCGCTTGTTGTGCCAACAACACGTGAGAGTACGCGCGCCCAATATTATTGTGGGCAAAGAGTTTACGTTCCCGGGGACGGCAATGTGGTAATAACCGAGGAGCATATAAAGCAGGCTGAAATTCTCAACATCACTGTTGGACAACTCCTCGAGATCGAGCCCATGCCTGTGCTTACAGAGGAGGAAATAAAACAGAAATATGTTCGGGGCGAACCTTTGGTCAAGCCAGACGAGGTCAAGAAGCTCACAACTAGAATGTATGAATTGAATCAATGGTACAGGCCATTACCAAGAGTTCCAATCGAGTGTCCCTCATGGTGAAAGTCAAGAAGGATCATTACTACCATGAGAACGATGTGTCCATTGACTATAATGAACTGTTTCAGTTATACAATCAAGACGCACTCGACAAATCTATCGTCAGTTGCTATTGTCTGTAAGTGATTTCTTTCTGTAATTTAAGTCTCAAGCTAGCTATAGTGATCCTTTTGATCAATCATTACCTGTAATTATCCTCACTATATTCATTTCTGTGGTATTATGCAGGATGAAGATGTATGAAATGAAAAAAGCTGGACTCTATGGCATTGGGTTCATTGACCCAAACACCGGTAATGAATTGTAACACCCCAAAAATTTAATTACTTTTTATTAAATAAAATTTGGCTAGAAATAAAATTTTGAATTATATTAGGTTCTTTAATCATTTTTAAGCCTTTTCTATACCTGTCCTTCAAAAATCTTCTCTTCATATAGTAAAATTTTTGGAAATAATTTTGTGGGCTCTGGTTGTATCTTGGGTTATTTCATTATTTGTTTGATAACATTAGAAATTATTTTCATAATAAAATTTTGCCTTAGAAAATTCTTTTAATAGCTTTTGCAGTGTTTTAAAATCCTTCTGTTGCACTACAACTATTATAGATAATTCTCTAATAATTCCACCATAATTCTGAGAGGTCTTTTGATGCCTATATATCACTTTGGTGCAAAAACCCAACTTGATGTTTTGCAAAATTTGAGTGAATCATCCTCTTTTTCATTTCTGTCCATTTTCTAGGTTTCTACTGCAACCCCATTTTTCCTTGCTCTAAAATCTTTGATACTTGTCCATATCCTAGTCCTTCCTATTAAACCCTTAAGTCCTGAAGATCAGCTCCATTGGAATTTTCTAAGTCCACCAAAAAACCCTCTGAATATTCAGTCCAGAACTGAATTTCTACAAAACTTGCACTAGCAAGTATTTCCTTTTCCCAAACTAACTCCACCATCATCTCTGTCATCCAATGAGACATCATACTGCCAAGTTGCACATCCAACAAGATCACCTAGGTCCCCCTGGTATTCTGTCAAACACCTTGCAGGCATGACAGAATTTGGCATCCATTTTGAACTCTGTGTGCCATTGGATCCTATGGCTAAGATAACTTGTCCATCATCATCACCACCCACACTAGCACCATTCTGTTAGTTATGAACTTGTTTGGGACCCTGTGGGTGCCATTAGCATTTTGCCGAACACCCTAGGCGCGTGCGCAGAGCGTGCCCAGAGCGCGCCTATGACCGCACTGGCACCGCGCCCCTACCGCTCTGCTGCCCCCCCCCCCTCTCACCCTAATCTTCCCCTGGATCAGCTCGACCACCCCGAAGCTCGCCGACACCTCCGTTTGTCCTCTAGCACCGTCCACGCCGACCGGAGCCGCCGCCCGACGAACCCAGCTCCGCCACGTCTCTGCCGAGACGCGTGGCTCAGCTCTGAGCCAGCCAACGCACCTCGCCTTAATGGCGGACGGCCACTGTCTCCACCGGCCTCCCCCTGGCATTAAGATGGACGGCCGCCGTCCCCACAGAACTCCACCGGCCTCACCTGCCTCACCCGCCGCCGTAAATGGCCGCCGCCTCTGTCCGCCCGTGGACGGCGCCGTCCAAGTTACCTGGCACCTCCCCGAGCCAGCCAGCTCACCCACTGGACGGTGGCTTCCCTCAGTAGCTTGCCACGTCGCGCCGCCCTCCCCGCAACCACCTCGCCGGCGCAGTAATGGCGTTGCCACCGTGTCCGCGTTCGGGAAGCCGCGGCATGGCCTCTCCCCGCCTATAAAAGGGGCCCCGAGCACCCGGCTCCTCATCTCCACCTCTCCCCTCCTCCAGCAAACCACCCCAAGCCCCCTCCGTCCATCACTACCGCTCCCCACTCCTCTAGAATCTCCCCCGTGCACCCAATCGACCAGACGAGGTCATCCCTTCCGTCTTAGGCAGCCACTGCCGCCGCCTTATCCACGGAGCTTCCCACCCCTCCAGTGCCTCCCCCTCCCTACTATCTACACCAATGGCCTCCTGGAGCATCCACGAACCCGTCCCCATCTTCAATTCCACTGGAGTTGCACCATAGCCGGAGTTCCCCTTTCGTCCGACGGCGCCGTCCGCCGAGGACCTCGTCGCCGGCAACTCCGTCCATCCCAGCTACCACGAAGAGCACCGGACGAACCGCCTCCCCCTCCTGAACACAACGGTGCCCTCGGCTCCTCAAACGGCGCCACCGTTCGCCGGCGAGCTCCGCCGGAGCGCCGCCCCTGCTCTGCCGCGAGAAGACGCGCGCGTGGGCCTGGTCAAACCTGACCAGTGGGCCAGGCGGGCCCACTGTCAGTGACCACAGGCCGCGCCAGCTCGGCGTAAGTGGAGGCGTACTCCGCTAATACGCCTTCGACGTCGACGCGTCCACACTGCCGAAGCAACTGGGCTCGGCCCAGTGGCGCGCTCGGCTAAGTCGCGCTCAGGGCGCCTCTCTGCCTTTCTCTTTTTCTTTTATCAGTAGTTCTCCATTATTTCCACAGCAATCACTTTGCATCCAAATTTAATAATTCAAATTTATTTAGACTCCTAAAATCATGCTCTACTTATCTAAATTAAGTGAATATTTTTACTGTGCATGGTTTCTGTTTAATGAATTTAATATTGCTTCTAATCATATTTTTCCATCTTAGTAATTCCATAACTAATTCATATGAACTCTAAATAAATTAATTCTTTTTCTGATATTCCTTAAATATCCTCTAGTTTATTTTAGTATTTATTTCAAAAATATTTGAGATACTTTTTAGTGCTGTTTTTGAATTATGTGGTGATTTAGATATTTTTGAAAATAGGAAATGAAGGGGAGATGAATATTTTCAAACTTTTGGAGTGCACCCAATATTGCTCCATGTTCAAGGCAAGCATCTTGACCACTTGATATAGTGAATGTTTGCTAGAATATTTGATGCATGGTTTGTTAGTTCTTAATAAGAATTTCATATGAGTAGAAATATTTCATGCATGCATGTTCATATAATTATTTTCTCTTGCATGTATTTTGCAACATGCATAGTTTGTGAGTATCCAGGAGTGTGCTCCTGTTTTGGACGTGCCGGTGGGCACGGGCCCTTTTTGACACGGTGGTGTCACGAGATATTTGTGGAAGCAGGCAAGGGTTGTGGCCCTGTCCTGGTGATACTGTGAAAGAATGTTTTGTTGTGCTAATCACTGCAGGGAACATAAGCCTCCTGAGTCGACCATAGATCGAGTCTTGTTCCGGTAACCCCCATACTTGTTTCGTGCTACCACTTGTCCCTGCCTCGGGTAAGGTATGGTTTAGTAAGTTGTTAACCCCTTTTCATGCACACCGTACAGAGGGCCACGATGAGGGTTTCCATTGGCCATGGACTAAATCCTGTCATCGGGTCAGGGAGCATGGGTGTTTCCGGCTGTCGTGATGCCGAGAGGGAGTGTACCCTTGTAATCCGCGCGTATAAATAGTGATCCCATGCTTTTGGAGGTTGTAGCCTCCCCGACTTAGAGTTTTTCTGGAACGATGCTTTGGGTGATTCCTGGCATCTGGACGGATTTTCTGGTGTGTGCTGGTCAGGCGTGTTTTCAACCCAAAGACCATAATGGGAATTAGTCAGTGCCACGATACTGACTAAAGAAATCCTATACTTGTGGGTAAAGAGTACACTCTCTGCAGAGTCATATCTATTCGAATAGCCGTGTCCGCGGTTAAGGACTATAGTCTGGGTTGGTCAAGTGTCGGTCTCAGAGTCGGTCTCCGGAGGAAATATTTAAAAATTGAGCATGGTTATTTTGCAGGATAATTATCGTTGCTACTGGTGTTACCATTAGTATATTTGATGATATGATTATATTTGTGAACTAACCCCCTGCTCTTATTTTACTTTCCAGAGTGTCTCAGGGGCTGGCTAGTCTACCCCGGACATTCGTTTTTATTTTCAAGCCCTTTTGTGGCGTCCCTCGAGTGTCAGGCGGTTTATCATGCCACTACTCTTGTGGATACCCGACTGGCATTTCTTTTCAAGTCCTTTCGTGGCGTTGCCTGAGTTCTCGGATGGTATCGTCCGATTTCTCTTTTAGACACCCGACTGGCATTTCTTTTCAACACCGACCGTGGTGTCACTTGACATCCGACCGGCATTTCTTTTATATTTTATTGATGCTAATATTTATTTTTCTGCACAAACTATTATTCACCATGCCATGTTTTAATTCCTGTCAGCATGCATTCAATATAAGTCCATCATGAGCATATGCATATAGTTTAATTCATCATGACCATATAATTGTTTGCAGCATTTGTTATATCATTTGTCCATGATGTTTGCGAGTACATTCAAACGTACTCACAGGCTTGTCCCTGGCTATTTACTTGGCCAGGTTAGGGGTTCTGCAAGGAGTACCACAGTGACGTCCGTGCGAAGCCTAGGAGTGCAGCCACGTGGGATAGGAGTTATCCGGGTCAGCTGTTCCTATGGGAATGGAGCCCCATCGATGTGGAGATCCACAAGCCAATTCCTTCATCCACCACCGGAGTCATTGTTGTATCAGTAGACCTATATGGTCTTGTATCAAATCCTTGTAAATGCTTGGTAAGCTGTAACAAGGATGTGTCCACCAGTAACAGTAATCCAGGGCTGGTGATGACACTAGGGGTTAATTTCTGGAATATTGTGTTCCCGAAATCCGGCCCCGACAGCCTTGGTATCAGAGCCAGGCTGACCATTGGCTAATCCTATCCCAGCCTGGTCACTATCCCTAGGTTTCCACACCATCCACATCTTTTCCTGTCCACGGTCAAGTCTATCCCATCCACAGTGGCAACCGACATCTTTTGATAGCCGGTGCCCAACCTATCAGTCTATCCATAGGCCGTGTGCCTGTGCCAACACCTGAGCTGTCCCATCCACAAGCGTGCGATGGAAGACTCGGCTGACTTATAAAGGAAGCCTTGCTCCAAAACTCAGCACACCACAACCACATCCCCAGTTCGATATCCAACCACCAAGATGCCAGGCCCACTCGTTCGCAACGAGACCACCGCAGTCGAGCTTGAAGGCTTCGTAACCATCCTCACCAATCTCACCCGTCGTGTCTTTGGCATCGCCGAGCCGCCGGAATATGTCGTGTACCAAGAGCACGCGAGTAACTCCATCCATCACTTCTGGGCCACGGTGCACCTCTATGGAAGGGGCACCACATCAGAGCGTCCCTACCGATTCACCGGGAGGACGACCTCCGACGAGCCTCAAGCTATCCAACTTGCAGCCCGAGAGGCTATAGTTCATCTTCGGCACCTGTTGCCGAGGGTTAACTGCCGCTCATTCTACTACTACCCTAGTCGTGAAGGCTATGGTAGCCCGACCCAGGTGGCCAACGGAGACCATGAGTCGGACCCTACCTGGTGCGCTACCTAAGAGCGCAGGAGGCACTGTTCGATCAGGTCACCTTTGATCTGATTGAGACCCGCAGGACGCTCGCTTTCCTGACCCCAACAAGGAGTGAAGTCGCACCCGCTACCGACGCCCCGATAGTGCTGCTTGGAAGGCCGGTTGAGCCCCCAAGCTCTGACCATGTCACCTACCCGGGCAATGCCATCGCCTCACCCGGAAATCTCCGTCGTCTCTTGGAGGCCTACTCCAATGGGACGGTGACCTCGACACCCCGCGAAGGCCACCACCGCTACTCCAGCCCTGTAGCTCCCCATCCTACCCCGGCCAGCTCCGACGCGGAAGCACCCGGAGAGGACTCGGCATCCGCAAGACGCGCCCGGCTAGATATCGACCAGGTGGACTGAGTCCACCAGAATTGTTATCAAGCCCTAGTGGCTCGGTTTTTCCTTTAGTTCCGCAGTAGCTGGTGTGTGGCGTAGTGAGTTTGTAGACCCCCTGTGTGTCACCATCTAATAGTATGTGTGATCTGGCATGAATTGCTTGATGAGTGGTTGCAGAGTAGATTCTAGACGTGACCCTAACCGACACGCACAGTAGCATGTCACTTTTCTTTTGGGGATTGAGGCCTGAGACTTTGACTCAGACAGCCCCGCGCCGGAGTCGGTGTCTCAGTCGTACCGGCACCATTTCATGTTTCATGACCCAGGCTCTCTATAAGAGGCCACGCTCATTTTTTTTTTCCACACCAGCACCCATCAGCATCAAGCACTGCCTTTTCCATTCATCCACCCATGTCTCACCCCGGAGCTTATCTAAGGACCCCCGATGCAAGACCTGGTAGTTTTGTTATGTTATTGTGGGATTTTACCCGCAATACTCTGGGCTCCACCCATCCACCCCTGTATGAGCTATTCAAATCGAGAATCACTCCTGATCTCTCGAAATACTGGGCAGCTGTACATATTCCACCAGCAGATTTAAACCAAGGCCCTCCCTATGTGATTTTCATCGGGAGATCCATGCCAACGCCAGGCATGGCCATTGAGTCTGCTGCGTATGAAGCAGTCACCCGTCTTCGATTTGCGGTACCTTGTGCCAGCACAAGGGAATACTACTATTTCCCAAGCCGCGCTGCTTTTGGAGCAGAAGCTACGTTCCGCTGTGGACGTGCGGAGAGCGATCCAGCCCTGGTCTATCTCATTCAATATGTGATGGCCCAGGAGCGTTTCACCCAGCAAATACTGGAGTATCTCCACTACCTTGCTGTTCTGAATCCCCGGATCGCCATTGGCGGACCCCCTCTGCCAACTCAGGAGGGACACGTTCTTCGTTTGCTCCCTCAACTTCCTCCACTCCCTCCGGAAGAAGAAGGATGTGTTCCAACACCGGGAAGCTTTCCGCTTGACCCCGTAGATCCCGCCTTCGGACCGTAGACGGTCGTGAATGCGTTTGCATAGCGTGTAGAGCTTGTTTGCATGTTGTGATCTTGTTTTGATTGTACGTCATGAATGTATTGCCCTGTTTGCATTTTGCATATGAGGATTTTGTTTGTGTGGTATGCTTTTTAATTCTTCCGCCCTTAACAAATCTCGAGGACGAGATTTTCTTAAGGGGGGTAGAGTTTGTAACACCCCAAAAATTTAATTACTTTTTATTAAATAAAATTTGGCTAGAAATAAAATTTTGAATTATATTAGGTTCTTTAATCATTTTTAAGCCTTTTCTATACCCGTCCTTCAAAAATCTTCTCTTCATATAGTAAAATTTTTGGAAATAATTTTGTGGGCTCTGGTTGTATCTTGGGTCATTTCATTATTTGTTTGATAACATTAGAAATTATTTTCATAATAAAATTTTGCCTTAGAAAATTCTTTTAATAGCTTTTGCAGTGTTTTAAAATCCTTCTGTTGCACTACAACTATTATAGATAATTCTCTAATAATTCCACCATAATTCTGAGAGGTCTTTTGATGCCTATATATCACTTTGGTGCAAAAACCCAACTTGATGTTTTGCAAAATTTGAGTGAATCATCCTCTTTTTCATTTCTGTCCATTTTCTAGGTTTCTACTGCAACCCCATTTTTCCTTGCTCTAAAATCTTTGATACTTGTCCATATCCTAGTCCTTCCTATTAAACCCTTAAGTCCTGAAGATCAGCTCCATTGGAATTTTCTAAGTCCACCAAAAACCCCTCTGAATATTCAGTCCAGAACTGAATTTCTGCAAAACTTGCACTAGCAAGTATTTCCTTTTCCCAAACTAACTCCACCATCATCTCTGTCATCCAATGAGACATCATACTGCCAAGTTGCACATCCAACAAGATCACCTAGGTCCCCCTGGTATTCTGTCAAACACCTTGCAGGCATGACAGAATTTGGCATCCATTTTGAACTCTGTGTGCCATTGGATCCTATGGCTAAGATAACTTGTCCATCATCATCACCACCCACACTAGCACCATTCTGTTAGTTATGAACTTGTTTGGGACCCTGTGGGTGCCATTAGCATTTTGCCGAACACCCTAGGCGCGTGCGCAGAGCGTGCCCAGAGCGCGCCTATGACCGCGCTGGCACCGCGCCCCTACCGCTCTGCTGCCCCCCCCTCTCACCCTAATCTTCCCCTGGATCAGCTCGACCACCCCGAAGCTCGCCGACACCTCCGTTTGTCCTCTAGCACCGTCCACGCCGACCGGAGCCGCCGCCCGACGAACCCAGCTCCGCCACGTCTCTTCCGAGACGCGTGGCTCAGCTCTGAGCCAGCCAACGCACCTCGCCTTAATGGTGGACGGCCACTGTCTCCACCGGCCTCCCCTGGCATTAAGATGGACGGCCGCCGTCCCCACAGAACCCCACCGGCCTCACCTGCCTCACCCGCCGCCGTAAATGGCCGCCGCCTCTGTCCGCCCGTGGACGGCGCCGTCCAAGTTACCTGGCACCTCCCCGAGCCAGCCAGCTCACCCCCTGGACGGTGGCTTCCCTCAGTAGCTTGCCACGTCGCGCCGCCCTCCCCGCAACCACCTCGCCGGCGCAGTAATGGCGTTGCCACTGTGTCCGCGTTCGGGAAGCCGCGGCATGGCCTCTCCCCGCCTATAAAAGGGGCCCCGAGCACCCGGCTCCTCATCTCCACCTCTCCCCTCCTCCAGCAAACCACCCCAAGCCCCCTCAGTCCATCACTACCTCTCCCCACTCCTCTAGAATCTCCCCCGTGCACCCAATCGACCGGACGAGGTCATCCCTTCCGTCTCAGGCAGCCACTGCCGCCGCCTTATCCACGGAGCTTCCCACCCCTCCAGTGCCTCCCCCTCCCTACTATCTACACCAATGGCCTCCTGGAGCATCCACGAACCCGTCCCCATCTTCAATTCCACTGGAGTTGCACCATAGCCGGAGTTCCCCTTTCGTCCGACGGCGCCGTCCGCCGAGGACCTCGTCGCCTGCAACTCCGTCCATCCCAGCTACCACGAAGAGCACCGGACGAACCGCCTCCCCCTCCTGAACACAACGGTGCCCTCGGCTCCTCAAACGGCGCCACCGTTCGCCGGCGAGCTCCGCCGGAGCGCCGCCCCTGCTCTGCCGCGAGAAGACGCGCGCGTGGGCCTGGTCAAACCTGACCAGTGGGCCAGGCGGGCCCACTGTCAGTGACCACAGGCCGCGCCAGCTCGGCGTAAGTGGAGGCGTACTCCGCTAATACGCCTTCGACGTCGACGCGTCCCACACTGCCGAAGCAGCTGGGCTCGGCCCAGTGGCGCGCTCGGCTAAGTCGCGCTCAGGGCGCCTCTCTGCCTTTCTCTTTTTCTTTTATCAGTAGTTCTCCATTATTTCCACAGCAATCACTTTGCATCCAAATTTAATAATTCAAATTTATTTAGACTCCTAAAATCATGCTCTACTTATCTAAATTAAGTGAATATTTTTACTGTGCATGGTTTCTGTTTAATGAATTTAATATTGCTTCTAATCATATTTTTCCATCTTAGTAATTCCATAACTAATTCATATGAACTCTAAATAAATTAATTCTTTTTCTGATATTCCTTAAATATCCTCTAGTTTATTTTAGTATTTATTTCAAAAATATTTGAGATACTTTTTAGTGCTGTTTTTGAATTATGTGGTGATTTAGATATTTTTGAAAATAGGAAATGAAGGGGAGATGAATATTTTCAAACTTTTGGAGTGCACCCAATATTGCTGCATGTTCAAGGCAAGCATCTTGACCACTTGATATAGTGAATGTTTGCTAGAATATTTGATGCATGGTTTGTTAGTTCTTAATAAGAATTTCATATGAGTAGAAATATTTCATGCATGCATGTTCATATAATTATTTTCTCTTGCATGTATTTTGCAACATGCATAGTTTGTGAGTATCCAGGAGTGTGCTCCTGTTTTGGACGTGCTGGTGGGCACGGGCCCTTTTTGACACGGTGGTGTCACGAGATATTTTTGGAAGCAGGCAAGGGTTGTGGCCCTGTCCTGGTGATACTGTGAAAGAATGTTTTGTTGTGCTAATCACTGCAGGGAACATAAGCCTCCTGAGTCGACCATAGATTGAGTCTTGTTCCAGTAACCCCCATACTTGTTTCGTGCTACCACTTGTCCCTGCCTCGGGTAAGGTATGGTTTAGTAAGTTGTTAACCCCTTTTCATGCACACACCGTACAGAGGGCCACGATGAGGGTTTCCATTGGCCATGGACTAAATCCTGTCATCGGGTCAGGGAGCATGGGTGTTTCCGGCTGTCGTGATGCCGAGAGGGAGTGTACCCTTGTAATCCGCGCGTATAAATAGTGATCCCATGCTTTTGGAGGTTGTAGCCTCCCCGACTTAGAGTTTTTCTGGAACGATGCTTTGGGTGATTCCTGGCATCTGGACGGATTTTCTGGTGTGTGCTGGTCAGGCGTGTTTTCAACCCAAAGACCATAATGGGAATTAGTCAGTGCCACGATACTGACTAAAGAAATCCTATACTTGTGGGTAAAGAGTACATTCTCTGCAGAGTCATATCTATTCGAATAGCCGTGTCCGCGGTTAAGGACTACAGTCTGGGTTGGTCAAGTGTCGGTCTTAGAGTCGGTCTCCGGAGGAAATATTTAAAAATTGAGCATGGTTATTTTGCAGGATAATTATCGTTGCTACTGGTGTTACCATTAGTATATTTGATGATATGATTATATTTGTGAACTAACCCCCTGCTCTTATTTTACTTTCCAGAGTGTCTCAGGGGCTGGCTAGTCTACCCCGGACATTCGTTTTTATTTTCAAGCCCTTTTGTGGCGTCCCTCGAGTGTCAGGCGGTTTATCACGCCACTACTCTTGTGGATACCCGACTGGCATTTCTTTTCAAGTCCTTTCGTGGCGTTGCCTGAGTTCTCGGATGGTATCGTCCGATTTCTCTTTTAGACACCCGACTGGCATTTCTTTTCAAGACCGACCGTGGTGTCACTTGACATCCGACCGGCATTTCTTTTATATTTTATTGATGCTAATCTTTATTTTTCTGCACAAACTATTATTCACCATGCCATGTTTTAATTCCTGTCAGCATGCATTCAATATAAGTCCATCATGAGCATATGCATATAGTTTAATTCATCATGACCATATAATTGTTTGCTGCATTTGTTATATCATTTGTCCATGATGTTTGCGAGTACATTCAAACGTACTCACAGGCTTGTCCCTGGCTATTTACTTGGCCAGGTTAGGGGTTCTACAAGGACTACCACAGTGACGTCCGTGCGAAGCCTAGGAGTGCAGCCACGTGGGATAGGAGTTATCCGGGTCAGCTGTTCCTATGGGAATGGAGCCCCATCGATGTGGAGATCCACAAGCCAATTCCTTCATCCACCACCGGAGTCATTGTTGTATCAGTAGACCTATATGGTCTTGTATCAAATCCTTGTAAATGCTTGGTAATCTGTAACAAGGATGTGTCCACCAGTAACAGTAATCCTGGGCTGGTGATGACACTAGGGGTTAATTTCTGGAATATTGTGTTCCCGAAATCCGGCCCCGACATGAATACACATGGAACCTAGGTGAATATTATAAAAAGCATGTAGAGGACAGCATGCTAGAGTTCTTAAAGTGCCTCAAATACAATGATGATATACTACTTCCTTACAACTTTCAGTTAGTCACACTCTCTTGTACTACAAATTCTCTGTTTTTGCCTACTAGCTAGCTACATGTTTTTGCTTACATATGTCCGCTTAATTAAAACATCCAAACGTGTGTGCATGCAGATTTCACTGGATCTTGCGTATCATTAAAGTTGACGCCAGAATAGTTGAAGTACTCGAGTCACTACTTAAAAAACAAAGTGACTACACCAACTTGAAAGGGATAGTCAACAGGTAATTTCAATCATTATTAACTATATATCTCGGCCTATTTAGTTCGTCATTTCCTGATATGAATTATTTAATAACCCATTTATTCATTTTCTTTGTCGGCGGGCAGGGCTTGGGCAAGGTTCATCAGCGTCACTCCAGGCGAATGGAAACAAAGCCTGAAATGGTTTCGACCCAAGATAAGTAATTAAGTAGTACTAGCTAGCTAGCTAGCTGCCATTATCTCTTTAATTATCATGCTTGATTAATTATTATCTGATCAAATTCCATTCTCGTAAAGGCCCTGAAGCATGCGCAGGGGACTGATCTGTGTGCATACTGCATTTGCGAGAACATTCGCATGATGACGTCCGAAAGGAGCAAATCTCAAAGAAAGAAATGGGTACGTTTGTCATAACACTATTCACAATTTTTACACCATTATCGATATCTAGTCACACAACTAATAAACATGCATATTGATCTCCTTCTTAACAGTTCAAAGAGGTGCGGGACAAGCTCCTAGAAACGGAGCGCGTACAAGCACTTCAAGAGGAAATAGCGGGATTTTCGCTCGACCAGGTCATAGATTCGAAGGGAGAATACAATTACCCGCTACCGCCCCCATGAACAACTTCCAATTGTCATCGTGCTCCGAAGGCACCAATTAGGCTAATGCCACTGGCTCCGAAGGCAAAATGTAAGAGAAATTGTATATAGCTATACATGTGTATGTGTGAATATATTGGTGGTTTGTGTGAGACATTTGATGATAACGTGTACAATGTGTAGTATCGTAAAATACCAGCAAATGAAAAAAATTAAATGGAAAACACAAAATTAAATGAAAACTAAATCACAAAACCAAAAACCCCCCAAACCTTGTAGTACCGGTTGGTTTTACCAACCGGTACTAAAGGACTCCCGGCCCCTGGAGCTGGCTCGTGCCACGTGGTTGCCCTTTAGCACCGGTTCATGCTGAACCGGTACTAAAGGTGGGGGGGCTTTAGTGACCACACTTTAGGGGCCTTACGAATCGGTGCTATTGCCCGGTTCTGCACTAGTGACCCTTTCGATGCAACAACCCAATTACCTATCAACCTGAAGGCTTGAACCACATCACTGCCTGTCGGACATGAGACATCCAAGGATCAATGTTAATCCAGATGCTTTTGTCATTCTCACCTTATTTTGGCTTCAGGCTGTATCGTTGACAATCAGGGGAGTGTGCTCCCAAAGTTCTAGGGCTCGCCGTGTAGACACAGTTTTCCATAGGAAACAGAGCATCTCTGCCATCAAGGTCCTTGCCAACGGTGATCTCTTGGTTAATCAGATAATTGAGTCCAAGAAACAGAGAGTGTGAACGAAGGCTGTTTACCCGTCTCCAACTCAAAATTCCTGAAGGCCCCACCAAGCTAGTATCCTACTCATAGACGTAATAACCACTGTTCGGATACTCACGTATTTCACTATGGTTGTACACAGTGGGGTTTTAGCATAACAACTCTTCTGGCTCATGTGTGCGAATGATCATCAGTCTTTTGTCGTCGCCTGATCGAGCGAGGAACCAGTTGTTGATACGTCCAAAACGTATCTATAATTTCTGCTTGCTCCATGCTTCTTTTGTGTGATATTGCTATGATATTGATGCACTTCCATACACTTTTGATCATATTTGGACTAACCTATTAACTCAGTGCACCACAGTGCCAGTTCCTGTTTTCTGCTGTTTTTCTATTTCAGGTTTCCCCCATATTAAAAGTGCTCCAAAAATTCCAGGAAAAATATAGGAAAAATCAGCGTACAGGAAGCTTCGCGAAGAACCAAAGATGGGCCAGAGGGGAGCCAGGGGAGGCCCAGGCGGCCACCTGGCGCGGCCCCACCCCTGGCCGCGCCAGGGGGGCGCTTGGGGCCCCTGCTCCGCCTCTGGCTGCCCCCTTCGCATATATATCCCTCTCGTACCGAAACACTCGAGGACAGAACCCTTTTTCGCGATCTCGCCTCTGTTCCACCGCCGCAGCGCTTCCAAGATCGGGAGCATCAGGAGAACTCTTCTCGGCACCCTGCCGGAGGGGAGAACCACCACCGGGAACTTCTCCACCACCATGGAGGCTTCCTGGATGAGTCGTGAGTAGTCCACCTTGGACCATGGGTCCATGATCAGTAGCTATGTGATGTTCTCCTCCCCTCTTTGCTCTTCATGGTTTAGACCTCGTGAGCTGCCCTACATGATCGAGGCACATATGTAATCTTTCTGCTGTTGCTTTGCTGAGTTTGCTGGGATCTGATGGATTATGAGACTATGTTCAGATTGTGTTTGAGTAATATATTTGATTCACCTCTTTTATATCTTTGTTCTTGAGTAATTCTTGCATGTTCTCCGTTGTTGTTTATTGCTTTGGCCAAGTAGTAGGTAGTAACTCCAAGAGGGAGCGTTATGCTTGATTGTGGGTTCATGCCCCCTGATGACTAGCTTGAGTGACAGAAACATGAGTCTAGGGGATGTGATGTTGCCACAAGGGAGAACACAAGGTGCTTGTACTTGCGGGTGCAAGGATTGTTTACTTTACGCAAAGTTCTTTTAATGCAGTTGTCTGTTGCTTTGAGTTTACACTTTGGGTGGGATTCGCAACTTAATACCAGCGAGATGTTCTGGATAGATATCTCAAGGTGGATGATTAGTAGTAGATGCAGATGGATTTCGGTCTACTTGCCTTGGCGTACCGCCCATGCTTTTGAGCCTCTACCTTTCTTTGCAGCATAGTTAGCATTGGTTTGCGCACATAATCCTGTCAATTGCCCAGCTGTAATTTGTTTACCTCGCTTTGCTATTTTATCGTCTTTTGGGAGAGAGTCATCACTAGTGAACATCGTGGGACCCCGGTCCATATTACCACCGCTGATCACACCTTCTATTTACTTCCTGTTTTTTTTCCTAGTTGCAGTCATAGCTATCATTATTATCTCATGTGTTTGATCCTTTGTAAACAACAAGGCCGGAGGGATTGACAACCTCTCTGTACTCGTTGGGACCAAAGTTATCTGTATCTGTGTGCAGGTCCCGTCAACCGCTAAGTTTCTGGCGCCGTTGACACCTACTTGTCGACCCTCGGAGTCTCACGGGATTCGATCCTTGGTATCTTTGCCAAGGGAAATTTGCCGCTACGCTACATCTCAACCTTCCACTTGGGGTAACCAACGAGGGGCGAGAAGCCATCTAGCAAGTTTCTGGCGCCGTTGCCGGGGACTCCACTCTTCAAGATAGGGGAGTTGCACGCTATCTTTTATCCTTTCTTTTTAGTCTTGTTAGTTTACCTTTCAGTTTTTTTCTTTAGTGTCCCTTACCAAAAATCACAAAAATAGTTATCTTGCTTGCTGCTGCTATAGGTTCCACCGAGAACACCAAGTTGTGTGACTTCAGTAGTCATAACAACAATGACTTTATCTGCACGCCTATTGCTACACCTGCCACTTCAGCACCTTCTTATGAGATTAAACCTGCTTTACTGAACCTAGTTATGAAAGATCAATTCTCCGGTGCTGGAGATGATGCTGCTTTGCACTTATATAATTTTGTTGAGCTCTGTGATATGCAAAAGTACAAAGAAGTAGATGGTGATATTGTTAAGCTTAAGCTTTTTCCTTTCTCCTTGAGAGGAGGAGCTAAAATCTGGTTTCAATCCTTGCCTAGGAATAGTATAGATTCTTGGGACAAGTGCAAGGATGCCTTTATTGGGAAGTACTATCCCCCTGCTAAAATTATCCAATTAAGGAGTAACATAATGAATTTTAAACAATTGGATGATGAACACGTTGCCCAAGCTTGGGAACGCATGAAATCTCTTGTCAAGAACTGCTTTACTCATGGTTTGACTACTTGGATGGTTATCCAAACTTTTTATGCAGGCTTGTACTTTACCTCGCGGAACTTGTTAGATTCGGCCGCGGGAGGAACCTTTATGTCAACTACACTTGGTGCTGCCACGAAGCTTCTCGACGAGATGATGACCAATTATTCCCAATGGAACACCGAACGCGCTCCAACAGGTAGGAAGGTAAACTCTGTCGAGGAGATTTCCTCCCTAAATGAAAAAGTTGACTTGATCATGTCTCTACTTTCCAAGCAATCTTCTATTGATCCTCATGATGTTCCTTTAAATTCTTTGATTGCTCAAGATCAAGTAGATGTGAACTTTATCTCTAGAAACAATTTCAATAACAATGCTTATAGGAGTAATTTTGGTAGCAACCCTAGACCGTTCCCCTCTAATTCCTATGGGAACAACAATACTTATCCTAGCACCAAGAACTCCACTTCTGAACTAGAGATTATGCTTAAAGACTTCATCACTACCCAAAAGGCCTTCAATAAGAGTGTAGAAGAAAAACTAGTCAAACTAGATAATCTCTCTTCGAAGGTAGACAATTTAGCCCATGAGGTAGAGTTGCTTAAAATTAGAACTTCTCCTATTGAGGAGAGGAAGACCACTCCTATGAATGCTATTCAAGTGCAAATTAATAAAAACATTAGGATGGTGGCTAAACTTAAAGAGAGATGGGCTAGAGAAAAGGAGGAAGAAGATAGAATTAAGAGCCTTCCTACCCACCACAATGTTGCTACTATCCAAGTTGTTGAGGATATCCAAACTCTTAGCACCCAATGCACTCCTAGTCCCATTGGACCTATTAATGGTGATGCTATGACCTTAACCGTAGAAGAAGAAACTCGTATAACCATAGAAGCTACCAAACAAGTGATCCTAAAGGACACCACTACCACTTTACTTGATTGTAGTGACCTTGATTTTGATAATTGCACCCTTTCTGAAGTTATTGGTTTTCTTCACAAGATGTCTAGAGATCCCCACACTATTACACTTAATCTTGCCTTCACGGAGCATATCACTAATGCTCTTATCAAAGCTAGGGAGGAGAAGCTTAGGGTAGAAGCCTCCATACCTAGAAAGCAAGAAGATAGTTGGGATCCTATGATTAAAATTAAGTTGAATAACTTCTCTTGCTATGCTTTATGTGATGTTGGAGCTAGTAACTCCGTTATGCCCAAAAGAATGTATGATATGTTTGAATTGAAACCTTTTGATCCTTGTTCTTTTGGTGTTCGTCTTGTTGATTCTTCCGTAAAGAAACCTTTGGGGACGATCGACGATGTTCTTATGATTGTCAATGACAATTATGTTCCCGTTGATTTTACTATTATGGATATTGAATGTGAACCTTCATGTCCAATTATTTTGGGACGTCCTTTTCTTCGCACCGTTGGTTCTATTATTGACATGAAAGAGGGGAATATAAAATTCCAATTCCCTCTCAAGAAAGGGATGGAACACTTCCCTAGAAAGAAGATTAAGTTGCCTTTTGAGTCCGTTACACGGGCTAGCTATTCTCTTACTCTTGATAAGACTTGATCTTCTCTTTTTGCATCATGCCTAGCTTAAAGGCATAAAAGAAAGCGCTTTTGGGAGGCAGCCCACAACGAATTAGGTTTTATTATGCTTTTGTTGTGTTTTGATGTTTGTTACTACAGTAGCATCATCATTGTATCTTTTCCTATCAGCTTTGTGCCAAGTTTAGCCTCTGATTGCAAGAAAGTTCAAAAGTTGTGACATGCTGTCCAGAAAACAGATTCTGTCCTTGGACAGAAAAATTCGAATAAAATCACCAGATCATCTTTTTGATCTGAATTTTTTTGAAAGCGTGCTCTATACAATTGGCTTTCGAGCGTCTGTTCTGAGTTTTTTGATTTGAGTTGCAGAATTGCCCCGAAAAAATTATTTACCACCTGTTGGTCTGTTTTTCACAGATTCTGTCCTGTTTTGCCTTTTCTTCGTTTTGCAAACCTTGAGCTTGCTTTTTCTTTGCAAAAACCTTTTGGCAATCTTGAGAAACAGTAGCTCTTCAAGATTATCTTTATTTCCAGTAGGGAAAAATTTATTTTATAGTGGGTACTAACCTCGCTAATCAGATTATGATGAGTTATGTATGAAGGGAGTTTTCAAGTGTGCGAGGGAAGATGATAAAAGAAGATTCAGGAGGGTCAAACGCTCAAGCTTGGGGATGCCCCCGTGCACCCCCAAGAAATATTCAAGAAGACTCAAGCGTCTAAGCTTGGGGATGCCCCCATGCATCCCCTTCTCCATCAACAATTATCAGTTCGTCTTTCGTTCCACTATAATTTATCACTTCATGAGTTATGTGCTATGCTTGGAGCGTCTTGCTCTTAGTTTCTTTTTTTAGTTTTCTTTAGCTTTGCTTGTTGTTCATAACAAGTTAGAACCCAGCTTTCTTTGTGTGGGAGAGAAACACGCTCCACTTCAACCTAGAACACAACATAGGATTTTCATGCTTATCTTTGCTGTGTGTGTTCTTTGTCTTTCCATAGCTGCTGTCATGTTTAGCTCTTAGTTTTCATGCTTTTCTTTTTAAAGAGCTTTTGTTTAGTTGGTTGCTGAACTCTCTTGAGTTTTCATGTTTATCTTGTTAAGAGAGTTTGCTTGTTGCACTGAGTTGTGTGTCTTAACTTAAAGTAGGTAACTGAGGTTGCTATTTAATTTTAGTAGTAACTTGCAATAGTTTTGAGGTATTGCCATGAGTAATGTCTGAACTTTTGGTGTCAAGAGCTTTAGCCTATTAGTGATAGATGTCGTATTTTGGGCAATCCATGTTTATTTTCGAAAACCTACAAAATAGATGAGAACTTTAGCTACTAGATGGATCACTAATCTTTGGAGGGATCGAATATTAGAGTACACTCACGTACCATGAGTCGAGGATGCGCAAGGATAACCAAACCCCCATACACTCCTCCTCGGGGTACTTGTTTCTTTGTGAACCTCCTAATTTGATTGAGAGTTACCGATAATAAGTGCATGAGTTCTTCGGACTAATTTGAGTATTCGAAAGTTGACACTTCCACCTAGCCATATTTTTCTAGCCTCTTCGGTACCGTGCATTGCCATTTCTCACCTCGAGAGTTGGCGCATACTTCGCCGGTGCATCCAAATCCTTGGCACTATACGCTCTGTCATCATAAGCCTCATTAAATCCTTCCTCAAAACAACCACCGTACCTACCTATCAAGGCATTCCCATAGCCTTTCCGAGATACATTGCCATGCAACATCCATCTTCTCATGACTTGATCTTCATGTCATACATGCCTTTTGCTTGATCGATGAGCCGCATGCTAGTTGGGCCTTGCCCTAATCATTGCTACATGACGCGCTAGTATCATTGCATATCCTGCTACACTGGCAGAGGCATACATTTGCATACATCATGGTAGTTTCATCTTCTTTATGTTGAGTACTCTTGTAAAGTGTGAAAGATCTTCTATACTTCTTGTATTTGTAGAGTGTTGCCCCTAAAGTGAGGAAAAGATCCCAAAGAGGACAAATCAAAAGATCCCAAAGAGGACAAATTAGAGTTAAATAGAAAGAGCCATTGAGGCCACAAAAAAATAAAAAAAGAGAAAAAAGAGAAAAAGAAATGAAAAGAGAGAAGGGGCACACTACTATTCCTTTTGAGAGATCCACACTCGTACTTCATCTTATACCTTGTACTCCATAGAGATTATCATTCATGCATATAGCTATGTGGGGACCTTCACACTATAGAACTTGGCTTGTATTCCAATGATGAGCCTCCTCAAAAGAGCTCTAGGTCTTCTTGAGCGAGCAAGTTGGATGCACCCCCACTAGTTCCATTGGAGAGCTTACCTTAGCTCATATGTGCATCCGTTGCATGGCAATCCCTACTCCTCACATCATATCTATCAGTTGGCTTTCTCTCGCCTATGATTGTCCTCATTGATGTGAGCCTTTCACACCTTTTTTTGTCTTCCCCCTTCATCATTTTTCTCTCTTTGCCATCCTAAGTGTCAACTTTCTTGCTTATGCTCATCCATTGCATGAATGCTCAAAATATTGAAAGGGAGTGGATCATTTTGACTTGTACCTGGCAAGTGGTCTGGGGATGAGTCAAGATAAGATTCCAAAGAAGACCAAGTGTGAAACTTTAGTAGATTAAGTTCTCAACAATACAAAAACTATGTTTTACTCTCTCGTATATCCCTATCCCCTTTCTTGCATGCAAACACCATTTGGAGACATTCGAGTCACGGACAGCGAGAGCTCTTGCACGTTTATGTTCTTATGTTGCTTGTTACAATGCTAATATAGACTCTTGCTTGTTATGACTTGAATTGAATTACATGCCTTGATTGCTTTACTTAAAAAGTTCTTATATGGTTGGTAGCATGTCACCACAGAAATTATGCTTGTTATCATTTACCTACTCGAGGATGAGCAGGAATTAAGCTTGGGGATGTTGATACGTCCAAAACGTATCTATTATTTCTGCTTGCTCCATGCTTCTTTTGTGTGATATTGCTATGATATTGATGCACTTCCATACACTTTTGATCATATTTGGACTAACCTATTAACTCAGTGCACCACAGTGCCAGTTCCTGTTTTCTGCTGTTTTTCTATTTCAGGTTTCCCCCATATTAAAAGTGCTCCAAAAATTCCAGGAAAAATATAGGAAAATTCAGCGTACAGGGAGCTTCGCGAAGAACCAAAGATGGGCCAGAGGGGAGCCAGGGGAGACCCAGGCGGCCACCTGGCGCGGCCCGACACCTGGCCGCGCCAGGGGGGCGCCTGGGGCCCCTGCTCCGCCTCTGGCTGCCCCCCTTTGCATATATATCCCTCTCGTCCCGAAACCCTCGAGGACAGAACCCTTTTTCGCGATCTCGCCTCTGTTCCGCCGCCGCAGCACTTCCAAGATCGGGAGCATCAGGAGAACTCTTCCCGGCACCCTGCCGGAGGGGAGAACCACCACCGGGAGCTTCTCCACCACCATGGACGCTTCCCGGATGAGTCGTGAGTAGTCCACCTTGGACCATGGGTCCATGATCAGTAGCTATGTGATGTTCTCCTCCCCTATTTGCTCTTCATGGTTTAGACCTCGTGAGCTGCCCTACATGATCGAGGCACATATGTAATCTTTCTGCTGTTGCTTTGCTGAGTTTGCTGGGATCTGATGGATTATGAGACTATGTTCAGATTGTGTTTGAGTAATATATTTGATTCACCTCTTTTATATCTTTGTTCTTGAGTAATTCTTGCATGTTATCCGTTGTTGTTTATTGCCTTGGCCAAGTAGTAGGTAGTAACTCCAAGAGGGAGCGTTATGCTTGATTGTGGGTTCATGCCCCCTGATGACTAGCTTGAGTGACAGAAACATGAGTCTAGGGGATGTGTTGTTGCCACAAGGGAGAAAACAACGGTGCTTGTACTTGCGGGTGCAAGGATTGTTTACTTTACGCAAAGTTCTTTTAATGCACTTGTCTGTTGCTTTGAGTTTACACTTTGGGTGGGATTCGCAACTTAATACCAGTGAGATGTTCTTGATAGATATCTCAAGGTGGATGATTAGTAGTAGATGCAGATGGATTTCGGTCTACTTGCCGTGGCGTACCGCCCATGCTTTTGAGCCTCTACCTTTCTTTGCAGCATAGTTAGCATTGGTTTGCGCCCATAATCCTGTCAATTGCCTAGCTGTAATTTGTTTACCTCGTTTTGTTGTTTTATCGTCTTTTGGGAGAGAGACATCACTAGTGAACATCATGGGACCCCGGTCCATATTACCAGCGCTGATCACACCTTCTATTTACTTCCTGTTTTTATTTCCTAGTAGCAGTCATAGCTATCATTATTATCTGTTGTGTTTGATCCTTTGTAAACAACAAGGCCGGAGGGATTGACTACCTCTCTGTACTCGTTGGGAGCAAAGTTATCTGTATCTGTGTGCAGGTCCCGTCAACCGCTAAGTTTCTGGCGCCGTTGACACCTACTTGTCGACCCTCGGAGTCTCACGGGATTCGATCCTTGGTATCTTTGCCAAGGGAAATTTGTCGCTACGCTACATCTCAACCTTCCACTTGGGGTAACCAACGAGGGTCGAGAAGCCATCAGTTGTGCATCCCTGTTTTTGGCAAAGGTGGTGTGATTACAAAGGGCAGTAACTGTAGGGACACTGCATCATATAAAAAAGGACAGGCATTATTAACGTAAGATCAGTGTTGTTTAGAGTATGAGTAGGATAATGCAAGAAACATCATTGATCTGCCCCTGTTGGAACTGAGGGGGAAATATAGGGAAATGTATACTGGGTTCAAAAATATAGAATTGCCATGCATGGTCATACTCATGTTATCTCACAATCGACTCTTCATAGGAAATTACCATGTCATGCATGTTATGTAATCATGTTATGTCCTCACAAACAATTTCTTCAAGGAAACTAACAGACCATGCATTTTTATATACTCATGTTCTGTGGGTAAAATTCTTGTGAGGATGTTATTCTAGCCATTGATTGATGAAGGGCGAATATAGGTACGTACACATAGTAAGCATTACAGGATTTTACTACTTCCAAATATAGAGTTATCCATATGCACATTTACTTCCCTAATGTATGGTTAGATGAAACCAACAGTTTGATACATGTTTCTACATCATGAAAATGAGGAAACTAGCATGGCTATTGATACACACTCATATTTTGTAGTATGTAGATTACTATAAAGTAAGGAGAATATCCATATCTTCCTAACCGTTTGATTATTCAAGGTCTCGGATTCAGGGCTCGGCAAAACCCTACTAGGTTTGAACTCTGGGGTACGGTGCGTCCGTAGATCTAGACCTCGCCTATCTATCCACTCGCCGTCTCACGAACTAGCACGATGAACAGGAATGTAAGGGAGACACGAGGCAGTTTATCCTGGTTCAGGCCACCTAGCGGTGAGTAGCCCTACTTCAGTAGTATGGTGGTTTAGCCTCGAGACGTGCTATGGATGAACTAGTACAATGAGTGAACAACCTCCGGAGGTAAGGTGTTCTTTCTTGGTGGTGGAGGAGAGTGTCTGAATGATCCGTCCGTCTCTCAACATATCCACCCTCTGTCCCTTTGTTGGGTTGTGGCTATCCTACTTATAGTGGCCTTGGTCCTCTTCCCTAAAATATTTGTCGGGATGGGATCTCACAACAGCCAATTTTGAAGGAGGACAGCTAGTACATCTTATCCTGACTAAAGGTGGTCTTCGCCAGCAAAGCCTTTAACCCTGACGCGACGGTGGGCTCAGTGATGACCACCATCCTGCTATCCTGGCGGTCTTGGTCTCGTTGGACTGGAATGGAAACCTTTGGCAGATTCCTCGGGACTCTGTGTCTGAGCCCGCTTCCTTAGAACCAAAGAGGAAACTGCTGTACTACACCCGCTGGCGCCCTCCTGGCCTTGGTCGTCATGGCTTGCGTCATGCAAACCTGGCGAGGAGGGGGGTTGCATAGAGTTCTCCGCTCCTCGAGAGCTATCCAGACGAGGCTGCCCCTTCCGGAGGTCTTGGTGTCGTCCGCCTCACGAGGTTTGGCCCCTCACGAGGGTCTTGAGTGTCGATGCTGAAGATGGGTCCTACCAGGCCTAGAAAAGAGCCACGTCGTAGGCCGCAGGCAGGTTAGTTTGGGTACCCTGGTTCCCAGAACGCCGACAGTAGCCCCCGGGCCCAAGGCGCACTCGGAGTTGGCTGCGAGGCGAAGCCAAAGGGCAAGGGCAAAGTGCTGTGGGTCTCAATCGCCCGCGGTCCTGTTCGAAGCGTGACGCCTGGATTGGACGTGGGCATCTCCACTCCCCATGCCGCCTCGGCAACCATTCGACTAGACTAGAGCCTGCTGCATGCAGAAAACGAATGGGGGCTGATGGTTTGCCTCCCCCTTGCTATAAATGAGGAGGGGCAGGATCCCTTCCGCTCATCTCCATCTCCTTGCTGCTTGCTTCTTCTCGCTTCTCCACCTTCACACTTTGTTCATGGCACGGATTCAGAGGTTCTCCATGGTGGAGAACGGCCGCCGCTGGGCTTCCTGATCCCCTTGTATGCGCAAGGCCAAGGGCGGGAAGCTGGCTTTCGCCTTCGTATTGGAGTCGACCACAGAGGACCAGCCATGGCTGGGCGACAAGTTCACATTGGTGCCCACGTAGAGGGCACTTATCATGAGTTCGTGGTGTGGACGGCGATGCCACCACTTTCTTTGATCTGGCTCCCGAAGTTCTTCGTGGAGCTGATGTCGACGAAGGGTCCTGCTGACTTGTGGTTGCAGCACGCTGGGTGCTGCAGCCAGGCTTTTGAGGCGGAGGTCCAGGTTGTCCCTCTAGCCGATGTCTTCATGTCTCGAGGATGGCGAGATCACCTGCGCTTGCCGTCCTGAAGGAGCCTCTGTCATCCACTTCCAGTTCTACGGAGCCTCCATGCTCTTCTTCAGGATCTTTGGTGAAGACGGCCAATGCCT
Organism: Secale cereale; assembly: GCA_902687465.1. Taxonomy (NCBI): domain Eukaryota; kingdom Viridiplantae; phylum Streptophyta; class Magnoliopsida; order Poales; family Poaceae; genus Secale; species Secale cereale. The sequence continues at coordinate 74,691,472 of LR738709.1, forward strand.
GTAGTGCTGCCCGGGGAGGAGCGACCCGCGTGACGCGGCCGCAGGCATTGAACTTGCCCTTGGTCTTGTCAGCGGCTCTTCCTCCAGCAGCGAATCGTTAGAGCCCAGCAACGATAACAGCTATGAGCTCCCGAGCTCTCAGCGAGCCCACGGTAAGGCGCGAGCGTCCATCCAGCACCGCGAGTGAAGCCTCATGTTTATGTGTTATTCCATGCGATGAATCGTGTCAAGCCCCGTGGGGGCGTGTAAAAATCAAAATATTTTTGCTTCCATGTATTCACTTCTTTGTTAAATGTTGCGATCGCGTATTCCGCTTCGGCACCGCCACCTTTTTCGTTCTCGAGGTGGCTTGATGCTCTATGCTGACAGGACCCAGTCACCAGGCAGGATTCAACCGTTGCTGGTATGCCAGGTCACGATGTCGTGGTCAAGGCCAGGAGCTGAGCGGCCCGAGGTCCGGTAAGAGCCCCTGAGGCGCGATGCTCGAGAGGACCACTTTAGCGCGCAAGCGGCTCCTTAGATTCCAGAAAAGGAAGACGACATTACCCAAGCAGGGCAACGAGAGAAAAGGAGAGAGGCATCCGGCCATGAGATCTTAGCCTATATGCTAGGGTGACTTATCTTGTTGTGGATACTCGTGGAGAGGGTTTTCCACGTCCTTGCTATAACAATCCAAGGCGAGGCCCACGCCGGTCTCTCCTTCTTTGGCACTCATGCATGCTCTGCGCCCTCGGGCCAAGGCCCTCGAGCGAGGCTCAGCCGTCGCTGGTGTCATCCCCAAGATGCGATATTTACCCGATCATGTTATAACTTCGTGACTGGGGCACAAACGCATTTCGGGTGTTTAGAAAGATGGATATCACTACATCGTACCATTACAAAATTAGATGGGGATACATACAAGTCATACAATTGCCACATGAATACGACACATCATGTTGGGGAACGTAGTATTTTAAAATTTTCCTACGATCACGCAAGATCTATCTACTAGATGCATAGCAACGAGAGGGAAGAGTGTGTCTACGTACCCTCGTAGACCGGGAGCGGAAGCGTCAAGTGACGCGGTTGATGTTGTCGAACTTCTTCGCGATCCAACCGATCAAGCACCGAACGTACGGCACCTCCGCGTTCAGCACACGTTCAGCTTGATGACGTCCCACGAGCTCTTGATCCAGTCGAGCTTCACGGGAGAGTTTCGTCAGCACGACGGCGTGGTGACGGATATGATGTATTCACCGGCGCAGGGCTTCGCCTAAGCTCCACGACGGTATGACCGAGGTGTGTTTCTGTGGAGGGGGGCACCGCACACGGCTAAAACAATTCAACTTCTGTGTCTTTGGGTGCCCCCCTGCCCCCATATATAAAGGAGCAAGGGGGGAGGCCGGCCGGCCCTTGTTTGGTGCGGCTAGGGTTGCAATCCTACTAGGAATAGGATTGCAATCCTATTCCTAGTAGGAATCACCAAAAGAAGGAAGAGAGGGAAAGGAAAAAGGAGAGGTGGCGCCCCCCCAAATCCTAGTCCAACTAGGAACCCTAGGTGGGTCGCCGGCCAGCCCTATGGGCTGCCTCTCTCTTTCCCTTAAGGCCCACTATGGACCATCACCCCTCGTAGGGGGTTCCGGTAACCCCCTCCGGCAATCCCGTTAAATCCGAAACTTTTCCGGAACACTTCCGGTGTCCGAATATAGTCGTCCAATATATCAATCTTTATGTCTCGGACATTCCGAGACTCCTCGTCATGTCCGTGATCTCATCCGGGACTCCGAACTACCTTCGGTACATCAAAACTCATAAACTCATAATACCGATCGTCATCAAAGGTTAAGCGTGCGGACCCTACGGGTTCGAGAACTATGTAGACATGACCGAGACTCATCTCCGGTCAATAACCAATAGCGGAACCTGGATGTTCATATTGGCTCCTACATATTCTATGAAGATCTTTTATCGGTCAAAACCGCATAACAACATACGTTGTTCCTTTTGTCATCGGTATGTTACTTGCCCGAGATTCGATCGTCGGTATCTCTATACCTAGTTCAATCTCGTTACCGGCAAGTCTCTTTACTCGTTCCATAACACATCATCTCGTGACTAACTCATTAGTCTTTTGCTTGCAAGGCTTATTGTGATGTGTGTTACCGAGAGGGCCCAGAGATACCTCTCCGACACTCGAAGTGACAAATCCTAATCTTGATCTATGCCAACACCACGAATACTTTCGGAGACACCTGTAGAGCATCTTTATGATCACCCAGTTACGTTGTGGCGTTTGATAGCACACAAGGTGTTCCTACGGTATTCGGGAGTTGCATAATCTCATAGTCATAGGAACATGTATAAGTCATGAAGAAAGCAATAGCAGTAAAACTGAACGATCATAGTGCTATGCTAACGGATGGGTCTTGTCCATCACATCATTCTCCTAATGATGTGATCCCGTTGATCAAATGACAACTCATGTCTGTGGCTAGGAAACATAACCATCTTTGATCAATGAGCTAGTCTAGTAGAGGCATACTAGTGACATACTGTTTTGTCTATGTATCCACACATGTACTAAGTTTCCGGTTAATACAATTCTAGCATGAATAAAAGACATTTATCATGATATAAGGAAATACAAATAACATCTTTATTATTGCCTCTAGGGCATATTTCCTTCAGTCTCCCACTTGAACTAGGGTCAATAATGTAGATTACAAAGTGATGATCCTCACACCCATGGAGTCTTGGTGCTGATCATGTTTTGCCCGTGGAAGAGGCTTAGTCAACGGGTCTGCAACATTCAGATCTGTATGTATTTTGCAAATCTCTATGTCTCCCTCCTTGACTAGATCGCGGATGGAATTGAAGCATCTTTTGATGTGCTTTGTTCTCTTGTGAAACCTGGATTCCTTCGCCAAGGCTATGGCTCCAGTGTTGTCACAAAATATTTTCATTGGACCCGATGCACAAGGTATTACACCTAGATCGGATATGAACTCCTTCATCCAGACTCCTTCATTTGCTGCTTCCGAAGCAGCTATGTATTCCGCTTCACACGTAGATCCCGCCACGACGCTTTGCTTGGAACTGCACCAACTGACAGCTCCACCGTTCAATAAAAATACATATCCGGTTTGTGACTTTGAGTCATCCGGATCAGTGTCAAAGCTAGAATCGACGTAACCGTTTACGACGAGCTCTTTGTCACCTCCATACACGAGAAACATATCCTTTGTTCTTTTCAGATACTTTAGGATGTTTTTGACCGCTGTCCAGTGATCCACTCCTGGATTACTTTGGTACCTCCCTGCTAGACTTATAGCAAGGCACACATCAGGTCTGGTACACAGCATTGCATACATGATAGATCCTATGGCTGAGACATAGGGAATCACTTTCATTTTCTCTCTATCTTCTGCAGTGGTCGGGCATTGAGTCTTACTCAACTTCACACCTTGTAATACAGGCAAGAACCCTTTCTTTGACTGATCCATTTTGAACTTCTTCAAAATCTTATCAAGGTATGTGCTTTGTGAAAGTCCAATTAAGCTTCTTGATCTATCTCTATAGATCTTGATGCCTAATATATAAGCAGCTTCACCGAGGTCTTTCATTGAAAAACTCTTATTCAAGTATCCTTTTATGCTATCCAGAAATTCTATATCATTTCCAATCAACAATATGTCATCCACATATAATATTAGAAATGCTACAGAGCTCCCACTCACTTTCTTGTAAATACAGGCTTCTCCAAAAGTCTGTATAAAACCATATGCTTCGATCACCTCATCAAAGCGTATATTCCAACTCCGAGATGCTTGCACCAGTCCATAGATGGATCGCTGGAGCTTGCATACTTTGTTAGCACCTTTTGGATCGATAAAACCTTCTGGTTGCATCATATACAACTCTTCTTTGAGATATCCATTCAGGAATGCAGTTTTGACATCCATTTGCCAGATTTCATAATCATAAAATGCGGCAATTGCTAGCATGATTCGGACAGACTTAAGCATCGCTACAAGTGAGAAAGTCTCATCGTAGTCAACTCCTTGAACTTGTCGAAAACCTTTCGCAACAAGTCGAGCTTTGTAAACAGTAACATTACCGTCTGCGACAGTCTTCCTCTTGAAGATCCATTTATTTTCGATGGCCTGCCGATCATCGGGCAAGTCAACCAAAGTCCACACTTTGTTCTCATACATGGATCCCATCTCAGATTTCATGGCTTCGAGCCATTTTGCGGAATCTGGGCTCATCATCGCTTCCTCATAGTTCGTAGGTTCATCATGGTCTAGTAACATGATTTCCAGAACTGGGTTGGCGTACCACTCTGGTGCGGAACGTACTCTGGTTGATCTACGACGTTCAGCAGAAACTTGATCCGAAGTTTCACGATCATTATCATTAACTTCCTCACTGATTGGTGTAGGAATCACTGGAACAATTTTCTGTGATGTACTACTTTTCAATCCGGGAGAAGGTACAATTACCTCATCAAGTTCTACTTTCCTCCCACTCACTTCTTTCGAGAGAAACTCTTTCTCTAGAAAGGATCCATTCTTAGCAACGAATATCTTGCCTTCGAATCTGTGATAGAAGGTGTACCCAACAGTCTCTTTTGGGTATCCTATGAAGACACATTTCTCCGACTTGGGTTCGAGCTTATCAGGTTGAAGCTTTTTCACATAAGCATCGCAGCCCCAAACTTTAAGAAACGACAACTTTGGTTTCTTGCCAAACCATAGTTCATAAGGTGTCGTATCAACGGATTTAGATGGTGCCCTATTTAACGTGAATGCAGCTGTCTCTAAAGCGTAACCCCAAAACGATAGTGGTAAATCGGTAAGAGACATCATAGATCATACCATATCTAATAAAGTACGGTTACGACGTTCGGATACACCATTACGATGTGGTGTTCCAGGTGGCGTGAGTTGTGAAACTATTCCACATTGTTTCAAATGAAGACCAAACTCGTAACTCAAATATTCTCCTCCACGATCAGATCGTAGAAACTTTATTTTCTTGTTACGATGATTCTCTACTTCACTCTGAAATTCTTTGAACTTTTCAAATGTTTTAGACTTGTGTTTCATTAAGTAGATATACCCATATCTGCTCAAATCATCAGTGAAGGTCAGAAAATAACGATACCCGCCGCGTGCTTCAACACTCATTGGTCCACATACATCAGTATGTATGATTTCCAACAAATCTGTTGCTCGCTCCATAGTTCCGGAGAACGGAGTTTTAGTCATCTTGCCCATGAGGCATGGTTCGCAAGCACCAAGTGATTCATAATCAAGTGATTCCAAAAGTCCATCATTATGGAGTTTCTTCATGCGTTTTACACCAATATGACCTAAACGGAAGTGCCACAAATAAGTTGCACAATCATTATTAACCTTGCATCTTTTGGTTTCAATATTATGAATATGTGTATCACTACAATCGAGATCCAATAAGAATAGACCACTCTTTAAGGGTGCATGACCATAAAAGATATTATTCATTAAAATAGAACAACCATTATTCTCTGATTTAAATGAATAACCGTCTCGCAACAAACAAGATCCAGATATAATGTTCATGCTCAACGCTGGCACCAAATAACAATTATTTAGGTCTAAAACTAATCCTGAAGGTAGATGTAGAGGTAGCGTGCCGACGGCGATCACATCGACTTTGGAACCGTTTCCCACGCGCATCGTCACCTCGTCCTTAGCTAATCTTCATTTAATCCGTAGTCCCTGTTTCGAGTTACAAATATTAGCAACCGAACCGGTATCAAATACCCAGGTACTACTACGAGCATTAGTAAGGTACACATCAATAACATGTATATCACATATACCTTTGTTCACCTTGCCATCCTTCTTATCCGCCAAATACTTGGTGCAGTTCCGCTTCCAGTGTCCAGTCCCCTTGCAGTAGAAGCACTCAGTTTCAGGCTTGGCTCCAGATTTGGGTTTCTTCGTGGAAGTAGCAACTGTCTTGCTATTCTTCTTGAAGTTCCCCTTCTTTCCCTTGCCCTTTTTCTTGAAACTAGTGGTCTTGTTAACCATCAACACTTGATGCTCCTTTTTGATTTCTACCTCCGCAGCTTTGGGCATGGCGAAGAGCTCGGGAATTGTCTTTTGCATCCCTTGCATATTATAGTTCATCACAAAGCCTTTATAGCTTGGTGGCAGTGATTGAAGAACTCTATCAATAACACTATCCTCGTCAACCTTGCAACCAAGTTGAGTCATATGATTGTAGTACCCAGACATTCTGAGCAAGTGTTCACTGATAGAACTATTCTCCTCCATTTTGCAGCTGTAGAATTTATTGGAAATCTCATATTTCTCAATCCGGGCATTTGCTTGAAATATTAACTTCAACTCCTGGAACATCTCATATGGTCCATGACGTTCAAAACGTCGTTGAAGTCCCGGTTCTAAGCCGTAAAGCATGGCACACTGAACTATCGTGTAGTCATCAGACCGCGATTGCCAGACGTTCAAAGCATCCACATTAGCGGGAGGGGGCTTGTCACCTAGCGGTGCTTCAAGGACATAATTCTTCTGTGCAGCAATGAGGATAATCCTCAGGTTACGGACCCATTCCGTGTAATTGCTACCATCATCTTTCAACTTAGCTTTCTCTAGGAATGCATTAAAATTCAAAGGAACGGTAGCATGGGCCATTGATCTACAATAACATAGATATGCAATAACTATCAGGACTAAGTTCATGATAAATTAAAGTTCAAATTAATCATATTAATTAAAGAAATCCCACTTAGATAGACATCCCTCCGGTCATCTAAATGATCACGTGATCCAAATCAACTAAACCATGTCCGATCATCATGAGAGATGGAGTAGTTTCAATTGTGAACATCTTATGTTGATCATATCTACTATATGATTCACGCTCGACCTTTCGGTCTCTAGTGTTCCGAGGCCATATCTGCATATGCTAGGCTCGTCAAGTTTAACCCGAGTATTCTACGTGTTCAAAACTGGCTTACACCCGTTGTATTTGAACGTAGAGCTTATCACACCCGATCATCACGTTGTGTCTCGGCACGACGAACTTTCGCAACGGTGCATACTCAGGGAGAACACTTATACCTTGAAATTTAGTAAGGGATCATCTTATAATGCTACCGTCGTTCTAAGCAAAATAAGAAGCATAATAAGATAAACATCACATGCAATCAAAATATGTGACATGATATGGCCATCATCATCTTGTGCTTTTGATCTCCATCTTCAAAGCACCGTTATGATCACCTTCGTCACCGGCGCGACACCTTGATCTCCATCGTAGCATCGTTGTCGTCTCGCCAACTATTGCTTCTACGACTATCGCTACCGTTTAGTGATAAAGTACAGCAATTACATGGCGATTGCATTTCATACAATAAAGCGACAACCATATGGCTCCTGCCAGTTGCCGATAACTTTACAAAACATGATCATCTCATAGAAAACCGTATAACTCATCATGTCTTGACCATATCACATCACAACATGCCCTGCAAAAACAAGTTAGACGTCCTCTACTTTGTTGTTGCAAGTTTTACGTGGCTGCTACGGGCTTAGCAAGAACCGTTCTTACCTACGCATACAAAACCACAACGATGTTTCGTCAAGTATGTGCTGTTTTAACCTTCACAAGGACCGGGCGTAGCCACACTTGATTCAGCTAAAGTGAGAGAGACAGACACCCGCCAGTCACCTTTAAGCAACGAGTGCTCGTAACGGTGAAACCAGTCTCGCGTAAGCGTACGCGTAATGTCGGTCCGGGCCGCTTCATCTCACAATACCGCCGAAGCAAAGTATGACATGCTGGTAAGCAGTATGACTAGTATCGCCCACAACTCATTGTGTTCTACTCGTGCATATCATCTACGCATAGACCTGGCTCATGATGCCACTATTGGGGAACGTAGTATTTTAAAATTTTCCTACGATCACGCAAGATCTATCTACTAGATGCATAGCAACGAGAGGGAAGAGTGTGTCTACGTACCCTCGTAGACCGGGAGCGGAAGCGTCAAGTGACGCGGTTGATGTTGTCGAACTTCTTCGCGATCCAACCGATCAAGCACCGAACGTACGGCACCTCCGCGTTCAGCACACGTTCAGCTTGATGACGTCCCACGAGCTCTTGATCCAGTTGAGCTTCACGGGAGAGTTTCGTCAGCACGACGGCGTGGTGACGGATATGATGTATTGACCGGCGCAGGGCTTCGCCTAAGCTCCGCGACGGTATGACCGAGGTGTGTTTCTGTGGAGGGGGGCACCGCACACGGCTAAAACAATTCAACGTCTGTGTCTTTGGGTGCCCCCCTGCCCCCGTATATAAAGGAGCAAGGGGGAGGCCGGCCGGCCCTTGTTTGGTGCGGCTAGGGTTGCAATCCTACTAGGAATAGGATTGCAATCCTATTCCTAGTAGGAATCACCAAAAGAAGGAAGAGAGGGAAAGGAAAAAGGAGAGGTGGCGCCCCCCAAATCCTAGTCCAACTAGGAACCCTAGGTGGGGCGCCGGACAGCCCTATGGGCTGCCTCTCTCGTTCCCTTAAGGCCCACTATGGACCATCACCCCTCGTAGGGGGTTCCGGTAACCCCCTCCGGCAATCCCGTTAAATCCGAAACTTTTCCGGAACACTTCCGGTGTCCGAATATAGTCGTCCAATATATCAATCTTTATGTCTCGGACATTCCGAGACTCCTCGTCATGTCCGTGATCTCATCCGGGACTCCGAACTACCTTCGGTACATCAAAACTCATAAACTCATAATACCGATCGTCATCAAAGGTTAAGCGTGCGGACCCTACGGGTTCGAGAACTATGTAGACATGACCGAGACTCATCTCCGGTCAATAACCAATAGCGGAACCTGGATGTTCATATTGGCTCCTACATATTCTACGAAGATCTTTTATCGGTCAAAACCGCATAACAACATACGTTGTTCCTTTTGTCATCGGTATGTTACTTGCCCGAGATTCGATCGTCGGTATCTCTATACCTAGTTCAATCTCGTTACCGGCAAGTCTCTTTACTCGTTCCGTAACACATCATCTCGTGACTAACTCATTAGTCTTTTGCTTGCAAGGCTTATTGTGATGTGTGTTACCGAGAGGGCCCAGAGATACCCCTCCGACACTCGGAGTGACAAATCCTAATCTTGATATATGCCAACACCACAAATACTTTCGGAGACACCTGTAGAGCATCTTTATGATCACCCAGTTACGTTGTGACGTTTGATAGCACACAAGGTGTTCCTACGGTATTCGGGAGTTGCATAATCTCATAGTCATAGGAACATGTATAAGTCATGAAGAAAGCAATAGCAGTAAAACTAAACGGTCATAGTGCTATGCTAACGGATGGGTCTTGTCCATCACATCATTCTCCTAATGATGTGATCCCGTTGATCAAATGACAACTCATGTCTATGGCTAGGAAACATAACCATCTTTGATCAATGAGCTAGTCTAGTAGAGGCATACTAGGGACATACTGTTTTGTCTATGTATCCACACATGTACTAAGTTTCCGGTTAATACAATTCTAGCATGAATAAAAGACATTTATCATGATATAAGGAAATACAAATAACATCTTTATTATTGCCTCTAGGGCATATTTCCTTCACATCATACACAAGACATCCGACTATGGATGAAAACATGAAAAGCACAACGACATCCATCTTGCTATCCCAGGTTGCTGACCAGGAACCTATCCCAAGATCGAAGAAGAAGAAGAAGAAGAATGAACTCCAACACAAGTAAACATCGCTCTCACATCGAGTCATCGGAAACCTGCACCTACAACTGTGGTTGTAGTATTTCTGAGCCACAAGGACTCAGCAATCCCATAACCATGGGTATCAAGACTTGCAAAGCTTAATGGGTATGGAAAGGATAATTGGTGAGGTTGCAGCGGCGGCTAAACAATGTCTGGTGGCTAACTTACAAGAACAAGAATAAGGTGAGCCTCTTAGAAAACGGTCGAAAACAAGTAATGATCAATAAGTGATCCTGAACTACCTACGAGTCAAACATAACACCACCGTGTCCTCTTCCCAAATTAAAAAGAGACGGTCACGGTTACTCATGCGATTGGTGTATTTTATTTCGAATCCTCTTTCAAGTTTTCTACAACCAAACATTAAAAAATTCAAATCTGCCACATAGCCATGGGCACGGCTTTCGGAAGATCATAACCCTGCAGGGGTGTCCCAACTTAGCCCATCACAAGCTCTCACAATCAGAAGAGGTAAATCCTCTTATCTTAGGGACAACCCGATCAGACTCGGAATCCCGGTGCACAAGACATTTCGACAATGGTAAAACAAGTCCAGCAAGACCTCCTGGTGTGCCGACACCCTGATAGTAGCCGCCCGTATATTGTCTCAGCCCACGTCCGGATGAGCTACGCGTACAGTACTGAAGTCCTTGGTTTGCCCCAGGTAGCCCACACAATGCTCTAGTTGGGACCAGCACCATCGGCACTGCCCCCCTGTATTATGTTGAAAAAAAACCAGGGATGCGACTCCTTTGCAAAAATGATTAATTAATTAATAGTTTTATTATGTTGGAAAATTAAAACCAATTTTGGGCCTTGCTGGAGGAGTTTTATTCAAAGCGAACTATCAAGGCGTTCCCATAAACTCAACCGCGTTAGGGACGCAAAATCAAGGAACATAACACCGATTTATCAGTTCTAAAGGAGGCATGAGTGGATCAAAACACCGAGCAAAAGTCCAAGCCTTCCACCCATTGCCAACTATATAGGTGCATTAATTATACTAATAGATATTGTGATATTCCATAACCAAGTTCCGACATTGAGAAATCTTCATCTTCACCTGCAACTAACAATGCTATAAGAGGGGCTGAGAAAGCGGTAACATAGACATACAACGGTTTGCTGGGATGGTGTCAAAGGTTAGAGGTTCCATGGAAACAAAGAGAGGCTGACAAACAAATGGTGGGTAGCGTGACATATAGCGATATCATCGAGACAACTAGCATAGCAATGATAGTAATGAGATCCAAGGTGACGGTCATCTTGCCTGAGATCCCTTAAGGAAGAAGAACGAGTCCATGAAGAAGATGAAGCCACGAAGATGAACCAAGCGTAGTCGAACGAATCCTCACGATCACAACGAAACATGAACTACCGAGAAGAAGCAAACAACAAGGTAAACACACAACACATAAACATGACATGATGCTCGACCAAGTATGCTGCATACAAGGCTACATGATGCTAATCATGGCAAGAGATGATGCATACAAGAACAACACAACCAAGCAAGTTTAAATGAGCCCGGAGACAACATATAACAATTTCGGTAAATCCTCATATGCAAATTTCGAGATTGGTCCAGATCTGAACAAACCTTATGTTAAACTTGTTAAACAGCAAGTTAACATGCACCATGATGATCTACGTGTAATTTTAGTCAAGTTACATATAAAGTTCATTTAATTCGGAGCTACGGCCTAGAAGATATGAGCAAAACAAGTTAAACATGTCATTGATGCAAAATGCATTCGCACATTATGCAAACACTCTCAAGACATGGATACAACATGACATGATGCATCTACATGCAAAACTAAGCAAGTTTCATATAGAGCATGCCCAAAACGGAGCAATGATTCAACACATACACCGAAAACAAGTTTAAAGGACAAACTGTCCAAAACAGCTACTAGGCATATTGCGAGCATCAAAACAACATGCTACAAGTACAAGCTAGGCAAAAGCATGGCATGAACTCTAAGTACAGATTACATTCTAACAATATCGGCTAGTATCAGGTTCATAGGCATCAAGAGTAATCCAACATAATCAAGGCAACTAGCGAACTTTATAACATAAATTATGACTTAGTGGAAAACAGAGTATATATGTGAGCAGAGTTAATATCTCGACATGTTGGAGGCAAGAAATAATTAAGCTACAGTGCATGAACACGGAAACCAAAGGCATGGCATGCTAGAACATAACATGGAACTCAAGGAACACAACATGGCATATACATGGAGGCAACGGGTTCATGGCATTCCTCAAAACAAGATCCAAATATGATATAGCAGATTCTTAGACTTAGAGAAAAACAGAGTAAGGTTGAAAACAGATTCATGATGCATAATTTGAGGCAACAAAATTTGATGCTATAGGAACATCTCGTGGCATCAAAGGGCATGGCAAGCATGTACATGTCAAGCATTACAAAACATGTTCACTGATCTACTGCCAAATACCACTAGAACATGCTCAAAACATCATGGCAAAACTGCAAATGATAACAGTTTCACAGACTTGGTGAAATAAACTAATCATGGCATGAACAGTGACAAGTATGCATGTTTGCAAGCTTGTGCAACTGATCTCAAAGCATATCATGGTATGTGAATATAACCAGCAGCAAGAAGACATGTTTATGCAGCTACTCATGGCAAGAACATGGCACTAGTAGATAAAGGGTCATCAGACCCGGTTCGTTTGGGCCTTTAGCCCCGGTTCCTGAACCGGGACAAAAGTGTCGGTACTAATGCTCTGACCCTTTAGTCCCGGTTCAATCCAGAACCGGGGCCGATGGGTGTCCACGTGGCCTGTGCGCCGAGCCCAGGCAGGAGGGGCTTTGGTCCCGGTTGGTGGCACCAACCGGGACCAAAAGGCGTCCACGCGTCAGCATTTCTGTGGCTGTGGATTTTGTTTTTTTTAAAGGGGAGGGGGGTTGGAGGTTTTGGGTGGTTAACTTAGGTGTTTCATATTGTGTTAGCTAGCTAATTAATAGAGAGAAGTGTCCTCTCTTATGTCCGTGCTTGGTCGACGCTACGTACTACACATACGTATAGAGAGGACTAGACACGCTAGCTAGCTAGCTAGCTAGTAAAGCAAACGAAGGAAACAGAAGATCGTATAATCAATATATATATATATATATATATATATATATATATATATATATATATATATATATATATATATATATATATATATATGCATGCAGAGAGAAGTAATATCGACCACCTCTCCTTCTCCGAGATATTGGTCGAACAACAAGTTCTCGTATATCTATCCGACACTACCGGGTACATATATACAATAATTATCTCTTACAAATATAATCTCCTATAGGATGGACGCATGGTCCACATAGTATTCTCCGTCTGGCGCGATCACGTGTTCAAGGAAGAATGCCGCCAATTCCTCTTGAATTGCTCGCAGACGATCTGGTGTTAGGAGTTCATCCCGCATCCAAAACATCTAATTTGAAGTAGGGGGTCAATACATGAAATGATGCCATAAATTTGTGAATATTATTAATTGCCTACGCACTTCAAATTGTGCTTCAGAGTAGCCCCGCTCATAGGTCGTGTGGCGGATGGACTCACAAATGTAGTATCCACAGTAATCATTCCCGGGTTCCTGCCACAACCACTTTACAAGAAATAGAGGTCAATCAAACTGATAAGCAAGAATGCCAAATGGTATTGATGAAACTAGCGCTTGAATCAAGATATAGGAGATGCGCGCGCGGAACATGCTACTATATAGTACTTACTTTCGGGTATCCAAATTCTAGCTTCTTCGGCAGTCCCGGAGCTTTTTTGGTGAATTTTCTCCAAACCCTGCCAGACAAAGAAAACAATTAGTTGATATCAGAAATGAAGTTGCTGATATGCATGGTGGATAATATTGATCGATTTAACTTACCTGTCGAGCATTTGAGTCATGTCCGCATACTCCTCGGGATCTTTACGTTTAGAGTCCAAGACAGTTACTACTCCCTTCTCAAGCTTAATCTCTAAGAGAATATAGTGGAAGCTGCGCACGCATGCATGAACTCATCAATTACATTACTATAACCTTGACTGATATATAAGGGAAACCAAATATGCACAAGACAGTAACACTCACTTGAAGTTGTAAGGAAAGAGTATTATATCTTTGTTTTCATTTACCACCAACGATCGTAGCAAGTTGGTCTCGGTATCTGAGGGACGCAATTTAACCTCGGTTGCATCTATGAGGTATGTGTTAATGAACCCAATATCACCTACTTGTCTTTTCTTCAATTCGACGATCTTCAATCTGCATAATATAGTGAGGATAATTATAAATACATGCAATGAAGATCAGCTATATAGAGAGACTTAATGACAGAAGTAGTACTACTTACAGACAGTAGCAGGTGACCGTTGTTTTATCGAGGGCCAATTGATTGAAAAACTGATAGAACTCCTCAAATGGAACAGGCAACAGTTCAATTCCAACGAGGTCATGCTCTGGTTTAACTCTCAAATACAAGCTATCCCTCCCCCCAGACTCTCTGTAGATTTCCAAGTACCAATCATGCAATCTTTTTTTTGACTATATACTGCAAGGCAACAGCCTCACAGTGCTTTATTAATTAAAAGACCCAGGTGGGTAAAGTTTACAAAGGACCTAAATATGTACAAGGGAGGAGAGTATTTACAGCTAACCTACTGGAGGGATGCTATCCAAGAGAGGAGCTTATCTCTATACTTACATTTAATTCTATGAGCAAGGAGAGAAATATCATACACAAAATTTCTCTTCCAGGATCTGAAGCTAGGTTGCTCATTTCTGAAAACTTTGCCATTCCTCTGAGTCCAGATATTCCAAGTGGCAGTGAAGACTACCTCAGTGAAGAAAGGTTGGCCGAAATCCTGACGCGCTGCTAAAGCCATGGAGTATGTGGATGAGTGACCTTCAGATGTCCAAGAGATACCAAGGTAGTTCCAAACGCGCTGACTAAAGTTGCAAACAAAGAAAAGATGCGCCCGGTCCTCAGGTTGAGGGAGAAGGCATAAAGCACAGTTGGCGTTATCGATATGCCAATTCCTTTGTTGCATCATATCTCTTGTGTTTAGGCGATCCATCAACAGTAACCAGCCAAAAACTTTAATCTTTAGCGTGCATGAGCATTTCCAGATCCATTTGAATATAGGGTCGACCACAATATGAGAGAACATGAAGTCATAGTAGACTTTGGATTGGAAGGTGCCAGACTTCGAGGGCCATTGCCAGGTATCATGGGTTGATGGATCAAGCTGCATGGTAGCCAACATAGACTGCAGTTGCTGTAGCTCCTGATAGGCTTCGATGGACAAAGGCAAATGAAAATTCTGGGCTTCAGACGATGCAAGAAAGAAGTCCTTGACAGTGATAAGGTCATTAAGCACAAAGGAGTATAGGTGAGGAAATCTGGTCCGGAGTGCAATAACCCTATTATCAATATGCCACTTATCATCCCAAAACAAGATAGTGTCTCCTGAATGAACATGCGGGACGGCGAGGGAGCAGAATTGATCATAGAGTTGAAGAATGTCCCTCCACCAGAAAGAGCCACAACTGCGAGTTGCCTGGGGTGGTGAAGAAACATAATAAGTGTCCCAGATCAACTGAACCCAAGGTATATCAAGTTTGTTGAAAAACTTGTATAGATGCTTCATGAGCAAAGCCTCGTTTTGAATTTCCAGATGTGTAACACCAAGTCCACCACACTTCTTGGGTCGGCATATAAGGTCCCAGGCAGCTAGAGATTGTCGTGGAGTCTCCGAGTTGCCCCTCCAGAGGCATTGGCGCATGATTCTTTCAAGCTGCTTAAGAATGCCTTTTGGAAGAGAGAGAGAACCCAGGAAGTATATAGGCATGGAAGCTAAAACGGATTGCAGCAATTGAAGACGGCTGCCCTGATTTAGCAAACAGGAGGAGGCAGACAACCTCCGCTCTAGACGATCAACAAGTGGCGATAGCTTCGCCACGGTGGGTCTAGAAGTACCCATGGGTAGTCTGAGATATGCGAAGGGTAGGGTACCCACCTCACAGCCTAGGAGGGGAGCAATGCGAGAGCCTTCCTCAACAGAAAGTTCGCACATTCGTTGATAGAGATCTTTCATTTTTGACGAGAGGCTTTTTGTACTCGTATCTTTCGATCTGCACGTCCAAGAAATCATATTGTATATCGTCGGACACGTAATCTCCAAGATTGGTATAACCGGGCACCATCCTCGGATCATTAGCGACCATGTCGCTAGACACCTTGAGCGGGGGGCACGATTGGTCCGCTTTTTCGCCGAGCTGGGCAATTTGTTTCCCAGCTCGTCCTTCTGCTAACCTTTGATCACTTTTAGTACTTCCCGACCGCTTCGCTTCTTGAAATGACTTTTGAATCATGCGGTCATAGTTGTCCTTCGGCTTACTTTTTGCTGGTTGCTTCAGGGCAGCAAGAGTGCGCTTTTCTTTCACTGCATCTATCTTCTCCTCCGGAGGTGGATGTCTCTGTGCTTTCAACCCTTCAAGCCAGTCCTTCACTTCGCCTTGAGCTATCTTCGTGTTTTCCTCGTCGGACCTCTCATATGGTAACTTCTCTAGAGGCATGAGAGAAGGACCGAATCTGCATCGCCTCCCGCCTCTGGCTGTACTGCTAGACGTCGCCAGACCAGACGAAGCGGCTGTCTTTTTTCCTTGCTTACGTGCTGAAGCAGGAGTAGCCGGAGCGGCGGCAGGTCTCTTCCGCCCTTGCTGACTAGGTGGAGAAGGAGGAGCAGGCTGGCTGCTCGGGCGCACCGGCGGCGAAGGAGGCGGAGTGCCGCCACGCGCCGGAGAAGGAGCCGGAGTGCCTTGATCGTCACTCGCCGGAGGAGGAGGCGGTGGAGGAGGCGGAGTGCCCTGACTCGCCAGAGGAGGAGGAGGAGGCGGAGGCGTCCAGTTGAGAATGTTGATGAGGTCCTTCCGCCATAGGCATGGAGTCTTCAGTGAAGAACCCAGCCGAGTCTCCCCTTCACCAGTAGGGTGGTCAAGCTGGAGCTCCTCAAATCCCTCCGTAATTTCATCCACCATCACCCTAGCATATCCTTCTGGAGCTCTGAGGTAGCCACCTGACCCCGTGCGATGGTGATGCTTCTTCTTCGCAGCATTTATCCGGTTTGTCTCCGACATCTTCTGACTCTTTTCCAATGTCTTATAGGCCACAAATGCGGGCCAGTCATCTTTGATCTTCTCATATATGCCCACGAATTCTGGAGTCTTTTTATCTTTGACAAACTTATTCAGTTTTTTCTTCCATGCCCTGAATTGGTCTGCCATCTTCGAAAGAGCAGCAGACTTGATTAAGTCCTCTTTAACTGGCTTCGCCGGATCATCCTCTGCCGGTAGGATGAAATTTGACTTCAGCTCAGTCCAAAGATCTTCTTTCCGCATATCAGTGACATAAGACACCTGAGCGTCATTTGCAGCCGGCTTTAACCATTGATGGATGCTGATCGGGATCTTGTCCCTAACCAGAACCCCGCACTGATTAACAAATGCGTTCTTTGTCCGGATGGGGTCAATCGGCTCACCGGAGCGCGAGATTTCTGAGATCTCAAACTTTTCATCCGGCCTCAACTTTTTCTTCGCGCCTCGTCTCTTTACCGAAGATTTGCTCGATCCGGAGGGCTAGAAAAAGGAACAAAGACGAGAGTTAATGAATGCATCAATTAACTAGTCAGCACAGGCTTAACTAACATATATGCCTCCTGGCCGGACTCGGTTCGGTCACCGGAGCCAGCATCACGGTCTCCTTCTTGCACCGGCATTGGGTCACCAGAGCCGTCCTCACGGTCTACTTCTTCCATGTGCATTGGGTCACCGGAGCCATCAATATCATAGCCTAGATCTTCCAGCTACAGCTCTCTTTCCACCTGCTCATCGGTGTCGTTGAGAAACGACAAGACGACATTTTGTCCGTCTGCGATTATGTCCATCAACATCGCTTCTTTTGCTAGGTCTCGGGTGTTGTCGTCCATAGTTTCTACAAATATTTACAACATGCCAATTATTATTCAAACATGACAGATGGATATATTAATGGCAAACGTAGAACTAGCTTCGACCCTCGACCCCTGGACGACCCTCTCGACTGCTCGGCTATCCACAACCCTAGACCCCCTCATGTCACATTTTGTCTAGTGTCAAAGGATTCAACAAAACCAATACTTCATCATTAGGCGAAAGTAACAGTAGCATGATGGTACGAAGCTCTCCAAAGTGGTTTTGGAACGGAGTCTGAGATAGGATAATTCGTAACAAAAGACGGATTATCCTATCACGAACTCCGTTCCAAAACAACTTTGCATAACTTCGTACCAACATGCCCCGGTTACTTCTGGCAAATGATGAAGTCATGGAATTCTTCAATACTTTGACACTAGCTAGGCAACCTCTCGACCCCCGACTGCTCGGCGATCCACAACCCTAGACCCCCTCATGTCACATTTTGTCTAGTGTGAAAGGATTCAACAAAACTAATACTTCATCATTAGGCGAAAGTAACAGTAGCATGATGGTATGAAGCTCTCCAAAGTGGTTTTGGAACGGAGTCCCAGATAAGATGATTCGTAACAAAAGACGGATATCCTATCAGGAACTCCGTTCCAAAATAACTTTGCATAACTTCGTACCAACATGCCCCGGTTACTTCTAGCAAATGATGAAGTCATGGAATTCTTCAATACTTTGACACTAGCTAGGCAACCTCTCTCAACCCCTCGACCCCCGACTGCTCGGC
>LR738709.1:74711312-74746812 GCA_902687465.1 Secale cereale
CGCTACGGGGCGACGGCGCGGGGGCGACGGGGCGGCGTTGGGGGCGACGTCGACGGGGCGACGGGGCGACGGCGATGGCGACGGGGGCGGGGACGAAGCAGAGTGAGGAGGCGTCGGGGGCGGGGAAGGAGAAATTTTCGCAAGTGTTGGTTATATAGGAGCAGTATTAGTCCCGGTTCGTGGCACAAACCGGGACTAATACCCCTCTTTAGTCCCGGTTGGTGCCACCAACCGGGACTAAAGGTCCCTTTTCAGCAGCCCAAAGGGCGGGAAGGAGGGGCCTTTAGTCCCGGTTGGTGGCACCAACCGGGACCAAAGGCCTTGTTGGCGCGGTGCGGTGGGAAGTTTAGTCCCACCTCGCTAGTTGAGAGAGGCCAGCACCAGTTTATAAGCTGCGCTTCCTCTCTCCTCTCGAACTCATCTGAAGTGCAGGCTTATGGGCCTAATTCGACAGTGCAATGCCTGTGGGCCTACTGGGCCTGCTGCGGGCCTGAATCCTGGCCCATGGTTGGGTTTCTAGTCGTATTCAGGCCGTGATGGCCTAGTAGGTGGCATTTTCTTTTCTTTTTTTCTATTTATTTTTTCATTTCTACTTAGAACTAAATACTTATAGTGTTTTAGTGATTTCTTTTTTCTTTTAGGTCACAAAAATTATAAACTTTCATTATTTTCTTTGTTGCTTTATTTATTTTATTTTGTTTCTACTTACAACAAAATACTTATTGTTGCTATTTTTTTTGCAAGTTTTTTTGTTTTTTTTTCTGCATTATTTATTTTCTTTTGTTTTTCCTTTATTTTTTAATTCTTTCTGGTAAAACCAATTACAAACTTTCTATTAGTGCAAGTAGTATTCAAATTTGAATAGTTTAAATTTGAAATTATTTGTTTTCTTTGTTGCTTTATTTATTTTGTTTTGTTTCTACTTACAACAAAATACTTATTGTTGCTATTTTTTTGCAAGTTTTTTTGTGTTGTTTTCTGCATTATTTATTTTCTTTTGTTTTTTGCTTTATTTTTTAATTCTTTCTGGTAAAACCAATTACAAACTTTCTGTTAGTGCAAATTTGAATAGTACAAACGGACAATGGTATCATACTCGTTTGTTACAAAGTTGGCATGGTATCATCATAATAGTTGCCGAAAAAAGTCTTCACTTTTTCTTCGCTTGTGTCATTTGCTTATTGCGCCATAACCATGGATAATCTTCATCGTTTATCAGGATGCTTGGGTCAGCCTTGACTTTGAAGGGAGGAATTTCATGAAACTTTTCATAATCTTCAGACATGTCTGTCTTGCCCTCCACTCCCAGGATGTCCCTTTTTCCTGAAAGAACTATGTGGCGCTTTGGCTCATCGTATGATGTATTCGCTTCCTTATATTTTCTTTTTCTCGGTCTGGTAGACATGTCCTTCACATAGATAACCTGTGCCACATCATTGGCTAGGCCGAACGGTTCATCAGTGTATCCAAGATTTTTCAGATCCACTGTTGTCATTCCGTACTGTGGGTCTACCTGTACCCCGCCTCCTGACAGATTGACCCATTTGCACTTAAACAAAGGGACCTTAAAATCATGTCCGTAGTCAAGTTCCCATATGTCCACTATGTAACCATAATATGTGTCCTTTCCCCTCCCGGTTGTTGCATCAAAGCGGACACCGCTGTTTTGGTTGGTGCTCTTTTGATCTTGGACAATCGTGTAAAATGTATTCCCATTTATCTCGTATCCTTTGTAAACCAATACAGTCGAAGATGGTCCCCTGGACAACAAGTACAACTCATGACAAACAGTGTTGTCACCTCTGAGACGTGTTTCCAACCAACTGCTGAAAGTCTTGATGTGTTCACATGTAATCCAGTCGTCGCACTGCTCCGGGTGTTTGGAGCGCAGACTGTTCTTGTGTTCATCGACATACGGGGTCACTAATGTAGAGTTCTATAGAACTGTGTAGTGTGCTCGAGACCAAGAATATCTGTCCCTGCATATTATTTAGTCCCTTCAAAGCGTGCCTTTTCCAGTCAGTCTCCCCTCGTACCACGATTTAGGGAGACCTATCTTATTAAGGCCAGGAATGAAGTCAACACAAAACCCGATGACATCCTCTGTTTGATGGCCCATGGAGATGCTTCCTTCTGGCCTGGCGCGGTTACGGACATATTTCTTTAGGACAACCATGAACCTCTCAAAGGGGAACATATTGTGTAGAAATACGGGCCCCAGAATGACAATCTCGTCGACTAGATGAACTAGGACGTGTGTCATGGTATTGAAGAAGGATGGTGGGAACACAAGCTCGAAACTGACAAGACATTGCGCCACATCACTCCTTAGCCTTGGTATGATTTCTGGATCAATCACCTTCTGAGAGATTGCATTGAGGAATGCACATAGCTTCACAATGGCTAATCAGACGTTTTTCGGTAGAAGCCCCCTCAATGCAACCGGAAGCAGTTGCGTCATAATCACATGGCAGTCATGAGACTTTAGGTTCTGGAACTTTTTCTCTGCCATATTTA
Organism: Secale cereale; assembly: GCA_902687465.1. Taxonomy (NCBI): domain Eukaryota; kingdom Viridiplantae; phylum Streptophyta; class Magnoliopsida; order Poales; family Poaceae; genus Secale; species Secale cereale. Next base: position 74,713,830 of record LR738709.1, read on the forward strand.
TTATTCCCTTTATATTCGATGAGAAGCCAGTCGGGACCTTCATACTGAGCAGGCATTCAAAGAAGATTTCTTTCTCTTCTTTCGTAAGAGCATAGCTGGCAGGACCTTCATACTGCTTGGGATGGATGTCGTCTTTTTCGTTCAAACGTTGCAGGTCCTCCCGTGCCTCAGTTGTATCTTTTGTCTTTCCATACACGCCCAAGAAGCCTATCAGGTTCACGCAATGGTTCTTCGTCACGTGCATCACGTCGATTGAAGAGCGGACCTCTAGTTCTTTCCAGTAGGGTAGGTCCCAAAATATAGATTTCTTCTTCCACATGGGTGCGTGTCCCTCAGCGTCATTCGGAACAGCTAGTGCGCCGGGGCCCTTTCCAAAGATTACGTGTAAATCATTGACCATAGAAAGTACGTGATCACCGGTACGCATGGCGGGCTTCTTCCGGTGATCTGCCTCGCCTTTGAAATGCTTGCCTTTCTTTCGACATTGATGGTTGGTCGGAAGAAATCGACGATGGCCCAGGTACACATTCTTCCTGCACTAGTCCAGGTATATACTTTCAGTGTCATCTAAACAGTGCGTGCATGCGTGGTATCCTTTGTTTGTCTATCCTGAAAGGTTACTGAGAGCGGGCCAATCGTTGATGGTCACGAACAGCAACGCCTTTAGGTCAAATTCCTCCTGTCTGTGCTCATCCCACGCACGTACACCGTTTCCATTCCACAGCTATAAAAGTTCTTCAACTAATGGCCTTAGGTACACATCAATGTCGTTGCCGGGTTGCTTAGGGCCTTGTATGAGAACTGGCATCATAATGAACTTCCGCTTCATGCACATCCAAAGAAGAAGGTTATACATACATAGAGTCACGGGCCAGGTGCTATGATTGCTGCTCTGCTCCCCGAAAGGCTTAATGCCATCCGCGCTTAAAGCAAACCATACGTTCCCCAGTACATTCTCTCGATTTTTCTCCACTGCGACCCGTCAGCGGGTGCTCTCAACTTCCCGTCTTTCTTACGGTCCTCACTGTGCCATCGCATCAACTTGGCATGCTCTCTGTTTCTAAACAAACGTTTCAACCGTGGTATTATAGGAGCATACCACATCACCTTCGCAGGAACCCTCTTCCTGACGGGCTCGCCATCAACATCACCAGGGTCATCTCGTCTGATCTTATACCACAATGCACCGCATACCGGGCATGCGTTCAGATCCTTGTATGCACCGCGGTAGAGGATGCAGTCATTAGGGCATGCATGTATCTTCTGCACCTCCAATCCTAGAGGGCATACGACCTTCTTTGCTGCGTATGTACTGTCGGGCAATTCGTTATCCTTCGGAAGCTACTTCTTCAATATTTTTAGTAGCTTCTCAAATCCTTTGTCAGCCACAGCATTCTCTGCCTTCCACTGCAGCAATTCCAGTACGGTACCGAGCTTTGTGTTGCCATCTTCGCAATTGGGGTACAACCCTTTTTTGTGATCCTCTAACATGCGATCGAACTTCAGCTTCTCCTTTTGACTTTCGCATTGTGTCCTTGCATCGACAATGACCCGGCGGAGATCATCATTTGGTTGCTCTTAATCTTCACTAGCTTCACCCGTTGCAGCATCATTGGGCACATCGTCTGGTTCCTCTTGATCTTCACCAGCTCCCCCCATTGCAGCATCACCGTATTCAGCGGGCACATAGTTGTCATCGTACTCTTCTTCTTCGCCGTCTTCCATCATAACCCCTATTTCTACGTGCCTCGTCCAAACATTATAGTGTGGCATGAAACCCTTGTATAGCAGGTGGGAGTGAAGGATTTTCCGGTTAGAGTAAGACATCGTATTCACACATTTAGTGCATGGACAACACATAAAACCATTCTGCTTGTTTGCCTCAGCCGCATTTAGAAACTCATGCACGCCCTTAATGTACTCGGAGGTGTGTCTGACACCGTACATCCATTGCCGGTTCATCTGCGTGCATTATATATAATTAAGTGTTTCAAAAACCATTACAGAACATCATAAATAGATAATTAAGTGACCAAATGGATAAAAGTACATCATCACATTAAAACCAAATTACATACATATATAGTTCTCATCTAACAACATATAGCTCTCCATACACATCGAAACTATGTAAAACTTTTCAATGCGAAAACAAATGCGATCATAATCGCAACCAAGGTAACAATTGATCCAACGGCATAATGATACCAAGCCTCGGTATGAATGGCATATTTTCTAATCTTTTTAATATTCAACCGCATTGCATCCATCTTGATCTTGTGACCATCGACGACATCCGCAACATGCAACTCCAATATCATCTTCTCGTCCATAATTTTTTTTTATTTTTTCCTTCAAGAATTTGTTATCTTCTTCAACTAAATTTAACCTCTTGACAATAGGGTCCATCTTGATCTTGTGATCATCGATGACTTCCGCAACATGCATCTCCAATTCCATCTTCTCCTCCTCAATTTTTTCCAATTATTTCTTTAAGGAAATGTTTTCCTCTTCAACTAAATTTAACCTCTCCACAAGAGGGTCGGTTGGAATTTCCGGTTCAACTACCTCCTAGACATAATAAAACATCTAAGCATGTCAGGTTGGTCGGCATAACTATCATAAACACTAAAACAATTAGTTATAAATTAAAGATAATATACCACATCTGAATCGTAGACAGGACGAGGGCCCACGTGGGCGGATATCAAAACCATCGCACTATATAATAACAAGCAATAATAAACGTAAGAAAATTAGACAAATATCTATCTAAAGCAATAATAACAAGCAATAATAAAAGTAAGAAAAGCATGGACATAACAAGAGGCTCACCACGGTGGTGCCGGTGACGAGATCGGTGGGGGCGATCGACGGCGGCGAAGACGGGGACGGGACGTGATGGACCGCTAAACCTAGACAAATCTCAGAGAAAATAGAGCTTCGAGAGGAGAAAAGCTTAACTAGTGTGGCTCGGTGATACGTCTCAAACGTATTTACTTTTCCAAACATTTTTGATATTGTTTTGGCCTCATTCTTGCATGATTTGGACTAAACTAACCCGGACTGACGCTGTTTTCAGCAGAGCTGCCTGTATGGTTTATTTGTGTGCAGGAAAACGGATTTTTAGGTACCTCAGAAAAATCCACGAAAAATCACAGAAAATCCACGCACCCGAAGGAACCAGGAACCAGAAGTGGGGCCAGAGGGGGGCCAGGGGGTGCCCAGGCGCCCTGTGGGCCCCCCCCCCTGGGCCTCGCCGGGGGGGCGCCTGGGTGGGGCCCACACCCCCTGGTGCCCTACTTTAGCCCGTATTTTTGCTCCCGACGCAGAAACCCCAGATCAGAAGTTCTTTCGCAGTTTTTCGTCGCGGAGCCGCCGCCAACCTCTGTTCTTCCTCGGGAGGGCTAATCTGGAGGCTGAATTGGCGTCCGGAGAGGGGAGATCGTCGCCATCGTCATCATCATCACCACTCCATCATCCCTCCATGACTTCTCCCTCCATGTGTGAGTAATTCCCCCGCTGTTGGCAAAGGGGATGGTAGGGATTGGATGAGTTAGATCATGTAATAGTTTATCAGATTGTTGGGGGCATGTTGCCTATCATCTACTGTGGTGTTTATCATCTTTGCTTCAACTTGTTATTCTTGATGCTTGACACTTAGGGCCCGAGTGCCATGATTTCAGATCTGAACCATATGTGTTTGTATGAATATATTTGTGTTCGTGATCCTATATATGAGTTGTTTGCACCTGTTACGGTCCGGAACCGGCGATCCCAAAAGTGACAGCTTGGGACACCAAAGGGGATGGTCCGTAGTTTGAGGATTACATGTATCCATTGAGTTCATTGCTTTGTTCCGGCGCTCTTTGACAGGAGCACCTTAATATCCATAAGTTCCTTTCGGCCCGTTCGTAGCGGGATGGTAGGACAAAAGATGTTGTGCAAGTTCTTATTGCAAGCACATACAACTACCTATGGGATACATGCCTAATGTTTGATATTTGCCTAGATGATCATTACTTTTCCGTGTGCCGTGCCCCAAGTTAGAATCTATCTCATCCATGCAGCGCCCAACCATCCATCTCCCTAGCCTACAGTGTTTTAAATCATGCTTGTCACTAGTTGCTACTTTTGCCATTTCCTACTGCTATTTACTTTGCTGTTTACTTTTACTATTACTATCACCACTATCATATCACTGTTACCACTTATCTTTTGCTGCAAGTAAGTATATTTCATGTGCGGTTGAATTGACAACTCAACTGTTAAAGCTTATAAATACTCTTTGGCTCCCCGTGTGTCGAATCAATAAATAGGGTTATTCTTACCCGCGAAGACTATCTCGATCCCTTACGGTTGAGGGTTATCAAGTACCGTTTTCTGGCACCTTTGCCGGGGAGCATAGCAATATTTACAAGTCTACTTGAGGTATCCTACCTGCTACACTTTATCTACTATGGGTAAGAAAGGAGACCCCAAGGTTCCGATCTTTCTATCTACTACAAGAAGAGGTACTGCTCTAAGCACTAGTGCTACACTTGATTCACCTTCCGTTATGAGTAAGTTTGCCTCACCACCACCACATGATGCTCCTACTGAATCTGTTACTATGTCTGATACTCTTGATGATGCTTCTACTACTTTTGATGATGATATTAGTTCGCTTGGTTATGCTCTTGAGAAACAAATTGCTGCTGCTGCTAAAAAGTATGGAATTGAACATCCTGTTACTCGCTACCCTATTGGTGAAACTTATGATTATCCCGATTTGAGTAAACTTAAAGAGAGACTCCTTGATGATGATTACTATATACTAGATGAAGAATTATGTAGGGAACTGATAGAGTTTTCTGGCTCTGACCCTGAAGCTATTAAGAAACTGTTTGAAAAACACTCTCTGAAGAACAAAACCGTTCCTAATCCTGAATTTGCTACATCTCCTATATGCATTGATGATCCTGATTTTGATTTCTCTGTTGATCTTTCACTTATACATATGGTTGAAGCTGACCCCTTTTATGGCAGAGAAAATGATGATGCTATTGCACACCTGACTAAACGCGGTGAGTTAGGTAGCCTGTTTACCACAGATGAGAAGATACGATACTTTTATGTGACCAAGCTTCTTCCTTTCTCCTTGAAGGAGGGTGCTAAAGCATGGTATGATTCACTTCCATGTGGTTCCATTAAGAGTCCTCAGGACCTAGCTCACTCTTTTGTTGATAAGTACTTTCCTACTCACATGCAACATGCTGCTTTACAAAGAATTTATAACTTTAAACAGTTGCAGGATGAGTCCCTCCCTAAAGCTTGGGGGAGGTACTGCTGTCTGATTCGGGCTAGATCAGGACATGACATCCCTAAGAATGAATTAATCGATATATTCTATGCTGGTCTAACTGATGAATCCAGGTCCTATTTGGACAGTTGTGCTGGTTGTGTTTTCAGGAAAAGAACACCGGACGATGCGGAAGATTTAATGGGCAGGATTGCCAAAAACCATGAAGATTGGCCCGTCCCTGAACCACCTCCACCAACAAAGAAGAGGGGCATGTTTGTTCTGAGCCCCGAGGATATGCGAGAAGCAAAGAAGTCTATTAAAGAGAAAGGTATTAAAGCTGAAGACGTGAAGAATCTACCCCCAAATGAGAAGCTGTGTGAGCCTACTACCCACCCTCCTATGGTAGAGGTACACTCTCTTTTAGATTTCAACGCAAGTGACATCCCTCATGGTAAGCCTCCTGATCAATGTTTAGATGAGTTTGATAATTTTATTATGAAACAAAATCATTTTAATGAGAGGATAGAAAGTCAGTTGCATGATAATTCCCTTGCTATTAAAAAACTGCTTGCTGTTTTAGATAGAATAGTTAATGATGTTCAATGTCTTGTGAAGCATTTTCATATGGTTAAAACTCAGCTTGATCAAATTTCTAATGTGCAAAGAGATTTGCTTTCTAACAATGCCAAACAAGATAATTTGCAGGATTTCGGGATTAAGACCCGAGGAGGAACTAGCACTCAAGATCCTCTTTATCCAGAGGGGCATCCGAAGAGTATCGAGCAGGATTCTCAAATGCAGGAGGAAGAAATTGTTGGCTCTCCAAAGAAAAAGAAGAAACATAAGGAGACTGACAATTCTAATGATCCTATTGCCGATGAAGAACCAGCTATTGATCCCAACAGTGTATCTATCTCCGATGCTGAGACAGAAGACGGTGCTGAACCTGAAGGTAATAATAATGAGAAGAATGATCCGCCTGAAGTTCGAGAAGAAGAAGCACCTGACAAACGTAAGAGGTACACTAAAGAAGACTTCATCGCAAGAAAACATGGGAAGGAAAGAGAACCATGGGTACAGAAATCCATGCCCTTTCCAGGTAAGTCGATCAAATCTAAGCAAGAAGAGCATTATAATAAGTTTTGTGAGTGGATTAAACCTCTTTTTCTTCAGATACCCTTGACTGATGCTATTAAGTTACTTCCTTATTCAAAATATATGAAAGATATTGTCACTAATAAAAGAAAAGTTCCTAATGATGCAATATCTACTATGCTTGCTAACTACTCTTTCAGTGGAAAGATTCCTGAGAAGCTCGGTGATCCAGGTATACCCACCATTCCTTGCTCCATAAAGAATAATTATGTCAAAACTGCTTTATGTGATCTTGGAGCAGGAGTGAGTGTTATGCCTCTCTCTCTCTCTCTCTCTCTCTCTTTACGAGAGGCTTTGTTTAGAGAAACTAATTCCTACAGATATCTCCCTTCAGATGGCTGACAAGTCAACCGCTGTTCCGATAGGTATTTGTGAGGATGTTCCAGTTGAAGTTGCTAATTGTTTAATTCTTACTGATTTTGTTGTGCTTGACATGCCTGAGGATGGGAGCATGTCCATTATTCTTGGTAGACCTTTTCTTAACACCGCAGGTGCTATTATTGATTGCAATAAAGGGAAGGTTAACTTCCATGTGAATGATAAAGAACACACGGTATATTTTCCAAAGAAGACCGACAGGAGGCATGCCCTCAACTCTATAGAGAATATCGAGACAGTGAAGATTGGAGAATGGGATTGTCCACTACATGTGCCTCACAAATACAAAACTATCATGGTAGGGACAATGTCCATCAAGGTAAAGGTTCAGTGATTACTCCGTAGGAGGTGAGACTTTTTGCTCTATATATCGCATGTTTGTTGGTAAGACTTGATCAACCTTATTAACAAATATGTTTTATATGGATGAAAAGTTGAGCTTGTTATGTTTTCACTTGTTTTTAGTTTTGTCCTACTTGCTGTACCAAGTATTTATGTTTTTGAAGCTTCACAATACTACTAACTGCTTCAAGTTTTCAGAGAGTTTCGCAGCTTTTTGAACTTCGAAAAAATTTCAATAGTGAAGTTTTCAGAAAAATTTCAGAAAAATTATAATAAAAATTTCCACGACGGGAGAGACCCAGAAAGGCCTGGGGCCAGCCAGGGGGGGCCACCAGTGGCCCAGGCGGCCAGCTGGCGCGGCCCAGCCCCTGGCCGCGCCCACAGGGCGCCTGGGGCCCACGGGACCCCCCTCCAGGTACTTCTTCTTCCTCCCTCTCTCTCTTTCTCCAAAAACACGAGTTTTGCTTTTGTTCTTGTGTTCTTGCTGTTCTTGGAGGCGATTCTTCGATCTCTCTCTACAACCCATCATTTGAGCTAAAATTTTGAGCAAATACTCCCTGGTATGTGACTCCTCCACCCCTCCAATTAGATTTTTTATTGGTGGCCTCATTTGTGAGTATTTAGTAGTTCTTGGTGCTGTAGAGATGAGCTTGCATGCATGTGTAGAAAGTTATTTTCCAAGTTTTGATGCAAGTTTATGCCTTAGGCAAGTGAGTTGAGTAGTTTGCCTTAGCTCACTTTGTTTTAATCCTCGTTTTTGTAAATTGTAAAAAAAATTCAGAAATGAGTTTGTTAGGAAGGGCAAAAGGGTGGCTTGAGAAGAGGAGGCCCGCACACTCCGATCGAGTTACTAGAGCCGCAGCTTCACCATCGACTGCTAGGGTGAGCTATAATTAAGATCATGTGCCCCTGGAGTTGTTGGAAGACACAAGTCCAGCACGTGCGATGACGTTTCCATGTGATGAATTCATGGAAGCCGCGGGAATCAAGGATGAGTTTTATAATCTTTGTGCTAATGCAGGTTTGACACGACTCGTCACGAGCCGTGTTACTCAGTATCGAAAACTCGCCTCCAGTAACATTAACAGTTTTAGATATAATCCCGATTCAGGTGCTATTGAGTTTAAAATTTATAATGATCTTATCACCATGACTTTGGGAAATTTTTGTGAAATAATAGGTGTGCCGAATGTTGGGAGGACGGCTAGGATGGCCACTCAGCCCTCCGAGCTGAAAACCGTCATCAATTCTCTCTGCAGCATGGGTACGAGGGATATTCATCGGTCGAAGATCTCCAGCATCTTGTTTCCTCACCTCAGGTATTTTGCATATTATATTGCTAGAGGGGTGCTAGCTCGTGACAACACGAGCAGCAGTTCTGCTCCGGATATTGCTATCCTGGCAGCAGCCCTCTCAGGGAGGTCTGATTATAATCTGGGTACCTTAATTGCTCGACGCCTTGCTATGAACGGTAACAAGGGGGACTTATATGGTGGCGTTTACGGCACACTTATCTTAGAGCATCTTGGAGGCACCCCACACCCTGATGATACTCCTCTTACTTATTTAAGCTTTGATCTTGCTGCTATGAAAAGGCATAAGTTTGTTACCATGGGTTCTGAACTTAATAATCTTATCTATATCTTGCGTTTCGGAACTGCCGCGGAACGCGAGATCCGTCTACCTTCACCTCTTTTGTTTGATTTTTCTCGCAGGAACGGATGGTCCTTTGACGTTGTTCAGTTCGATGAGTTCATGGTCCAGCATCAGTTTCATAACCCTATGGAGGGGGTTGTGCCCGACGAGGAGAGGCATGGTGAGATACCACATTTTCAGGAAGAGACCGCTACCGAGTTTGGTGAAGGGTCTTCCTCTGTTTGGCATTTGGAAACTTCCTCGTGGGAGACTCCGAGGAGTTCGGTGTACGCGCCAGCATCCTTCTACGACCCTTGGACTCACCACCATACCCCTGGAGCAGGAGGCTCCTGGGGGCAGTAGCTGCTACCAACTTTGGCCAAAAGCCTAAGCTTGGGGGAGTACGTGCCCTTCTCACTTTTCCATTGTATTATTTGTTTTATTCGCTTTGATCTTTTTGAAGTTTTTGCCCGTTCTTCTTTATTTCTCTCTTTGCAAAAACAACAAAAAGATTTTCTCTTTCTTTTGTTTTTTATTCAACCTTTGAAAAAAAAACAAAAAGATTTCCTTTCTCTCTTTAGTTTGCTTTGTTTTCAGAGATCAGCTCGAGTCCGTGATGGCATTTGATTATATTTCCTACGTTCGATCGTGCAAGTGACAAGCAGTGATGACGAAGATCGACTAAAAGGAAGCAACAAGGAAGACCGGTATGAACTCTTATTGTTTCTATTTTTGTACATATGCCTGTACTTATGATCTAGAGACCAGCTTGTAGCGACATAGTGCTATGTTTACAATGCTCTTCCAGTGGTTCATGCTTTCCTTGTGGGTAGTCCCGGATAACTAGAGTATATAATGTGTTATTGAAATGATCTACATGCATTGCACTGCTCATAGTCTGGTATACTAAGGTGGTATTTCCCTTTAGAGAATTTATGGATTGACTTGGCGCATGCTTACACATGTTTAAGACTAAAAAGTCTACTTTGCCTGGATGATCTTTGAGTTTTAGAATAGTTATATCACTTTCATGCCCGATTCAATGTTGCTTTGTCGCTCTGCATGATTATGACCGTTATTGCTCTCTAGTTGGTCGCTTCCCAGTTTTTTGCTAAACCTCCACCTGTAATAAGCGGAATGACTGCTTGTGCATCCAAACCCTTTAAACCAGTTATGCCATATGAGTCCACTATACCTTCCTATACATTGTATTTACCTGCCATTCCTAACGAAGACTTTCATGTACCACCTCGAAACTAATCAAAAGCATTTCCTTTTTGTGCCTATGTTTTAGCTCATGAGGAAGTAGTAGTTAATTCGTGATCTTTTTAAGTTGGACAAGTTTCACCCCTGGATTGCATGTATAATGTGCAAACCCCTAATACGAGAAGGAACTGGCATTGAGTGCGCCCGGCTCAAAAAGATAATATAACAAACAAACCCTCCTTCACGCTTTGTTCATGAGAAATCAGAAAACTTTGGCAGTGATAAACAAAGGAGATTAAGAGGATGTGATCGTCCTCATGCGGGAGCCGTTCCTCGAGACTTGTCCACTTAAAAGGTGATTGAGTTATCTGCTAGCATTCGTTGACGAAATATGCATTTCTCAAAACATGTTTACTTCTGTTTTTAAAACCAAGAGCTCTGGTACATGTTTAGTTTTTGTTTCCGACCACGGGTTTTCAACCTTGCCAATAAAAGCCACGGTTCGAGAGTCTCACCTTCTTTCTTCAAAGCACCGACTAGGAGAGCATAATTGTCATTCTGAGTGTAATGTGCATTGTCTGAAAGTATTACATTGTCTTCTGCATACTTGTGATATGATTTATTCTGAAATTCTCAGTTCTAGTCTCCTTTAAAACTCTGGAGGAGTCTCTGCATTTATGTTTTGCTTCACTCATGGAGGCTAGCGAGATACCACCCTAATATGCTCAAGCTATGTGCAATGTAATCTTGTCTTGTTTTTCAGTAATATATTATTTACTTTTAAGTATTTGTGACTGGTCACTTGAAAGAAGGATTGCTCTTTGCATTGTCCTCATAGTACTGTTTTGATACTTTCTAAACTCTTTTCGTAGTACATGCTTATATACATCTAATGAAGCAAAAGAGTTTGTCAAAGTTTTCTTTGTCGCATCCAGTTCGTTGAACTGAATTGCTTGAGGACAAGCAATATGCTAAGCTTGGGGGAATTGATACGTCTCAAACTTATCTACTTTTCCAAACACTTTTGATATTGTTTTGGCCTCATTCTTGCGTGATTTGGACTAAACTAACCCGGACTGACGCTGTTTTCAGTAGAGCTGCTTGTATGGTTTATTTGTGTGCAGGAAAACGGATTTTTAGGTACCTCAGAAAAATCCACGAAAAATCACAGAAAATCCACGCACCCGAAGGAACCAGGAACCAGAAGTGGGGCCAGAGGGGGGCCAGGGGTGCCCAGGCGCCCTGTGGGCGCGCCCCCCCCCCCCTGGGCCGCGCCGGGGGGGCGCCTTGGTGGGGCCCACACCCCCTGGTGCCCTACTTTAGCCCGTAGTTTTGCTCCCGACGCAGAAACCCCAGATCGGAAGTTCTTTCACAGTTTTTCGTCGCGGAGCCGCCGCCACCCTCTGTTCTTCCTCGGGATGGCTAATCTGGAGGCTGAATTGGCCTCCGGAGAGGGGAGATCGTCGCCATCGTCATCATCATCACCACTCCATCATCCCTCCATGACTTCTCCCTCCATGTGTGAATAATTCCCCCGCTGTAGGCGAAGGGGATGGTAGGGATTGGATGAGTTAGATCATGTAATAGTTTATCAGATTGTTGGGCCATGTTGCCTATCATCTACTATGGTGTTTATCATCTTTGCTTCAACTTGTTATTCTTAATGCTTGACACTTAGGGCCCGAGTGCCATGATTTCAGATCTGAACCGTATGTGTTTGTATGAATATATTTGTGTTCGTGATCCTATCTATGAGTTGTTTGCACCTGTTACGGTCCGGAACCGGCGATCCCAAAAGTGACAGCTTGGGACACCAAAGGGGATGGTCCGTAGTTTGAGGATTACATGTATCCATTGAGTTCATTGCTTTGTTCCGGTGCTCTTTGACAGGAGCACCTTAATATCCATAAGTTCCTTTTGGCCCCGTTCGTAGCGGGATGGTAGGACAAAAGATGTTGTGCAAGTTCTTATTGCAAGCACGTACAACTACCTACGGGATACATGCCTAATGTTTGATATTTGCCTAGATGATCATTACTTTTCTGTGTGTCATGCCCCAAGTTAGAATCTATCTCATCCATGCAGCGCCCAACCATCCATCTCCCTAGCCTACAGTGTTTTAAATCCTGCTTGTCACTAGTTGCTACTTTTGCCATTTAATACTGCTATTTACTTTTGCTGTTTACTTTTACTATTACTATCATCACTATCATATCACTGTTACCACTTATCTTTTGCTGCAAGTAAGTATATTTCAGGTGCGGTTGAATTGACAACTCAACTGTTAAAGCTTATATATAGTCTTTGGCTCCCCGTATGTCGAATCAATAAATTGGGTTATTCTTACCCGCGAAGACTATCTCGATCCCTTACGGTTGAGGGTTATCACTCGGGCATTCCACCGAACATGTTGTGTGCATAGGAGGAGCTAGAGCACCACTAACCCCTCTCCTCCTCGGCCAGAAAAAAAAACAGAGCAGTGAGCTCTGCTCTTGAGTGAGGGGTTATATATAGGCACCTCATTGGTCCCGGTTGGCGCTATGAACCGGGGCTAAAGGGGAGCCTTTGGTCCTGGTTCATATCACTAACCGGGACCAATGGTGGTGGGCCAGGACCAAGAGCCATTGGTCCCGGTTTGTCGCTCCAACCGGGACCAAAAAGTCCAGACGAACCCGGACCAATGGCCCACGTGGCCCGGCTGGCCCCCTGGGCTCACGAACCGGGTCCAGTGCCCCCATTGGACCCGGTTCTAGATTGAACCGGGGCTAATGGGCTGGACAGGCCTGGACCAATGCCCTGTTTTCTACTAGTGTGGTCATAAGATGCATAGAACACTAGCTATTCACATGGCAAAACTGAACTTACTAATAACACGCTGACAAAAACATTATATAGCAATTTGAGAGCTAGGTAATGACAAGCTACAACGGGGGCATGGATGGATAGAGAATTACATGAACAACCAAACATGGTCACTGAACATCTCCAGATTATGCATATATTTGAGTGTAGCATCAAGCAAACATGGCATCATAATATAAGAGTTTCAGACTAAGCAATTCTTAACAAGTCTCAGAAAATAGCAAACAGCGAGTAGGTCACTTTACAAGCTTGTTCCACTCACCACAGGGCATATCATGACAAACCAATTACACCATTGCAAAGATAACATGGTTGTGCTCCTAAAACATGTTGACATGTTGCTCAAACAAAAATCACACAAAAAGATATGAAAAAGACAAATCAGCAAGTTATATCAAATTTTAGCACTTAAAAGCACTTAGCACTTTTGCAACAGAGAAGAACATGTCAATATGCCTCCTAACATGTATGCAAAAGCAACCATCATGTAAAGCACACTGAGATGAACATTTTGAGATATTATACATCATCATAGGATAAATATCACTAGTAGAAAAAGGGTCAAATGTTCAGATCATTAGTCCCGGTTATGATATGAGCTGGCACTAATGTGGTCATTAGTGCCGGTTCCTACGGCTAGGCGGGCCGCACTCATTAGTACTGGTTTGTGCCGAACTTTTAGCACCGGTTCATGCCACGGACCGGTACTAAAGAGCGTGGTGGCAGAATGTTGTCAGACCGGGGCCCTTCCAGCACCTTTAGTACCAGTTCTTGCCTTGAACCGGTACTAAAGTTTGTCCTACATAAACCCTTTGTCCACCCGAGCTCGCTCTGTTTTCCACTTTCCCCTCGATCTCCTCTCTATTCTTCCCCACCCTCGAGCTCACACTCCATTTTTGCCAAAATTTGTGAAGATTCGAAGGCACCCTAGCCATCCAAGTGATCACAAAGGTAAGCAACTTTGTCCTTTCATCTCTCATTGCTAGATTAGCTCTTGCAATGCTTTATATAGTCATTAATTTGTCGGTTTTTAGTAATTTGGGAGGAATTATATGTGGTAGTTTATTTGATTTATATTTACTATGAGCTCAAAATAACACTTAGTTTGTGTGGTTTACTTAGTGCCTTCCCGTCTCCGTCCTAACCACCATCGATCGTCTGCACCGTCCTGTCGCCGGCACCACCTTGTGGTGAGCCTCTTGTTCTTATCTTTTTTATTTTTAAAAATCATGTTTGTGTGATTTAGATATATAGTTACTGGTATAATTATCTTACCAGTACGTTGTTTGTTATACATAGTGCCATGGTTTTTATATCCATCGAGTGCCTAAATTTAGTTGAAAGAGAAAACGAGTATTTGAAAGAAAAATTGAAAAGGATTGAGGGGGAGAAGATGGAATTGGAGCTGCATGTTGCCGATGTCGTCGATGATCACAAGATCGAGATGGACAAAATGTGCTTGAAGATTAGAAAGATAAGAAAATATACCATTGATAATAAGGCTTGGTATCACTATGTTGTTGGATCAATTGTTACCTTAGGTGCGATCTTGATCGCATTTGTTGTTGCATTTAAATGCTTTAGCTAGAGAGTTATTCGTATGTTGCATTTAAGTGTTGTATGAACTTTATGTATGAACTTGTAATAATTTGGTATTTTCGGTGTTGTGTAATTAAGATGAGCCGGCAATGGATGTACGATGACCGATGCTCTCCCGGGTTCATTAATGGTGTGCATACTTTTCTGAATGCGGCTGAGGCAAACAAGCGGGCGAATGGTTTTATGCCTTGTCCATGTGCTGGCTGTAAGAATGATCACAATTACTCTAACTCAAGAACCATTCACGTCCACCTGTTTGAGTCCGGTTTCAATGCCCCACTATAATGTTTGGACCAAGCACGGAGAAAGAGGGGTTATGTTGGAAGAAAATGAAGAAAAGGAGGACGACGACAGCTATCCTGGCCATGGGTTCCCTGAATACGATGGTACAACAATGGGGGGAGAAGCTGAGTCGACAATGCGGCAAGAAGCTGAAGAAGAGGCATCAAATGAGCCCAGTGATTATCTAGGTCAGGCCATTGCCGATGCAAACAGAAACTGCACAACAGAAAAGGAGAGCGAATGTTAGATGATCACAAGAAATTGTTGTACTCAAACTGTGAAGCTGACAAGAAAAAGCTGGGCACCACACTGGAATTGCTGTAATGGAAGGCAGAGAATGGTGTATCTGACAAGGGATTTGGAAAGTTGCTGGTAATGTAAAAGAATATGCTTCCAAAAGACAACGAATTGCCTGAGAGTAAGTACGAAGCAAAGAAGGATGTCTGCCCTCTAGGGTTAGCGGTGCAGAAGATACATGCATGCCCTAATGACTTCATCCTCTACCGGGGTGAGTACAAGGATTTGAGTGCGTGCCCGGTATGGGGTGCATTGCACTATAAGATCACCCGCAATGACCTCGGTGATATCGAGGGCGAGCGCCCTAGGAAAAAGATTCCTGCCAAGGTGATGTCGTATGCTCCTATAATACCACGGTTGAAACGTTTCTTCCAAAACAAAGAGCATGCCTAGGCGATGTGATGGCACAGAGAAGACCGTAAGAAAGGTGGAAAGTTGAGAGTACCCGCTGACCGTTCGCAGTGGAGAAAAATCGAGAAAGAGTAAAGCAGGGAGGAGTTTGGAGGTGACGCAAGGGACGTATGGTTTGGTCTAAGCGCAGATGGCATTAATCCTTTTGGGGAGCAGAGCAGCAACCATAGCACCTGACCTGTGACTCTATGTATGTATAACCTTCCTCCTTCGTTTTGCATGAAGCGGAAGTTCATTATGATGCGAGTGCTCATCCAAGGCCCTAAGCAACCCGGCAACGACATTGATGTGTACCTAAGGCCATTAGTTGAAGAAATCTTACAGTTATGGAATGGAAAAGGTGTACATGCGTGGGATGAGCACAGATAGGAAGAATTTGATCTAAAGGCGTTGCTGTACGTTACCATCAATGATTGGCCTGCTCTCAGTAACCTTTCAGGACAGACAAACAAGGGATACCGTGCATGCACGCATTGTTTGGATGATACCGATAGTATATATTTGGATAATTGTAGGTAGAATCTGTACCTCGGACATCGTCGATTTCTTCCGAGCAGGCATCCCGTAAGAAAGAAAGGCAAGCATTTCAAAGGTGAGGAGGATCGCCGGACGAAGCCTCGCCACCGAACTGGTCGTGATGTACATGATATGGTCAAGGATTTGAAGGGAGTCTTTGGAAAGGGTCCTGGCGGACAACCTATTCCGACTGACGCTGACGGACGCGCACCCATGTGGAAGAAGAAATCTATATTTTGGGACCTACCCTATTGGAAAGACCTAGAGGTCCGCTCCGCAATCGACGTGATGCACGTGACGAAGAATCTTTGTGTGGCCCTGCTTGGCTTCTTAGGCATGTATGGGAAGACAAAATATACACCGGAGGCACGGGAGGACCAGCAACGTATGCACGGAAAAGACGGCATAGATCAGGGTCGTGCCAGCTACACTCTTACCAAAGAATAGTTGGAAATCTTCTTTGAATGCCTGCTCAGTATTAAGGTACCGTCTGGGTTCTCGTTGAATATAAAGGGAATAATAAATATGGCAGAGAAAAAATTCCAGAACCTAAAATCTCATGACTGCCACGTGATTATGATGCAACTGCTTCCAATTGCATTGAGGGGGCTTCGACCAGAAAACGTTCGATTGGCCATTATGAAGCTATGTGCATTACTCAATGCAATGTCTCAGAAGGTAATCGATCCAGAAATCATACCAACGTTACGAATGATTTGGTGAAATGTCTTGTCAGTTTCTAGTTGGTTTTCCCACCATCCTTCTTCAACATCATGACGCACGTCCTAGTTCACCTTTGCGAAGAGATTAACGTTTTGGGCCCTGTATTTCTACACAATATGTTCCCCTTTGAGAGCTAGGTTCATGGGAGTCTTAAAGAAATATGTTCATAACTATGCTAGGCCAGAAGGAAGCATCTCCAAAGGCCATGAAAACGAGGAGGTCATTGAGTTTTGCATTGACTTTATTCTTGACCTTAAGCCGATTGGTGTTCCTGAATCGCGGGATAAGGGCAGACTGGATGGAAAAGGCACGCTAGAGGGGATCAAATAATATGTATGGATGGGCATTCTCTCACTAAAGCACACTACACAGTTCTACAGAGCTCCGCCTTGGTGGCTCCGTATATGGACAAACACAAGAATTTTCTATGCTCCAAATACCCGGAGCAGTCTGACAACTGGATTACACGTGAACAAACGACGACTTTCGCCGGCTCATTGCAGATATGTGCCATGCATGACTCCGCTATTGAAGATGACCTGTACTTGATTTCCCAGTTACCATCTTCGAAAATAATGACTTTCAAAGGGTACGAGATAAATGGGAATACATTTTACATGATCGCCCAAGATAAGAAGAGCACCAACCAAAACAGTGTTGTCCACTTTGATGCAGCAACCAAGACAGGAAAGGAAACATATTATGGTTACATAGAGGACATATGGGAACTTGACTATGGACGTGGTTTGAAGGTCCCTTTGTTTCGGTGCAAATGGGTCAATATGAAACGAGGCGGGGTAACTGAAGACCCGCAGTACGGAATGACAACAGTGGATCTCAACAATCTTGCGTATGCAGACGAACCATTCGTCCTAGCCAATGATGTGGCACAGGTTTTCTATGTGAAGGACATGTCTACAAAGCCGAGAAAAAGAAAACATAAGGAAGCGAATGCATCATACGATGAGCCAAAGCGCCACATAGTTCTTTCTGAGAAAAGAAACATCGTGGGAGTGGGTGACAAGACAGACATGTCAGAAGATTATGAAAAGTTTGATGAAATTGCTCCATTCACAGTGAATATTGACCCGAGCATCCAGTTAAATGACGATGATTGTCCATGGTTACGGCGCAAAGGGACACACGCAAAGAAAAAATTTCACACCCAAAAATCCCACTCTTGGATCTGATCGGCTTCACTGTCATCACTTTCTTCTCTAGAGAGTTTCCGGACTTATATATCTGGAAAGTCCCGCTTCGAACAAACCGGAGGAAATACTTGTAATAGTTAGGGTACTTATGCATTTTGGCATTTGAAACGCGAAGAAATTTTATGTGCAAATTCTTTCATGCATTTACTAAATTTTCCAGCCAAATGACCTTGAAATTTAAAACCACTTCAAATGAACTCTGAAAAGGTTGAAAGTTGGCATGGTATCATAATTTCACCCACATAGCATGTGAAAAAAAGTAAAGAGGGTTACAACAAAAATTGGATGCACTTCGTGTACAAATAATGGACTCTCCTTCGAAATATCAGGGTTTCGGACGATAAGTCATCTCTTACAAAGGCATTTCATTTTTTATATAACCTATGTATTACCAAGTTGAATATAATGATAAAACACACTAATATTAAATATAAGAAAAAAAAGAATCACTGAAAAATCTATTTTTAAAGTTAAGTTATTCACAAACTAGTGATTCACATAAATTTGAAATAATTCAAATTTAAAAACTACCGGCACTAACAGAAAGTTTGTAATTTTTTGTACCTAAAGCAAAAATAATCACAAAGGAACTATAAATACAGAAAAAACAACTTAGAAATAAATAAAATAATTCAAATAAAGCAGAAAATAGAAAATAACTAAAAAAACACACCTACTAGGCCACAGCAGCCTGCTTACGACTAGAAACTCAACCTGTAGTTGGGCCAAGATGTAGGCCCGCTAGACCAGTAGGCCCAACAGGGCAGAGAAGAAATTTTAGGCCTAGAAGGCCTGCATTAGAGAGGAGCTCAATGCAGTTCCCGTGCCGGGGCTTATAAACTAGTCATGGGGCTCCTCGACGAGCGAGGTGGGACTAAACTTTGCGCACCGCGGGTGGCAGCGCACACCCTTTAGTACCGGGTGGTGGCTCCAACCGGTACTAAAGAGGGGACTTTCAGTACCGTTTGGAGCCACCACCAGGTACTAAAGGCCTGCCCTTCCCGCCGCTTGGCCTGGCCAAAACAGGCCCTTAGTACCGGTTGGTGGCTCCAACCGGTACTAAAGGTGCCTTCTATATATACAGCACTTCAAAAAAATTCAGTTTCCCTCTGTTCTCTTGTTCTGTATCTCCCTCTCCGTCGACGCCATCGCCGCCCTCGTTGTGCGCTGCCCCAGTTCCCGTCACCGTCGCCGTTCACGTCGCCGTCGTCGTCGTGCGCCGCCCCCGTTGCCATCGCTCGCCGCCCCGTTCGTCGTCACCGCCCCCGTCGAAGCCACCGTCGCCGTCGCTTCGACCTCGCCGTCGCCGTCGCCTCGACCTCGCTCGTGCGGTGAGGCCCTCTCCCGCGGCCCCTCGCATACACACACACTTTTTCTATTTTTTATACAAAGTTTTAGATGAAATAATTAATTAGATTAGATTAATGTCAAATAGTATATAGAAATGTTAGTTATATAGAAATGTTAGAAATTTTAGAAATGTTAGTTTTAGCTAGATGAATTAGATTAATTTCATATAGTATATAGAAATGTTAGTTATATAGAAATGTTAGTCTTAGCTAGATGAATTAGATTAATTTCAAATAGTATATATAAATGTTAGTTATATAGAAAGGTTAGAAATTTTAGAAATGTTAGTTTTAGCTATATGAATTAGATTAATTTCATATAGTATATAGAAATGTTAGTCTTAGCTAGATGAATTAGATTAATTTCAAATAGTATATAGAAATGTTAGTTATATAGAAATGTTAGAAATTTTAGAAATGTTAGTTTTAGCTAGATGAATTAGATTAATTTCAAATTGTTAGACGATGACCGATTTTTTTTAGTTTCTTATAATTTTAGTTATAGAAATTTAGAATGTTACGTTTGCATATAGTATTTGTTCTCGGCGATGCCCGGCCCGCATCCTCGTCGTCGACCCGTCCGCGACGACGTCCTGCTTCAGAGGACCCATGTCCGGGACTGGGCTTCGCCGGGCTGGCACTGGGAGGTGCTACCTTTAGGGGCTCGCCGCTTGGTGAGGAACGGGGCCCTGGGTCCCGTCATCGACATTAAGCTCCTTTGGTGTCATTCGCATGGGCCACTTTTGGTGCGGAGGGAGCCGGCACCGCCGCAGGTGGAGCATCGCCGTGTCAGGGAGGAGGACGAGCACGTCCGTCGATACATGGATGCTATGGACGTCAGGTTCTCCAATACCTGGCAGGTTCTGTGGGGAGATGACCGGAGCTATGATCATGTGATGGTTCCTTCTCTTTGGGTGTCCACGTATAATGCCCAGGATGGGACTATATCTCCTACGTGTTGAGGCACGACTTAAAGATATAAGCCCATTCTGGAATGATCGCAAGTTTGGTACCGTTGCACATCTCATGTAAAAATAGGGATGGAAAACTGAAAAGATAGTTGACTTACACTCTCCACGTCACACAAATTCATTACAAGTTCAAACATCATCCAAATAAACATCACAGCCCATCTAAGGGTAAAGATCCAAATGACAAGATACCAAACATAAAGCCACAGGTCTGAATCGCCCCTAGTAGAAACCACTACTGCTCGTCGAAACGTCACAAACATACGGCCACACACTTCATCGAGCTTCCAGTGAAGTACTTGAACCAGCTCCAGCATCACTCGGCTGAACCTGCATCTGGTGTTGTAGTATCTGTGAGCCACGAGGACTCAGCAATCGCATAACCATGGGTATCAAGACTAGCAAAGCTTTATGGGTAGGAAGAGGGTAGTGGTGAGGTTGCAGCAGCGGCTAAGCATAATATGGTGGCTAACTTACGAGTACAAGAATAAGTTGAGCGTCTACGCAAACGGTCGCAACTAGTAGTGATCGCTAAAGATCCTGAACTACCTACGAGTCAAACATAACCCCACCATGTTCTCTTCTCAAAGTGAAAAGAGACAGTCACGGTTACTCACACAGTTGTGTGTTTTACTTCGGATCCTCTGTCAAGTTTTCTACAACCGGACATTAACAAATTCCAATCTGCCACATAACCGCGGGCACGGCTTTCGAAAGATCATAACCTTGCAGGGGTGTCCCAACTTAGCCCATCACAAGCTCTCACGATTAGCTGAAGTGATAAATATAATATCATCACCCCTTATCTTAGCCCATCACAAGCTCTCACGATCAGGCTTGGCATCCCGGTGCACAAGACATTTCGACAATGGTAAAACAAGTCCAGCAAGACCTCCCAGCGTGCCGACACCCTGATAGTAGCCGCGTGTATCTCTCCTCAGGCCACGTCCGGATGAGCAGTACGTACAGTAACTGAAGACCCCAGATAACAGGGTGGCACCGCAAGTGGCTCTAGTTTTGGACCAACACCATCAGCACTGGCCCCCCCTGTTATGTAGAATTAAGAACCCGGGGACATGACCCCCTATGCAATTAATTAATTAATAAAGTTGTTATTATGAGCAAATTAAAACCAATGTTGGGCCTTGCTGGAGGAGTTTTATTCAAAGACGAACTGTCAAGGGGTCCCCATCCACCCATCGTGTAAGGAACCCAAAATCAAGGAACATAATGCCGGTTTACCGGCGCCTAAGGTGGCATGAGTGGAACAAAACACCGAGCAAAAGGCCAAGCCTTCCACCCATGCCCAGTATATAGGTGTGTTAATAATAATAATAGATATTGTGATATTCCAACAACAAGTTCCCTCCTGGAACGAACTTCATCTTCACCTGCAACTAACAACGCTATAAGAGGGGCTGAGCAAGCGGGTAACATAGCCAAACAATGGTTTTGCTAGGAAGGTTTCAAGGTTAGAGGTTTCATGGCAACAAGGAGAGGGGCTGACAATAAGATGGGTAGCGCGACATGTAACGATAGCATCAAGACAACTAAGCATGGCAATGGTAGTAAAGGTATCCAAGGGTATGATCATCTTGCCTGGGATCACGAAGGAAGAAGAACGGGTCCACGAAGTAGACGGAGCAACATATTCGAGCTAATCCTCACAACTCCGGAACGAAACCGAAGCTAACAAGAGAAGCAACCGGAAAGAAGCAAACTACACGGTAAACACACAAGCATAAACATGGCATACGATGCACATCCAAGTATGATGCATGTCCGGTTTAATTATGCATGGCATGGCAATGTGCACAAACAAAACTACAAGTTAAGTGGAGGTCAATATGCAACGAGTTGCATATTGACGAAACACCACATGTTATTTATTTAGTTGACTCTCGTTTATTTACAAGACAAGTTTAAATGTTTGTTAACATGGCAAGAGGTGAAGCAAAACAAACTACCTATTTAGTCATTTAAATGAGGCCGGAAATAACAACAACAATTCCGGATAACCCCATATGCATGTTTAGTAATTTGAAGCAAACAACAATTCACACATATTAATGTTGTTAACATGATGCAGATGACATGATCAAGTTTTATGCAATTAATAGTTAAACATTAACACGACAGGATATGAAGTATTTGTCACCGTGGTGGAAAGAAAGGGTGCCACGGGAACGATCCGAAAATGATGTAACGGCAACATCTCGGTTCCGGTAACTCGTTGGGAGACCGGTGCAAAAGATGACGGAGAGCGTGTCATGCAAGAAGAAAAAATGGGGTGATCCCGTCACCGGGTTCCCACGAGTCGGCGACGAGGCAACCGAGGAGCATCACAAAAGACGATTCGGGCACGGAGGACACAAGGGAAAACATCTCATACAACCACAAGCATTTCGTCCACGGGACATCGTCACGGGGTTATACCTTCGGAACATTCGTTCTTGGAGGGGTTCGAGTTCGTAGTGGTAGCAGTGGTACACGGGTCGTAGAGGAAGTAGTCGTTCCGTTCGTAGAGGTACTTGACGAATCCGTCGTCTCCGGGGCGACGGTAGTGGAACTTGACGTTTCTCCACGTGTAGTCGTACTCGGTCGCCGTGGGACTTGTTGGTCTCGGGACTTGGCGACGGTAGTGGTACACTCGACCGTAGTCGAACTTGACGGAGAGGAACTTGGCGCATCCATGTACTCGGCATTCCAATGTGGTAGTCGTTCGGGCATCGGGCCACGGCGTCGGGCGTCGAGGTACTTGGGCATCCCTGGAACTTAGGGTCTTGACCTCTCCTATGAAGCGGTGCTCGCGTGCACGAAGCAGCAAGAGAAAATGTAGCGGCTCTGGTCAAAGTAGGAACGCAGCAAGGCGAACCTGGAGACAGGGGAGGTGCACGGCGCAAAGGAAGGAAGCAGGGCACGGTCGACACGCCAGGGAAAAACCGGCGAGGAGCAGGAGACGGCCGATCCGCCTTGGCGCAGCGGAGGCAGAGCAGACGAGGGGGTCGCGGCGAGGCGGCGCTAGGGCTCCAGGCAGTGTTAGGAGGAAGGCCTGCGCGGGGAGGAAGGCCACGTGGCTGGCGCTGGCGGGGCGGCGTTCGGGCCGGCGAGGCTGAGGAAGAAGAAGGCGGGCGCTCGGCCTGGAGCGGCGCGTCCATGGCGGCTCGGGGGGCGAGGAAGAGGCCCCCGACCGCGGGCTATGCGGGGCTCGGCGGGCGACCTGGCGGGGCGCGAGGCAAGGGGAGGAAGTGGCGCGGGCGCGCGGCGCGATAGGAGGAGGAGGGAGCGGGGCGCGAGGGGAGAAAGATCGAGAGCGGCGTGCGGCGGCGGAGGGAGAGCGAGAGAGAGGGAGTTGTCGCTGCGGCGGGCTAGGGTTAGGATGGGCATGGGCCTGGAGGCTGGTTGGGGAAAGAATGGGCCGGCTAGGAGGCCCCGCTGGGCTCTCTGCCTCTCCTATTTATTTCTTTAACAGAAAAAATAGAGAGAGTTCAAAATAATTAAGAAAAGAGGCCATGAACAGGAAATAAATGATGGAACATTTTTGTAAGGCTTTAAGGAATATTACCAACCCAACAAAAGTGGTTCCAACAAAATAGGGAAGTGCAAACCAAAATATTTAGCTTGCCTAAAGGAGTTTGAAAGGAGTCTAGACTTTAGGAGGAGGCTCGATAAAAGGGAAAGGAAAAGTTGGCAAGATTTGGGAGAAGAAACTTGGAGTGAAAAAGGCATGGGGAAATATTTGCAAGTGTGTGTTGGTGAATTCCAAACAATTGGAATAATTATATATAATAGCTCCATAAATATTAGGAGGATATGTTATAAAGAGAAGTCATCCTTCCCTCGATTTAAATGGACCGAAGGTCCACACAATTTATTTAAGTTGAGATGCAAAGATTAATGACATGATGACATGATGCAATGCAAAAATAAATAAAGCAAGCACAAAAGAAACACACGGGAGAACCCGGAACATCTGGAATCTTCTGGGACATCGGTCTTCGGGCGTCACAACTCTCCCACACTAACAGAGGATCTCGACTCGAGATCCTAGAGATGGCACCGGATAGAAACGAAAAAGAAGAGGTAAAACAAAGTTGCTTCTTCGACAAACGAGTGAAACCACGAATCTTGAGAGGTTGAGCAATCTTGAAAGAAAGAATGCAACGGAGATGAACGAAGTTAAGAGCACTCCGGTAAAATGAGTAACAAGGAGCATTATGACAACCTTGTAGGTTGAAAGACATGAAGCAAGAGCTTACGAACCAAAAGAATATGAAACTACAACGGTATATCCAAGGAATAAGAATGACAGAATTTGGACAGCACTCTGACTGAAAATGTAAGGAATTGAACATGAACTTGCCAAGTTGGGATGATACTTGATGAAAACAACAACACACAGCCTCCGGAACATTGAAAGAATGACACAAGGGGTAAGGAAGGCTTCAGACAGCACTCCGGTTGAAAACAGAGGAAAACTAGATATGATGACGGAACTAGAATGGAGAATACAACGCTCCGGATAAATAGATAAACAAGAAAGAACATGATCTCGATAAAAACGAGATGATGGTTAAAGAGAGCAATATCACAAAGCCTCCGGCATGAAAGAATATATACTAGGTCGTTGGGGAGAAAGAACGGAGAAGAAAATGACAACTTCTCTCAAAATTGAATTTGAAAGAGCATCCTTACAAAGAAGGGTTGAACGGAGTTGATTTTAAAAAAATCAACACGAAAACGAATAAGCTTGATGTGGGCTTATGGAAAACATCTCAAAATTATGAGGTGACAACCAGCCATTACGAAAACATTTGATTGGATTGAGATCAACAAGGAGACGATAAACTTATTTCACTGGAAGGATGAATGAAGAACTTGGGTCATTTATAAGCACCATAATTAGCAACAATCCTTAGGGAAAGCTTTAGGTGAAATACAACCCAAGATTACTCCAACAAATAAATTGAATGGTTGGAAAGATCTCCTGAACAAAGAAAATGATGGTTTTAAATATCTCATTCTTGATAACTCGTGAATCATAATTCATGAAGGAATTGTCAAGAATGACATAACACCATCTGAAAAGATAAGGTAGAAAGGATTGCAATTGAAAAGTATGATGAAGAATGCTTGAGCTCCAACAAGAATCTTGATGAAGACTATGAGGATGAATTAAAACATGATGAACCACCATGAGAACTCCGGTAATGAAAAGCATGAGAAGCGAAATATGAAAAGAATAAGATTCAAGGCCTGTGATGAATTAGACGGAGCTTTGAAAAGATATAATTGAAATAACTTGGAGCTCCGGAAAACAAGATGAAGAATTTAGAACCTTGAATATATATGATGAACAAGCTCCGAAGGAAGGGATTAACTTCTTGGAAGAAACTAGAATAAGATTTATGTTATGCATATCCTTCACCCATTTAAATTGGCGACAAGCAATGGATTTGGCATACTACTTATTCTCGTTGGAAAGGATTAAAAGAGATCTCGCACAAGCTTGGGTAAATCTTCAACGAATCACCGGTAGGATTATGAAAAGAACAAATGAATTAATACGATAACAACGGAAGGGTAAACTTGAATAAACCACCGTAAGAATTGAGACCGGGTGAAGAAAGAGAATAATCCACCGGGAAGAATAAGCACTTGAGGAAAATTACAAGAGAACGAAGAGATCGCGAACCGATTAAAGAATACTTGACAAAGCACCGGTAGAATATGGAGACGAACGAAGAGGCATCAATGAAAAATATTTGGAGGACGAAGTTGCAAACAGAGAACGAAGAAATATTCTGAAATGATGGCCTTCGGAGGATCACAATAGGAAGAATTCATGAAACGCTTCGGATGGGTATAAAAAGAATTCCTCACAATCGGAACAATAATGAGGATGGCATGAAGCTAGAACCACAACTCATCAAGAGAACGAGTCAAAATTTAAGAGAAACACTTCTCCGGTCTCCAAATGCTGAGAATGAAGACGAAAAATGCCATAAGAATAGTTGAGCACTCCTGAATGAAGAATTAAAAAGGTTGAAACAACGATGAAAAGAATTTGAAAGCGATCTTGGTGAAGTCATATGACTGATGGAATCATTCTTACGTCACACTTTGAAAAGAATTTGAGAATAACTCCAGAAAATTTAGAAGAGTCAGGTAAGATCCTGGGAAAAAACCTGTGGGTTAGGGCCCCTTAAAGAAATCGCCGTTGAAAAAGATTGCTTAAGAGATAACGCATCGGATAAGAACATTAAAGGAAATGAATGAAGAAACATCACATGAATAAAATGGATATTTCATTTGAGAATTTCTGACTCCAAGAAGAAGAAGGGTGGGAGGGTGGGGAAAAACAAAGACAACTTGCGACAAATGAAAACAGACAGATCGTCAGAGTTCTCAATGGTGTCCGTATGGAATAACTTGGAGAGAAGACACACCGGTTGAAAAAAGGATTAACCTGAAAAACTTGATTGATCAAGAAGGATTAGCACTCCCATAGAAATATGAGAACACCGATTAAGAAAGGTATGGAATCAACACTTGACATCGAAGCAACTCGAATACCAGAATCAAAACAACGGATCGATATGTTGCAACATAATCTTCACAATATCATTCGAACAGAGAATTGAACGAATGAATTCCGCAGGTACATCAACTTGTCGAGAAGCCACTAGGGAGAACAAAAGATAAAATAAAAACAACAAGGAGCAGATAGAACAAATACAAGATAGAAGCTTCGTTCGACATATTCGTGCTGAAAGCTCATGGAACGTGTTACAGAAGGGTTTTGCAATCCCTGGATCAGCATAGCCAAGGACCCTTTAAGATGCAACTCCCGATCGGAACATCGGCCATAAAACCACTTCACTCAATGTAGAACCCCGAACTTCGTATCATGTATTCGATGGAAGAATGCTTTACGAACTACTGGATGAACCCACCTATTAGTTTCCGAAAGTTTCCAGTTATGCAATCAGGTGTTGGGGATACAGGGGAAGCACCGCGCACTCAACTCTAATCCTACATCCAGCTGTATCCATCCTTCAACACATAACCAGTTATCTCCGGAAACCGTTGACCTCGGACCTTCGAAACGCATCTACTATACAAGCTATGGCAATACTCCCGACTACCTCCCCAGTACTGGGTGATGTCGGGGTTATCTTGCCACTAACCGCATAGGAGAGTTTTCGATGTCGGCCGTCTTAAGTATTCCAGAACTGATGCGATATATTTGTGACGACAACACCTCGGAGCTCAACTCCCCGGGACACTGCCATAACCCCTAAATGACAGGAGGCATCGAGAACAATGTTCTCGTCACAAAGACATCGGAACAATCCAAACAATACTCGCGAGATCCTAAAAAATTTTGGTGAATTTTTTAGAGTAGAAGAGATAAGAGTAATCGTCAGGAGTCCTCACCAGAGTGAAAAGAGATGAGGAGCAAAAGAAATCCTACTCTCCGATATATATAGGACTTAAAACATTTTCAAGTGTGTGCCTAGACGCAACCGTCAATGATTCGATCAATCAGTGGGGGCTTCTAGGTCGGAGAAGGCTCTGATACCAACTTATAATGCACAGGATGGGACTATATCTCCTACGCGTCGAGGCAGGACTTAAAGATATAAGCCAATTCTGGAATGATCGCAAGTTTGGTACCTTTGCACATCTCATGTAAAAATAGGGATGGAAAACTGAAAAGATAGTTGGCTTACACTCGCCACGTCACACAAATTCATTACAAGTTTAAACATCATCCAAATAAACATCACAACCCATCTAAGGGTAAAGATCCAAATGACAAGATACCAAACATAAAGCCACGGGTCTGAATCGCCCCTAGTAGAAACCACTACTGATCGTCGAAACGTCACGAACATACGGCCACACTCTTCATCGAGCTTCCAGTGAAGTACTTGAACCAGCTCCTGCATCACTCGGCTGAACCTGCATCTGGTGTTGTAGTATCTGTGAGCCACGAGGACTCAGCAATCCCATAACCATGGGTATCAAGACTAGCAAAGCTTTATGGGTAGGAAGAGGGTAGTGGTGAGGTTGCAGCAGCGGCTAAGCATAATATGGTGGCTAACTTACGAGTACAAGAATAAGATGAGCGTCTACGCAAACGGTCGCAACTAGTAGTGATCGCTAAAGATCCTGAACTACCTACAAGTCAAACATAACCCCACCGTGTTCTCTTCTCAAAGTGAAAAGAGACAGTCACGGTTACTCACACAGTTGTGTGTTTTACTTCGGATACTCTGTCAAGTTTTCTACAACCGGACATTAACAAATTCCAATCTGCCACATAACAGCGGGCATGGCTTTCGAAAGATCATAACCCTGCACGGCTTTCGAAAGATCACAAGCTATCATGATTAGCTGAAGTGATAAATATAATATCATCACCCATTATCTTAGGGAAATCCGATCAGGCTCGGCATCCCGGTGCACAAGACAATTCGACAATGGTAAAACAAGTTCAGCAAGACCTCCCGGCGTGCCGACACCCTGATAGTAGCCGCGCGTATCTCGTCTCAGGCCACGTCTGGATGAGCAGTACGTACAGTAACCGAAGACCCCAGATAACTGGGTGGCACCGAAAGTGGCTCTAGTTTGGGACCAACACCATCAGCACTGGCCCCCCTGTTATGTAGAATTAAGAACCCGGGGACATAACCCCCTATGCAATTAATTAATTAATTAAGTTGTTATTATGAGCAAATTAAAACCAATGTTGGGCCTTGCTGGAGGAGTTTTATTCAAAGACGAACTGTCAAGGGGTCCCCATCCACCCATCGTGTAAGGAACGCAAAATCAAGGAACATAATGCCGGTTTATCGGCGCCTAAGGTGGCATGAGTGGAACAAAACACCGAGCAAAAGGCCAAGCCTTCCACCCATGCCCAGTATATAGGTGTGTTAATAATAATAATAGATATTGTGATATTCCAACAACAAGTTCCCTCCTGGAACGAACTTCATCTTCACCTGCAACTAACAACGCTATAAGAGGGGCTGAGCAAGCGGGTAACATAGCCAAGCAATGGTTTTGCTAGGAAGGTTTCAAGGTTAGAGGTTTCATGGCAACAAGGAGAGGAGCTGAGAATAAGATGGGTAGCGCGACATGTAAAGATAACATCGAGACAACTAAGCATGGCAATGGTAGATCCAGAAGGAAGAAGAACGGGTCCACGAAGTAGACGGAGCAACATAGTCGAGCGAATCCTCACAACTCCGGAACGAAACCGAAGCTAACAAGAGAAGCAACCGGAAAGAAGCAAACAACACGGTAAACACACAAGCATAAACATGGCATACGATGCACATCCAAGTATGATGCATGTCCGGTTTAATTATGCATGGCATGGCAATGTGCACAAACAAAACTACAAGTTAAGTGGAGCTCAATATGCAATGAGTTGCATATTGACGAAACACCATATGTTATTTATTTAGTTGACTCTCGTTTATTTACAAGACAAGTTTAAATGGGGGGGGGGGGCAGCGCCCCCTTCCTTCTCCCTCTCCCTCTCCTTCCTTCCCCCTCCTTCCCTCTTGGTGGACTCCTACTAGGAATAGGATTCCTATTCCTAGTAGGAGTTGGTCTCCATGGGAGCTCCATAGGGGCCCGCCGGCCTCCCCTTGCTCCTTTATATACGGGGGCAGGGGGCACCCTAGAACACACAAGTAAACAACAGTTTTAGCCGTGTGCGGTGCCCCCCTCCACAGATACACACCTCGGTCATATCGTTGCAGTGCTTATGCGAAGCCCTGCACCGGTAACTTCATCATCACCGTCACCACGCCGTCGTGCTGACGAAACTCTCCCGTGACGCTCAACTGGTTCAAGAGCTCATTAGACATCATGGAATTGAACATGTGCTGAATGCGGAGGTGCCGTACATTCGGTGCTTGGATCAGTTGGATCACGAAGACGTTCGACTACATCAACCGCGTCACTAGATGCTACCGCTTTCGGTCTACGATGGTACGTAAATACACTCTCCCCGCTCGTTGCTATGCTTCTCTTAGATAGATCTTGCGTGATCGTAGGAATTTTTTTGAAATACTACGTTCCCCAACAGTGGCATCATTGGCCAGGTCT
Source organism: Secale cereale (assembly GCA_902687465.1). NCBI lineage: Eukaryota > Viridiplantae > Streptophyta > Magnoliopsida > Poales > Poaceae > Secale > Secale cereale. The sequence goes on from LR738709.1 coordinate 74,744,179, forward strand.
ATGCGTAGATGATATGCATGAGTAGAACACAATGAGTTGTGGGCATAATAGTCATACTTCTTACCAGCATGTCATACTTTGATTCGGCGGTATTGTGAGATGAAGCGACCCGGACCGACATTACGTGTATGCTTACGCGAGACTGGTTTCATTGTTACGAGCACTCATTGCTTAAAGGTGACCGGTGGGTGTCTGTCTCTCTCACTTTAGTTGAATCGAGTGAGGCTACGCCCGGTCCTTATGAAGGTTAAAACAACACACTGGACAAAAATTCGTTGTGGTTTTTGTATGCGTAGGTAAGAACGGTTCTTGCTAAGTCCGTAGCAGCAACGTAATACTTGCAACAACAAAGTAGAGGACGTCTAACTTGTTTTTGCAGGGCATGTTGTGAAGTGATATGGTCAAGACGTGATGAGTTATATGTTATTTTATGAGATGATCATGTTTTGTGAATTATCGGCAACCGGTAAGAGCCTTATGGTTGTCTTTGTATTGTATGAATTGCGAAAGCCATGTAATTGCTTTACTTTATCACTATGAGTTAGTGATAGTAGTAGTAGCAATAGTTGGCGAGACGACCACGACGCTACGATGAAGATCATGGTGTCAAGCTGGTGACGATGGAGATCATGACGATGCTTTGGAGATGGAGATCAAAAGCACAAGATGATGATGGCCATATCATGTCACATATTTTGATTGCATGTGATGTTTATCTTATTATGCTTCTTATTTTGCTTAGGGACGCCGAACACTCCTTATTGGTGTTCGGTCTTTTCAACATATACCGGGCTGAATACAACCCCTTGTAATAGACCCTTATTAACAAGGCACATATGGCAATCTGATGTTGGAAGAGAACATTTATGATGAGTGAATAAAACTCTGAACATAATGCAAATCAAGTTGTTCTATTAATATCCCTTTATGGTACGGCGAGCCGTAAACTTACAGACGATGTCACATTTTTTTGGACATTTTACATGCCAAAAAGGTAAATAACAAGAAAGAGAAAAAAGGTTACACAGGTTCTTAATCTAAAAAGAAACCTTAGTGCGGGTCCCTGCTGCGCGTCTGTGCCGTTTCCTCCTCTGTAATGTGTCATTGAATGAGTGAGAGTATGATGGCCGTCTGTAAAAAAGAAAAAGAAAAAACTACAAGAGAAAAAGAAATCCAGTCTGGCCATAACAATTCTAGTTCGTTTAATGAACCTATAATAAAATTTGCCGGCTGCCGTTGGAGATGCTCTTATGCTGGAAATAATAGAGTGACATCCAATCCATTTGAGTTAATAGCATGTATGATTGTCCCTCTATAAAAAGTTAGTTGCATGTACAGTGTACACGTGACTTGCAGGGTGGCTACAACTTCGTACAGAAAGTTAAAAAGAAACAAGTCCATCCTTAATCTTGTCTTCTAAGTAATCGGTGGGTTCCACTGTCAGTACAGTAGCGAAAGAATTATATATTAAATAAGTAATATATAATATAAAAATCTAAAGTTAAAGACAAAATTCGAACTCATCTCATCGTGTTGCGAGCATCCAGCGCTAACCAGCCCAGCACGCTTTTGTTGTAGACCATGTTGGAGATATATCTCCATGTCTACTCTTATACTCCATCCGTTCCTAAATATTTGTCTTTTTCAGATTTCAAATGGACTACCACATATGGAAGTGTATGTAGACATATTTTAGAGTGTAGATTCACTCATTTTGCTCCATATGTAGTCACTTTTGGAAATCTCTAAAAATACAAATATTTAGGAACGGAGGGAGTAGAAAACAGAGTTGGTAATGATGGTGTGCGTGCCATCTTGCAATATAGGCCGTCAGATTTATATCTAACGGATAGGAAGAAAACTATGGCAATTTTGCAAAAATATACCCACACCCCTCTCCACATTCGCAAATACGGCCTTCCCTCGTTCATCCTTTTCTCTCATAAGATAAACTACTCATACAAATGCATCTTGATGTTCCGTGCAACGCACGGGCATCTAGCTAGTTTGTTTTAAAATAGTTACTGCGATAATAGGGTTGAAGTGATATATTTTATGTCTGCCCCGAATGATTTCAGATTCACTAGTAGTAACAAAGAAAAGGCTGCCTTGTTAATTAACAGAAAACAGGGTGAAAACTATCACATGAGGCCGGTACAAACGAGGCACACTAGGTTCAGCGTCATCGTCACTATAGCTGTGCGCGCGTGAGAAGTCTACATATCGAGGGGGATACTGAGCGAGGCACAGAGACACAATGTTCGAGAGAGAAACCAATTGACATATTATGATCAGATCGAGTTGTCACCCTTCTGCTGTCATTGTTGGGGTGGGGGTGGAGGGGGAGGGAGAGAAAGACGTATCAAGAGTGCGCGGTAGGCACAGAGGCACAACTAGCAAGTGTGTGTGTATGTGTGTGTTTGTTTGAAAGAATAGTAGATAGATTACTATCAAGATCGAGGTGCCGCCCTACTCCTTCGGTGTCAGGTAGTGTGTGTGCGTGTGTGTGTGTGTTTGAGAGAGAAGCCAGTCGATAGATTAGTATCAAGATCGAGGTGTCACCCTACTCCTTCGGTGTTGGGAAGTGTGTGTGTGTGGTTTGTGTGGGTGTGGGTGTGTGTGTCGGGGGGGGGG
>LR738709.1:74751064-74823968 GCA_902687465.1 Secale cereale
GGGGGGCCCCGGCGCCCCCCCCCCCCCCCGGCGCGGCCAAGAGGGGGGTCGCCCCCTCAGGGCGCCTGGAGCCCCTCTGGCCCCCCTCTGGCCCTACTTCTGCCGCATGGAAGCTTCTGGAGCGCTGATTTTTTATATATTTTCCCGGAATTTTTCTGGCAATTTAAGTAATGGGAAAACCTGAAATACAAAAACAGCAGAAAACAGAAACTGGCACTGGGGTGCACTGAGTTAATAGGTTAGTCCAAATATGATCAAAAGTGTATCGAAGTGCATAAATATTAAAGCAACATCACACAAAAGAGGCATGGAGCCAGCAGAAATTATAGATACGTTTTGGACGTATCAACATCCCCAAGCTTAATTCCTGCTCGTCCTCGAGTAGGTAAATGATAACAAGCATAATTTCTGTGGTGACATGCTATTAACCATATAAGAAATTTTAAGTAAAGTAATCAAGGCATGTAATCCAATTCAAGTCATAACAAGCAAGAGTCTATATTAGCATTGTAACAAGTAACATAAGAACATAAAGGTGCAAGAGCTCTCGCTGTCCGTGACTCGAATGTCTCCAAATGGTGTTTGCGTGCAAGAAAGGGGATAGGGATATATGAGAGTAAAACATAGTTTTTATATTGTTGAGAACTTAATCTACTAAAGTTTCACACTTGGTCTTCTTTGGAATCTTATCTTGACTCATCCCCAGACCGTCAGCCAGGTACAAGTCAAAATGATCCACTCCCTTTCGATATTTTGAGCACTCATGCAATGGATGAGCGTAAGAAAGAAAGTCGACACTTAGGATGGAAAAGAGAAAAAATGATAGAGGGGGAAGACAAAAAAGGTGTGAAAGGCTCACATCAATGAGGACAATCATCGGCGAGAGAAAGCAAAATGATAGATATGATGCGAGGAGTAGGGATTGCCATGCAACGGATGTACATAGGAGCTAAGGTAAGCTCTCCAATGGAACTAGTGGGGGTGCATCCAACTCACTTGCTCAAGAAGACCTAGAGCTCTTTTGAGGAGGCTCATCATTGGAATATACAAGCCAAGTTCTATAGTGTAAAGGTTCCCACATAGCTATATGCATAAATGATAATCTCTATGGAGTACAAAGTATAAGATGGAGTACGAGTGTGGATCTCTCAAAAGAAATAGTAGTGTGCCCCCTTCTCTCTTTTTATTTCTTTTTTTCTTTTTTCTATTTTTTATGGCCTCAATGGCTCTTTCTATTTATCTCTCATTTGTCCTCTTTGGGATCTTTTGATTTTGTCCTCTTTGGGATCTTTTGATTTGTCCTCTTTGGGATCTTTTGATTTGTCCTCTTTGGGATCTTTTCCTCACTTTAGGGGCAACACTCTATGTATTACAAGAAGTATAGAAGATCTTTCACACTTTACAAAAGTACTCAACATAAAGAAAATGAAACTATCTTGATGTATGCAAATGTATGCCTCTGCCAGTGTAGCAGGATATGCAATGATACTAGCGCGTCATGTAGCAATGATTAGGGCAAGGCCCAACTAGCATGCGGCTCATCGATCAAGCAAAAAGCATGTATGACATGAAGATCAAGTCATGAGAGGATGGATGTTGCATGGCAATGTATCTCGGAAAGGCTATGGAAATGCCTTAATAGATAGGTATGGTGGCTGTTTTGAGGAAGGATATAATGAGGCTTATGATGACAGAGCGTATCGTGCCAAGGATTTGGATGCACCGGCGAAGTATGCGCCAACTCTCGAGGTGAGAAAGGGCAATGCACGGTACCGAAGAGGCTAGAAAAATATGGATAGGTGGAAGTGTCAACCTTCGAATACTCACATTAGTCCGAAGAACTCATGCACTTACTATCGGTAACTCTCAATCTAATTAGGAGGTTCACAAAGAGACAAGTACCCCGAGGAGGTGTGTATGGGGGTTTGGTTACCCTTGCTCATCCTCGACCCATGGTACGTGAGTGTACTCTAATATTCGATCCCTCCAAAGATTAGTGATCCATTTAGTAGCTAAAGTTCTCAACTATTTTGTAGGTTTTCGAAAATAAACACGGATTTCCCAAAATACAACATCTATCACTAATAGGCTAAAGCTCTTGACACCAAAAGTTCAAACATTACTCATGGCAATACCTCAAAACTATTGCAGGTTACTACTAAAATTAAATAGCAACCTCAATTACCTACTTTAAGTTAAGACACACAACTCAGTGCAACAGACAAACTCTCTTAACAAGATAAACATGAAAACTCAAGAGAGTTCAGCAACCAACTAGACAAAATCTCTTTTAAAAGGAAAAGCATGAAAACTAAGAGCTAAACATGACAGTAGCTATTGAAAGACAAAGAACATACACAGCAAAGATAATCATGAAAATCCTATGTTGTGTTCTAGGTTGAAGTGGAGCGTGTTTCTCTCCCACACAAAGAAAGCTGGGTTCTAACTCGTTATGAACAGCAAGCAAAGCTAAAGAAAACTAAAAAGGAAACTAAAAGCAAGACGCTCCAAGCATAGCACATAACACATGAAGTGATTAAAATATAGTGGAACGAAAGACGAATTGATAATTGTTGATGGAGAAGGGGATGCACGGGGGCATCCCCAAGCTTAGACGCTTGAGTCTGCTTGAATATTTTTTGGGGGTGCACGGGGGCATCCCCAAGCTTGAGCGTTTGACCCTCCTGAATCTTTTTATCATCTTCCCTCGCACACTTGAAAACTCCCTTCATACATAACTCATCATAATCTGATTAGCGAGGTTAGTACCCATAATAAAATAATTTTTCCTTGCTGGAAATAAGGATAATCTTAAAGGGCTACTGTTTATCAAGATTTCCAAAAGGTTTTGCAAAGAAAAAGCAAGCTCAAGGTTTGCAAAACGAAGAAAAGGCAAAACAGGACAGAATCTGTGAAAAACAGACCAGCAGGTAGTAAATAATTTTTTCGGGGCACTTCTGCAACTCAAATAAAGAAACTCAGAACAGATGCATGAAAGCCAATTGTATAGAGCACGTTGTCAAAAAAATTCAGATCAAAAAGATGATCTGGTGATTTTATACGATTTTTTCTGTCCAAGGACAGAATCTGTTTTCTGGACTGCACATCATAACTTTCGAACTTTCTTGCAATCAGAGGCTAAACTTGGCACAAAGCTGAAAAGTAAAGATACAATGATGATGCTACTGTAGTAAAAAACATCAAGACACGACAAAAGCAAAATAAAACTTTATTCATTGTGGGCTGCCTCCCAAAAGCGCTTTCTTTTATGCCTTTAAGCTAGGCATAGTGCAAAAAGAGAGGAACAAGTTTTATCAAGAGTAAAAGAATAGCTAGCCCGTATAACGGACTCAAAAGGTAACTTAATCTTCTTCCTAGGGAAGTGTTCCATCCCTTTCTTGAGAGGAAATTGGAATTTTATATTCCCCTCTTTCATGTCAATGATAGCACCAACGTTGCGAAGGAAAGGACGTCCCAAAATAATTGGACAAGAAGGTTCACATTCAATATACATAATAGTAAAATCAACGGGAACATAGTTGTCATTGATAATGATAAGAACATCGTTGATCCTCCCCAAAGGTTTCTTTATGGAAGAATCAACAAGACGAACACCAAAAGAACAAGAATCAAAAGGTTTCAATTTAAGCATATCATATATTCTTTTGGGCATAACGGAGGTACTAGCTCCAACATCACATAAAGCATAGCAAGAGAAGTTATTCAACTTAATTTTAATCATAGGATCCCAACCATCTTCTAGCTTGCTAGGTATGGAGGCTTCTACACTAAGCTTCTCCTCCCTAGCTTGGATGAGAGCATTAGTGATATGCTCCGTGAAGGGAAGATTAAGCATGCTAGTGCGGGGATCTCTAGACATCTTGTGAAGGAAATCAATAACTTCAGAAAGGGTGCAAATATCAAAATCAAGGTCACTACTATCAAGTAAAGTGGTAGTGGTGTCCTTTAGGCTCATTTGTTTGGTAGCTTCTATGGTCATAGGAGTTTCTACGGTTGAGGTCATAGCATCACCATTAATAGGTCCAATGGGACCAGGAGTGCGTTGGGTGCTAAGAGTTTGGATATCCTCAACAACTTGGATAGTAGCAACAGTGTGGTGGGTAGGAAGGCTCTTAATTCTATCTTCTTCCTCCTTTTCTCTAGCCCATCTCTCTTTAAGTTTAGCCAACATCCTAATGTTTTCATTAATTTGCACTTGAATAACATTCATAGGAGTGGTCTTCCTCTCCTCAAGAGGGGAAGTTCTAATTTTAAGCAACTCTACCTCATGGGCTAAATTGTCTACCTTCGAAGAAAGATTATCTAGTTTGTTTAGTTTTTCTTCTACATTCTTATTGAAGGCTTTTTGGGTAGTGATGAAATCTTTAAGCATAATCTCTAGTTCAGAAGTGGAGTTCTTGGTGCTAGGATAAGCATTGTTGTTCCCATAGGAATTAGAGGGGAACGGTCTAGGGTTGCTACCAAAATTACTCCTATAAGCATTGTTATTGAAATTGTTTCTAGAGATAAAGGTCACATCTACTTGATCTTTAGCAATCAAAGAATTTAAAGGAACATCACGAGGATCAATAGGAGATTGCTTTGAAAGTAGAGACATGATCAAGTCAACTTTTTCATTTAGGGAGGAGATCTCCTCGATAGAGTTTACCTTCCTACCTGCTGGAGCGCGTTCGGTGTGCCATTGGGAATAATTGGTCGTCATCTCATCGAGAAGCTTCGTGGCAGCACCAAGTGTAGTTGACATAAAGGTTCCTCCCGCGGCCGAATCTAACAAGTTCCGCGAGGTAAAGTTCAAGCCTGCATAAAAAGTTTGGATAACCATCCAAGTAGTCAAACCATGAGTTGGGCAGTTCTTGACAAGAGATTTCATGCGTTCCCAAGCTTGGGCAACGTGTTCATTATCCAATTGTTTAAAATTCATTATGTTACTCCTTAGTTGGATAATTTTAGCAGGGGCATAGTACTTCCCAATAAAGGCATCCTTGCACTTATCCCAAGAATCTATGCTATTTCTAGGCAAAGATTGAAACCAAATTTTAGCTCCTCCTCTCAAGGAGAAAGGGAAAAGCTTAAGCTTAACAATATTACCATCTATTTCTTGGTACTTTTGCATATCACAGAGTTCAACAAAATTATTTAAGTGCAAAGCAGCATCATCTCCAGCACCGAAGAATTGATCTTTCATAACTAGGTTCAGTAAAGCAGGTTTAATTTCATACGAAGGTGCTGAAGTGGCAGGTGTAGTAATAGGCGTGCAGATAAAGTCATTGTTGTTATGACTAGTGAAGTCACACAACTTGGTGTTCTCGGTGGAACCCATAGTAGCAAGCAAGCAAGATAACTATTTTTGTGATTTTTGGTAAAGGAAACTAAAGCAAAACTGAAAGGTAAACTAACAAGACTAAAAAGCAAAGATAAAAGATAGCGTGCAACTCCCCTATCTTGAAGAGTGGAGTCCCCGGCAACGGCGCCAGAAAACTTTGCTTGATGGCTTCTCGCCCCTCGTTGGTTACCCCAAGTGGAAGGTTTGAGATGTAGCGTAGCGGTAGTTTTCCCTTGGTAAAGATACCAAGGATTGAATCCCGTGAGACTCCGAGGGTATACAAGAAGGTGTCAAGGGCGCCAGAACTTTCGCTTGACAGGACCTGCACACAGATACAAATAACTTTGCTCCCAACGAGTACAGAGAGGTTGTCAATCCCTCCGGCCTTGTCGTTTACAAAGGATCAAACGCAAGAGATAATAGTGATAGGTATTACTGCAACTAGGAAATAAGAACAGGAAGTAAATAGCGGGTGTGATCAGTGATGGTAATATGGACCGGGGTCCCATGATGTTCACTAGTGATGTCTCTCTCCCAAAAGACGATAAAACAGCTAAGCGAGGTAAACCAATTACAGCTGGGCAATTGACAGGATTATGTGCGCAAACCAATGCTAACTATGCTGCAAAGAAAGGTAGAGGCTCAAAAGCATGGGCGGTACGCCAAGGCAAGTAGACCGAAATCCATCTGCATCTACTACTAATCATCCACCTTGAGATATCTATCCAGAACATCTCGCTGCTATTAAGTTGCGAGTCCCACCCATTGTGTAAACTCAAAGCAACAGACAACTGCATTAAAAGAACTTTGCGTAAAGTAAACAATCCTTGCACCCGCGAGTACACGCACCGTTGTTTTCCCCCTTGTGGCAACAGCACATCCCCTAGACTCATGTTTCTGTCACTCAAGCTAGTCATCGAGGGGCATGAACCCACAATCAAGCATAACGTTCCCTCTTGGAGTTACTACCTACTACTCGGCCAAAGCAATAAATAGCAACGGAGAACATGCAAGAATTACTCAAGAACATATATATAAAAGAGCTGAATCAAATATATTACTCACACACAATCTGAACATAATCTCATAATCCATCGGATTCCAGCAAACTCAGCATAGCAACAGCATAAAGATTACATATGTGCCTCGATCATGTAGGGCAGCTCACGAGGTCTAATCCATGAACAACAAGAAGGGGAGGAGAACATCACATAGCTACTGGTCATGGACCCATGGTCCAAGGGAGACTACTCACAACTCATCCGGGAAGCGTCCATGGTGGTGAGAAGCTCCCGGTGGTGGTTCTCCCCTCCGGCAGGGTGCCGGGAAGAGTTCTCCTGGTGCTCCCGATCTTGGAAGCGCGGCGGCGGCGGAATGGAGATGAGATAGCGAAAAAGGGTTCCGTCCTCGAGGGTTTCGGGACGCGGTGTAAATATATGCCAAAGGGGGTCACCAGAGGAGGTAAGGGGGGCCCAGGCGCCCCCCGGCACGGCCAGGAGGGGGGCCGCCCCCTCAGGGCGCCTGGAGCCCCTCTGGCCCCCCTCTGGCCCTACTTCTGCCGCATGGAAGCTTCTGGAGCGCTGATTTTTTATATATTTTTCCCGGAATTATTCTGGCAATTTAAGTAATGGGAAAACCTGAAATACAAAAACAGCAGAAAACAGAAACTAGCACTGGGGTGCACTGAGTTAATAGGTTAGTCCAAATATGATCAAAAGTGTATGGAAGTCCATAAATATCATAGCAATATCACACAAAAGAGGCATGGAGCAAGCAGAAATTATAGATATGTTTTGGACGTATCACCTGCCCGAAGTACTTCAAATATACTAACAGGTCGCTGTTACCTGTTATGCAGCTGGCAAAAACTACAAGGATGATGTTTCTTCTGGATCTGACAACTTGGCCAACCAAGATCCTGGACCTAGGCATTGCTATGATCTTGTAAGCGTGTCTCTCTCTCTTGTATTGTTCTGTGCCTGCCAGCGTGCTTTGCTAGGATTTTCGACCAGTAATCCCTTTGTGCAGACAATGATTTCTACTACTGGCTGCTAAATTAGATATGTAGATGTCATACATGATACTACCTCGTACCTCCGTTCCTAAATATAAGTCTTTCCAGAGATTCCACTATAGGCTACATATGGAGCAAAATGAGTGAATCTACACTAGAAAATGCATCTATATACATCTGTATGTGGTCCATACTGGAATCGCTACATAGACATATATTTAGGAACAGAGGCTGTACATTACACAAAATCGTAGTTCGCATGTAGGAATTCCAGTACACTACATTAGGCTCTCTTAGAGTGCCTGCTAGTCCAGCACACAGAGTCATGGCTAGTTTATGCTACGCACACAATCATTAATTGGTGGTTTAAATATGCGCAAGGGATATGCAATGTATTATCATCTAGTGATGTCTGAAATTAGCCGTGTCAACTTGCAGATAGGGTTACACAATGAAAAAGTACAAGCTGTATGTGGCAATTTCATGCAACAGCGCAAAAAAAGGAGAGCCAGCGGTGAGCCTATACAGTGTGCTATGGTACGTCACTGCTCCATTGCAATCATTGTGGCATGTTATTTGTATGTCAGTTCTATTGGCCAAGTTTCTTAGGGACAATTATTACGAGTTATCCTAAGAAAATAAGCACCTTTGAATATAAGCTCCATGTAATAAGCCAACCAGTTCTTTTCATTGCATTTTTCAGCTTATCTTTGGTATGATCAGTGAAAAGTCTAGATTGCATTATATTTTTTCATTTTGCTACCCATATGAAAATTAATTTGACTTGCAAACATCACAAATTGAACCCAGTGCAGTAATTAATATGATAGGAAAACAGACCATCACTATTTGCTCAAAATGCAAATACAAAGATACCATCTACTTGGCACAATCTACTTTGGTCAATGTTTTCCATAGAGATCCCATTTCCTAATTTAAACAAAAACGCATGACCATCACTGTTTGCTTTGATTACTTGTTGTTCTTGACCTAACACTCTAATAGAGCTTGTCAACAATTTAAACACTAAGGGTTGCTGTAGTGGGGCCTTTCCTAACTCGTAGGTGACATAAAGGTTTGGTTGTACACTAAAGTAGGATCTCCAAGAGTACCTAGAGATCCAGTTCGAAGGTATGCCTAGTTTTTACAAAGTGCATACATAGTAAATGCTCATTTCATTGTGTGCAAGTGCAAGAGATGCTGCATGTTTAATTATGTGGTGTTGTTTTGTTATAATCTCATCCTTTTGTGTTCACTGACTGGAAAGTATTCATATTTATCTTCCAAGGAGACGAGTAACTAGTTTGTGTCACCTTGCAGAGGGGGTGCAATGAACATAAGATTGAGGATTTCCATGTACAAGATGTTAGGAAGGGGCCTTGCAAGAGAAGTAGGAGCTACGCTGAGCCTCTTCAACCTGTTAGGGTAAGTCATTGTATCCAACTCAACAGTTCAATTCCTTGTTTGTTTCAGGCATAGTTAATTTGCTCTTTTCAATTGCTTTATTTATCCTCAATTAATGAGATGCCCAAAGAATGATGCCTGATGTTGGGTACTTGTATAACTATTAGTTGACATAATTAAAGGCCTTACCATTTAAATACTCTGTCGAAGTGTGCCTTAAGCTTTGAAGTCTATTAACCAACTATTATTGAATGAGGCTCACAATCTAGTTTATACTAGGCTAATGATTGCATAGTTTTGCTTGCTGCAGTGTGTTTGTATGAAATCCTCTGCTGTTCATTATGCTTCCTAAGACTTTAATTGAGCTACAGAATGGCCAACTACTTGCTTACTTCTACGCAACGTGCTGTCTAAATTTGTAACTTGTCTGTGTTATGGATTGGGCCCCAACATCATGCTCCTCTAGTGAGCTAAGAGAGGTTTCTGTATGCAGGATGCATAGACTACCTTTTTATAATTTTTAAAATATCACCTGCGTATGCTTCATCACGTGTAACATTATTGTTAGTCCTATTTTTCCATGTACTCCCTCTGTTCCTAAATATAAGTATTTTTAGACATTTCAAATGGACTATAACATACATATGTATGTAGACATATTTTAGAGCGTAGATTCACTCATTTTGCTCCGTATGTAGTCACTTGTTGAAATCTCTAGAAAGACTTATATTTAGGAACGGAGGGAGTGCAAAATATAGTCTGTCTTGCTCGCTTCACTGTTGTAACTATATTTTTGCCTAGTCATGTGTACTTACAGAAACATTTAAGGATGAAGTGACATCAACACAAAGATCTGCAAGCAGTGCGGCATGGCCGTTACCGAATGATTATGGATTGGAATTGGAATGTGTTGATGTTCTCAAGCATCAACTAGAGGTGGCAACACAACGCGTACATGATTCTGAATGTACAATCAACAAGTTGAGACTGGACATGCAGCTATTAGACGCAAGAGTCAAAAAAATGAAACAAGACACTGAGGTAACAATGAAGGAATTGGAGATTTCGCAGACTGAAATTTGTGCTATCTAAATCCGGCCAATCCTATTTTCTGAAGAGATTATAGTTCAAATGGTAAGTTATGTTGATGCGCGTCCATGATGTATGAGCTGTATTTGCCGAGTGTATGTAATTTTCTCTTTGTGTATGCTTTATTATCACTAGTGCCGAACCATAATGCCCAGTGGGTATAATTGGCTGTAATTTCTTTATTGTATAGTGTAGGATTATTCTATATATCTATGCCTTAGTCTCTTTATTGTATAGTGTATGATTTTTAGAGGTGATAGTATAGAGTAGGATAATTCTTTGAATATGCTATATCGTTCAAACGGGGGCCAACTCGCCCAAACGTTGTAGTGACCATGGCCCTCCACAGGTCGTATGATCCATGGGCCATCTACGAGACGGACGACCGATGGCCTTCTATGGCCGTTGGATTCGTGGGCCTTTTATGGGCTGTCGGATCCGTGGGCCTTCTATCGGGTGTCTGATCCATGGGCCTTTTATGGGCCAACGGATCCATGGGCCATCGGTTCAATGGGTCTTCTACGTCCCGTACGATCCATGGGCCTTCTACTGACCGTCTCATCTATGGGTCGTAAACGGGCTAGAGTTGAAATCGTATGTTTTATGGGCTGACCATAATGGGCCATTAATAGGACGTATTTGATGATGCTATGAAAATGGCCCAACGTATTAACGGGCCACAAACGGGCCGACTGTAACCACGGGCTGAATTTGGCCCACAAACAGAAAATGACAGTAACATGCCGAAAGTAAACAAATGCTGGAAATGAGCCCGGGAATAAATGGGCCCTAAGAAGGCCGAAAGATAACATGGCCTGCAAACAGCCCAACAGAATAATGGGCCGTTAATGGGTATAAAGTGATACAATGTTCATTACGGGCCAGTTTTACCACAGGCCGTTAATGGGCGACTGTTACTAAGGGCCTCATATGGGCCAAAAGACGTCATGGGCCATACATGGGCCGGAAGTTAAAACGGGCTGGAATTATATTGTACGGCCCAGATGACAATACTTGGCCTAATTCAGATAGGCCATAAACGGGCCCTGATTTAGCGGGCTATAAATGGGCTATACGCAAACAGGCTGTTAACGGGCTTGCCGTGGGCCGGCCCACCATCTTTTGACCAAGTCAAACGGGCCGGCCTTTTCATAGGAATGGGCCTCTGTTGGGCCGTGCCACGTGTCGACGTATCATAGGCGCTTTGGGTCCAATAAGTAGATGACGCTACTGGGACTAATTCGGATAGGCCGTAAACGGGCGGTGGGTTAGCGGACTGTAAATGGGCTATATGCGAACAAGCCGTTAACATGCTTGCCGTGGGCCGGCGCGCCATCTTTTGACCAAGTCAAACGGGTCGGCCTTTTCACAGGAATGGGCCTCTGTTGGGTCGTGCCACGTGTCGACGTATCATAAGCGCTATGGGTCCAATGAGTGGATGACATCTGTTCCAACGGCGAGCCGACACGTGTTCCCTCCAGCCAATGATGATTTTACACGTGGAAAATCCCCATTGCTCGGGGCTGTTAACGGGTTATCGGATCCAAAACCGGATCCGATAGCTTAACGGCGTTCCTTACGGTGGATGCCACGGGTCGCCCTCCCTTGACGAAAGCACTTCTGTGACGCACGATTTATCATCATGGAAGTGGACACTTCAGTGATGATAATTTTGGTAATGTCATGGAACACTTCTACGACAGCACAGGTATGACTATCTTGATTTTGTCATAAAATCGTCATGGATGTACATGCATGACAGAAAACATTACCTACTGTGACAAACACATATCATCACGGAAGTGTATTTTTTTGTAGTGAAAACCAAGGGTCAAACCACAGCAAGACAAGGTTGACGGGAGCTACAGAACCCAGATAAGTCTTTCGTCCCCCGCTCCTTTCTTTCGTATGGAACTTGAATGTACGGAGCTTCGTTCGCACCTATGCCATCGTGCTCCCCTTTTTTCCCTGTGTCCGACAAACTTTGTCTTGGACCGGGGCTGGGTAATAGCGTGATGGGAAGGGAGCGAGCGAAGGGCCTAACCCTACCCTTTTACTATTCCCACCAAGGGCGCGAATATAGCTATGAGGCGGGGAAGGAACAGCAAGGCTTGTTGCCGGGGCACATTGCTTATTTGAAGATAACAAGGATATGTTCCTTGGTGTGGCTCTAGCCCGCGCACGAACGAACCCGCCAAACACCTTTCTCTTCATAAATCTTACAAAGGACCGTAGTCTTAAAAACTAAAAAGAGATAAGATGCCCGTAATCCCTTTCTTGTCCCTCTCCTCAAGAAATGGAATAAGATGGCGGAAGGCAAAAGAAGCACCTAAGCGAGGCATGAGCAGCAGAAAGCACCAAGAGAACATCCCGGCGGCCGTCCCAAAGGAGGCTGATGATGATGGCGCCGGGAGAAGAGCCGAAAGATGGGGGCAGCGGGCAGCAATGCACGGGTTGACGACCACCGCCCACCTTCTTCGCCTTCTCCGGCCTCCCAACGCCAGCCGGCCAAGGAGGCGACCCAGAGAAGTTCGAGGGGCTGGCGGTGCAGGTGATGCTGCTACCGGCACTGCCAAGGTACGGCGTATCCGCCGCCTAGTCGGGCCCTTCATCCTCCCGCCCGCCGTCATTGTCGTCGCTGTCGATGTCCTCCCCATCGCTCTCGCTCAGGGAGGAGTTTTCGTTGTCGGTCGAGATATCCACACAGCACCCTAACCTGTGTCCCGAGCGCCCAAAGATTTTGACGGAGAGCAGATCGCTCTCCGCTAGCCTGAAGCAGAGGACGTGTCCCTTCACCAAGAAGTGGGCACGCGCAAAAGCCTTCCACCCCCGGGAAGGAGGAACACGTGAGGGGTGGGAAACTTGGTGTCCGCCCACATGGCGCCATGGCAACACCCCTCCATGTGAAGCCTCATCCTTGATGGCTGATCGACCTCCAACACCCTCGCGAACGCTCCAGTAAGGCGGAGGCAATTGCGCGGCGGTTCGCACAGCTGTAGGCTGAACTCCAACGCCGTGTCCTTGGCATGGCAGTGTGGGGAGGCAGGAGGAGACGACGAAGGAGATGAAGATGGAGACGATGACGGTGCGGGTGTCCCCCAACCTCGTCTGCCTTTCCCTCGACCGCCTCGCCGGCCACGACCCCAGCTGGCGCTTCTGCCTCCAACATGCCCCCCATCTGAGGCATCCGGCTCCTCTTTGACCACCGCCGCCCTCTGACGGGAAGATGACCTGGTCGCTTCCGCGGAGGCGTGGCCACGACCGCGCCCTCTCGACATACCTTGGGGAGGGAAGGAATCAAATAGGAAGAAGTTGAGTGGAGAGGTGAGAAGCGTCATTCCTCTCCTCCCCTCTTTATATAAGGGCGACCACCCGAGTCAACCAGTCCAAACACCGAAAGCTCAAGGGAACAGGACTGACCCGCTGCTCCAAGCAGCGGCGTCCCCCCCCCCACTCAGCATTAATGCCCGCGCCCTCTGCGTCCGCCGCTTGCCCTCCCCGATGCATGAGGGGTACGTGGTATGACCGTTTCGCACCCCGTGATCGTGGAGCGACCCAAGTCCACTTAGTAAATGGGCCGCGCCCCCACGACTTCCTCTATTCTTTACAAGGAGGGTGTGAACCACCTCTTTACTATTTTTGGAACCACAAGATGACGCAAGCACGCTGCAATCACCCCACGCACGACCCCAGCGTCAGCGTAGATCATGGGGAAGCGCAACCACCGGAGGAGTTACTGCGATAAAAAAAGCAGAATCCAACCTCACTGCACGCGCACCGTTCTGTGCCTAGCCCAACAATGCGTTGCACTTATGAATGGCCCAGGCACGGGGGCTCCTGTCGATGTACAAAAGTAGGAGCGCTCTTTTTTACCCCTTACTTGTGCACGGGCAGTTAGAGCCACGCCTGATACGTCCAAAACGTATCTATAATTTCTGCTTGCTCCATGCCTCTTTTGTGTGATATTGCTATGATATTTATGCACTTCCATACACTTTTGATCATATTTGGACTAACCTATTAACTCAGTGCACCCCAGTGCCAGTTTCTGTTTTCTGCTATTTTTGTATTTCAAGTTTTCCCATTACGTAAATTGCCAGAAAAATCCTAGGAAAAATATATAAAAAATCAGCGTTCCGGAAGCTACCATGCGGCCAAAATAGGGCCAGAGAGGGGCCACCGGGGCTCCAGGCGACCAGAGGGTGCGGCCCCCCTCCTGGCCGCGCCGCCAGGGCGCCTGGACCCCCCTTGCCTCTTCTGACGCCCCCCTTTGGCATATATTTACACCGCGTCCCGAAACCCTCGAGGACGGAACCCTTTTTCGCGATCTCATCTCTCTTCCGCCGCCGCCGCGCTTCCAAGATCGGGAGAACCAGGAGAACTCTTCCCGGCACCCTGCCGGAGGGGAGAACCACCACCGGGAGCCTCTCCTCCACCATGGACGCCTCCCGGATGAGTTGTGAGTAGTCTCCCTTGGACCATGGGTCCATGACCAGTAGCTATGTGATGTTCTCCTCCCCTCTTTGTTCTTCACCGATTAGACCTCGTGAGCTGCCCTACATAATCGAGGCACATATGTAATCCTTATGCTGTTGCTATGATGAGTTTGCTGGGATCCGATGGATTATGAGATTATGTTCAGATTGTGTGTGAGTAATATATTTGATTTACCTCTTTTATATTTATGTTCTTGAGTAATTCTTGCATGTTCTCCGTTGTTGTTTATTGCTTTGGCCAAGTAGTAGGTAGTAACTCCAAGAGGGAACGTTATGCTTGATTGTGGGTTCATGCCCCTCGATGACTAGCTTGAGTGACAGAAACATGAGTCTAGGGGACGTGCTGTTACCAAAAGGGGGAAAACAACGGTGCTTGTACTTGCGGGTGCAAGTATTGTTTACTTTACACAAAGTTCTTTTAATGCAGTTGTCTGTTGCTTTGAGTTTACACTATGGGTGGGACTCGCAACTTAATACCAGCGAGATGTTCTGGATAGATATCTCAAGGTGGATGATTAGTAGTAGATGCAGATGGATTTCGGTCTACTTGCCTTGGCGTACCGCCCATGCTTTTCAGCCTCTACCTTTCTTTGCAGCATAGTTAGCATTGGTTTGCGCACATAATCCTGTCAATTCCCCAGCTGTAATTCGTTTACCTCGCTTAGCTGTTTTATCGTCTTTTGGGAGAGAGACATCACTAGTGAACATCATGGGACCCCGGTCCATATTACCATCACTGATCACACCCGCTATTTACTTTCTGTTCTTATTTACTAGTTATAGTCATACCTATCACTATTATCTCTTGCGTTTGATCCTTTCTAAACGACAAGGCCGGAGGGATTGACAACCTCTCTGTACTCGTTGGGAGCAAAGTTATTTGTATCTGTGTGCAGGTCCTGTCAATCGCTACGTTGCGCCGCTAGCAGTTGACACCTTCTTGTTGACCCTCGGAGTCTCACGGGATTCGATCCTTGGTATCTTTGCCAAGGGAAAACTACCGCTACACTGCATCTCAAACCTTCCACTTGGGGTAACCAGCAAGGGGCGAGAAGCCATCAAGCAAAGTTTTCTGGCGCCGTTGCCGGGGACTCCACTCTTCAAGATAGGGGAGTTGCACGCTATCTTTTACCTTTGTTTTTTATTCTTGTTACTTTACCTTTCAGTTTTCGCTTTAGTGTCCTTTATCAAAAATCACAAAAATAGTTATCTTGCTTGCTTGCTGCTATGGGTTCCACCGAGAACACCAAGTTGTGTGACTTCACTAGTCATAACAACGATGACTTTATCTGCACGCCTATTACTACACCTGCCCCTTCAGCACCTTCTTATGAAATTAAACCTGCTTTACTGAACCTAGTTATGAAAGATCAATTCTCCGGTGCTGGAGATGATGCTGCTTTGCACTTAAACAAATTTGTTGAACTCTGTGATATGCAAAAGTACCAAGAAATAGATGGTAATATTGTTAAGTTTAAGCTTTTTCCTTTCTCCTTGAGACGAGGAGCTAAAATTTGGTTTCAATCTTTGCCTAGAAATAGCATAAATTCTTGGGACAAGTGCAAGGATGCCTTTATTGGGAAGTACTATCCACCTGCTAAAATTATCCAACTAAGGAGTAACATAATGAATTTTAAACAATTGGATAATGAACACATTTCCCAAGCTTGGGAACGCATGAAATCTCTTGTCAAGAACTGCCCTACTCATGGTTTGACTACTTGGATGGTTATCCAAACTTTTTATGCAGGCTTGAACTTTACCTCGCGGAACTTGTTAGATTCGGCCGCGGGAGGAACCTTTATGTCAACTACACTTGGTGCTGCCACGAAGCTTCTCGACGAGATGATGACCAATTATTCTCAATGGCACACCAAACGCGCTCCAACAGGTAGGAAGGTAAACTCTGTCGAGGAGATTTCCTCCCTAAATGAAAAAGTTGACTTGATCATGTCTCTACTTTCCAAGCAATCTTCTATTGATCCTCGTGATGTTCCTTTAAATTCTTTGATTGCTCAAGAACAAGTAGATGTGAACTTTATCTCTAGAAACAATTTTAATAACAATGCCTATAGGAGTAATTTTGGTAGCAATCCTAGACCGTTCCCCTCTAATTCCTATGGGAACAACAATGCTTATCCTAGCACCAAGAGCTCCACTTCTGAACTAGAGATTATGCTTAAAGATTTCATCACTACCCAAAAAGCCTTCAATAAGAATGTAGAAGAAAAACTAAACAAACTAGATGATCTCTCTTCGAAGGTAGACAATTTAGCCCATGAGGTAGAGTTGCTTAAAATTAGAACTTTCCCTCTTGAGGAGAGGAAGACCACTCCTATGAATGCTATTCAAGTGCAAATTAATGAAAACATTAGGATGTTGGCTAAACTTAAAGAGAGATGGGCTAGAGAAAAGGAGGAAGAAGATAGATTTAAGAACCTTCCTACCCACCACACTGTTGCTACTATCCAAGTTGTTGATGATATCCAAACTCTTAGCACCCAATGCACTCCTGGTCCCATTGGACCTATTAATGGTGATGCTATGACCATAGAAACTACCAAACAAGTGAGCCTAAAGGACACCACTACCACTTTACTTGATAGTAGTGACCTTGATTTTGATAATTCCACCCTTACCGAAGTTATTGATTTTCTTCACAAGATGTCTAGAGATCCCCGCACTAGCACACTCAATCTTGCCTTCACAGAGCATATCACTAGTGCTCTCATCAAAGCTAGGGAGGAGAAACTTAGGGTAGAAGCCTCCATACCTAGAAAGCTAGAAGATGGTTGGGATCCTATGATTAAAATTAAGTTCAATAACCTCTCTTGCTATGCTTTATGTGATGTTGGAGCTAGTACCTCCGTTATGCCCAAAAGAATATATGATATGCTTAAATTGAAACCTTTTGATTCTTGTTCTTTTGGTGTTCGTCTTGTTGATTCTTCCATAAAGAAACCCTTGGGGAGGATCGACGATGTTCTTATCATTGTCAATGACAATTATGTTCCCGTTGATTTTACTATTATGGATATTGAATGTGAACCTTCTTGTCCAATTATTTTGGGATGTCCTTTTCTTCGCACCTTTGGTGCCATCATTGGCATGAAAGAGGGGAATATAAAATTCCAATTTCCTCTCAAGAAAGGGATGGAACACTTCCCTAGAAAGAAGATTAAGTTACCTTTTGATTCCGTCATACGGGCTAGCTATTCTTTTACTCTTGATAAAACTTGATCTCTTTGCATTATGCCTAGCTTAAAGGCATAAAAGAAAGCGCTTTTGGGAGGCAGCCCATAATGAATAAAGTTTTATTTTGCTTTTGTTGTGTCTTGATGTTTGTTACTACAGTAGCATCATCATTGTATCTTTACTTTTCAGCTTTGTGCCAAGTTTAGCCTCTGATTGCAAGAAAGTTCAAAAGTTGTGACGTGCTGCCCAGGAAACAGATTCTGTCCTTGGACCGAAAAATTCATATAAAATCACTAGATCATCTTTTTGGTCTGAATTTTTTCAACGTCGTGCTCTATACAATTGGCTCTCGGGCGTGTGTTCTGAATTTTTTGATTTGAGTTGCAGAAGTGCCCCGAAAAAATTATTTACTACCTGCTGGTCTGTTTTTCATAGATTCTGTCCTGTTTTGCCTTTGCTTCGTTTTGCAAACCTTGAGCTTGCTTTTTCTTTGCAAAAAACTTTTTGGCAATCTTGAGAAACAGTAGACCTTCAAGATTATCTTTATTTCCAGCAAGGAAAAATTATTTTATTATGGGTACTAACCTCGCTAATCAGATTATGATGAGTTATGTATGAAGGGAGTTTTCAAGTGTGCGAGTAAAGATGATAAAAAGATTCAGGAGTGTCAAACGCTCAAGCTTGGGGATGCCCCCGTGCACCCCCAAGAAATATTCAAGAAGACTCAAGCGTCTAAGATTGGGGATGCCCCCGTGCATCCCCTTCTCCATCAACAATTATCAGTTCGTCTTGCGTTCCACTATATTTTAATCACTTCATGTGTTATGTGCTATGCTTGGAGCGTCTTGCTTTTAGTTTCCTTTTTAGTTTTGTTTAGCTTTGCTTGTTGTTCATAACGAGTTGGAACCCATCTTTCTTTGTGTGGGAGAGAAACACGCTCCACTTCAACCTAGAACTTTACATGGGATTTTCATGTTTATCTTTGCTGTGTATGTTCTTTGTCTTTCAATAGCTACTGTCATGTTCAGCTCTTAGTTTTCATGCTTTACTTTTTAAAGAGCTTTTGTTTAGTTGGTTGCTGGAACTCTCTTGAGTTATCATGCTTATCTTGTTAAGAGAGTTGGCTTCTGTTGCACTGGTTGATATGTCTATGATAAAAATGCTATGTGCATAATGGTGCTTAGTAGTTCATGTTTTCTTATGGTTAGTCTCAAATAGCTGGGGGGTTCTTAATGTGTTATTGAAGTACCAACATGATTTGTTTGCCTATGATGTGGTTTGGTTTAGTGATATCTTCCTCCAAGAATTTATTTTGATTGACTTGGCGTATGCTCACGCATATTTCAGACTGTAAAGAAAGTCTATCAAGCCTTGATGATCTTTAATTTCTGAGTAGCGATATAACTTCCATGCCCGATTCAATGTTGCTTTGTCGCTCTGCATGATTATGACCATCATTGCTCTCTTAGTTGGTCGCTCCCAGTCTTTTGCTAACCCTCGCCTGTACTAAGCGGACTGACTGCTTGTGCATCCAAAATCCTTTAAACCAGTTATGCCATATGAGTCCACCATACCTTCCTATACATGGTATTTACTTGCCATTCCTAACGAAGACTTTCGTGTACCATCTCTAAATTAATCAAAAAAGCATTTCTCTTTTGTGCCTCTGTTTTAGCTCATGAGGAAGTAGTAGTTAATTCATGATCTTTTTTGATTATATAACAAAGAGTTTGATGGCTTCTCGCCCCTCGTTGGTTACCCCAAGTGGAAGGTTTGAGATATAGTGTAGCGGTAGTTTTCCCTTGGCAAAGATACCAAGGATCGAATCCCCTGAGACTCCGTGGTTCAACAAGAAGGTGTCAACTGCTAGCGGCGCAACTAGCGATTGACCAGACCTGCACACAAATACAAATAACTTTGCTCCCAACGAGTACAGAGAGGTTGTCAATCCCTCCGGCCTTGTCGTTTACAAAGGATCAAACACAAGAGATAATAGTGATAGGTATTACTGCAACTAGTAAGTAAGAACTGAAAGTAAATAACGGATGTGATCAGTGATGGTAATATGGACCGGGGTCCCATGATGTTCACTAGTGATGTCTCTCTCCCAAAAGACGATAAAACAGCTAAGCGAGGTAAACGAATTACAACTGGGCAATTCACAGGATTATGTGTGCAAACCAATGCTAACTATGCTGCAAAGAAAGGTAGAGGCTCAAAAGCATGGGCGGTACGCCAAGGCAAGTAGACCGAAATCCATCTGCATCTACTACTAATCATCCACCTTGAGATATCTATCCAGAACATCTCGCTGGTATTAAGTTGTGAGTCCCACCCATAGTGTAAACTCAAAGCAACAGACAACTGCATTAAAAGAACTTTGCGTAAAGTAAACAATCCTTGCACCCGCAAGTACAAGCACCATTGTTTTTCCCCTTGTGGCAACAGCACATCCCCTAGACTCATGTTTCTGTCACTCAAGCTAGTCATCGAGGGGCATGAACCCACAATCAAGCATAACGTTCCCTCTTAGAGTTACTATCTACTACTTGGCCAAAGCAATAAACAGCAACGTAGAACATGCAAGAATTACTCAAGAACATAAATATAAAAGAGGTGAATCAAATATATTACTCACACACAATCTGAACATAATCTCATAATCCTTCGGATCCCAGCAAACTCAGCATAGCAACAGCATAAGGATTACATATGTGCCTCGATCATGTAGGGCAGCTCACGAGGTCTAATCGGTGAAGAACAAAGAGGGGAGGAGAACATCACATAGCTAGTGGTCATGGACCCATGGTCCAAGGGAGACTACTCACAACTCATCCGGGAGGCGTCCATGGTGGTGGAGAGGCTCCCGGTGGTGATCCTACCCTCCGGCAGGGTGCCGGGAAGAGTTCTCCTGGTGCTCCCGATCTTGGAAGCGCGGCGGCGGCGGAACAGAGATGAGATCGCGAAAAAGGGTTCCGTCCTCGAGGGTTTCAGGACGCGGTGTAAATATATGCCAAAAGGGGGGCGTCAGAGGAGGCCAGGGGGGCCCAGGCGCCTTGGCGGCGCGGCCAGGAGGGGGGACGCGCCCTCTGGCCGCCTGGAGCCCTGGTGGCCCCCCTCCGGCCCTACTTTGGCCGCATGGAAGCTTCCGGAACGCTGATTTTTTATATATTTTTCCCGGAATTTTTCTGGCAGTTTACGTAATGGGAAAACCTGAAATACAAAAACAGCAGAAAACAGAAACTGGCACTGGGGTGCACTGAGTTAATAGGTTAGTCCAAATATGATCAAAAGTGTATGGAAGTGCATAAATAACATAGCAATATCACACAAAAGAGGCATGGAGCAAGCAGAAATTATAGATACGTTTTGGACGTATCAACATCCCCAAGCTTAATTCCTGCTCGTCCTCGAGTAGGTAAATGATAACAAGCATAATTTCTGTGGTGACATGCTATTAACCATATAAGAACTTTTCACAGTCACATGACAAGTGCCTACTGAGACAATGAGTCTGTAGTAATTAAGTTGCCTCATGAGAACATCACAAAGAACTGAAAGTTTTACAATATGATACTGAAGCACTCAATAGATTTGTAGTGAGCATGGTGTGCAAACATGACAAAGTGATATCTCGCTTGCCCCCTTTAGTGAAGCAAAACATAAATGCAGGGGCACCTCCGAAGTTTAAGTGACGACTAGATACAATGATTTCAGAATAAACGATATCATAGTCATGCAGAAGACAATGGTACTTTGGGACAATGCACATTACACTCAGAATGACAATCATGCTCTCAATAGTTGGTGCTTTAAAGAAAGAAGGTGGAGACTCTCGAACCGTGGCTTTTGTTGGCAAAGTTGAAAACCCATGGTCGGAAACAAAAACTAAACATGTACCAGAGCTCTTGGTTTTAAAAAACAGAGGTAAAAATTATTTTTTTAGAATATGCATATTTCGTCAACGAATGCTAGTAGATAACTCAATTACTTCTTGAGCTGGACAAGTTTCGAGGAACGGCTCCCGCATGAGGACGATCACATCCTCTTAATCTGTTTTGTTTATCACTGCCAAAGTTTTCTGATTTCTCATGAACAAAGCGTGAAGGAGGGGTTGTTTTTTGTATTGTTTTTTTAATGAGTCGGGCGCACTCTATGCCAGTTCCTTCTCGTATTAGGGGTTTGCACATTAGGCATGCAATCCCGGGGTGAAGCTTGTCCAACTTAAAAAGATCATGAATTAACTACTACTTCCTCATGAGCTAAAACAAAGGCACAAAAGAGAAATGCTTTTTTTGAATAATTTCGAGATGGTACATGAAAGTCTTCGTTAGGAATGGCAGGTAAATACCATGTATAGGAAGGTATGGTGGACTCATATGGCATAACTGGTTTAAAGGATTTTGGATGCACAAGCAGTCAGTCCGCTTAGTATAGGCGAAGGTTAGCAAAAGACTGGGAGCGACCAACTAAAAGAGCAATGACGGTCATAATCATGCAGAGCGACAAAGCAACATTGAATCGGGCATGGAAGTTATATCGCTAGTCAGAAATTAAAGATCATCAAGGCTTGATAGACTTTCTTTACAGTCTTAAATATGTGTGAGCATATGCCAAGTCAATCAAAATAAATTCTTGGAGGAAGATATCACTAAACCATACCACATCATAGGCAAACAAATCATGTTGGTACTTCAATAACACATTAAGAACCCCCCAGCTATTTGAGACTAACCATAAGAAAACATGAACTACTAAGCACCATTATGCACATAGCATTTTTATCATAGACATATCAACCAGTGCAACAGAAGCCAACTCTCTTAACAAGATAAGCATGATAACTCAAGAGAGTTCCAGCGACCAACTAAATAAAAGCTCTTCAAAAAGTAAAGCATGAAAACTAAGAGCTGAACATGATAGTAGCTATTGAAAGACAAAGAACATACACAGCAAAGATAAACATGAAAATCCCATGTTATGTTCTAGGTTGAAGTGGAGCGTGTTTCTCTCCCACACAAAGAAAGCTGAGTTCCAACTCGTTATGAACAGCAAGCAAAGCTAAAGAAAACTAAAAAGGAAACTAAAAGCAAGACGCTCCAAGCGTAGCACATAACACATGAATTGATAAAAATATAGTGGAACGAAAGACGAACTGATAATTGTTGATGGAGAAGGGGATGCACGGGGGCATCCCCAAGCTTAGACGCTTGAGTCTTCTTGAATATTTCTTGGGGGTGCACGGGGGCATCCCCAAGCTTGAGCGTTTGACACTCCTGAATCTTTTTATCATCTTCCCTCGCACACTTGAAAACTCCCTTCATACATAACTCATCATAATCTGATTAGCGAGGTTAGTACCCTTAATAAAATAATTTTTCCTTGCTGGAAATAAAGATATTCTTGAAGGTCTACTGTTTCTCAAGATTGCCAAAAGGTTTTTGCAAAGAAAAAGCAAGCTCAAGGTTTGCAAAACGAAGGAAAGGCAAAATAGGACAGAATCTGTGAAAAACAGACCAGCAGGTAGTAAATAATTTTTTCGGGGCACTTCTGCAACTCAAATAAAAAAACTCAGAACATACGCCCGAAAGCCAATTGTATAGAGCACGCTGTCGAAACAATTCAGACCAAAAAGATGATCTGGTGATTTTATACGAATTTTTCTGTCCAAGGACAGAATCTGTTTCCTGGATAGCACGTCACAACTTTTGAACTTTCTTGCAATCAGGGGCTACACTTGGCACAAAGCTGAAAAGTAAAGATACAATGATGATGCTACTGTAGTAACAACATCAAGACACAACAAAAGCAAAAGGTAACTTAATCTTCTTTCTAGCGAAGTGTTCCATCCCTTTCTTGAGAGGAAATTGGAATTTTATATTCCCCTCTTTCATGTCAATGATGGCACCAACGGTGCGAAAAAAAGGACGTCCCAAAATAATTGGACAAGAAGGTTCACATTCAATATCCATAATAGTAAAATCAACGGGAACATAATTGTCATTGACAATGATAAGAACATCGTCGATCCTCCCCAAGGGTTTCTTTATGGAAGAATCAACAAGACGAACACCAAAAGAACAAGAATCAAAAGGTTTCAATTTAAGCATATCATATATTCTTTTGGGCATAACGGAGGTACTAGCTCCAACATCACATAAAGCATAGCAAGAGAAGTTATTCAACTTAATTTTAATCATAGGATCCCAACCATCTTCTAGCTTTCTAGGTATGGAGGCTTCTACCCTAAGTTTCTCCTCCCTAGCTTTGATGAGAGCATTAGTGATATGCTCTGTGAAGGCAAGGTTAAGTGTGCTAGTGCGGGGATCTCTAGACATCTTGTGAAGGAAATCAATAACTTCGGTAAGGGTGCAATTATCAAAATCAAGGTCACTACTATCAAGTAAAGTGGTAGTGGTGTCCTTTAGGCTCACTTGTTTGGTAGTTTCTATAGTCATAGCATCACCATTAATAGGTCCAATGGGACCAGGAGTGCATTGGGTGCTAAGAGTTTGGATATCCTCAACAACTTGGATAGTAGCAACAGTGTGGTGGGTAGGAAGGTTCTTAATTCTATCTTCTTCCTCCTTTTCTCTAGCCCATCTCTCTTTAAGTTTAGCCAACTTCCTAATGTTTTCATTAATTTGCACTTGAATAGCATTCATAGGAGTGGTCTTCCTCTCCTCAAGAGGGGAAGTTCTAATTTTACGCAACTCTACCTCATGGGCTAAATTGTCTACCTTCGAAGAGAGATCATCTAGTTTGGCTAGTTTTTCTTCTACACTCTTATTGAAGGCTTTTTGAGTAGTGATGAAATCTTTAAGCATAATCTCTAGTTCAGAAGTGGAGTTCTTGGTGCTAGGATAAGCATTGTTGTTCCCATAGGAATTAGAGGGGAACGTTCTAGGATTGCTACCAAAATTACTCCTATAAGCATTGTTATTGAAATTGTTTCTAGAGATAAAGTTCACATCTAATTTTTCTTGAGCAATCAAAGAATTTAAAGGAACATCACGAGGATCAACAGAAGATTGCTTGGAAAGTAGAGACATGATCAAGTCAACTTTTTCATTTAGGGAGGAAATCTCCTCGACAGAGTTTACCTTCCTACCTGTTGGAGCGCGTTCGGTGTACCATTGATAATAATTGGTCATCATCTCATCGAGAAGCTTCGTGGCAGCACCAAGTGTAGTTGACATAAAGGTTCCTCCCACGGCCGAATCTAACAAGTTCCGCGAGGTAAAGTTCAAGCCTGCATAAAAAGTTTGGATAACCATCCAAGTAGTCAAACCATGAGTAGGGCAGTTCTTGACAAGAGATTTCATGCGTTCCCAAGCTTGGGCAACGTGTTCATTATCCAATTGTTTGAAATTCATTATGTTACTCCTTAGTTGGATAATTTTAGCAGGTGGATAGTACTTTCCAATAAAGGCATCCTTGCACTTGTCCCAAGAATCTATGCTATTTCTAGGCAAAGATTGAAACCAAATTTTAGCTCCTCCTCTCAAGGAGAAAGGAAAAAGCTTAAGCTTAACAATATCACTATCTACTTCTCGGTACTTTTGCATATCACAGAGTTCAACAAAATTGTTTAAGTGTAAAGCAGCATCATCTCTAGCACCGAAGAATTGATCTTTCATAACTAGGTTCGGTAAAGCAGGTTTAATTTCATAAGAAGGTGCTGAAGTGGCAGGTGTAGTGATAGGCGTGCAGATAAAGTCATCGTTGTTATGACTAGTGAAGTCACACAACTTGGTGTTCTCGGTGGAACCCATAGCAGCAAGCAAGCAAGATAACTATTTTTGTGATTTTTGATAGAAGACACTAAAGCAAAAACTGAAAGGTAAACTAACAAGACTTAAAAAGCAAAGGTAAAAGATAGCGTGCAACTCCCCTATCTAGAAGAGTGGATTCCCCGGCGACGGCGCCAGAAAACTTTGCTTGATGGCTTCTCGCCCCTCGTTGGTTACCCCAAGTGGAAGGTTTGAGATGCAGTGTAGCAGTAGTTTTCCCTTGGCAAAGATACCAAGGATCCAATCCCCTGAGACTCCGAGGTTCAGCAAGAAAGTGTCAACTGCTAGCGGTGCAACTAGTGATTGACGGACCTGCACACAAATACAAATAACTTTGCTCCCAATGAGTACAAAGAGGTTGTCAATCCCTCCGGCCTAGTCGTTTACAAAGGATCAAACGCAAGAGATAATAGTGATAGGTATTACTGCAACTAGTAAGTAAGAACTGAAAGTAAATAACGGATGTGATCAGTGATGGTAATAAGTACCGGGGTCCCATGATGTTCACTAGTGATGTCTCTCTCCCAAAAGACGATAAAACAGCTAAGCGAGGTAAACGAATTACAGCTGGGAAATTCATAGGATTATGTGCGCAAACCAATGCTTACTATGCTGCAAAGAAAGGTAGAGGCTCATAAGCATGGGCGGTACGCCAAGGCAAGTAGACCGAAATCCATCTGCATCTACTACTAATCATCCACCTTGAGATATCTATCCAGAACATCTCGCTGGTATTAAGTTGCGAGTCCCACCCATAGTGTAAACTCAAAGCAACAGACAACTGCATTAAAAGAACTTTGCGTAAAGTAAACAATCCTTGCACCCGCAAGTACAAGCACCATTGTTTTCCCCCTTGTGGCAACATCACATCCCCTAGACTCATGTTTCTGTCACTCAAGCTAGTCATCGAGGGGCATGAACCCACAATCAAGCATAACGTTCCCTCTTGGAGTTACTATCTACTACTTGGCCAAAGCAATAAACAGCAATGGAGAACATGCAAGAATTACTCAAGAACATAAATATAAAAGAGGTGAATCAAATATATTACTCACACACAATCTGAACATAATCTCATAATCCATCGGATCCCAGCAAACTCAGCATAGCAACACCATAAGGATTACATATGTGCCTCGATCATGTAGGGCAGGTCACAAAGTCTAATCGGTGAAGAACAAAGAGGGGAGGAGAACATCACATAGCTACTGGTCATGGACCCATGGTCCAAGGGAGACTACTCACAACTCATCCGGGAGGCGTCCATGGTGGTGGAGAGGCTCCCAGTGGTGATCCTCCCCTCCGGCAGGGTGCCGGGAAGAGTTCTCCTGGTGCTCCCGATCTTGGAAGCGCGGCGGCGGCGGAACAGAGATGAGATCGCGAAAAAGGGTTCCGTCCTCGAGGGTTTCGGGACGCGGTGTAAATATATGCCAAAGGGGGGCGTCAGAGGAGGCCAGGGGGGCCCAGGCGCCCTGGCGGCGCGGCCAGGAGGTGGGGCGCGCCCTCTGGCCGCCTGGAGCCCTGGTGGCCCCCTCCAGCCCTACTTTGGCCGCATGGAAGCTTCTGGAACGCTGATTTTTTATATATTTTTCCCGGAATTTTTCTGTAAGTTTACGTAATGGGAAAATCTGAAATACAAAAACATCAGAAAACAGAAACTGGCACTGGGGTGCACTGAGTTAATAGGTTAGTACAAATATGATCAAAAGTGTATGGAAGTGCATAAATAACATAGCAATATCACACAAAAGAGGCATGGAGCAAGCAGAAATTATAGATACGTTTTGGACGTATCAGAGTCTCACGGAATTCGATCCTTGGTATCTTTGCCAAGGGAAAACTACCGCTACACTGCATCTCAAACCTTCCACTTGGGGTAACCAACGAGGGGCGAGAAGCCATCAACGCCTGTGGCCAAACATAGCGGAGCGGAAGGGGGAAGCCAGGAACGCGGAGTTACCAGAACAAATGCCAACGCGACGGCACGAGAAGACCAAGCAAGGAGACAGGCTCTACCCCAGCAAGGACTCTTGCCGGGGCGGCCTGCACGCCCCCGGAAAGGGCTCTTGCCGGGTCGATCTACTCAAACGCCTCCGTCGCAGCCACCCTTGAAGCCTATGGGCTCCAACGGTATCAACAACATTGGAGCCAAGGCTCGGGAAGCGACCACATGATTGCATGCAGATCTTTGTGAAGACAAAGATATATGACTCCCAAGATAAGAACCAGAAGACATGGCGATCACAAGGCTCCTTGCCGAGGACGCCCATGAGGCTCCAGCAAGGCTCCTTGCCGAAGACACCCCTGAGCCCTGGCAAGCCTCTTTCCGCAGGATACTCACGGAGGCCCCGGCAAGACCCTTGTCGGGAAAAGAAGCAAGTCTGTGGCAAGCCCTTGCCGCCTCGTCGCCGCCCCAGCTCGCCGGCCGACCCGCTGGCCTAGGTAAGCACCCACGTGGAAATACATGGTTCCTGGGCCAGCTAGTCAAGCACCTGTGTGGTGGCATGCAGATCTTCGTGAAGGCCCTACCACGACGCCACCTAAGCTGCCTGCCTCATTAGCCTATTTGTGCATCGCGGCCAGACAGAGTGGCCACGGACGGGACGGGCATCTTTTCCGTCCCCGATAAAGTAAATGGACACCTAAGCAGCGCATTTAATGTGCCTTGTCCCGTAATCGCATGGGATAAGCCTATACACTGTACACCTTTCCACCTCCTGTGTGCCATTGTGGCAGCCCCTTTTAGACTATAGAAGGAGGTTGTGGCATACTAGAGCATGATTCGGATCCTGAAAAGCTGGACAAGCACCGTAGCTAGCTCAAGAACTCAAGAACACTCAAATACACACAAAAGCGGGATTAGGGTATTACGCATCCTCGTAGCCTGAACCTGGGTAAACGATTGTTGTGCTGACTATTAGACCTGCTCTTTGTACAACCTCGCGCCCGCCAACCGTAGAAGAGATTCCAGTGATCCCATAGGTGTCCTTTCGTACCGACATTCACCAAACGTGCATTCTACGAGAATCACAAACTTTAACACAAGTTTTTCTCAACTTCACAATTACTCCACTAGCATGACTCTAATATCACCATCCTCATATCTCAAAACAATCATCAAGTATCAAACTTCTCATAATATTCAATGCACTTTATATGAAAGGTTTTATTATACCCATCTTGGATGCCTATCATATTAGGACTAATTTTATAACCAAAGGAAATTACCATGTTGTTCTAAAGGACTCTCAAAATAATAAAAGTGAAGCATGAGAGATCAATAATTTCTACAAAATAAAACCACCACCGTGCTCTATAAGATATAAGTGAAGCACTAGAGCAAAACTATCTAGCTCGAAAGAAATAAGTGAAGCACATAGAGTATTCTGATAAATTCCGATTCATGTGTATCTCTCTCAAAAGGTGTGTCCAGCAAGGATGATTGTGGTAAACTAAAAAGAAAAGACTGAAATCATACATGAGGCTCCAAGCAAAACACATATCATGTGGTGAATAAAAATATAGTCAAAGTAAAGTTACCGATAGACGAAGACGAAAGAGGGGATGCCTTCCCGAGCATCCCCGAGCTTAGGCTTTTGGTTGTCCTTGAATTTTACCTTGGAGTGCCTTGGGCATCCCCAAGCTTAGGCTCTTGCCACTCTTTGTTCCATAGTCCATCAAATCCTTACCCAAAACTTGAAAACTTCACAACACAAAACTTAACAGAAAATCTCGTGAGCTCCGTTAGTATAAGAAAACAAACCATCACTCAAAGTTACTGTAATGAACTCATTCTTTATTTATATTGGTGTTAAACCTACTGTATTCTAACTTCTCTATGATTCATACCCCCGGATACTACTCATAGATTCATCAAAATAAGCAAACAACACATGAAAAACAGAATTTGTCAAAAACAGATCAGTCTGTAGCAATCTGTAACTTTCGAATACTTCTCTAACTCTAAAAATTCTGACATAAATTGGTGGACGTGAGGAATTTGCCCATTAATCATCTGCAAAAAGAATCAACATAAAAGAACTCTCCAGTAAAAAAAGGTAGCTAATCTCGTGAGCTCTAAAGTTTCTATTTTTTACAGCATGATCGCAAAGACTTCACCCAAGTCTTCCCAAAGGTTCTACTTGGCAGAAACACTAATTAAAACACAAAACCAAATCTAACTAGAAGCTAGATGAATTATTTATTGCTAAACATAAGCAAAAACAAAGAAAATAAAATTGGGTTGCCTCCCAACAAGCGTTATCATTTAACACCCCTAGCTAGGCATGATACAAGAATATGTCTAGGTATTGCCATCTTTGGTAGGCAATCCATAAGTGGCTCTCATAATAGATTCATAAGGTAATTTGATTTTATTTCTAGGAAAGTGTTCCATGCCTTTCCTTAATGGAAATTGGAATATAATGTTTCCTTCCTTCATATCAATAATTGCACCAATCGTTCTAAGGAAAGGTCTACCAAGAATAAAAGGACATGTAGTCTATATCAAGAACGATGAAATCTACGAGCACATAATTCCTATTTGCAACAATAAGAACATCATTAATCCTTCACATATGTTTCTTAATGGTGGAATCCCAAAGATGCAAATTTAAAGAACAACCATCAAGTTCATGGAAACCTAACATATCACACAAAGTTTTTGGAATTGTTGAAACACTTGCACCCAAATCACAAAAAGCATATCATTCATGATCTTTAATCTTAATTTTAATACTAGGTTCCCACTCATCATAAAGTTTTGTAGGGATAGAAACTTCTAATTCAAGTTTTTCTTCATAAGATTGGATTAAAGCATCAACTATGTGTTTGGTAAAAGCTTTATTTTGACTATAAGCATGCAGAGAATTTAGCACGGATTGCAACAAGGAAATACAATCTACTAAAGAGCAATTACCATAATTAAATCCCTTGAAATCCAAAATAGTTGGTTCATTGCTATGTAAAGTTTTGACCTCTTCAATCCCACTTTTGACAGTTTTAGCATCAAGATCTAAAAACTCCGAATCATTGGGACGCATTTTAACTAAAGTAGACTTATCTCCAGTCCCATCTTTATCAAGATTTATACTAGAAAACAAGGATTTAATAGGATACACATCAATCACTTTTAGATCTTCATCTTTATTATCATGAAAACTAGAAGAACACGCTTTCACAAAGCAATCTCTTTTAGCACGCATCCTAGCGGTTCTTTCTTTGCACTCATCAATGGAAATTCTAATAGCTTTGAGAGACCCATTGATATCATGCTTAGGTGGAATAGATCTAAGTTTCAAAGAATCAACATCAAGAGAAATTCTATCCACGTTCCTAGCCAACTCGTCAATCATAAGCAATTTTTCTTCAAGCAAAGCATTGAAATTCTTTTGTGAATTCATAAATTCTTTAACACTAGTCTCAAATTCAGAGGCCATTTTATTAAAAATTCCATAAGAATTGTTGTAGGAATTACCATAATTATTAGAGGAATTACTAGGGAAAGGCCTATAATTAAAGTTTCATGTATATGCATTGTTACCAAAATTATTCCTACCAAGAAAATTCACATCTAAAGATTCCTTATTATTCTCAATCAACATGGATAAAGGCATATCACTAGGATCAGAAGAAGCACTCTTAGTAGCAAATAGTTTCATAAGTTCATGCATCTTTCCACTCAAAACATTAATCTCTTCAATAACATGTACATTTATACTAGTAGATCTTTCGGTGTGCCATTGAGAGTAATTAACCATAATATTATCTAGGAGAATCTAAAAGATTTCTAGAATCAAAATTCAAGCTAGCATAAAAGTTTTGTATAATCATCCATAAGTTCCAACCATGTGTAGGGCAATTACTTATCATTAATTTCATCCTCTCCCAAACTAGTGCAACATGGTCATGATCTAGTTACTTAAAATTCATGATATCGTTTCTAAGAGAGATAATCATAGGGGATGAAAATATTTAGAGATAAAAGCATATTTGCACTTAATCCATGAATCAATATTATTTCTAGGCAAAGAAGAGAACCAAGTTTTAGCACGATCTCTAAGCGAAAATGGAAATAGCTTCAATTTGTCAATATCATTATCCGTATCTCTCTTCTTTTGCATATCGCACAAATCAACAAAGTTGTTTAGATGGGTAGCGAGATCTTCACTAGGAAGGCCAGAGAATTGATCTTTCATGACAAGATTCAACAGAGCAGCATTGATCTCACGAGATTCAGCAACGATAATAGGAGCAATCGGAGTGCTAATAAAATCATTATTGTTGGTATTGGTGAAGTCACACAATTTGGTATTGTCTTGAGCCATAGTGATGAACAAGCAATCCAACACACAAGCAAACAAGAAGCAAGCGAAAAGAGGCGAGCAAAAAAAGGGCGAATAAAACGGCAAGGTGAAGTGGGGGAGAGGAAAACGAGAGGCAAATGGCAAATAATGTAATGCGAGGGATAAGAGTATGTGATGAGTACTTGGTATATGACTTTTGCTTAGATCTCCCCGGCAACGACGCCAGAAATTCTTCTTGCTACTTCTCGATCTTGCGTTGTTTTCCCTCGAAGAGGTAAGGGTGATGCAGCACAGTAGCGTAAGTATTTCCCTCCGTTTTTGAGAACCAAGGTATCAATCCAGTAGGAGACCACGCGCGAGTCCATCGTACCTACACAAACAAATAAGAACCTTGCAACCAACGCGATAAAGGGGTTGTCAATCCCTTCACGACTACTTGCAAAAGTGAGATCTGATAGAGATGATAAGATAATATTTTTGGTATTTTTGATATGTAGATTGAAAGTAAAGATTGCAATACAAAAGTAAAGTAAAGATAAATAGTTGATGGAAGATTAATATGATGAAGATAGACCCGGGGGCCATAGGTTTCACTAGTGGCTTCTCTCAGGATAGCAGCTTTCTACGGTGGGTGAACGAATTACTGTCGAGCAATTGATAGAAAAGCGCAGAGTTATGAGAATATCTAGACATGATCATTGTATATAGGCATCACGTCCGTGACAAGTATACTAAAACAATTCTGCATCTACTACTATTACTCCACACATCGACCGCTATCCAGCATGCATCTAGAGTATTAAGTTCATAAGAACAGATTAACGCCTTAAGCAAGATGACATGATGTAGAGGGATACACTCAAGCAATATGATATATACCCCATCTTTTTATCCTCGATGGCAACAATACAATACAATATGTGCCTTGCTGCCCCTGTTGTCACTAGGAAAGGACACCGCAAGATTGAACACAAAGCTAAGCACTTCTCCCATTGCAAGAACTACCAATCAAGTAGGCCACATCAAACGGATAATTCGAAGAGATTTGCGAAGATATTTAAATCATGCATAAAATATTCAGAGAAGAATCAAATATTGTTCATAGGTAATCTTGATCATAAACCAACAATTCATCGAATCTCGACAAACACATCGCAAAAAGAATTACATCGAATAGATCTCCAAGAAGATCGAGGAGAACTTTGTATTGAGATCAAAAGAGAGAGAAGAAGCCATATAGCTAATAAATATGGACCCGAACGTCTATGGTAAACTACTCACAACTCATCGGAGAGGCTATGTTGTTGATGTAGAAGCCCTCTGTGATCGATGCCCCCTTCGGTGGACCTCCGGAACAGGCCCCAAGATGGGATCTCACGGGTACAGAAGGTTGCGGCGGTGGAATTAGGGTTTGGTGGTGCTCATCGATGTTTTCAGGGTACGTAGGTATATATAGGAGGAAGAGGCACGTCAGGGGAGCCACAAGGGGCCCACGAGGGTGGGGGTGCTTACCCCGCTGGGTACACCCCCTGCCCTCGCGGCCGCCTCGTTCGCTTCCTGCCGTGTACTCCATGTCTTCTGTGTTTAAATTATTCCAAAAATAACTCTCTTGAAGGTTTCACTCCGTTCGGACTCCGTTTGATATTCATTTTCTGCGAAACACGGAAATAGGCAAAAAAAACATCAATCTGCATTGGGCTTTGAGTTAGTAGGTTAGTCCCAAAAATAATTTGAAGTGTATAATAAAGCCCATTAAACATCCAAAACAGATAATATAATAGCATGGAACAATCAAAAATTATAGATACGTTGAAGACGTATCAGTCTTCGCGGATATCAGCAACATAGTTTGAGCTTCCGAATCTGACATGATGGCCAGGGGCATAGCTCTCAATCTGCTCAAGGTGGCCTTCAATGTTGGCGTGAAGCGCGAAGCCACCGAACACGAAGAGTTGTTCAAGAGGGAAGATTCCCTTGGTGTTGCCGTTGTTGCTGATGACGCGATCCATGAGTCCTTCGGTCGACGACATAGTGGAACTCTCAATAAAAGCACAAATGTCGGTGTCAAAACCGGCGGATCTCGGGTAGGGGGTCCCGAACTATGCGTCCGAGGATCGATGGTAACAATAGGCTGAGGACACGATGTTTACCCAGGTTTGGCCCTCTCGACCAAGATAAAATCCTACTTGTTGCTATATTAATATGGATGAATATGAATACAAGAGTTGATCTACCTCGAGATCGTACTGGCTAAACCCAAAAGTCTAGCCTATGAGGATTTGAGATTCTCCGTTAGCCTCTACGGAGTAAACCCTCCAGTTTATATACACGCCAGAGGGGCCTAGAGTTTGTACATGCCATCTTGCAGAGGAAGGAAAGATTACAGCCCAACCTAAAACATGCCTTTATACGAATACATGAGTCCTATCCGGAAACGAGAGATGATCTTCGACTATGATCTTCACGGCCCACCAGTCCGGCCCACCAAGAGTTATATGGCCTCCCGTGGACCCCTCTATCTAGGACTCCCTCACCTCCCTCCAATGGCCCCTGTGGCCCATATCTTTCCCCCAGGGGGTTCCGGTAACGTCCCGACACTAGGATATGTACCCGGTACCCCTCGGAACTCTTCAAGTGTCCGAGTACTATCATCCAATATATTCATATTTACCTTTCGACCATTTCGATACTCCTCGTCTAGTCCGTGATCTCATCCTTGACTCCCAACAATCTTCGGTCACCAAAACACATAACTCATAATACAAATCGTCATCGAACGTTAGGCATGCGGACCCTACGGGTTTGAGAACTATGTAGACATGACCGAGACACATATCCAATCAATAACCAATAGAGAAACCTGGATGCTCTTATTGGTTCCTAAATATTCTACGAAGATCTTTATCGGTCAAACCGTAATGACAACATACATTATTCCCTTTGTCATCGGTATGTTACATGCCCGATATTCGATCGTGGGTATCTTCATACCTAGTTCAATCTTGTTACTAGAAGTCTCTTTATTTGTTCCCTAATACATCATTCCGCAACTAACTCATTAGTCACATGATACGTGCAAAACGTATCTATAATTTCTGCTTGCTCCATGCCACTTTTGGGTGATATTGCTATGATATTCATACACTTCCATACATGTTTGATCATATTTGGACTAACCTACTAATCCAGTGCACCCCGGTGCCAGTTTCTGTTTTCGGCTGTTTTTGTATTTCAGGTTTTCACGTTACGAGAACTGTCAGGAAAAATCCAGAAAAATTATATAAAAAATCAGCGTTCCGAAACCTACCTTGCGCCCGATGGACAGCCGGGGGGGCCACCAGGGCTCCAGGCGCCCTGGCGGCGCGCCCCCCCTTGGGCCGCGCCGGGGGGGCGCCTGGGCCCCCCGAGCCCCGTCTGGTGCCCCCCTTCGGCATATATTTAGAGCGTCCTTCGAAACCCTTGGGACAGGAACTCTTTTTCGGGATCTCATCTCTGTTCCGCCGCCGCCGCCGCTTCCAAGATCGGGAGCACCAGGAGAACTCTTCCCGGCACCCTGCCGGAGGGGAGGATCACCATCGGGAGCTTCTCCACCACCATGGACGCCTCCCGGATGAGTTGTGAGTAGTCTCCCTTGGACCATGAGTCCATGACCAGTAGCTATGTGATGTTCTCCTCCCGTTCTTGTGCTTCACTAATTAGTCCTCGTGAGCTGCCCTACATGATCGAGGCACATATGTAATCCTTATGCTGTTGCTATGATGAGTTTGCTGGGATCCGATGGATTATGAGATTATGTTCAGATTGATCTTGAGTAATATATTTGATCTACCTCTTTTATATTTATGTTCATAAGTAATTCTTGCATGTTCTCCGTTGTTATTTATTGCTTTGGCCAAGTAATACGTAGTGACTCCAAGAGGGAACGTTATGCTCGAATGTGGGTTCATGCCCCTCGATGACTAGCTTGAGTGACAGAAACATGAGTCTAGGGGATGTGCTGTTGCCACAAGGGGGAAAACAACGATGCTTGTGCCCGCGGGTGCAAGGATTGTTTACTTTACGCAAAGTTCTTTTAATGCAGTTGTCTGTTGCTTTAAGTTTACACTATGGGTGGGGTTCGCAACCTAATACCAGCGAGATGTTCTGGATAGATATCTCAAGGTGGATGATTAGTAGTAGATATTGATGGATTTCGGTCTACTTACTTTGGCGTACCGCCCATGCTTTGAACCTCAACCTCTCTTGCAATGTAGTCAGCATTGGTTTGCGTTCGTGGTCCTGTCAATTGCCCAGCTGTAATTCGTTTACCTCACATAGCTGTTTTATCGTCATTTGGGAGAGAGACATCACTAGTGAACATCATGGGACTCCGGTCCATATTACCATCATTGATCACATCCGCTATTTACTTTTCGCTTTTACTTACTATTGCAAACATTATCTATCACTACTATCATTTGCGTTTAATCCTTTGTGAACTACAAGGCCGGAGGGATTGACAACCTCTCTGTACTCGTTGGGAGAAAAGTTATTTGTATCTGTGTGCAGGTCCACGTTGATTGCTAATCCGCGCCGTTAGCAGTTGACACCTACTTGTTGAACCTAGGAGTCTCTGGGGATTCGATCCTTGGCATCTTTGCTAAGGGAAAACTTCCACAACACTGCATCTTACACCTTCCACTTGGGGTAACCAACGAGGGGTTAGAGGCCTATCATCATACTGCTTGCATGGCTTCTTATGATGTGCATTACCGAGAGGGCCCATAGATACCTCTCCGATACTCGGAGTGACAAATGAGAATCTCGATCTATGCCAACCCAACAAACACCTTCGGAGATACCTATAGAGCATCTTTATAATCACCCAGTTATGTTGTGACGTTGGATAGCAGACAAGGCATTCCTCCGTTATTCGGGAGTTGCATAATGTCATGGTCAGAGGAATATGTATTTGTCATGAAGAACGCAGTAGCAATAAAACAGAACAATCAATATGCTAAGCTAACGGATGGGTCATGTCCATCATATCATTCTCCTAATGGTGTGATCCTGTTAACAAATGACAACACAAGTCTATGGTCAGGAAACTTTAACCATCTTTCATTAACAAGCTAGTCTAGTAGAGGCTTACTAGGGACTTGGTATTTTGTCTATGTATTCACACATGTATCAAGTTTCCGGTTAATACAATTGTTGCATGAATAATAAATATTTATTATGAAACAAGTAAATATAGAATAACAACTTTATTATTGCCTCTAGGGCATATTTTGCTTCAGCTAGTCCACTTATACATCTCCGGCTTGGGTTCCATGGGTGGCAGCTCGACCTTGGGCTCGGGGAGCGCCGGCGACATCGCACTACTAGGGAAAACCTTATACACAGGAGCTTACTAGTAGCGCGCTTTTTTGACCCGCGCTACTGCTACTTACTAATAGCGCATTTTTTTGACCCGCGCGGTAGCGCGCGACCTAAAAAACACGCTACTAGTAAATAATTATTACCGTGCACCTCAGACTGACCATAGTAGTAATGTCGGTTATATCACACCCGCTACCACTAATAAATAATTGTAGCGCGTGAGGTACTATGCGCGCTACTACTATCTGTCAACAAAATCCGCTCACGAACTGGATTTAGTAGAAGCGTTGGTTTGCTAGGCCACACTACCACTGCGACCGTACCCTCTCTCTCTCCCTTGTCCCCCCTCTTTCTAGGCTCTCTCCCCTCCCTACCTTCCTTAGGGCATGTACAATGCTTGATAAGATAGTCTTATCTTAAATTTTGCATGTAAATTAGATATGACAAAAAAAATGTCTACAATGGGTCATCTCTTAGGCTTATCTTCAAGAATTAGTTGTTCCTAAAAACATGGTGAGACAAATTGTGCTAAGAGATCATCTCTTAGCTGATCTCTTAGCTTTTCTTAAATAAGAAAAGACAAGCCTTCTCTTATGATTTCTCTCTCATTCAACTCATCATTTATTCTACATGGCACTCTTAAGATAAAACCATTGTACATGCCCTTATCCACCCCGACCCCTAGGATCGCCGCACCCGCCACACCACCACCACCACCGCAACAGCCATTCACGCCGCGAGAGACGCGAGTGGCGCTCCTCCTCCAGCCCGATGGCGTCGGAGTCCAGGGGCGTGCGGCGGATTCAGCTGCAGCCGAGGGACGGCAACGCGGCGGCCTCCCTGTCCTTGGGCGGCGCCGCCCTTGCCAAATCGAAGGCAAAGGCACCGGCGGATGCCGCGCCACCGCCGTCGGTGAGGTCGTATGCTGCCACGGCTGACGCGGAGAGCAGGGCGGCGACGATGGTGAGTGAGATGGAGCAAGCAATGTTCAATTACGACAAGTGATAAAGTGGTATCCGATGAGTGTTCTGATTTCTCTGATGATGTGCAGATTTTGATTGCCTTGTGAACTTGATTCAGATTAGCAGATGTTAAGTCATTCAACCATGTGTTTGCGTGCCATGTAAATTTCCATCGCCATGGGGTTAACCTGTTTGTACCAATTAAAGTAACTTGATTAAGGTCTTAAATCTGTCGACCGGTCAATCACAGTACTGAGCAGTCAGCCATGTCCTGATTTAGAGAAGTAACAATTTTTTTTTAAATAGTAGAACATGCAGTCCTTTTACAAATGAAAGAGAGGCAAAGAAAGTGTAGAACAAGAAAAACTATCAGCACAGCATGTTGTGAGTTGCACATCCTTTTTTGCATTCATTTTGAAAAATGACCCCTTCTTAGTTGCTTGTCACGCTCGGCCA
Source organism: Secale cereale (assembly GCA_902687465.1). NCBI lineage: Eukaryota > Viridiplantae > Streptophyta > Magnoliopsida > Poales > Poaceae > Secale > Secale cereale. The sequence continues at coordinate 74,789,484 of LR738709.1, forward strand.
CTGGTTGCAGGTCTATGTTCCGGTGGAATCGTTGATTTCTAAGGAGGAGAGGAAGAGAATACAGGGGACTGCGTCTTCAAATTCTCAGGTAAATGCTCTGCTCCTCGTTTTTATTTTCACATCACTGATTGGCAAAAATTGTGCTTGTGTCAAACACATGCTTAAAATCATCGAGAAACAAAATGTTCGTGATCTGAATCTCACATGCTTAAATTCGTTGAGAAATCAGGATCCCATACTTCATTAAAATGCCTAGATGAAATACTTATTATTATGATTTGTAATTTCATTCACATGTTTCAGGTCCGGTCATAGTGGCTTCAAGCTTTATTTTTAACCTTCTTGCAGTAATGGATAATTACAAGAACATTCCTCAATTCCTCTATGGCTTAAGCCCATCTCAGATGGAAATGTTTAAAAATGACGACAACCCTTATAATCGCCAGTCAAAGAAAGTTACAGAGGTTAGTGAGATTATCCATTACTGCAGTAACATTACTGAAAATAAATGGTGGGATCCAGTGCTATAAGTGACACTCTCAACTTCATTCCAAAGTACTCCAGACTCCAAAGCATGTCCTTTTCATCCATTCAGGTTGGCAGCGAGCAAGGCGATGGCATCTTTCTTTCCCCTAGAAGTTTAAAGAATCCAATTAGTCATTGACAAATACTTTATGACAAATAGTTGATTGTGTATATGTGTACCGCGTGGAGAATATCAATGTAAGACATGATATGAGTTGGTGTAGCAGGTTTATTTGTTTGTAGCTATTAAATAGGCGATCTCTTGTTAATAGAAATCACTCACTTTTTTCTTTTCCTATATTTATTCCCGTAGCTACTGTACAGCACAACATGCAAGAAAATATATGTCTGCTGAAATTTAATTTAACTAGACAATTCCCCGCGCGTTGCAGCGCAAATTGATGGCAATATATCTGGATGAGACTTGGTTTTAAATGTGAATATTCAGATATAACTGAAAATGAAAAACTATATGGTCTATTGTAATAGTTGATTAGTTTTTTGTTGTAAAATAATTGGGGGTGATGTCCACGAAGCATGGTCATATATCAAGGTGCACTAAATTATTGCATGCGATGGTTAAGGCTGGCCACAATGGTGGTAGGTACTCCCTCCGATCCGTTTTACTCTGCGCATAACATTTTTTTCATTTATTTCCGAATTGTTGTGCGTGTTCTGCTTTTGCCTCGTCTCTTTCCCAGTATACCCCTCATCTACCACATCACATGCACTGGAGGAGCCCGCGTGCCCGTTAATGCCTTCTCACCTCGTTTGGCGCGCCGTTGCATGCAAACCACCATGGCCTGCGTTAACTGCTCTCCTAGTATTGGCCGGTGGGCTGTTGCATTTAAACAGGTGCGACTTTCCTAGTTACCTGTGGGCTGCTGCATGCATCTAATCATGGCAAAAGAAGGGGCAAATTTGTCCAAAACAATTGGAGCAGGGCTCTCCTTGGTATGCGGGATGAAAGTTATACACATGGTAGAAATAATCGGAGCGAGTATCATGCACACGGGAATAGCAAACAAGTCAGCATGGCATGCGAACAAGCCGAAGGTCGTGGGAGGTGTGATGGTTGACGGAATTAATTGAAGTTACACACAAGCCGGCATGGCGTGCAAACAGGCAGAAGCAATACCGAAGTAGAAGTTAATTGAAGTATAAAGAAGCCGACATGGTTCTTCGGGTATGATGAAGTCTTCGTCTCCAAGACCTACCTCATCTTCGGAGAGCGGATGATAGTTGTCGTCCTCCGAGTTGTAGCTGGGCAGAGCCTGTTTGTCGGGGCTGGCTTGCCCATTTTCTTGTTCCTCCTGCTCAGATCTTGCTCCAACAGGGTCTTCATTGTCTTCGGCGTTGTCCGTAGTGCTGTTTTCTCCGGTGCCTGCGTTGTTGCGATGTGACTTAGAGTGGCGTTTAGGGCGCCGGTATTTAGACTGTGTCTCAGGAGGTTTATTCTCAACTGGATCTTCTTTGTCATCATCGCTAGCTTTTTTAGGTGTATCAACCATGTACACGTCGTATGAAGAGGTGGCTGTCCTACGTCCCGTGAATGGCGGGTCTTGGCCTTGCTCCTTGTTGGCATCGCCCTCTATACCGCCAATGTCTTCGGAGCCATAATCAAGTATGTCGGTTAAGTCCTCGATAGTGGCTATGAAGTGGGTGGCGGGTGGGAAGCGAAATCCTCCGTCGTCGGCCCCTAGTTCAAATCGGACATAGTTCTGCTGCGAGTCCCCCGCCAAGGACATGTTTTTCTAACGAGTTTAGCACATCGCCCATGGGCGAGTGTTGGAAGATGTCTGCGGCGCAAAATTCGAAAATCGATAACCGATCAAGCTCGCTGTCCGCAGGCGTACGTGGCTCAGAACTTATAGTCGGTGACGAGTCCGGAGCTCCGTTGACGCAAAAATTGCTAGATGTCGAGTCTGTTTGCGGCTCCAACGCCGCGGACTCTGTGGCCTCGGATGGCACAATCTGCTCCGGATTTAAGGTCGTTGCAGCAACAGGATCCATCTCCTAGATGTGATCCGATGACAGATTTAGGTCATGTTCATCAGAGCGAGGAGGAGCGATCACCGCGGTCTGAAATCCGTCAAAGATCAGGTCTCCATGGATGTACGCGACGTAGTTCAAGCTTCCGAATCTTATTTGATGGCCAAGGGCGTAGCTGTCGATCTTCTCCAGATGACCAAACGAGTTGGCCCGCAGTACGCAGCCGCCGAATACAAAGATCTATTCAGGGAGGAAGGTTTCTCCCTGGACAGCGTCACTATCGACGATTAAAGGGGCCATCGAACCTTTTGTCGACAGCACAGTGGAACTCTCAATGAAAGCACCAATGGCAGTGTCAAAACCGGCGGATCTCAGGTAGGGGGTCCCGAACTATGAGTCTAAGGTCGATGGTTACAGGAGGCTGGGGACACGATGTTTACCCAGGTTCGGACCCTCTCTATGGAGGTAATACCCTACTTCCTGCTTGATTGATCTTGATGAATATGAGTATTACAAGAGTTGATCTACCACGAGATCGTAATGGCTAAACCCTAGAAGCCTAGCCTGTATGACTATGGTAATGAGTATCCCCTTTCCGGTTTATATAGACACCGGGGGATCTAGGGTTACATAGAGTCGGTTACATAAGAAGGAATCTTCATTGTTGGTCGCCAAGCTTGCCTTCCACGCCAAGGATAGTCCATTCCGGACACGGGTGTAGTCTTCGGCCTTCAAGTCTTCACATCCCACCAGTCCGGCCCATTGATAACAGGCCGGACGCCCGAGGACCCCTTAGTTCAGGACTCCCTCAGTGTGTTCTTGATTTCATCAAGTATCATCCAATCTTCTCAAGTTCTTGTTAAATTCCTTCCATTTTCAGTTGGAGTGCTGCCGAATTCTTCTTTCCTTGCTTCTCTTTAGCCAGAGTGGTTTCAAAGTCTATATTGTTCCTTGAGCTCTCGGTTCTTCACGTATTAGTTGTTCCTCTTGTGTATCAGAGTGTTTCAATTTCTTTCATCTTCGTCGTGTCATTTCTTCAAGTTTTCAACCTCTCAAGGTTCGTGGTTTCACTTGTTTGTCAGAGAAGCAACTTTATTTTACCTCTTTTTTTCCCTCTTCTATCCGGTGCCATCTCTAGCATCTCGGGTCGAGATCCTCTGTTAGTGTGGGCGAGTTGTGACGCCCCAAGACCGATGCTCCAGAAGACTTTCAGCTATTTCGTTGTCGTTATGTGTGTTATTTTTGTTTGTTGCATTTCATCATGGCATTATGTGCATGGCATTCGGATGTTTTCATAAAACTCGTAGTGGTTTGTAGTTGACGCTTCTCTCTATCTCCGTTAACTTATTGTCACACCGCTTGTCTTTGTTGACCTTCTCAAACCAACCAGACTGCTATCTTCTCTCTTTCTCCGAGACCAACAAACCCCATATCTTTGTCGACCTCTCTCACACCCCTCGTGCGCGTCCGAAACTTCCCCGAACCCGATCCGGGTTATCGTTACCGTTGGATCCGGTTCATCCCTAAACATCCCTAAAACATCTCCGTTTTCTTATTTGGATTCACTAGCCTATTTTTTCTCGACCATCAGATTTCGATCGGATGATCGCGTCCGAAGCCCCTTTTTCGAGGCCGGGCCAACCAACGCCTCGCCTCGATCCTCCATGCTCGCGGCACCAAGTCCCTCGATGGGCCCGAGCCACAGCTCGCCTCCGCCGATCGAACCAGCAGACCCCACAGCCCTTCCGCACTCGTGCAGGTGCTCCTCGAGCTGGAGCTCGTCCGCGAGCAGAACCATGGCTGGACTAGAACCGGCATCATTCCTGCTCCTGCCTTCCCCAGATCAGCGTTGTGTCGGCGCCCTTCAGTTCCCGCACAGCCGGCGAGCATCATCAGGCCCCAGGTCGCGTGCCCATCGCCCTCATCTTCCCTCTTCATCCTTATTTTCCGTTCTGCTCCATCCTCTCAGAAAGATCCCTCTCCCTCTCTCTCTTGAAGTGCATAGGAATTGCTCCATCGTCGCTGCTGTTCGCCGGAGCACCGGTGCCCCGGATCCGTCGCCGCGCTGCCGTCCGGAGCTCGTCCCGCACCATCGCCTCGCGACACCCTGCCCGTTGACCAAGTCCCCTGCTTCGCCGGCTCGTTCGAAGCAGAACACACGTGATGGCCTCCCGCGCTTCGTCTGCAACTGCCGCCGGTGCCGGCAGCATCTTCCTCGCCGGGCTCGTCCAGCTTCCCACCGCGCCAGCAGCTCCAGGCTTCCAGTCGCCGCAAGCCCTGCACCGTCGCCTCCACTACATCGAGCAGGAGGACGACGACTGCGCCTCAGCCCGTCGCCCTGTTGACTGTGCTCCTCGCCTGCATGGGCCGCCGCAGCTCCTCAAGTCCCAGCTCGCCCGACCCAGTGGCGACGCTGGTGAGCACCACCAGATCCAGCTCCCCTGCGCACTGCTGGCCCAACATGCTTTAGTTTCGGCCCTGTTCTGTTTTTTCCCCTAGACGATTTTAGGATTCAACCGGGAATTTCAGTTTTACAGAAAAGTCCCTCTAGTTCATGCATTTAATAAATTCACAACGGGACATCGGATTAAGATAAATTATATATGTAAAATGCTTAGAATTTTGCATAGATTAATAATATCCAACTTTCATACATGTTTAAAAAAATTATATTGTTGTTGGCATAAGCTTGCTTAAATAACATGTTAAAATGATTCCTTTAATAACTAAATAACCGTAGCTCAAAATTTAATAAACTTTAAATATAAATGGGTAGAAAAATGCATAGAATAACATGGTGCATTTACTTTTGCTATTAATAACTATATAATATGTTTTAGGCAGAACAGTACCAAAATTAATAATTGCACATGGGGATTTTCCGGAATTGTTGTTTATTTTTTCCGACCCCATTTAAATTGCTTAGATAGTATAATTTTATTGTGTTGCATCTCTTGCCATGTTAAAAATATTTAAACTTATTGGGTTCATAATGAGAGTAAACTAAATAAATCGAATGTGGTCTTTTGTCAATATGTAACTAGTTGCATATTGAGCTCCACTCAACTTGTAGTATTGTTTGTGCACTTTGTCATGCCATGCATATTTAAACAGGACATGCATCATACTTTTTTGTGCATCATGCCATATTTATGCATGTGTTTTTATCATGTTGTTTGCTTCTTTCCGATTTGCTTCTCTCGTTAGCTTTGGTTTCATTCCGGAGTAGTGAGGATCCGTTCGACTACGTCCTTTTGTCTTCTTCGTGGACTCGTTCTTCTTCCTTGCGGGATCTCAGGCAAGATGACCATTCCTTGATATCACCTCTACCGTTGCTATGCTAGTTGTCTCGCTTCTATTGCTTTGTCGTGCTACCTATCTATTTGCTTGTCAGCCCCTACCTTGCCATGAAACCTCTGACTACCTTCCTAGCAAACCGTTGTGTGGCTAAGTTATGCTTTTGCTCAAGCCCCTCTTATAGCGTGGATAGATGCAAATGAAGATGAAGTTTGCTCCATGTTGGATCGTATATTTTGGGAATAACACAATCCCCATTATTGAAATTAATGCACCTATATACTTGGCAATGGGTGGAAGGCTTGGCCTTTTGCTCGGTGTTTTGTTCCACTCACGCCGCCTTAGGAACCGATAAACCGGTGTTCTGTTCCAAGATTTTTTTTGTTCCTAACGCGGTTGGGGTTTATGGGCCCCCTTGATAGTTCGCTTTGAATAAAACTCCTCCAGCGAGGCCCACCATTGGTTTTACAATTTGCCTAATAACTAAAACTTGCATTGGGACCGGCTAGCACCTGAGGACTTAATTTACAACCCGGGCCAGTGCTCCTCATGACTGTTGGTCCAAACTGGGCAGCCTACGGGGCTGCCTCGGGGAAACTCGAGGTATCGGGTTTTACCCGTAGCGTGAAGTATCTGATCCTGGCCTAATACGAGATACGCGTGGCTCCTATCTGGGTGTCGGCACGTCGGGAGGTCTTGCTAGACATGTTTTACCATTGTCGAAATATCTTGTGCACCGGGATTCCGAGTCTGATCGGGTTGTCCCTAAGATAAGTGGTTTTACCTTTGCTGATCGTGAGAGCTTGTGATGGGCTAAGTTGGGACACCCCTGCAGGGTTATGATCTTTCAAAAGCCGTGCCCGCGGTTATTTGGCAGATTGGAGTTTGTTAATATCCGGTTGTAGATAACTTGACACAAAAACTCATACATAATACACTACCGTGTGAGTAGTCTTGATGGTCTCTTTTTGAGGGATTTCGGGAAGAGAACACGGCTGGGTTATGAATGACTTGTATGTAGACAGGATCATCTAGTGATCATGAATAGTTCTCGACCGGCGGCTTTCACTTCTCTTCTCGCTCTAAAGTTACGTAAGCTAGCCACCTCATCTACGCTTAGCGCTTGCAGTAGCCCACTTATATGCCTTCTCCTCACCCAAAGGGTTTGATAGTTTTGATACTGGGGAATGGGATTGCTGAGTCCTCGTGACTTACCGTTTACTACAAACATAGGTGCAGGTGCAACCGAGTATGATTCAGGTGATGGCCAGGAACTCAAGTGGGAGTTCGATGAAGAGTGTGGGCGAATGTACGTGACGTTCCCCGACGATTAGTAGTGGTTCCTACTAGGGCACATCGGGCACAGTGGGTGATTATCTTTCTTTTCATATGTAATAGTCCGTAGCCGGACTTGTGTGTACTCTGAATGATGTATGACTTATTTATCAATTGTGTGAAGTGGTGATTGTAAGCCAACTATATTATTTTACATTTGTTCTTGTACATGGGAATGTGTGAAGATGACCATCTTGCAATCATACCAGAATGTGGTTATGCCTCTAAGTCGTGCCTTGACACGTAAAAGATACAGTCGCATCTTGGGCGTTACAAGATTTCTTGACTTGTGCTAATTTGCTAAAATCTGTCAAAACTAAAAATTCAGAAAAGGCTAAGTTTTTATTTGGTCAAGTAGTCTAATCACCCCCCAACATACTTTCGATCCTACAAGTGGTATCAGAGCTTAGGTCTCCTTTTGCCTTGATTTCCATAGCTTTGGTGATCATAGCCTTGGTTTCACAACATAGGAGAGTATGGCGTCTAGCAAGGGAAGTTACCACCATAGAGGTCCTTACTTTGATGGTACTAATTTTGCTAGTTGGAAGCATGAGATGAAAATGCATATTCGTGGACATAAGCCCGCCGTTTGGGCTATTGTGTCTATTGGTTTGCAAGGTGAATTCTTCGATGGGAAGGAACCAAATCGTGGAGCTGCTGCTGAAGAATTGAAGATGTTGCAATACAATGCTCAAGCTTGCGATATCCTCTTCAATGGATTGTGTCTCGAAGAATTCAACAAAATCAGCCGTCTTGAGAATGCAAAGGAAAATTTGGATACTTTGATTGATATGCACGAAGGTACCAACTCCATCAAGGAATCCAAGTTGGATGTGCTTCAAAGTCAACTTGACAAGTTCAAAATGAAGGATGGTGAAGGTGTCGCTAAAATGTACTCTAGGCTTGCTCTCATAAAAAAATGAGATTGCCGGCTTAGGAAGCGAAGAACTGACTGATAGATTCATCATCAAGAAAATCATAAGAGCCCTCGATGGAAAATACGACACCGTGTGCACATTGATCCAAATGATGCCCAATGTCGGTGCAACAAACCACGGGTCTGTTGCCCAACTGTGCACATGCACAAAACCAAGGATGAAGCACCAGCTCAAGCCCAAAATTGAAGAACCAAGAGATTCAAGGAACCAACACGCAGCGAGAGAGATCAAGGTCAAGCCAGAAGAACGATATATCAAAAAGAGAAGAGCCTCACTTGCCGGGCAGGCGAGCCCGACAAGGGGCGAACCCTCCACCGGAAACAAGCCATTAGGGACTCCCTTGCCAGGCCTGCTGGGGGCCGCGGGGGGTAAACCGCCCCGCCAACCACACAAGCACGACTCACGTCGTTGATCAGTGAGGTGTCGAGCTGCGAAGTGATTAAGTGGGAGCCATTCGCCACATGGTAGTCATTCCCTACGGAAGAAACCCACAGAGGACACCCGTCCTGCGACATGTCAGGAAAGCAGATGCAGAGCCGATAGGGCAGCCTGGCGAGCCTAGCCAGGCAACCAGTGATGTGACACTAAGCGGTTAATTTAATGCACCCTGTCGGCCCGCAGAGTTAGGTATGATATCACTATTCGCTGTCATATCAGTCGATAATGACTGTTTTGCCACTGTGGTGACCCCTTGATCTATAAGACGAGGCCCATGGCACCGTAGGAGGGGTTGGAAAGTTGATAAACCCAAGCCACCATATGCGCGTAGTCGCTGCGGCCCTGAGGCACGTCTTGCTGGGCAAGTGTACTATGCACCACCACATTCTTTCCACCATCAATCCACCAAAGAAGGAGTAGGGTCTTACACCTCGCGGCGGCCCGAACCTGGGTAAATTTCTTGTGTGCTCTCTGTCGTGCTGTCGTGCGCCGTTCTGCTCTTTGTGCAACGCATCGTCCACCTGCCAAACCAGCAAGGGGTCGCCCGGTCCCATAGGTGGCCACGGATATCTCGGGACATCTTTGGCGCGCTAGGTAGGGGGGCGGTTGCGTGAACCTGAAAGCGTACACAACGAGTCATCTTCATCGCCATCTTCATCTTCGATGACGCTATCAACCATGGCGCCCAAGAAGATGAAATCTGGCCCTTCGGCCCAGCCATCTACCTTGAAGGCCCCACTGACCGTGGCCTCTACTGCCGCGGGGGATGCAGAGACGAGTGAGGACATGAGCGCCGCTGGGGGCGTGGTTGGAGCGCATGGCGCCATTGCCCCTCCCCCGCGGCCGACACGGTGGCTGAATGAGTCGTAGGAGAACAGCACCCGCAGCGTCTCGTCGATCATGCTCAACAAGGTGCGATCGAGGAGGTCACTCCATCCGTATCCTTTCCTCTTGCTGATGACCACAGCCATGGCAACGGTTCTCGGTCCGGGGCAAACCACCGCCCTCCAGTCGCCCCCACCCAGGGATCGACTGCAGTGCGTGCACTGATACGTCTCCAACGTATCTATAATTTTTGATTGTTCCATGCTATTATATTATCCTTCTAGGATGTTTTATGGTCTTTTATATACACTTTTATATGATTTTTGGGACTAACCTATTAATCTAGAGCCCAGTGCCAGTTTCTGTTTTTTTCCTTGTTTTTGACTTTTACATAAAAGGAATACCAAACGGAGTCCAATTGACGTGCCAATTTTTGATGATTTTTTCTGGACCAAAAGAAGCCCCCAAAGTAAAAGAGTTGGGCCAGGAGAGCCACGGGCTGCCCACGAGGGTGGGGGGCACGCCCACCCCAAGTGGTGACGCCCCCTATCTCGTGGATAGCCTAGAGAAGTTGTTTTTTTGCAGATGATTAGCTACCATCTTTTTAGTTTATTTTTTTTGCAGATGATTAATAGACAAATTCCTCACGTCCACCAATTTATTTGAGAATTTTTAGAGTTACAGAAGTATTCTAATGTTGCAGATTGCTATAGACTGTTCTATTTTTGACAGATCCTGTTTTCTATGTGTCGTTTGCTTGTTTTGATGAATCTATGAGTAGTATTGGAGGATATGAATAATAGAGAAGTTGTAATACAGTAGGTTCAACACCAATATAAACAAAGAATGAGTTCATTACAGTACCTTTGAGTGGTGGTTTGTTTTCTTATACTAACGGAGCTCACGAGATTTTTGGCTAAGTTTTGTGTTGTGAAGTTTTCAAGTTTTGAGTATGGCTTTGATGGACTATGGAATAAGGAGTGGCAAGATCCTAAGCTTGGGTATGCCCAAGGAACCCCAAGGTAAAATTCAAGTACAACTAAAAGCCTGAGCATGGGGATGCCCCGGGAAGGCATCCCCTCTTTCGTCTTCGTTCATCGGTAACTTTACTCGATGCTAAATTTTTATTCACCGCATGATATGTGTTTTGCTTGGAGCGTCATTTTGTTTTTGTTTTGATTGCTTTTTGAATAATATCCCAAGATCTGAAATTCTTAAATTTTATAGAGTCTCCACATAGTTACATAATTATTCAACTACTCATTGATCTTCACTTATATCTTTTGGAGTAGTTTGTTGTTTTGCTCTAGTGCTTCACTTATATCTTTTAGATCACGGTGATGGTTTTATTTTGTAGAAATAGATGAACTCTAATGCTTCACTTATATTATTTTGAGAGTCTTTTAGAACAGCATGGTAATGTGCTTTGGTTATAAAACTAGTCCTAATATGATAGGCATCCAAGTTGGGTATAGTAAAAACTTTCATACAAGTGCATTGAATATTATGAGAAGTTTGATACTTGATGATTGTTTTGAGATATGAGGATGATAATATTAGAGTTATGCTAGTGGGGTAACTCTGAATTCAAGAAATACTTGTGTTAAAGTTAGTAATTCTCGTAGCATGCACGTATGGTGAACCTCTATGTGACCAAGTTAGAGCATGAGGTATTTATTGAGTGTCAACCTTTATGTGGAGGTCGGGGGCGCGCGATGGTTAACTCCTACCAACCTTCCCCCTAGGAGTATGCGTTGATTACTTTGTTTTGATGCCTCGTAAATTTTTGCAATAAGTATATGAGTTCTTTATGACAAATGTTGAGTCCATGGATTAACTTTCGCTGGTACCATACACCCACCATATACCTTCCTCAAAACAGGCACCATACCTACCTATCATGGCATTTCCATAGCCATTCCAAGATATATTGCCATGCAACTTTCCACCATTCCGTTCATATGACACGCTTCATATTGTCATATTGCCATGCATGATCATGTAGTTGACATCATATTTGTGGCTAGGCCACCATGCATAAATTTTCATACATGTCACTCTTGATTCATTGCACATCCCGGTACACCGTCGGAGGCATTCATATAAGTCATACTTTGTTCTAGTATCGAGTTGTAATATCGAGTTGTAAATCAATATAAGTGTGATGATCATCATTATTAGAGCATTGTTCCAAAAGAAAAAAAGAAAAAAAAGAAGAAGGAAAGGCCAGAGTAAAAAAAAGGCCCAAAAAAAAAGAAAAAAAAAGAAAAGAAAAGGGACAATGCTACTATCCTTTTCCACACTTGTGCTTCAAAGTAGCACCATATTTTCATGATAGAGAGTCTCATGTTTAGTCACTTTCATATATTAGTGGGAGCTTTCATTATAGAACTTGGATTGTTTATTCCAATGATGAGCTTCCTCAAATGCCCTATGTCTTCATGAGCAAGCTAGTTGGATGCACACCCACTTAGTTTCTTTTGTTGAGCTTTCATACATTTATAGCTCTAGTGCATCCATTGCATGGCAATCCCTACTCACTCACATTGATATCTATTGATGGGCATCTCCATAGCCCATTGATACGCCTAGTCGATGTGAGACTATCTTCCTCCTTCTTGTCTTCTCCACAACCACCACTCTATTCCACCTATAATGCTATATCCATGGCTCACGCTCATGTATTGCGTGAAAGTTGAAAGGTTTGAAAGAATTGAGTATGCAAACAATTGCTTGGCTGAAACCGGGGTTGTGCATGATATGAATATTTTGTGTGATGAAGAGGAAGCATAGCCAGACTATATGATTTTGTAGGGATAACTTTCTTTGGCCATGTTATTTTGAGAAGATATGATTGCTTTGTTAGTATTCTTGAAGTATTCTTATTCTTATGTCAATATAGACTTTTATCTTGAATCTTTCGGATCTGAACATTCATGCCACAATAAAGGGAATTGCATTGAGAATTATGTTGGGTAGCATTCCACATCAAAAAAATTGTTTTTATCATTTACCTACTCGAGGACGAGCAGGAATTAAGCTTGGGGATGCTTGATACGTCTCTAACGTATCTATAATTTTTGATTGTTCCATGCTATTATATTATCCTTCTAGGATGTTTTATGGGCTTTTATATACACTTTTATATGAATTTTGGGACTAACCTATTAACCTAGAGCCCAATGCCAGTTTCTGTTTTTTCCTTGTTTTTGAGTTTTACAGAAAAGGAATACCAAACGGAGTCCAATTGACGTGCCAATTTTTGATGATTTTTTCTGGACCAAAAGAAGCCCGCGAAGTAAAAGAGTTGGGCCAGGAGAGCCACAGGCTGCCCACGAGGGTGGGGGGCACGCCCACCCCATGTGGTGGCGCCCCCCTATCTCGTGGATAGCCCGAAGACCCCCCTGACTTGTGCCCTACGCCAAACAATCCTGTAAATACAGAAACCTCTGGAAAATAACCTAGATCGGGAGTTCCACCGCCAAAAGCCTATGTTGCCATCGAAAACCAATCTAGAGCCGTTTCGGCACCCTGCCGGAGGGGGGGAATCCCTCTCCGATGGCCATCTTCATCATGCCCGTGCTCTCCATGACGAGGTGGGAGTATTCCACCCTCGGGGCTGAGGATATGTGTCAGTAGCTATGTGTTTGATCTCTCTCTCTCTCTCTCTCTCGTGTTCTTGAGATGGCACGATCTTGATGTATCGCGAGCTTTGCTATTATAGTTGGATCTTATGATGTTTCTCCCCCTCTACTCTCTTGTAATGGATTGAGTTTTCCCTTTGAAGTTATCTTATTGGATTGAGTCTTTAAGGATTTGAGAACACTTGATGTATGTCTTGCGTGGGATACCCATGGTGACAATGGGGTATTCTATTGATTCACTTGATGTATGTTTTGGTGATCAACTTGCAGGTTCCGTGACCTTGGGAACCTATGCATAGGGGTTGGCACACGTTTTCGTCTTGACTCTCCGGTAGAAACTTTGGGGCACTCTTTGAAGTTCTTTTGTGTTGGTTGAATAGATGAATCTGAGATTGTGTGATGCATATCGTATAATCATGCCCACGGATACTTGAGGTGACAATGGAGTATCTAGGTGACATTAGGGTTTTGGTTGATTTGTATCTTAAGGTGTTATTCTAGTATGAACTCTATGATAGATCGAACGTAAAGAATAGCTTCATGTTATTTTACTACGGACTCTTGAATAGATCGATCAGAAAGAATAACTTTGAGGTTGTTTTGTACCCTACAATAATCTATTCATTTGTTCTCCGCTATTAGTTACTTTGGAGCGACTCTTTGTTGCATGTTGAGGGATAGTTATATGATCCAGTTATGTTATTATTGCTGAAAGAACTTGCACTACTGAAAGTATGAACCCTAGGCCTTCTTTCTACACATTGCAATACCGTTTATGCTCTCATTTACCACTTGCTACCTTGCTGTTTTCATATTTTCTTACCACAAAAACCTATATCTACCATCCATATTGCACTTGCATCACCATCTCTTCGCCGAACTAGTGCACCTATACAATTTACCATTGTATTGGGTGTGTTGGGGACACAAGAGACTATTTGTTATTTGGTTGCAGGGTTGTTTGAGAGAGACCATCTTCATCATACGCCTCCCACGGATTGATAAACCTTAGGTCATCCACTTGAGGGAAATTTGCTACCGTCCTACAAACCTCTGCACTTGGAGGCCCAACAACGTCTACAAGAAGAAGGTTACGTAGTAGACATCATGCAGCTCTTCCCGGATGAGCCAACAAATTGCTGCGCTGAATGGAGCTGATGATCTTCGAGCGCCACCACCGCGCGATCCCGTTGCCCAGGAGGTCATCCCACAGCAGCATGGGCGAAACGCTGCCGTTGGCGCCATCCGGAGCTAGGCGATGGTGCGGTCGACGTCCTCGGCATCCATGCCAAGCACATCCATGGAAGCCATGGCGCGATCCCATCTACTGCTAAGGTTCCCGCCAGCAGCCGAGCAGATGGATGAATGGCGTGCCACCATCCAGGTCCTGCTCGGTTTCGCCGAAGCTGGGTGCTCGCGACAAGCATGCCGCCACATTTTCCCCAAGCGACAGCAACCACCCGCACGGCTGGCCGAACCGGGGGGGGGGGGGCGTCCCCAACACGGCAGGCAGCGCGGGTGCAGCCAAATCAAGACCCCGATGACGTCTTGATGGCCTCTTCTAACCCTCGAGCAAGTGCCGGCCGGCGTCAGACTGCGGAGGATAGGCGACGGGGAGACGCGCATGGTGTCATAGATCGACGCCGTGACATCCCTCGCCCAACCGAGGAGCATGACGGCCTCAACGATGACGAGCCTACGGTCGGTGTTGGCGGGTGCTTACCCTTTGAGGTCGGCTGCCCTGCCTTTACACGAGAGCTGCCGCAAGTCTGTTGGCCGTCCGTTCGCACATTCAAGCCAGAGATACCTGAAAAGTACGACGGGAGGTTGAAGCCGGCATATTTCCTGAGCATCTACACCATCGTTGTTCAGGCTGCCGGGGGAAAAGATGAGAAGGTGTTCGCCAATTACTTACCTTTGGACCTCAAGTCCAATGTGATGTCTTGGCTGATGCACCTGCCGGAGAACTCCATTTCATCATGGGAAGATCTGCGCCATGACTTCATCAGAGTCTTCACCGGCAGACACCAAGAACCCGGCAGGCCCAGCGACTTGCAGCTCCTTCAGCAGAAGGAAGGAGAAACCCTCTGTAAGTATTTACAGACATTCAGTAAAGTTCATAGAAATATTCCAAATATCCATCCGATAGCCGTTATAGTAGCTTTCCAGTCAATTGTGCGCAACCTCCACATTCGTTCTGAAATGAATGTGCGGTTGCCCAAGACTGTGAAGGAACTATGCACACTGGTGGATAAGTGTGCTCGGATGGAGGAAGGAAGGAAATTGCTCGGATGGGAAGATTGCATCAATGTTGATTCAGAAGATGAAGATGAGTTAACTAGTCAGAAGAAGGGCAAGAAGCGCAACAAGAAGCCAAGAGATAAGGTAGCGATGACTGTGGAAGCTTCAAGCACGCCTAGGACCGGCAAGAAGGCCAAACCTGAGGCCCCCGGCAAGGAAGTTGCTGCATGCATGGCTTGCCGGGAAGCCGCTGCTGACGAGAAAGCTGGGAAAGGCGATGTTCTGTACTGCAAGATCCATCGGACCAAGGGCCGCGTCCTTCAGGAGTGTTATCGGGTTGAGGAGCTTGCCATGAGGCAGAGGGAAGAGTATGATAAGAGAGATAAGGAAAGAGGTCAGTATGCTGCCGGCGGTAAGGGCCGAGGCGGCAAAGAAAATCGCCCCGGCAAACCCTTTCGGAACCAAGGAAGACCTGCGAGGGCCCAAGAGAAGGAAATATGTGGCAATGTGAGTGATGGAGGGAATGAAGAGGAAACCTGTGAGTAGGAACTTCAGAGGGCCACTGGCGCCCTATGCATCGACGGAGGTGCATCTTTGCACACATTGTTGGAAATATGCCCTAGAGGCAATAATAAAAGTGTTATTATTATATTTCCTTGTTCATGATAATTGTCTGTTATTCATGCTTGAATTGTATTGTACGGGAACAACGATACATGTGTGAATATATAGACCACAATGAGTCCCTGGTAAACCTCTAGTTACTAGCTCGTTGATCAACAGATGGTCACGGTTTCCTGACCATGGACATAGGATGTCGGTGATAACGGGATCACATCATTAGGAGAATGATGTGATGGACGAGACCAAATTCTGAGCATAGCACGAGATCGTATAGTTTGTAATGCATAAGCTTTTCGGTGTCAAGTATTTATTCCTTAGACCATGAGGTTGTACAACTCCCGGATGCCGTAGGAATACTTTGGGTGTGCCAAACGTCACAACGTAACTGGGTGGCTATAAAGGTACGCATCGGGTATCACCGAAAGTGTCTGTTGAGTTGGTACGAACCGAGACTGGGATATTGTCACTCCGTATGACGGAGAGGTACATCTGGGCCCACTCGGTAATACATCATCATAATGAGCTCAAGGTGACTAAGGAGTTATTCACGGGACGATGGATTACGGAACGAGTAAAGAGACTTGCCATGACGAGATTGAACAAGGTATCGGGAATACCGACGATCGAATCTCGGACAAGTACCGTACCGATGGACAAAGGGAATAACATACGGGATTGAGTGAGTCCTTGACATGGTAGTTCATCCGATGAAGATCATCGAGGAACACGTGGGAACCAACATGGGTATCCAGATCCCGCTGTTGGTTATTGACCGGAGAGTGGTCTCGGTCATGTCTACGTGTCTCCCGAACCCGTAGGGTCTACACACTTAAGGTTCGGTAACGCTAGGGTCGTAGAGATACATGCACGTGGAAACCCGAAAGTTGTTCGGAGTCCCGGATGAGATCCCGGACGTCACGAGGAGTTCCGGAATGGTCCGGAGGTAAATAATGATATATAGGAAGTCCACTTTCGGCCATCGGGTGATCTCCGGGGGTCACCGGGAGTGTCCCGGGACCACCGGAGGGGCCCCGGGGGTCCACCGGGTGGGGCCACCCATCCCGGTGGGGCCCCTAAGCCGCAAGGGTGAAGTGGCCAGCCCTAATGGGCTGGCGCACCACATGGGCCCTCCTCCCCATGCGCCTAGGGTTGAAACCCTAGGGGGGAGGGGGCGCCACCTTGCCTTGGGGGGCAAGGATCCCCCCCTGGCCGCCGCCCCACCCTGCAGATCCCATCTGCAGGACTGGCGCACCCCCTAGCCCCCTATATATATGTGTGTGGGGGGGGAGAGGGCAGCCGCACCCTTGCCCCTGGCGCCTCTCCCCCTCCCGTCACACCTCCATACTCCCTCCGCAGGGCGCCGGCGAAGCCCTGCAGGATTCTCCACTACATCCACCACCACGCCGTCGTGCTGCTGGATCTCTGACGACCTCTCCTCCCCCCTTGCTGGATCAAGAAGGAGGTGACGTTGCTCTACCGGACGTGTGTTGAACGCGGAGGTGCCGTCCGTTCGGCGCTAGATCATCGGTGACGAAGAACGTGAAGAGTACGACTACTTCATCCACGCTTCTTCGAAAGCTTCCGCTCGCGATCTACATAACGGTATGTAGATGCACTCTTATTTCCTCGTTGCTAGATGTCTCCTTAGTTGGATCTTGGTGAAAGCGTAGACATTTTATGAATTCTGCTACGTTCCCCAACAGTGGCATCTGAGCTAGGTCTTATGCGTAGCATCTTGCACGAGTAGAACACAAAACAGTTGTGGACGTTTGAGTTTGTTCAACTTTCTTGCCGTTACTAGTCAATTTTGATTCGGCGGTTTTGTGGGATGAAGCGGCCCGGACCGACTTTACATGTACGCTTACGTGAGACTGGTTCCACCGACAGACATGCACTAGTTGCATAAGGTGGTTGGCGGGTGTCTGTCTCTCCTACTTTAGTCGGATTGGATTCGATGAAAAGGGTCCTTATGAAGGGTAAATAGAAATTGACAAATCACGTTGTGGTTTTGGCGTAGGTAAGAAACGTTCTTGCTAGAAAACCTATAGAAGCCACGTAAAAATTTGCAACAACAATTAGAGGACGTCTAACTTGTTTTTGCAGCATGTGCTATGTGACGTGGTATGGCCAAAACGAAGATGTGATGAATGATATATGTGATGTATGAGATTGATCATGTTCTTGTAATAGGGAACCACGACTTGCATGTTGATGACCTACAACCGTAGGGGATCTATTGCAGCGTTTTCGATAAGTAAGAGTGTCGAACCCAACGAGGAGCAGAAGGTATTGATGAGCGATTCTGAGCAAGGAATTACTGCAAGCACTGAAAGATAACTTTTTAGGGGTTTTCTTGATATAAGCAACAGGAAAGTAAAAGCAAGCAAAGTAAAAGGTACTGAGAGTAACAAGTGGCCCAATCCTTTCTGAGCAAAGGAGAGGCCTAGCAACTGAACTTATAAAGGCTAAAGCGTTCCTGAGGACACACGGGAGGAGTAGTCATGTGCTTTCACCATATTCCGCATCGATACTATGTTATGTGTTGATAAGTGTTGAGTGGGTGGATCTATGCTAGTACACTCTCTAGACTAAGATGAGTGCACTCTTATGATTAAACACCTTGCAAGCATCCGCAAATACAAGATAGAATTTAAGGCAAAAGCCTAACCATAGCAATACGATCGAGGATCCATTGTTCCCTTATGCAAAAGCGTGCGAACTGGGGTTCATGTTTCTGTCACTCCGGCAACCCACCGTAAGCATTCTTTGTACACAATGTATTCTCCTAGGTCCTTAATAAGGCGAAGTGTTGAGTGTTCGACTCACACAACACCACTAGTAGAATGACAACACAACTTAAGTATCAAACAACACATATTACTTCAACAACATATGACTACTAACAACAAGACTTTCCCCATGTCCTCAAGAACTAAGGTAACTACTCACGAGACATAAAAGAGATCATGATCAGTGGAGATAAATGGGTGATAAACAATCTGGACATAATAATATTTCTCCAACAAAACTCAATAGCATTCACCACAAAGTAGTAATCAACACCGATGGAGTAGAGAGGATAGGTAGTACGAGTTACAACACAAGTTGCAATTGTGAGATGAGATTTGGATGAAGATGGAGATGGTGCTGGTGTTGGGGATGATGTTGATGATGATCTCGATGATGCCCGTGATGATGGTGATGACGATGGCGACGATCTCCCCTTCCGGGAGGTGATCTCCCCGGCGGAATCTGCCCACCGGAGATGGCTTTTTCTTCTCTGTAGGTTTCCGCCACGGAGCGGCGGCGGAACTCCATAAAAACTCCCTGTTTTAGGGTTTTCGGATAACGGAGAGTATATAGGCAAAAGGGGGCAGCCGGAGGTGGGCCAGGGGCTCCAGGCGCCCCCCGGCGCGGCCAGGGGGGGTGGCGCCCCCAGGACGCCTGGGCACCCTGTGGCCCCCCTCTGGTTGCCCTTTCGCATGTCCTCGTGATTCGTCCGAAAAATATCCTCCGTCGATTTTCAGGTAATTTGGAGGTATTCTTCTTCAGCAACTCAGCGTCCACTTTTTACCGCTGAATCCTGCGTCTGCTGCTTCGGCATCGGAAAGTTGCAAACTGTGTAAAATAGACCAAAACAACATAAGAACATCATCGTAACGTGAAATATATCAATGAATAAGGATAAATTATGATACAAAATAGTGATGTATTTTGGACGTATCAACACCCCCAAGCTTAGACCTCGCTTGTCCCCAAGCGAATACTGAGCTCGGTAAACCTGTCCACAAGTTTAGAGAGTGAAGTGTCGATAACTAGAATACGGACAAGAAGCATCACAGTTTCTCTACCAACTCAAATATCCTCACCAGCAATCTTCAACTCATAAGGCCCTTATAAAAGAGTGGTAACACTTATATTCGGAAGTAGGGCCAAAGAAACTCATTGAATCATGGCAAACATGTCCTTTGGTCAAAGAACAACTAATAGCTTTACTTTTGCTCTTTCTTTATGTTTTGATGAGATTAACTGAAGCTTTTGAAAGAATATGTTATCAGGCAAGAAGCGAAAGTGTTAACACAAAGGAAGATATTTTCCTTAGCTGGCTTGACAAACAACTTACTTATCAAATGATAATGTCAACAAGGATATGATATGACAAATCTTAATGCAACTTTATATGAATGTATCCTTATCAACATCAAATGTCTGCTCTCTTTGAGAAATAGAAGGAAGTAGGAATGACTGACTCAATCTAAAATTAAAAGATAGGCCCTACTCTAGGGTAGTAGGGAAAACTCATGTGCTATCCTTAAATCAAACAGAATGAAAACAAGTTTTGAGAGGTGCATGATTTGTCAACGAATGTTAATAGATAACTCAATTACATCTTGAGCTGGACAAGTTTCAAAGAACGGCTCCCGTACGAGGACGATCACATCCTCTTATTCTCCTTTGTTTATCACTGCCAAAGTTTTCTGATTTCTCATGAACAAAGCGTGAAGGAGGGTTTGTTTGTTATATTATTTTCAAGCCGGGCGCACTCTTTGCCAGTTCCTTCTCGTATTATGGGTTTGCACATTAGACATGCAATCCCGGGGTGAAGCTTGTTCAACTCAAAAAGATCATGAATTAGCTATTACTTCCTCATGAGCTAAAACAGAGGCACAAAATAAAAGATTTTGAACATTTAAGGATAACACATAAATTCTGTACTTTAGGAGGTGGTAGTGGAATACCACGAGTAGGAAGGTATGGTGGACTCATATGGAAGGTATTGGTTTTAGGGTATGGATGCACAAGCAGAATTCCGCTTAGTACAGAGTTAGGCTAGCAAAGGTTTTGAGAGAACAGACAATTGATGATGACTAAGATGCAAAACAATATAAAGCGTAAACATTGAAATAAGCATAACACATCAAGTTGTCTTCCTTGTCAGCATAACACTTCAAGCATAATAACGTAAGGGTTTTGGCTATGTCGATACTTTTAGGAAAATCATGCTTGTTGTTATGACCAAAGCTATGTTTGCCAAGATTAAATAAAGTTTTCACAGCCATACCTGATATAAGGTCAATACTCCCCATAAGAATCATCATATAAGGTCGATTGCGTGAAGAGAATACCGAGTGCAGCAAAAGGAACCAATAAACTTCTCATTAATATTCCATCATAGACGACTCCACACTCACGGATACAATCTCCACCGAAGGAGTGATAGACCTCAATGCACACACCTATTTCATATAATAACCTCCCTAGACATGTTACGACTCTACTTGACTCTAAAAGACAAAAGGTAAAGATAAAGATACCGGGCACTCCCCCAAGCTTGGAACAAACCAAGGGAATGCCATTACCCCAGGTGATTTCACTCCTCATCCTTGTTGGCGTTGATCACGTAGTACTCGGCGAAACGCTTCCATGGAAGGGGTTCTCGAGTCTCATATGAGAAGTTTGTCTCCTGAATCCTTCATGCAGCACCCATACTCATGCGCATAAACCTTAGTTCATACTCACAGTTCTGGCGATGTAGATCATTAATTTGCCCTTGGAGCTCTATAATTCTTTCTTCAGACGTGGTGATGCTTTTCCACATCTCCTTCATCTCCTTCAGGAAGTAGTTCTTCAGCTCGTTGACGATGTTAAAGTTAGCTTCAACACCACGCTCGATCATCTTCTTGTACTCGAAGACTTCTTGCTCCACTTCTTCCAGCCTGGCCTGGATGCTCCCCTCCTTGATAGGTCCCTTCAGATCTTTTTGACGAAGGACATCGTCCTCCATCTGAACAACCTGAGGGTGCTTCTTCACCTCAGCGAGGTAAGGGTTGATGACGTTGACGACGAACTTGTCTTTGGGGGAACTTGGAGAAGCCATGGCACCTAGATTCAGCTGAAAGATTCCCTGGCAGAAACAGATTGAAAAGAAAACACACGAAATCGCAAGATACGTTGCCGGAACAATCCGGGCAAATATATAGCAAAAATTTGTGCACAGAAAGGAAGGTAACGGGCTAAAGCGGGGTCGGAGACGGACTCCCGGGTGTCCAGGCGCCCTGGCGGCGCGGCCAGGAGGTAGGACGCGCCAGGGGGGCGCCTGGACCCCCTGGAGCTCGTCTCCGGCTCCGCTTAGGCTCAGAATTTTATTAATTTTGCAAAAACTCATAATATGGAACTTTTATGGCGGTTCGCGATGTTTCCGTACCGTAATATATGCCTTTTCTTTATTCTGGTTCTGCTGGTGTCTGAAACAGGGCTGCAACATGTTCTTCGTGAGTTGTTGTGTATATTATATTCACATCAGCATTGACAGGGTCTCCTGCTATGTAATGTTTAAGTCTTTGCCCATTCACTACTTGAGGTTTGGTGCGTTCAAAATTGTTAATCTTAATTGCACCAGACCGATAGACTTCTTCAATATGAAATGGCCCTTCCCACCTGGAAAGTAGTTTGCCTGGAGAAAACCTGAAACGGGATCTAAACAACAAAACTTTATCACCAACATTAAATTCACGTTTAAAAATCTTCCTATCATGCCACTTCTTTACCTCTTCCTTGAACATTTTAGCGCTCTCGTAAGCTTCACTTGTCCATTCATCTAGAGAAGTCAAGTTCATGAGACGCTTCTCACCAGCTAATTTTGGGTCAGCATTAAGCTCTCTGACAGCCCAGAAAGCTTTGTATTCTAACTCTAATGGCAAATGACAAGCCTTGCCATAAACCATCTTGTAGGGGGACATGCCCATGGGGTTTTTGTAAGCAGTTCTATATGCCCACAAAGCATCTCCTAACTTATTTGACCAGTCCTTTCTATTCCTGTTTACTGTTTTCTGCAAGATCAACTTAATCTCTCTATTGGTGAGCTCAACTTGCCCCCTAGTTTGAGGATGATAAGGTGAAGCAATTCTATGATTGACATCGTATTTGGCTAAAGCCTTTCTAAAAGCTCCGTGCGTGAAGTGTGATCCTCCATCAGTCATGAGATACCTTGGTACACCAAACCTAGGAAAATTTACATCTTTAAGCATTTTCAAAGATGTCTTGTGATGAGCACTTTCAGTGGGGATTGCTTCAACCCACTTGGTCACATAATCAAGAGCTACTAAAATGTGAGTGTACTTGTGCGAAGAAGGAAAAGGACCCATAAAATCAAAACCCCAACAATCAAAGGGTTCAATCACTAGTGAGTAATTCATAGGCATCTCATTCCTTCTACTAATGTTACCAACTCTCTGACATTTATCACAGGCTAAAACATAATTTCTAGCATCTTTAAAAACAGTAGGCCAATAAAAACCTGATTGAAGAACCTTATGTGCAGTTCTCTCACCGGCATGATGTCCTCCATAGGGACTATCATGACACCGTCTTAGAATGTCCTTCTGCTCATGTTCCGGTATGCATCTTCTCACGATCCCGTCGGGACCTTCCCTGAAAAGATCTGGGTCATCCCAAAAGTAGTGCCTCAAATCATGAAAGAACTTCTTCCTTTGCTGAAATGTTAAACCTGGAGGCAAATACTTTGCAAAAATAAAATTAGCATAATCTGCATACCAAGGATCGGAAAGAGATTGTATTTTTAAAACGGCAAGTTGCTCGTCTGGAAAACTATCGTTGACTGGGATGGGGTCGAGCGGTATATCTTCCATCCTTGAAAGATTGTCCACCACCGGATTGTCTTCTCCTTTCCTATCAACAATCTGCAAATCAAATTCTTGAAGAAGGAGTACCCATCCGATAAGCCTTGGTTTGGCATCCTTCTTTGTCATAAGATATTTAATGGCAGCATGATCAGTATGAATAATAACTTTGGAATCAACAATATACTGTCTAAACTTATCACAAGCAAATACTACAGCTAAGAATTCCTTCTGAGTAGTAGCATAATTCTTTTGAGCACTATCAAGGGTTTTGCTAGCATAATGTATAACATTCAATTTCTTATCAACTCTTTGTTCTAAAACAGCTCCAACAGCAAAATCACTAGCATCACACATAATCTCAAAAGGTAAATTCCAGTCAGGTGGTTGTACTATAGGAGCGGTTATTAAAGCTTTCTTAAGGACTTCAAAAGCTTCCTTACAATCCTCATTAAATACAAAAGGGACGTCCTTCTGGAGAAGATTAGTGAGGGGCCTCGAGGTTTTAGAAAAGTCTTTAATAAATCTTCTATAGAAACCAGCATGACCAAGAAAACTGCGAATACCTTTGATGTCCCTTGGATAGGGCATCCTCTCGATAGCTTCGATCTTGGATTTGTCCACTTCAATTCCCCTCTCGGAAATCTTGTGACCAAGAACGATTCCTTCGTTAACCATGAAGTGTCACTTCTCCCAGTTGAGTACCAAATTCGTCCCCTCACATCTCTGCAAAACTTTATTAAGATTGTGAAGACAATGGTCAAAGGAGGTTCCATAGAAGGAGAAATTGTCCATGAAGACTTCCATAATATCCCCACAGAAACCATGAAAGATAGCAGACATACACCTTTGAAAAGTAGCAGGGGCATTACATAAACCAAAAGGCATACGCCTGTAAGAATAAGTACCAAAGGGACAAGTAAAAGTAGTCTTCTCTTGATCAGCGGTGTTAACATGAATTTGAGAGAAGCCAGAATAACCATCGAGATAACAAAAGTGGGTATTTTTGGATAACCTTTCAAGCATTTGGTCGATGAACGGCAATGGGTAGTGATCCTGCCTGGTTGCCTTGTTCAGCTTCCTGTAATCAATACACATTCTATATCCAATAATAATTCTCTGAGGTATTAGTTCATTCTTATCATTAGGAACCACAGTTGTACCTCCTTTCTTAGGAACACAATGTACCGGGCTTACCCACTTACTATCAGCTATAGGGTAGATAATACCCGCGGCTAGAAGCTTGAGAATCTCAGTTCTCACAACATCCATCATCTTCGGGTTCAACCGTCGTTGATGATCAACAACTGGTTTAGCATCAGGCTCAAGGTTGATAGTATGTTGACAGATAGATGGACTAATCCCCTTAAGGTCATCAAGGGTATAGCCAATTGCACCTCGGTGTTTACGGAGTACTTCCAATAGTCGCTCTTCTTCATATCATGAAAGGTTAGAATTGATAATAACAGGATATACTTTCTTTTCATCTAAATAAGCATACTTGAGCGTATCTGGAAGAGGTTTAAGATCGAACACCGGGTCTTCTTTCGGTTTTGATAAAATTCCCAAAGGTTCAACCGGAAGGTTGTGCTTCAGGATAGCAGGTTGCCTCAAGAATATTTCATCTAGTTCATTTCTTTCCTGCATATGCAAATCATTCTCATGGTCCTCCATATATTGCTGCAAAGGATCATTAGGGGGAATAGCAATAGAAGCAATACTTTCAATAAGTTTATCATCACTAGGTAAATTGGTACCACGAGGCTGCTTAGAGAACTTAGAAAAATTAAATTCATACGGCTCACCATTGAATTCAACAGAAACTTTACCTTTCTTGCAATCTATTATAGCTCCACAAGTTCTAAGAAAAGGTCTACCAAAAATAATTGGATAAAAATTGTCCCTCTCTGCACCAAGTACTAGAAAGTCGGTAGGGTATTTTACCTTTCCACATAGGACTTCAACGTCCCTCACAATTCCGATAGGAGAGCTAGTTGTTCTGTTTGCAAGATGAATGGTAACATCAACCTCTTCAAGTTCACAAGGGGAAATCTCACCGATGATCTCTTCATAAAGTGAATAGGGGATAGCACTTGCACTCGATCCCAAATCGCATAGCCCATAATAATTGTGATCTCCTATTTTAACAGATACCACTGGAGTACCTGAAATTGGGCCTTTATTCTTGGTTGTGACAAGGTTAGTGGAAACAGCACAAAAATTTATATTGGAATACAAAACATCATTAGTAACAAGGTCTTCAATTAATGCAACTTGAGGATCGACCCTGATCTGGTCCTCAGGCTCATCAACCCTTCTCTCACTTTTATTTATTATGCCTGTCACAAGAGTGTGCTCCCTCATCCTTGCGGGAAAAGGAGGTTGTTCATATATAACTGTAGGCAAAATAGGGTCAGCAACATGAATATCAACAGGTGGCTCTTTAAAAGGTTCACGATGCTGGTCTCTCTTCTTTTTAAAAGAATCGACGTGAGAGGCAAAATTCTTACAGAAATCAATCACTAGATGGGAATCAAGACCAATCTTAGAGCAAAAAGTATTGAAGTAATCAGTTTTCACATAGCTCTCAATATAATCATGTTCATAATTTATAGCGGGTTCAATACCTTTATCAATTTCCCAATCTTCGGTATTCCTCTGGATCCTTTCAATGAGATCCCACCTTTCTTCAACACTCTTCTTCTGAAATACCCCACTAGAGGAGGCATCCAGCATCTCCTTATCCTGACGAGAAAGCCTGGCATAAAAATTTGTAAGTATAATTTCCTTGGGAAGCTAATGAATAGGGCATTTGAGCATTACGGACTTCAATCTCCCCCAAGCTTGAGCAATGCTTTCTCCGTCACGAGACCTAAAGTTATAGATATAGTTCCTGTCTCGATGAATTTCATGAAGAGCATAAAACGTAGTATAAAAGAGGGACATAAGCTCCTGCCATTCAAGCAAGTGTGAGTTATCGAGAAGCCTATACCAATCTGAAGCTTTATCTATAAGTGATACAGCAAACAATTTCCTCATGACAAACTCCCTCGATACACCTGCAAGCTTAAATAATGAACATAGTTGTGACAGATATAGAAAGTGTTCACCGGGATGTCTGTCTCCTGCATAACGATTAGCCAAAACATAATCGATAATACCAGCGGGTATTTTATAGGGCACAATTTCAGTAGGGGGAGGATCAACCACCACAGGTGTGGGGCGTCTTCCCACAAGCAACGATCCAATAACAGGGTTGTCCATGAGGACAAAGAGCAGCAATAGCAAAATTAAAAACAGAATTATAAAAACTTCCTTATCAGTTTCACTTTACCAATAGCGCTACGCTCCCCAGCAACAGCGCCAGAAAACGGTACTTGATGACCCACAACTATAGGGGATCTATTGCAGCGTTTTCGATAAGTAAGAGTGTCGAACCCAATGAGGAGCAGAAGGTATTGATGAGCGATTCTGAGCAAGGAATTACTGCAAGGACTGAAAGATAACTTTTTAGGGGTTTTCTTGATATAAGCAACAGGAAAGTAAAAGCAAGCAAAGTAAAAGGCACTGAGAGTAACAAGTGGCCCAATCCTTTCTGAGCAAAGGAGAGGCCTAGCAACTGAACTTATAAAGGCTAAAGCGTTCCTGAGGACACACGGGAGGAGTAGTCATGTGCTTTCACCATATTCCGCATCGATACTATGTTATGTGTTGATAAGTGTTGAGTGGGTGGATCTATGCTAGTACACTCTCTAGACTAAGATGAGTGCACTCTTATGATTAAACACCTTGCAAGCATCCGCAAATACAAGATCGAATTTAAGGCAAAAGCCTAACCATAGCAATACGATCGAGGATCCATTGTTCCCTTATGCAAAAGCGTGCGAACTGGGGTTCAGGTTTCTGTCACTCCGGCAACCCACCGTAAGCCTAGGTCCTTAATAAGGCGAAGTGTTGAGTGTTCGACTCACACAACACCACTAGTAGAATGACAACACAACTTAAGTATCAAACAACACATATTACTTCAACAGCATATGACTACTAACAACAAGACTTTCCCCATGTCCTCAAGAACTAAGGTAACTACTCACGAGACATAAAAGAGATCATGATCAGTGGAGATAAATGGGTGATAACCAATCTGGACATAATAATATTTCTCCGACAAAACTCAATAGCATTCACCACAAAGTAGTAATCAACACCGATGGAGTAGAGAGGATAGGTAGTACGAGTTACAACACAAGTTGCAATTGTGAGATGAGATTTGGATGAAGATGGAGATGGTGCTGGTGTTGGGGATGATGTTGATGATGATCTCGATGATGCCCGTGATGATGGTGACGACGATGGCGACGATCTCCCCTTCCGGGAGGTGATCTCCCCGGCGGAATCTGCCCACCGGAGATGGCTTTTTCTTCTCTGTAGGTTTCCGCCACGGAGCGGTGGCGGAACTCCGTAAAAACTCCCTGTTTAAGGGTTTTCGGATAACGTAGAGTATATAGGCAAAAGGGGGCAGCCGGAGGTGGGCCAGGGGCTCCAGGCGCCCCCCCGGCGCGGCCAGGGGGGGGGGGCGCCCCCAGGGCGCCTGGGCACCCTGTGGCCCCCCTCTGGTTGCCCTTTCGCATGTCTTCGTTATTCGTCCGAAAAATATCCTCCGTCGATTTTCAGGTAATTTGGAGGTATTCTTCTTCAGCAACTCAGCGTCCACTTTTTACCGCTGAATCCTGCGTCTACTGCTTCGGCATCGGAAAGTTGCAAACTGTGTAAAATAGACCAAAACAACATAAGAACATCATCGTAACGTGAAATATATCAATGAATAAGGATAAATTATGATACAAAATAGTGATGCATTTTGGACGTATCACATGTCGATAAACTTGACAACCGGCAGGAGCCATAGGAGTTGTCTTAATTATTGTATGACCTGCGTGTCACTGAATAACGCCATGTAATTACTTTACTTCATTGCTAAACGTTAGCTATAGTAGTAGAAGTAATAGTTGGCGTGACGACTTCTTCAAGACACGATGATGGAGATCATGATGATGAAGATCATGGTGTCGAGCCGGTGACAAGATGATCATGGTGCCCCGAAGATGGAGATCCAAGGAGCAAGATGATATTGGCCATATCATGTCACTTTAATTGATTGCATGTGATGTTTATCATGTTTATGCATCTTGTTTACTTAGAACGACGGTAGTAAATAAGATGATCTCTCACTAAAAATTTCAAGAATTGTGTTCCCCCTAACTGTGCGCCGTTGCTAAAGTTCGTTGTTCCGAAGCACCACGTGATGATCGGGTGTGATAGGCTCTAATGTTCGCATACAACGGGTGTAAGCCAGATTTACACACGCAAAACACTTAGGGTTTACTTGACGAGCCTAGCATGTACAGACATGGCCTCGGAACACGGAAGACCGAAAGGTCGAACACGAGTCGTATAGAAGATACAATCAACATGAAGATGTTCACCGTTGATGACTAGTCCGTCTCACGTGATGATCGGACACGGGCTAGTCGATTCGGATCGTGTATCACTTAGATGACTAGAGAGATGTCATTCTGAGTGGGAGTTCATTAAAATTTGATTAAGATGAACTTAATTATCATGAACTTAGTCTAAATTCTTTACAATATCTCTTGTAGATCAAATGGCCCACGCTCAAGTTTCCCTCAACTTCAACGCGTTCCTAGAGAAAACCAAGCTGAAAGACGATGGTAGCAACTATACGGATTGGGTCCGTAACCTGAGGATTATCCTTATAGCTGCCAAGAGATCATATGTCCTTGAAGCACCGCTAGGTGATGCACCTGTTCTCCCAGCGACCCAAGACGTTATGAACGCCCGGCAGTCGCGTTGTGATGATTACTCCCTGGTTCAGTGCGGCATGCTTTACAGTTTAGAATCGGGGCTCCAAAAGCGTTTTGAGCACCACGGGGCATATGAGATGTTCCAAGAGCTGAAAATGGTTTTCCAAGCTCATGCCCGAGTTGAGAGATATGACGTCTCCGACGCATTCTACAGCTGTAAGATGGAGGAAAACAGTTCTGTAAGTGAGCACATCCTCAAGATTTCTGGATTGCACAACCGCTTGTCTCAGCTGGGAATGAATCTCCCAGATGAAGCGGTCGTAGACAGAATCCTCCAGTCGCTCCCACCTAGCTTCAAGAGCTTCGTGTTAAACTTCAATATGCAGGGGATGGAGAGGTCCATTCCCGAGGTGTATTCAATGCTGAAATCAGCGGAGGTGGATATCAAGAAAGAACATCAAGTGTTGATGGTCAATAAAACCACTAAGTTCAAGAAAGGCAAGGGTAAGAAGAACTTCAAGAAGGACGGCAAAGGAGTTGCCGCGCCCGGTAAGCCAGTTGCCCGAAAGAAGCCAAAGAATGGACCCAAGCCTGAAACGGAGTGTTTTCATTGCAAGGGAACGGGGCACTGGAAGCGGAATTGCCCCAAATATTTAGCAGACAAGAAGGCCGGCAACGTCAAAGGTATATTTGATATACTTGTTATTGATGTGTACCTTACCAGCGCTCGTAGTAGCTCCTGGGTATTTGATACCGGTGCAGTTGCTCACATTTGTAACTCAAAACAGGAGCTGCGGAATAAGCGGAGACTGGCGAAGGATGAGGTGACGATGCGCGTCGGAAATGGTTCCAAGGTCGATGTGATCGCCGTCGGCACACTACCTCTACATCTACCCTCGGGATTAGTTTTAAACCTTAATAATTGTTATTTAGTACCAGCTTTGAGCATGAACATTGTATCTGGATCTCGTCTTATGCGAGATGGCTACTCTTTCAAATCGGAGAATAATGGTTGTTCTATTTATTTGAGAGATATGTTTTATGGTCATGCCCCGCTAGTCAATGGTTTATTTTTGATGAATCTCGAACGTGATGATACACATATTCATAGTGTAGATGCCCAAAGATGTAAAGTTGATAATGATAGTCCCACATACTTGTGGCATTGCCGCCTTGGTCATATTGGTGTCAAACGTATGAAGAAGCTCCATTCAGCTGGACTTCTAGAGTCTCTTGATTATGAATCATTTGACACATGCGAACCATGCCTATTGGGCAAGATGACCAAGACTCCGTTCTCAGGAACAATGGAGCGAGCAACCAACTTATTGGAAATCATACATACCGATGTGTGTGGTCCAATGAGTGTTGAGGCTCGCGGAGGCTATCGTTATGTTCTCACCCTCACAGATGACTTGAGTAGATACGGGTATATCTATTTGATGAAACACAAGTCTGAGACCTTTGAAAAGTTCAAGGAATTTCAGAATGAGGTTGAGAATCAACGTGACAGAAAAATAAAGTTCTTACGATCAGATCGTGGGGGTGAATATTTAAGTCATGAATTTGGCACGCACATTAGGAACTGTGGAATTGTTTCACAATTGACACCGCCCGGAACACCTCAACGTAACGGTGTGTCCGAACGTCGAAATCGTACTCTGTTGGACATGGTGCGATCTATGATGTCCCTTACTGATTTACCGCTATCTTTTTGGGGTTATGCTTTAGAGACTGCCGCATTCACTTTAAATAGGGCTCCGTCGAAATCCATTGAGACGACACCGTATGAACTTTGGTTTGGCAAGAAACCGAAGCTGTCGTTTCTGAAAGTTTGGGGTTGCGATGCTTATGTCAAGAAACTTCAACCGGAAAAGCTCGAACCCAAATCGGAAAAATGCGTCTTCATAGGATACCCAAAGGAAACGATTGGGTACACCTTCTACCACAGATCCGAAGGCAAAGTCTTTGTTGCCAAGAATGGATGCTTTCTGGAGAAAGAGTTTCTCTCGAAAGAAGTGAGTGGGAGGAAAGTAGAACTTGATGAGGTGACAGTCACCCCTCATGAACCGGAAAGTAGCGCAGCGCAGGAAACTGTTCCTGAGGTGCCTGCACCGACAAGGGAGGAAGTTGATGATAATGATCATGAAGAAACAAATCAAGTTACTACTGAACTTCGAAGGTCCACAAGGGCACGTTCTGCACCAGAGTGGTACGGCAACCCTGTCCTGGAAATCATGTTGTTAGACAACGGTGAACCTTCGAACTATGAAGAAGCAATGGCGGGCCCGGATTCCAATAAATGGCTTGGAGCCATGAAATCCGAGATAGAATCCATGTATGAAAACAAAGTATGGACTTTGGTGGACTTGCCTAATGATAGGCACGCCAGAGAAAACAAACGGATATTTAAGAAGAAGACAGACGCGGATGGTAATGTGACCATCTATAAGGCTTGACTTGTCGCTAAGGGTTATCGGCAAGTTCAAGGGATTGACTACGATGAGACTTTCTCTCCCGTAGCGATGCTGAAGTCAGTCAGAATCATGTTAGCTATTGCCGCATTCTATGATTATGAGATATGGCAAATGGACGCTAAAACAGCATTCCTTAATGGCTTCCTCAAGGAAGAGTTGTATATGATGCAACCGGAAGGTTTTGTCGATCCAGAGAAGGCTAACAAGGTATGCAAGCTCCAGCGCTCGATTTACGGGCTGGTGCAAGCATCTCGGTGTTGGAATATTCGCTTTAATGATGTGATCAAAGCGTTTGGATTTATACAGACTTATGGAGAAGCATGTATTACAAGAAAGTGAGTGGGAGCTCTGTGGCATTTCTCATATTATATGTGGATGACATATTGCTGATGGGAAATGATATAGAATTCTTGGAAAATGTAAAGGCCTACTTGAATAAAAGTTTTTCAATGAAGGACCTTGGAGAAGCTGCTTACATATTAGGCATCAAAATCTATAGAGATAGATCAAGACGCCTCATTGGACTTTCACAAAGTACATACCTTGACAAGATATTGAAAAAGTTCAATATGGATAATTCCAAGAAGGGATTCTTGCCTGTTTTGCAAGGTATGAGATTGAGCAAGGCTCAGTCGCCGACCACGGCAGAAGATAGAGAAAATATAAGTGTCATTCCCTATGCCTCGGCCATAGGTTCTATCATGTATGCCATGCTGTGTACCAGACCTGATGTGAACCTTGCCATAAGTTTGATAGGG
The DNA here is from genome assembly GCA_902687465.1 of Secale cereale. Taxonomy (NCBI): domain Eukaryota; kingdom Viridiplantae; phylum Streptophyta; class Magnoliopsida; order Poales; family Poaceae; genus Secale; species Secale cereale. Next base: position 74,822,043 of record LR738709.1, read on the forward strand.
AGGTACCAAAGTGATCCTGGTGCGGAACACTGGACAGCGGTCAAGAACATCCTCAAGTACCTGAAAAGGACTAAGGATATGTTTCTCGTTTATGGAGGTGACGAAGAGATCGTCGTAAAGGGTTACGTCGATGCTAGCTTCGACACAGATCTGGATGACTCTAAGTCTCAAACCGGAAACGTGTATATTTTGAATGGAGGAGCAGTCAGCTGGTGCAGTTGCAAGTAAAGCGTCGTGGCGGCATCTACATGTGAAGCGGAGTACATAGCTGCTTCCGAAGCAGCGCAGGAAGGAGTCTGGATGAAGGAGTTCATCACCGACCTAGGAGTCATACCAAGCGCGTCAAGCCCAATGACTCTCTTCTGTGACAACACTGGAGCTATTGCCTTTACCAAGGAGCCCAGGTTTCACAAGAAGACCAAGCACATCAAGCGCCGTTTCAACTCCATCCGGAATTATGTTCAGGATGGAGACATAGATATTTGTAAAGTGCATACGGATCTGAATGTTGCAGACCCATTGACTAAACCCCTTCCACGGGCAAAACTTGATCAACACCAGAACTCTATGGGTGTTCGATTCATCACAATGTAACTAGATTATTGACTCTAGTGCAAGTGGGAGACTGTTGGAAATATTCCCTAGAGGCAATAATAAAAGTGTTATTATTATATTTCCTTGTTCATGATAATTGTCTGTTATTCATGCTTGAATTGTATTGTACGGAAACAACGATACATGTGTGAATATATAGACCACAATGAGTCCCTGGTAAACCTCTAGTTACTAGCTCGTTGATCAACAGATGGTCACGGTTTCCTGACCATGGACATAGGATGTCGGTGATAACGGTATCACATCATTAGGAGAATGATGTGATGGACGAGACCAATACTGAGCATAGCACGAGATCGTATAGTTCGTAATGCATAAGCTTTTCGGTGTCAAGTATTTATTCCTTAGACCATGAGGTTGTACAACTCCCGGATGCCGTAGCAATACTTTGGATGTGCCAAACGTCACAACATAACTGGGTGGCTATAAAGGTACGCATCGGGTATCACCGAAATTGTCTGTTGAGTTGGTACGAACCGAGACTGGGATATTGTCACTCCGTATGACGGAGAGGTACCTCTGGGCCCACTCGTTAATACATCATCATAATGAGCTCAAGGTGACTAAGGAGTTAGTCACGGGATGATGGATTACGGAACGAGTAAAGAGACTTGCCATGACGAGATTGAACAAGGTATCGGGAATACCGACGATCGAATCTCGGACAAGTACCGTACCGATGGACAAAGGGAATAACATACGGGATTGAGTGAATCCTTGACACGGTGGTTCATCTGATGAAGATCATCGAGGAACACGTGGGAACCATCATGGGTATCCAGATCCCGCTGCTGGTTAATTACCGGAGAGTGGTCTCAGTCTTGTCTACGTGTCTCCCGAACCCGTAGGGTCTACACACTTAAGGTTCGGTAACGCTAGGGTCATAGAGATACATGCATATGGAAACCCGAAAGTTGTTCGGAGTCCCGGATGAGATCCCGGACATCACGAGCAGTTCCGGAATGGTCCGGAGGTAAAGAATGATATATAGGAAGTCCAGTTTCGGCCATCGGGTGATCTCCGGGGGTCACCGGGAGTGTCCCGGGACCATCGGAGGGGCCCCGGGGGTCCACCGGGTGGGGCCACCCATCCCGGTGGGGCCCCTAGGCCGCAAGGGGGAAGTGTCCAGCCCTAATGGGCTGGCGCACCACATGGGCCCTCCTCCCCATGCGCCTAGGGTTGAAACCCTAGGGGTGAGGGGGCGCCACCTTGCCTTGGGGGGCAAGGATCCCCCCTGGCCGCCGCCCCACCCTGCAGATCCCATCTGCAGGGCTGGCACACTCCCCTGGCCCCTATATATATGTGGGGGGG
>LR738709.1:74824050-74882349 GCA_902687465.1 Secale cereale
ATATATGGGGGGGGGGGGGGGGAGAGGGCAGCCGCACCCTTGCCCCTGGCGCCTCTCCCCCTCCCGTCACACCTCCATACTCCCTCCGCAGGGCGCCGGCAAAGCCCTGCAGGATTCTACACTACATCCACCACCACGCCGTCGTGCTGCTGGATCTCTGACGACCTCTCCTCCCCCCTTGCTGGATCCAGAAGGAGGTGATGTTGCTGGACCGTACATGTGTTGAATGCGGAGGTTCCGTCCGTTCGGCGCTAGATCATCGGTGACGAAGAACGTGAAGAGTACGACTACTTCATCCACGCTTCTTCGAAAGCTTCCGCTCGCGATCTACATAACGGTATGTAGATGCACTCTTATTTGCTCGTTGCTAGATGTCTCCTTAGTTGGATCTTGGTGAAAGCGTAGAATTTTTTTGAATTCTGCTATGTTCCCCAACACACATCCCATCGCTAACTCAAGCGATGGGCAAGGGAGGTCAATGTTGTGGAGCCAGCGCCAGAGGCCCAGAAGCCGCTCAAGTTGTCCCGCACGCCTATCATCTTTGATGAGGAGGACCACCCAGGCCGTGTCACAACGGTTGGGTGTGTGCCATTGTTGGTCTCTCCAACAATTCGTAACCTCAAGGTCGCTAAGATACTATTGGATGGTTGGGCTTGGTTGAATCTGATTTCCTCGGCAGTCATCAAGAAGCTTCAGATAGGAGAAGAAGAGCTAGAGGTTACCAGCATGTTTCAAGGAGTCAATCCCGGTAGGAGCCCTCCTAAGGGATACATTACATTGCCGGTGACGTTTGGGGGAGAGCTGAACTACTGTACTAAGAAGGTTGTGTTTGATGTGGTTGACCTCCCCCTGCCGTACAATGGGATTCTGGGACGCCCAGCCCTGGCTAAGTTCATGGCAGCATCCCATTATGCTTATAACACCATGAAGATGTGCCTGGGTCACTGGGAGTCATCACTATCCCATCAGATGAGAAGGACGCCATTATCAGTGTGGACAAGATGTACCGGGATGCAGTCGCAGTAGAGGCTGCGATAGCGGCAGCTCCCACCCCGGTAAGCAAAGGAAAGATTATGGATTGTTGGACCTCCAGCAAGGAATTCGGGAAGCGTGACCCCTTCGAGTGCACGACACCCGTTGGTTATATGCCAGAGTGTTCCAATAGCAAGAGTCCCAAGGTTGTTGCACCCCAAGTAAAGAAGGTCCCGGCAAGGCAGGATGGCGTTGATGGTACTTTCACTATCAGCGCCACCCTTGATGGCAAATAGGAAAGCGCGCTCATTGCCTTCCTGTGGGAAAATATTGATGTGTTTTCCTGGCAACTATCTGATATCCCCGGTGTTCCCAGGAAGGTAATCGAGCAACACCTTGATGTCTGCCCACATGGATGACCTGTCAAGCAGAGAGTTCAGAAGCAGGCCTTGGAGCGGCAGTAGTTCATTGCCGAGGTAATCAAGAAACTAGAGGCAGCTGGTTTGGTCAGAGGAGTACTACATGCTACATGGTTGGAAAATCCAGTGGTAGTCTGGAGGGCTAACGAGAAATGGAGGCTTTGCATTGATTTCACGGATCTCAACAAGGCTTGCCCAAAGGACCCGTTCCCTTTGCCGGGTATTGAGCAGATTGTGGATTCCACATCAGGTTGTGGTCTGCTCTCCTTTTTGGATGCATACTCCGGGTACCACCAAATATTCATGTCCAAAGAAGATCAGGAAAATACATTGTTCATCACTCCGTGTGGCACATACTGCTTTGTTCGCATTCCTTTCAGATTGAAGAGTGCCGGGTCCACTTTTGCAAGAGTAGTCTAGATTTGTTTTGAGCCTCAGTTATTCTGGAATATAGAATCTTATATGGATGACATCATGGTCAAAACCCAGGATAAGGCCACCCTTACCAGGATCTGGAGGAGACGTTTGCCAATCTACGCAAGATCAACTTGAAGCTTAACCCGGGGAAATGTGTGTTTGGTGTTCCCTCTGGCAAGCTGCTTGGGTTCTTCATATCCCATCAGGGGATTGAAGCCAACCCCGATAAGATCAAAACCATTGAGCAGATCCAGGCACCAAGAGCAGTCAAGGATGTAAGGTTCTTGATGGGATGTGTTGCCATGCTAAGAAGATTCAACTCCAAGTCCGTCGAGCATGCCTTGCCATTCTTTAAAATTCTGAAGAAGGCAGGGCCAATGAAGTGGACCCCGGAGGCAGATGCAACATTGCAGGAGTTGAAGGCCTACATATCGTCTGTGCCTACCTTTGTTGCACCCAAACCCGAAGAGTCGTTATTGCTTTACTTGGTCGCAACCAACCACGTGGTCAGTGCGGCCGTGATAGCACAACGAGAAGTAGATGAAGCAGAAAGTGGCCTGATCAAACCGGAATCAGGAAAGGATAAGGACAACAATAACCACGGCAACGGGAGCAACCCCAAGGACCCGGCAAGGAAGAAACTAGTGCAGCACCCAGTGTATTTCATCATCTCCTTGTTATAAGGGGCTCAATCGAGGTACTCTGGCATGCAAAAGTTTATATTTGGCCTTGTCCTAGCCTCAAGGAAACTACGCCACTACTTCCAAGCCCATGAGATCACGGTTGTCACTCGTTTCCCGTTGCAGAGGATACTCAGAAACCCTGAGGCTACTAGCAGTATAGTGGAGTGGGCTTTGGAGTTATCCAGCTCTGGTTTGATGTTTGGGAGCACTTCAACCATTCAGAACAGGGCACTGGGAGAGTTTATTGCAGAATGGACGCCAACCCCTGAAGAGGAAGTAACAGAAACATCTCTCCCCGGTAAGGAATCACCCCAAGAATGGATTATGTATTTCGATGGTGCTTTTTACCTATAAGGTGCAGGGGCTGGCGTGCTTCTCGTCGTACCCTCCGAGGAGCACTTGAAGTACGTCGTCCAAATGCACTTTTCCCAGGAAGAAGCCACCAAAAATACATCTGAGTATGAAGGGCTCCTTGCCGGGCTCAGGATTGCAGCAAAATTGGGAATTAAGGAGCTGATCATACGAGGAGATTCACAGCTTGTGGTGAGACAAGTCAACAAAGATTATCAAAGCCCATTGATGGAAGCATACGTCGAGGAAGTGAGGAGATTGGAGAAGCACTTTGATGGGTTGCAAACAGAGCACGTACCCTGCGCTAAAAACAACATAATTGATCACGTGTCAAAGTGTGTTGAGCAGAAGCTCCATGTGGAACCAAGAACTTTTGTTCACCGTCTCTCTCAGCCCTTCGTATCACCAGCCACAATGGCCCAGAAAAGGAGAAAGTTGGACAACGGCAAGACCCTCCCGGTAGAGCGATCCGCTCCCTGTAGAGACCCTGCCGGAAACAACTCCTCATAGCCTACCGGACCACCCCCTCCTGCCGGGCCCAAGGGCCCCGCGCATGAGGCCAGCGCTCATGCAGTAGAGGAGGTGCCCTTAGTCCTTGTTGCTGAGCCTCAGGCTCCAACTTGGGCGAGGCACATTGTCCACTTCCTCCAAACTAGAGAACTCCCTGGCAACCAAGAAGAAGCTGATAAAGTAGCCTGGAGGTCCAGTATGTATCAGTTTGTCGATGACACTCTGTATAGAAGGAGGCCCAACTGTGTGAAATTGAAGTGTGTTTGCCGGGAGAATGGAAAGGAACCACTGGCTAATATTAACAGAGGAATGTGCGGCTCACAACTTGGATCAAGGGCGTTAGTTGGGAAAGCAATCCGACAAGGATTCTATTGGCCCACACCAGTCCAAGATACTGTCGAGCTCGTTACGACATGTGAAGCATGTCAGTTCCATTCCAAGAGAACACACCTTCCTTCCCAAGCTCTTCAGACAATCCCTCTCTCGTGGCCAATTTCGGTCTGGGTGCTCGATATTCTAGGCCCCTTCCGCCGAGCAATTGGGGTCTTTGAATACTTGTTCGTTGCCATCGACAAGTTTACAAAGTGGCCAGAAGTGCCTGCCATGAGAAAGGTGACTGCCCAGTCAGCTATCAAGTTCATGAAAGAATTGGTGTGTCGTTTCGGAGTTCCAGCAAGGATCATCACTGACAACGGCACCCAGTTCACGAGCCACGCCTTCATGCAATATGTTCATGCCCTCGGAAGACAAATCTCATTCGCTTCTGTGGCACACCTCCAGAGAAATGGACAAGCTGAGAGGGCGAACGCCAAAGTGATTCATGGAGTCAAGACAAGAACTTTCGATATGCTGCAGAAGCACGGCAGGTGGTGGATCGAGGAGCTGCCGGTAGTTCTCTGGTCCCTCAGAATGACACCTAACCAAGCTAATGCGCAGACTCCTTTCTCCCTCGTATACGGGGCAGAAGCAGTAATCCCCACGGAACTCATTTCTGGGTCTCCTAGAGTGCTTCCCTACGATGAAGTAGCACAATATCAGCACCGGCGTGACGACAATGTGCTACTCAAAGAGAACCGTCTCCGGGCTACTACGCGTGTTGCATGCTATCAGCAAGCCCTGCGTTGCTATCACAGCCACAGGGTTCATGCCCGGTGTTTTGAGGAAGGTGACCTTGTCCTTAGGTACGTTCAGTCCGCCAAGGGTAAAACAAGTTGTCTTCGAAGTGCGAAGGCCCTCATCAGGTGGTACGATTCATTAGACCCGGCGCAGCCCATCTGGAGCCCGGAGATGGCACTCGGTTGCAAAACTCATGGAATGTTGAACATCTCCGTAAGTACTACACGTAAGGTGCGAGGCTGTCGGGAACCGCCCGACAACCACCCTTTTATATAGCCCTTGCCTCAGTTGCATCTAACCCCTCATACAAAGCCGGGGCGATGACCCTGTGCAAGAAAAAAAATAAAGAAGCGCTATAGGGGGGCCCCAACTAAGAGCGCATGCATGCACCAGCACACCAAGACTACAACATTTGCATGAGCATTAGCATATGCATAAAGATAGGATTGCATCATGTATTCATTCTCATCTACATGGAGTTGCAGGTTCCTGCTACGAACTTGGCTCTGATAAAGGACTCGAAGATTGCACGACACGGCGATCCCCGGCAAGCCTGACAGATAAGTTTACCTCCTATCCATTAGTGTTTTGTAAAGCTATAACTTTGCATGGGAAAACCTTGCCTCTTTCTTTTGAAACCTAGGTGCTCCCATCCATGACTCGGACGCTGCTTCGGTTGGGGTGGTCGCAGTAGCCTTTGGTAAAAAGGAGTTGGCGGGGGGCTGGCCCAACTGTCTGTTCCCCGCTAGACATGGCTCTTCAGCAAACGAAGGGGGTACCAACAGGATATCATGCCGGGGAAAACTTGTTTATTTACATTAAAGAGGCATTCCACCTCTGCATGGACATACACATGCATGGGTTCCAGACTAGTTTCGTCCTTTTCATTCACATGATGATACAAGTGGAAGCATTATAGAACACAAAGATGGACTCGAGGGACTACATTATTTGAATTAAAATCGGGCATTTGCCTTAATACTTCTTTTGTAGTTGCGGGTGCTTGCAATAGAGGTTAATCATAAGTGGGATGCTTGTCCCAGTAAGGGCAGCACCCAAGCACCGGTCCACCCACATACCAAATTATCAAATGAACGTGATGAAAACTAGCTTGACGATAATTCCCATGTGTCTTGGGGAGCGCTTTCCTTCATATAAGAGTTTGTCCAGGCTTGTCCTTTGCTACAAAAAGGACTGGGCCATCTTGCTATATCTTATTTACTTTTACTATTTGTCACTTGCTACCAATTACCTTATCACAAAACTATCTGTTATCGATAATTTCAGTGCTTGCAGAAAATACCTTACTGAAAACTGCCTATCATTTCCTTCTACTCCTCGTTGGGTTCGACACTCTTACTTATCGAAAGGACTACGATAGATCCCCTACACTTGTGGGTCATCAAGAGTCTTTTCTGGCACTGTTGCCGGGGAGTGAAGCGGCCTTGGTAAGTGGAATTTGGTAAGGAAATATAATATTTATATAGTGTGCTGAAATTTACTGTTAATTGTTACTATGGCTCAAAATCCTTTGAGGGGCTTGTTCGGGGTATCTTCAGCCCGACCAGAAGAGCAAAGAGTTGCTCCTCAACCTACTGAACCTACTGAAAATGTTTGCTTTGAATTCCTTCGGGTATGATAGAGAAACTACTAGATAATCCCTTTACACGAGATGGAACACTGCATCCCAATTTGCACCTAATCTATGTGGATGAAGTTTGTGGATTATTTAAGCTTGCAGGTATGCTTGAGGATGTTATCAAGAAGAAGGTCTTCCCTTTATCTTTGAAGGGAGATGCATTGACATGGTTTAGGCTATGCGATGATATTGGATCATGGAACTATAATCGATTAAAGCTGGATTTTCATCAGAAGTTCTATCATATGCATCAGGTTCATCGTGATCGTAATTATATATACAATTTTTGGCCTCGCGAAGGAGAAAGTATCGCTCAAGCTTGGGAGAGTCTTAAGTAAATGTTATATTCATGCCCCAATCATGAGCTCTCAAGAGAAATGATCATTCAAAAATTTTATGCTCGGCTTTCTCTCAATAATCGCTCCATGCTCGATAATTCTTGTACTGGTTCTTTTATGATGAAGACTATTGAATTCAAATGGGATTTATTGGAAATAATTAAATGCAACTCCAAAGATTGGGATCTCGATGAAGGTAAGGAGTCAGGTATGACCCCTAAGTTTGATTGTGTTAAAGCTTTTATGGATACCGATGTTTTCCGTGAATTTAGCACTAAATATGGACTTGACTCTAAGATAGTAGCTTATTTCTCTGAATAATTTGCTACTTATGTTGACCTCCCTAAGGAGAAGTGGTTTAAATACCATCCTCCCATTGAAGTAAAGGTACTTGAACCTGTTAAAGTTGAAGAAGAGACTATCATTTATAATGTTGATCCTATTGTTCCTACTGCTTATATTGAGAAACCGCCTTTCCCTGTTAGAATAAAGGATCATGCTAAAGCTTTAACTATGGTTCATAAGAGTAATACTAGAACACCTACACCCTCTGAGAAAATTAAAGTTGAACCTAGTGTTGCTATGGTTAAAGATCTCTTGGTTGAAAATTTAGATGGACATGTTATCTACCTCCAAGAGGAAGCTGCTAGAATAGCCAAACCCGATACTAGGAATAAACATAGACCTGTTGTAGGCATGCCTGTTATTTTTGTTAAAATATGAGATCATTGCTATCATGGTTTATGTGACGTAGGTGCTAATGCAAGTGTAATACCCATTTCCTTATATAAAGAAATTATGCACAATATTGCACCCACTAAGTTAGAAGGGATTGATGTTACTATTAAGCTTCCTAATAGAGACACTATTTCACCAGTTGGGATTGTTAGAGATGTTGAAGTATTGTGTGGGAAGGTTAAATAGCCTGCTGATTTTCTTATTCTTAGTTCCCCACAAGATGATTTTTGTCCCATTATATTTGCTAGACCCTTCATGAATACTGTTAATGCTAAGATAGACTGCGTAAAAGATATTGTTACTGTTGGTTTAGGGGATATGTCTCATGACTTTAACTTTGCTAAATTTCGTAGACATCCCCATGATAAAGAATTGCCTAGTAAGGATGTAATTATTGGTCTTGCTTCTATTGATGTGCCTCCTAACGATCATTTAGAACAATATCTGCTCGACCATGAAAATGATATGTATATGAGTGAGAGAAGGGAAATAGATGAAATATTCTTTAAGCAGGGAACCTTATTGAAAAGCAACTTGCCTGTTGAAATTCTAGGGGATCCTCCTCCACCCAAGGGTGATCCCGTGTTTGAACTTAAACCATTACCTGACACTCTCAAGTATGTTTATCTCGATGAAAAGAAGATATATCCTGTTATTATTAGTGCTAACCTTTCCAAGCAGGAAGAAGAAAAATTATTGAAAACTCTGAAGAAGCACCGTGCTGCTATTGGATATACTCTGGATGATCTTAAGGGCATTAGTACCACTTTATGGCAACACAATATAAAGTTGGAAGAGGACGCAAAACCGGTTATCGATCATCAACGAAGGTTAAATCCTAAGAAGAAAGAAGTGGTAAGCAAGGAAATACTAAAGCTTCTAGAGGCAGGTATAATCTATCCAGTTGCTGATAGCCAGTGGGTAAGTCATGTCCATTGTGTCCCTGAGAAGGGAGATATGACTGTAGTTCCTAATGATAAAGAAGAACTGAAACCGCAAAGAATTGTTACAGGTTATAGGATGGTAATTGATTTTCGCAAATTAAATAAAGCTACTAAGAAAGATCATTACCCTTTTCCTTTTATTGATCAAATTCTAGAAAGGTTATCCAAACATACTCATTTTTGCTTTCTAGATGGTTACTCTGGTTTCTCTCAAATACCTGTGTCAAAAGGGGATCAAGAAAAGACCACTTTTGCTTGTCCTTTCGGTACCTTTGCTTATAGACGTATGCCTTTTGGTTTATGTAATGCACCTGCTACCTTTCAAAGATGCATGATGGCTATATTCTCTAATTTTTGTGAAAAGATTGTTGAGGTTTTCATCGATGATTTTTTCGTTTACGGAACTTCTTTTGATGATTGCTTGAGCAACCTAGATCGAGTTTTGCAGAGATGTGAAGAAACTAATCTTGTCTTGAATTGGGAAAAGTGCCACTTTATGGTTAATGAAGGCGTAGTCTTGGGACATAAATTTCTGAAAGAGGTATTGAAGTTGACAAAGCTAAATTTGATGCTATTGAAAAGATGCCGTGTCCCAAGGACATCAAAGGTATAAGAAGTTTCCTTGGTCATGTCGGGTTTTATAGGAGGTTCATCAAGGACTTCGCCAACATCTCCAGGCCTCTGACTAATATCTTACAAAAAGATGTTCCTTTTGTCTTTGACAATGATTGTGTAGAAGCATTTGAAATACTTAAGAAACCATTGATTTATGCACCTATTGTCCAGCCTCCTGACTGGAATTTACCCTTTGAGATTGTGTGCGATGCTAGTGATTATGCTGTAGGTGCTGTTCTAGGACAAAGAGTTGATAAGAAATTGAATCTTATCCAATATGCATGTTAAACTTTAGACAGTGCCTAGAGAAACTATGCTACCACTGAGAAAGAGTTTTTAGCACTCAGATTTGCATGTGATAGGTTTAGGCCTTACATTGTTGATTCTAAAGTAACTACTCACACTGATCATGCTGCTATCAAATACGTGATGGAAAAAGAAAGATGCTAAACCTAGACTTATTAGATGGGTTCTCTTGCTATAAGAATTTGACTTGCATATTATTGATAGAAAGAGAGCGGAGAACCCCGTTGCAGATAACTTGTCTAGGCTAGAGAATATTCTTGATGACCCACAACCTATTGATGATAGCTTTCCTGATGAACAATTAGCTGTCATAAAATTATATATAAATGCCCAAATGCCTCAGTTCAGCAAGCACTAAGCATGGCATAGCAAAACATCCAAAAATTTACTAGAACACATTAACATATGAAGCATAATGATGAAACAGAACAATGGATTTATTGTGTCTATATTCTGGTGACCCTGTCATTTGTTACATGATACACTCATGTGTACATATTCTGATAACCATTACCATCTAGCCAACAAAAAAATGGACATGATACAAATTACCTACCAAGACATGGAAAGTCATTCACTACAAACAATGAACAGAAAATACAGCAGACAGAGTGTCTCTCTCTCACCAGATGTGGTGGTCACTGTCGAAATTACAGAGTTCAATACAGACGAGGCAGCTTAATACAAGACAAGATAAAAATAGGCCACATATTTTTCTGCTAGCAAACAATATGTTGAAACCAAGTCATGGTTGCGAATACAAAAACTAAGTTATAATGAAACTGGCCCCTTTAATGTTTTACATTAGCTGTCCATAAAGACTGGAAGTTCAAGAGAACTACCGGATGATATAACAATTTCAACGCGTTTAAATAATAGTATAACAAAAGCCAGCCATGCCTCGAAGATCGTGGTATCGCAGACCACGTAGGCAAGAAAGGGGAGGGACCAAAAAATTCACCTAAACCACTCATGCCGCATCCAGCACCGCTGGCACCACCTATTCCTGCGCAAATAGAGTAGTATGTCATGGGACAGTGACTTATCAGTAATGGCATTTCAGTAAAATAGGAGGTTACGCGATAGTATGTAATGGGACAGTGACCTATCAATCACATAATACAGTCCAACAGAAATGTCTCTATTTGCCCCTAAACTAAATCAAGATAGTTTGTATTGCGGCTACAACCAACCTACAACAGCCATGGTACTAATAAGAGCAGTAGGTCAGCCTCCTATACACCCAACCTACAAAAGTTGCGGGGACACCCAAACTACAACAGTAGTTCTACCGGTAGCAACAATTGTCTCACCTACAGCAGCTCACCAAGAGCGAACTTGAGGAGGGCCGAGGCAGGAGCAGCTGGATGCTGGTCCTGGACGTGGTCGGGGAAACACGCAGGCACAAGGACGCATGTCTACCGAGGATCTCGTTGACGCTGTTGCCGTCTTGGTTGTCGGAGAGCTGTGGTTGTGGTTGTGTCCACATGCGTGTATCCATCCTGCAGCCATCATACGTACATTCAGTTTATTCTGCATAATCCTACTATCATTTCCGAGCAAACTAGCCAGAGTTCTGTAGTGTAAATATGTATCTGAAAAAACAAGCGAGGGCATGGCCATATATATACCTCAGTGATGGCCTCAACCTCACCAAGTCTTATCATGAATTTATAGTACATTCCAAAGTTTTTACAAGTGACAAATAGTACCAAATGGGAAAATTTAATTATTTGCATCAAGGACAATACTATGAAATAATTTCACTGTAACGGTTTAGTGTGAATATATTCTGATTTTATCCCCAAGCAAACTGGATTCAGATTGCTTTCTAGCATCTTTACAGCAGGCATAATGCAAATAACAATTGTTTCCATTCAACTTCTTATACTTATGTCTAATACTACAAGAGTCCAGACAGCTCCTAATTTCGAAGTGAAGATTAGCAGCAGTTCAGTTTCAGTAAACTATTCTTCAGACAGTTTCATTACACTGTCTTCCAGCGCAAGCTAGTCATGTCAATGCAGCAAAGAGTATCGACCAGTAGGAACTACGAAGCTGGCAATGGCGCGTCTCACCTGGTGTCCCAGCCATGACGACAATGATGTCGATGGTCTGCCAGCTGCGGGGCAGGTCGACTACTACTGGTGTAGTCGCGCGGGTTTTGCATCAACTTAAGCCTGAGGCACAGGCCAATCATCGTAGCCATACTGCAGTGCTACACAGTCGGAGTTAAGGTTATCCTACAAAGCAATTGTAAGGTGTGAACAGTGGTCCCCAGAAGTTCAAGTTGGATGATAGTTCTTCACTTCTTGCATGAAACAAAACAGATTTCGTGCGAGTAGAATGTGTACAGTGTAATGAGAATAATATAGGATGCTTCGCTTGCAATAAGTAAATGCATCCTGAAGGTCATAGATCCGTACACAGAATGAAGGTATGTAGGATCAGCAAGCTAGTGGGAAATATAATTCCAACAAGCAAGCAAACCCACGTGACTTGTTTTTAATCTATTTAATAAAGGAAATCAGCGTTGTGTTTCTGTATGCAGCGTACTTTCAAGATCACACTCTGAATCTCTACTGGGGTATCAATGAGAAATGGCCATTTGTGCTAATTATCTTATCATGAATGTAAATCTACATTTCCACCACAAACCCACAATGATTCTGGCTTCTTATAATGGAAGGGTGTCATAGATAAAAGATTGAAGGGGTCATAGGTGGATGAGTTTAAGATGCTGCAGAGAGAACGCCTGCAACTAAGCAATTGAGATTGAAAAAATAACACTAGAAACCTTGAGACGGAAACGGACTAGAAACCTTGAGCAGCACCTTCTAGTCCCATCCCAAACTCCTAATAATCACTAGAAACCTTGATCGTCACATTCTTGCAAGTATACGTACTGGATATGGAGACGGAGATGGACTCCTGGGAGACGGAGACTGACTCCTGGGAGAGCACGCACCGTATCTGCTCCAGCGATTAGGGGTGTGATGACCCACAAGTGTAGGGGATCTATCGTAGTCCTTTCGATAAGTAAGAGTGTCGAACCCAACGAGGAGCAGAAGGAAATGATAGGCCGTTTTCAGTAAGGTATTTTCTCCAAGCACTGAAATCGAAAAATATCGAAAAATATGTCCACATGTTTAGAGATATAGGTGTCGATAAAAATAAAATACGGACATGAGGGCATCATGATCATTCTTATAATAGCAACACGTATATATATTCTCGTATGATTCTTATGGTAAAGTAACAATCTATTGACAATGTCAAGTATGAATCATAAACTTCATTGAAAACCAACAAACTAAGATCTCGGTCATTGAAGCAATTGCAATTTATCGTAACATCGGAAAGAGTCAATATAAGAGCTTTTCAGCAAGTCCACATACTCAACTATCCTTTAGTCTTTCACAATTGCTCACACTCACGCAATACTTATGGGTATGGAATTTTAATTGGACACAGAGAAAGATAAGGGCTTATAGTGTTGCCTCCCAACCTTTTACCTCAAGGGTAATGTCAGTAGTAATAGATTATGATAACTTACATCCAAGTGGGTATATATGTCAGGATCTTTCCAACACAATGTGCTTGCCAAAGGATAAAATGTAAAAAAGGAAATGTGATTATCACCTTCACTCTTATAAGGCAAGAATAATAGATATGCCCTTCCCAGAGGGAAGCAGAGGTTGTCATGTGCTTTTGTGGTTGGATGTACAAAATCTTAGCGCGAAAGAACATCACTTTATATTGCCACTTGTGATAGGGACCTTTATTATGCAGTCCGTCGCTTTTATTACTTCCATATCACAAGATCGTATAAAGCTTATTGTCTCCACACTAATAAATCATACATATTTTAGAGAGTTTGCAACAACGACAACTTACTTGAAGGATCTTACTCAATCCATAGGTAGGTATGGTGGACTCTCATGGAAAAATGGGTTTAAGGATGAATGGAAGCACAAGTAGTATCTCTACTTGGTGCAAGGAGTTCTGGCTAGCATGAGGGGGAAAGGCAAGCTCAACATGTGGGATGATCCATGACAATATACTTTATTTTGGATATAAGAAAACATAACTCATTATGTTGTCTTCCTTGTCCAACATCAACTCTTTAGCATGTCATATTTTAATGAGTTCTCACAATCATAAAAGATGTCAAAGATAGTATATTTGTATGTGAAAACCTCTCTTTCTTTATTACTTCCTATTAATTGCAACGATGACCAAAACTATGTTTGTCAACTCTCAACAACTTTTATTCATCATACTCTTTATATGTGAAGTCATTACCTTCCGTAAGATCAATATGATGTCTTTGATACTTTTTATATTTTTTCTTTTATTCTCTCATGACCATAGCAAGATAATCAAGCCATTGACTCAACACTAATCTTTATTATATAGCTCACGAACTCGATTACAAAGGTAAAGATCAAAAATAAAAAGCTCACAACTAGATCATGCTAACTTTATTCTACTAGATCAAGATATTACCAAAAGGATTGAACTAAGGAAAATGGTACAGATAGGAGTGTGATGGTGAGACGATACCGGGGCACCTCCCCCAAGTTTGGCAGTTGCAGAGGGGAGTGCCCATATCCATATGATTATGTCTCCTTCTTCGAAGTTGGTGATAATGGAGTTGAAAGCAGTGATGCTGGATCATCATACATCGAGCATAGGAGATCCTGCAACTTGCGGATAATACCTTTGAATTTCGGCGATATGCTCACCATCGTAGTTGTTGATGATGTAGGCTTGTCGTCCATCTTCCAAGGCATGGGCTCACCATCGTAGAAGGACGAACGAGTCTCCGGGATCCTCAAATCTGCAGCCAAACTCATCTTCTTGAATCTATATTCATATTTATAGTTTTGTTTTTGCTAGTCATAGATCTGGGCTTGGAGGTGCTCGATTTTCTCTTGGAGCTTGGAGATGGCTTCCCCAACGATCTTGGC
Organism: Secale cereale; assembly: GCA_902687465.1. Taxonomy (NCBI): domain Eukaryota; kingdom Viridiplantae; phylum Streptophyta; class Magnoliopsida; order Poales; family Poaceae; genus Secale; species Secale cereale. Next base: position 74,838,072 of record LR738709.1, read on the forward strand.
ATCCAGCTTGTGGTTATTGGCAAGATCTGCGATCATCATCTGGTTGGCGTTGAGTCCTCGTTCCACCATACCTTGGCACTTGAAAACTTGCTGCTCCATTGCTTCGAGCCTTGTCTCCATGCTTCCTGTCCTCCTTGGTCCCTCAACATCGTGGATGTGCAGCACCCACTCACGCACCTCGATGGTTTGAGGGTGTTGAAATACCTCCGTGAGGTAGGGGTTGATAACCTTCTCGAAGAACTAGTCCTTGGGGGTGCTGGAAGATGTCATGATGATCTAGATCTGTCAGAAACAACAGCTCGAAACAAAAACAAAGGATTTTTGTGTGCTACAGTGGTCAAAACCTTCGGTAGAATATATAATGACTTTTGACCGACCAAAAGAAGTGACGTGCAATAAATTGGAGTCTGGGGGCACATGGGGTGCCCACGAGGCAGGGGGGCGCGGCCTCCACCCTCGTGGACGCCTTGTGTCTGTTCCGGACTGCCTCTTATTTTTGTATTTTTCTAAATATTCCAAAACGGTGAAAATTGCCATTAGAACTGTTTTGGAGTCGGTTTACTTACCGTACCACATACCTCTTCCTTTTCGGAGTCTGAATCGTTCTGGAAAGTGTCCCTTATGCATTCCTCCGGGGTTACTGTTTCAATAACATTGGTTTCAACATTTATAGGATTACCTGAGATATAACGTTTGATTCTTTGACCGTTCACCACCTTCGGATTTGTTCCTTCGAAGTTGTTGATTTTTATGGCACTCGAACGATAGACCTCCTCGATAAGTAAGGACCTTCCCATTTAGAGAGAAGCTTTCCTGCAAAAAATTCTTAAACGAGAGTTGCATAGCAAGACATAATCACCTACGTTAAACTCACGCTTTTGTATCCTTTTGTCATGCCATCTTTTAACTTTTTCTTTAAACATCTTGGCATTCTCATAAGCTTGGGTTCTCCATTCATCTAGTGAGCTAATGTCAAATAACCACTTCTCACCCACAAGTTTGAAATCATAATTGAGTTCCTTAATAGCCCAATATGCCTTATGTTCTAGCTCAAGAGGTAAGTGACATGCTATTCCATAAACCATTTTATATGGAGACATACCCATAGGATTTTTGTATGCAGTTCTATAGGCCCATAATGCTCCATCAAGTTTCTTCGACCAATTCTTTCTAGACCTATTAACTATCTTTTTCAAAATTAATTTCAGCTCTCTGTTGCTTAGTTCTACTTGACCGCTAGACTGTGGGTGGTAGGGGGATGCAATTCTATGATTAACCTCATACTTAGCAAGCATTTTACGGAAAGCACCGTGAATACAATGTGAACCACCATGAGTCATTAAGTATCTAGGGACTCCAAACCTCGGAAATATAACTTCTTTTAGCATCTTAATAGAGGTGTTGTGATCAGCACTACTAGTTGGAATAGCTTCTACCCACTTAGTATTGTAATCAACAGCAACTAAAATATGTGTATACCCGTTAGAGGAACGGACCGGTCCCATATAATCAAAGCCCCAGACATCAAATGGTTCAATAACAAGTGAATAAATCATAAGAATTTCTTGACGTCTACTAATATTACCAATTCTTTGACATTCATCACAAGATAAGACAAACTTACGAGCATCCTTGAAGAGAGTAGGCCAATAAAAACCAGATTGCAATACCTTATGTGCAGTTCCATCTGCAGCATGGTGTCCTGCATAAGCTTCGGAGTGGCACTTGAGTAGCATCTATTCCGGTTCATTCTTAGGTACACAACATATAATAATACCATCTACTCCTTCTTTATAAAGATGTGGGTCATCCCAGAAGTAATGTCTTAAATCATTGAAGAACTTTTTTTTGCTGATTTGTGAAACTAGGTAGTATAAACTTAGCAATAATGTAATTATCATAATCAGCTACCAAGGAGCAGTATGAGAAGCATTTATGACAGCTGATTGTTCATCATGACAGCTATCATCAATAGGTAGTCGGGCATCAAGAACATTCTCTAGCCTAGACAAGTTGTCTGCAACGGGGTTCTCAGCTCCCTTTGTATCAATAATGCGCAAATCAAATTCTTGTAGTAGGAGAACCCATCTAATAAGTCTAGGTTTAGCATCTTTCTTTTCCATAAGGTATTTGATAGCAGCATGATCAGTGTGAATAGGTACTTTAGAATCAACAATATAAGGCCTTAACTTATAACATGCAAATACAACTGCTAAAAACTCCTTCTCAGTAGTAGCATAATTTCTCTGGGCACTGTCTAGAGTTTTACTAGCATATTGACTAACATTCAATTTCTTATCAACTCTTTGTCCTAGAACAACACCTACAGCATAATCACTAGCATCGCACATAATCTCAAAGGGTAAATTCTAGTTAGGAGGCTGGACAATAGGTGCAGAGATCAATGCTTTCTTAAGTATTTCAAATGCTTCTACACAATCATCATCAAATACAAAAGGAACATCTTTTTGTAAGAGATTAGTCAGGGGCCTAGAGATTTTGGAGAAGTCCTTAATGTACCTCCTATAAACCCGGCATGACCAAGGAAACTTCTTATACCTTTGATGTCCTTGGGACACGGCATCTTTTCAATAGCATCAACTTTAGCTTTGTCAACTTCAATACCTCTTTCAGAAATTTTATGCCCCAAGACAAAGCCTTAATTAACCATAAAGTGGCACTTCTCCCAATTCAATACAAGATTAGTTTCTTGACATCGCTGCAAATATCGATCAAGGTTGCTCAAGCAATCATCAAAAGAAGTTCCGTAAACAGAAAAGTCATCCATGAAAACCTCAACAATCTTTTCACAAAAATCAGAGAATATAGCCATCATGCATCTTTGCAAAGTAGCAGGTGCATTACATAAACCAAAAGGCATACGTCCATAAGCAAAGGTACCGAAGGGACAAGTAAAAGTGGTCTTTTCTTGATCCCCTTTTGACACATGTATTTGAGAGAAACCAGAATAACCATCTAGAAATAAAAAATGGGTGTGTTTGGATAACCTTTATAGCATTTGATCAATAAAAGGCAAAGGGTAATGAATTTCTTAGTGGCTTTATTTAATTCGCGGAAATCAATTACCATCCTATAACATGTAACAATTCTTCGCAAGATTAATTCATCTTTATCATTAGGTACTATAGTCATACCTCCCTTCTTAGGGACACAATGGACATGACTTACCCACTGGCTATCAGCAACTGGATAGATTATACCTGCCTCTAGAAGCTTCATTATTTCCTTCCTTACCACTTCTTTCATCTTAGGATTTAATCATTTTTGATGATCGATAACCAGTTTCGCGTCCTCTTCCAACTTTATCTTGTCTTGGCATAAAGTGAGACTAATGCCCTTAAGATCATCCAGAGTATACCCAATAGCAGCACGGTGCTTCTTCAGAGTTTTCAATATTTTTTCTTCTTCCCGCTCTGATAGGTTTGCGCTAATAATAACATGATATATCTTCTTTTCATCGAGATAAACATACTTAAGAGTATCAGGTAATGGTTTAAGTTCAAACACTGGATCACCCTTGGGTGGAGGAGGATCCCCTAGAGCTTCAAAAGGCAAGTTGTTTTTCAATAAGGGTCCCTTCTTAAAGAATATTTCATCTATCTCCCTTCTCTCACTCATATACATATCATTTTCATGGTCTAGCAGATATTGTTCTAAATGATCATTAGGAGGCACAACAATAAAAGCAAGACCAATAATTTCATCCTTACTAGGTAATTCTTTATCATGGGGTTGTCTACAAATTTAGGAAAATTAAAGTCATGAGACATATCCCCAAATCCAACAGTAACAATATCCTTTACGCAGTCTATCTTAGCATTAACAGTATTCAAGAAGGGTGTACCAAATATAATGGGGTAGATATTATCTTGTGGGGAACCATGAACAAGAAAATCAGTAGGGTATTTAACTTTCCCACACAAGACTTCAACATCTCTAACAATCCCCATTGGTGAAATAGTATCTCTATTGGCAACCTTAATAGTGACATCAATACCTTCTAGCTCAGCAGGTGCAATATCGTGCATAATTTGTTTATATAAGGAAATGGGTATTACACTCTCTCTAGCACCTACGTCACATAAACCATGATGGCAATGATCTCCTATATTAACAGAAATAATTGGCATGCCTACAATAGGTCTATGTTTGTTTCTAGTATCGGGTTTGGCAATTCTAGGAGCTTCCTCTTGGAGATAAATAACATGTCCATCTAAATTTTCGACCAAGAGATCCTTAACCATAGCAACACTAGGTTCAAGTTTAATTTGCTTAGAGGGTGTAGGTCTTTTGGTATTACTCTTACGAACCACAGTTGAAGCTTTAGCATGATCATTTATCCTAACAGGGAAAGGCGGGTTCTCAACATAAGCAGTAGGAACAATAGGATCAACATTATAAGTGATAGTCTTTTCTTAAACTTTAACAGGTTCAACTAGTTTTACCTCAATGGGAGGATGGTATTTAAACCACTTCTCCTTGGGGAGATCAACATGAGTAGCAAATGATTCACAGAAAGAAGCTACTATCTTAGAGTCAAGTCCATATTTAGTGCAAATTCACAGAAAACATTGGTATCCATAAATGATTTAACACAATCAAACTTAGGGGTTATACTTGACTCCTTACCTTCATCGAGGTCCCAATCTTCAGAGTTGCGTTTAATTCTTTCCTATAAATCCCATTTGAATTCAATAGTCTTCATCATAAAAGAACTAGTACAAGAAGTAACGAGCATGGAGCGATTATTGAGAGAGAGCCGAGCATAATTTTTTTGGATAATCATTTCTATTGAGAGCTCATGATTGGGGCATGAATATAACATTGACTTAAGCCTCCCCCAAGCTTGAGCGCTACTTTCTCCTTCCCGAGACCAAAAATTATATATATAATTACAATCATGATGAACCTGATGCATAGGATAGAACTTTTGGTGAAATTCGAACTTCAATCGATTGTAGTTCCATGATCCAATATCATCGCATAGCCTAAACCATGTCAATGCATCTCCCTTCAGAGATAAAGAGAAGACCTTCTTCTTGATAACATCCTCGGGCATACCTGCAAGCTTAAATAATCCACAAACTTCATCCACATAGATTATGTGCAAATCGGGATGCAGTGTTCCATCTCCTGTAAAGGGATTAGCTAGCATTTTCTCTATCATACCAGAAGAAATTTCAAAGCAAACATTTTTAGTAGGTTCAGTAGGTTGAGGAGCAACTCTTTGCTCTACTGGTTGGGGTGAAGATACCCCGAACAAGCCCCTCAAAGAATTATGAGCCATAGTAACAAGTGACAGTAAATTTTAGCACACAATATAAATTTTTGCTTACCAAATTCCACTTACCAAAGGCGGTTCACTCCCCGACAACAGCACCAGAAAAGAGTCTTGATGACCCACAAATTTAGGGGATCTATCGTAGTCCTTTCGATAAGTAAGAGTGTCGAACCCAACGAGGAGTAGAAGGAAATGATAGACAGTTTTCAGTAAGGTATTTTCTGCAAGCACTAAAATTATCGGTAACAGATAGTTTTATGATAAGGTAAATAGTAGGAAGTGATAAATAGTAAAAGTAAATAAGGTGCAGCAAGATGGCCCAATCCTTTTTGTAGCAGAGGACAAGCGTGGACAATCTCTTATATGAAGGAAAGCGCTCCCGAGGACACATGGGAATTATCATCAAGTTAGATCTCATCACGTTCATATGATTCGCGTTCGTTACTTTGATAATTTGGTATGTGGGTGGACCGGTGCTTGGGTGCTGTCCTTACTTGGAAAAGCATCCCACTTATGACTAACCTCAATTGCAAGCATCCGCAACTACAAAAGAAGTATTAAGGTAAACCTAACCATAGCATGAAACATATGGATCCAAATCATCCCCTAACGAAGCAACGCATAAACTAGGGTTTAAGCTTCTATCACTCTAGCAACCCATCATCTACTTATTACTTCCCAATGCCTTCCTCTAGGCCAAAACAATGGTGAAGTTTCATGTAGTGAACGTTCACATGACACCACTAGAGGAAATACAACATACATCTCATCAAAATATCGAACGAATACCAAATACACACGACTACTTATAGCAAGACTTCTCCCATGTTCTCGGGAACAAACGTAACTACTCACAAATCATATTCATGTTCATAATCAGAGGGGTATTAATATTCGTAATGGATCTGAAAATATGATCTTCCACCAAGTAAATCAACTAGCATCAACTACAAGGAGTAATCAACACTACTAGCAACCTACAGGTACCACTCTGAGGTTTCGGTACAAAGATTGGATACAAGAGATGAACTAGTGTTTGAGAGGAGATGATGCTGGTGAAGATGTTGATGGAGATAACCTTCCCCAAGATGGGAGATTTGTTGGTGATGACGGTGGTGACGATTTCCCCCTCCCGGTGGGAAGTATCCCCAGGAGAACAACTCCGCCGGAGCCCTAGATTGGTTCCGCCTCGAGACGGCGGCGTCTGGTCCCGAAAGCCTTCTTATAATTTATTCCAGGTCAAAACACCTCATATAGGAGAAGAAGGGCATCGGGGGGTCACCGGCTGGCCCACGAGGCAGGGGGCGCGCCTCCCACCCTCGTGGATAGGTGGTGGCCCCCCTAGCATATCTCTTTCGCCAGATATTTTTTATTTTCTGAAATGGTGTTTCGTGGAGTTTCGGAGCTTTTTGAGTTGTGCAGAATAGGTCTCCAATGTTTGCTCCTTTTCCAGCCCAGAATTCCAGCTTCCGGCATTCTCCCTCTTCATGTAAACCTTGTAAAATAATAGAGAAAAGGCATAAGTATTGTGACATAACATGTAATAACAGCCCATAGTGCAATTAATATCAACATAAAAGCATGATGCAAAATGGATGTATCATGGGTGCTCCAGGTCCTTGATTTCCCGCATCGTATCTGCAAACAACCAAATCAGTTCCCCGTCAGTCGGTGAAGCTAAGCCAATCAATGGAGGAAAAACCAAAGAGGGAAACCGAGTGATCCTTGATGTCCCGCACCATATCTGCAAACTCCCAAATCAGTTCCTCTAGTCGGTGGCGGACGCGACGGCAACCAAGGCGGCGAGGTAGAGGCGGCGGAATGGCACGTAGACGCCATGGACTGCAGAGGTGGAGGAAGGGCCCCGCCGCTCTGCCCCTAACTCCTTCATCTACCGCTGCGTGGGCGTGGTTGTAGAGGACGGCAGTGGCGGATCTGGGAGTCGCCTGAGCAGTTTGGGAAGGGGAGAGGGTGGGGGCGGCAGCAGTGCGCGATGGGAGAGGGCTCGGGGTTGGAGAAGAGGAGGCTGGCGGCGGGGGGCTTAGGGGGAGGAGTTGGTCGGCGGCGAGGCTGGGTCTTGGGTTGGGGAATTGGGAGAGGAGGAGGAGGAGCAAGTTTGGCGGGGTGGGCGGGATGGTGAGCACTGCCACTGGCATGGGGAAGGAGGGGGCGGCGATGGAGGGACGTCGTCGTCCATCTGGATTCTGGATCGGGGAGAGAGAGGGAGAGACAGGGGCGACGGGTGTGTTCTTGAAGAGAGGGGGAGAGAGGGGAGGCCCGGGGTTGCTAGGGTTTGTGTTGGGTTGCCGAGACCAAGTGAGAGACGTCGGATTCGTCAAGTGTGGACGGTTCAGATTGGCTAAGGGGGTGATCCATGATAAGAGTTCTGATTCGTTCGAAAAGTCTGTGATTTAAAATTGTATCCAAGTGCTAAAAACAGAGGGATTTTGAGAAGCAGCTCTCAACAATATTTTGCCAAAGGGCACCACACAAATTTTCACTAGAGTGAGGCCACATTTTATGGATGAGCACCAATTTGTATGCATTTCTGATCTTTCTAGCTATATTTAATCATTTTCCGGGTGGCAAAAATGTTTTTTTAAGAACCTACCAAATATTTGTTGCAAAATTGGACTCCATCAATTTTCTAAAATACTAATCCATGTTTAACATACAATTGACGAAATGGTTGGGTGTCAAAAGCATTGATCCACCTCTCGTGAAAAAGAAAAATTTCTGATGATTAAGTTTGAAGCGGATCAAACTTGAACTGCGGCTACCTCATAGTTTGCTCTTTATTTTTCAAAAAAAATAATAATTTCTAGGTACAAAGGTATCTATTTCTTCATAGATACTCCAAAAAAATTCCAAGATTCAACCACTAGCTAGGAACGGTCATTCCCGCTGTTTTGACCGCATTTTGAAACGGGCATAAAAAATTCAAAAAAAAATAAAAAAATTGGAAAACCTTCGCATTGGTTCATTATATGTGACCAAGTTACCGGAAAAATATAAACTTGTAATACTGTAATTATTTTTAAAAAGTGTTCTCAGAAATGAGCTATCATGTGTGAGGATTCACGGCTTTCAAGCCAAATGATCAATCTTATGTGCACATTCATCACATAGTTTGTTCAAACGATCTCATATTTTTCACAAGGGTGCATCTTGGAATGGCAAACAATGTTGCCTAAGGGAGTTTTCATTTCTTGGGACGAAAAATAAATTTTCCATTTTTCGAGTGCCCAAAATGAGTTTTAATTGTGAAGGACCTACCATATATTTGTTGCAAAATTGGACCAAATCAATTTTATAAAATACTAGGCCATATTTAATGCACAAGTGAACAAATGGTTGGGTGTCAAAAGTTTTGATCCATTTCTGGTGAAAAGGAGAAATTTCCGCCCATTCAGCTGGAAGCGGGTCAAATTTGAACTACAACTGCCTCATAGTTTGCTCTTTATATTTTCCAAAAATCATTTCTTCGTACATAAGTAACTATTTAATCAGACAAACACCAAAAAAATTCCAAGATTCAATCACTAGCTAGGAACGGTCATTCCTGACGTTTTGACCGCATTTTGAAACGGTCATAAAAAAATCAAAATATTGTAAAACCTTCGCATTGTGTCATTATATGTGACCAAGTTACCAGAAAAAATTATAAACTTGTAATACGGTAATTATTTTGAAAAAGTGTTCTTAGAAATGAGCTATCATGTGGGCACATTGATTGCATAGTTTGTTCAAATGATATCATATTGATCATAGGGGTCCATCTTGCAATGGCAAACAATGTTGCCTAAGGAAGTTTTCATTTTCTTTGGACAAAAAAATATTTTCCATTTTTCGAGTGCCCCAAATGAGGTTTTTTGTGAAGAACCTACCAAATAATTGATGCAAAATTGGACCAAATTATTTTTATAAAATCAAGGCCATATTCAATGCATAATTGACAAAATGGTTGGGTGTCGAAAGCTTTTATCCACCTCTCATGAAAAAGACAAATTTCCGCCGATTCAGCTGGAAGTTGGTCAAATTTGAACTACAGCCGCCTCATAGTTTGCTCTTTATTTTTTTCCAGAAATCATTTCTAGGTACACAAGTATCTATTTAATCAGAGAAACACCAAAAAAATCCAGGATTCAACCACTAGCTAGGAACGGTCATTCCCGCCATTTTGACCGCATTTTGAAATGGGCATAAAAAATTCAAAAAATTGGAAAACCTTCGCATTGTGTCATTATATGTGACCAAGTTACCCTAAAAAATTATAAACTTATAATACGTCAATTATTTTTAAAAATTGTTCTCAGAAATGAGATATCATGTGTGAAGATTCATGGCTTTCAAGCCAAATGATCAATCTCATGGGCACATTCATAGCATAGTTTGTTCATATGATCTCATATTGTTCATAGGGGTCCATATTGGAATAGCAAACAATGTTCCCTAAGGAAGTTTTCATTTTCTTTGGACGAAAAAATCATTTTCCATTTTTTGAGTGCCCCAAATGAGGTTTTTTTGTGAAGAAACTTGCAAAATTGGATGAAATAATTTTTATAAAATTCCTGGCCATATTTAATGCACAATTGACAAAATGGTTGGGTGTCCAAAGATTTTATCCACCTCTCGTTAAAAAAGACAAATTTGTGTCGATTCAGCTGGAAATGGGTCAAATTTGAACTGCGGCTGCATTATTGTTTGCTCTTTATTTTTTCCAAAAATCATTTATAGTTACAAAAGTATCGATTTAAGCATAAATACGTGGTTTGGTGGTGATACATCGAGGTTTGGACGATGGCCTAGGGCCCCAACTCCAAAGCGCGTAAACTCGCATGCCCACTGTGTGGTCACCGCGTGACCGTGGCGTTGCCATGCGTTCTGGGTGGCGTAAGCATGTCTAGTGGGTTGGGCACTCCCCAGATTCGTGCTAGGAAGAAAATGACAAGAAAAGACTCTCACAAGGAGACCGAACTATACTCAAACATGAATTGCTAGCCAAGTGTTTGATTAGCGGTACTGGAAATGCACATGTCCAATAGGCCTGATTTTTGGCTGAGGATGATCATCTACTTGGGAGACTGGCTTGGCAAATTTCCAGATCAAATGGAGGAGCGTATATGGCACTTTCATTGCAAAGTACCACACCGGGCAGAAATATGAATGTTGAAGCTGAGCTGAAATGAATAAATGGATTGACCTGCAATTTTGTGGAGTGTGGTCATTTGGGCATAGGAAAACACTGTAAAACTTTTAAACCATTTGGATAATCCTAGCTTGTACTTCCTTCACAAAGCTTCTCTCTCGATAGAAACTTTGGAAATTTGCTGACGAAGATATAATAGGCAAATGGAGTTGAATATTGGCATGTGGCAGTGATTTGGATATGGAAGATTGACCAAAAAGTTTGAGGGCAATAGGAGTGGTATAAATAGCAGTTGCTTTGCAATGTACCAATCTAGACAGAAAATAAGAATTGAAGCTGGGATCAGATAGATGAATTGATTGAGCTAAAATTTTGAGGAGGGTGATAATTTGGGCATATGAAGGCACTGTATAAATTTCATGCCATTTGGATATGCATAGCTTGTACTTCCTTCACAAAGCTTCTAGCCGAACAAAAACTTTGGAAATTCGTCGAGGACCATTTACTACGCAAATGGAGCTGAATTTTGGCATGAGGAAATGATTTGGATGGGAAAGAGTGGCCAATTTTTTTTGAGGGAAATCAAGAATATTGAAATGGCACTTCCTTCACAGAGTGCAGTTCTGGACAGAGTAGGAATATGAATATTTTTGAATTATAATTTAACTATGCGCGGAAGTTTATTGACATATTTGACGAAGATATGATCTAAAGAATTTATGAGATTTTTTGGCGAATTTTGGGAATAACAAAAATATAGGTTCCTTCACAACCTACGGAAAAAATTGACACATGGACATGACACATAGGCAAAACTGATGAGGTGGCAAAACTGATGAGGCAGTGGACCTGTGTTGTCTGCTTTATGACCATTTCATGTAAGGAAATTACACCCTTTCTGACCAAAATGGTCGTTATAGTTTAGGGTCTGGAGCCCCCCGAACAGCTTTTGACCAATTGGTCTCAAATGGTCGTAGATTTATGACCAATTCTTCCAGGGTCACTGACAGAAGGTCATAAGTTGACATATTTCTTGTAGTGGATTCCCATAGTGTCGCCCCACTCCCCTAAGTTTTTAGATGAGGCATGCGGTGTCCCTCCCCGCCAGATCCACATCCCCTGGTCCAGAATGTCGCAGCCTAAGCTTGACCACATATCCCGGGGAGCGTTCGGCCAGGAAGAGGTTTATCACGGCCTCTCCGGCGGATGTTGGCGAGGTGGCTGCCATTCGCCCCGACCTGTCGATCTTGCTGCAACACGTCGTCACGGAAGCCGGCAAAAATGTTGACTATTTTGCCATGCCGAAGGCTTCATGTCAGCGGGCTAGCGTATTACTATATCTCCGGAAAGCTGGCTACGACATCAAGCTCGTCCACATCACCGGCTTCACACATGCCATGTCATAGGTTAAGTGGCCCATCCCCAACCCATTTGGTTCAACCGTCGTCGATCTCTTGGACGGCCGTGCCGCTGTTCTCCGGCAGCGGCTTGGGATCCTCAATTGCGAAGTCAGATGTCATCGACCACGACCACGAGGAGGGCACCCATGAAGGTTCTTCCAACGTGAAACATCCCATCTGTGACATCAGAGAGCACACCATGGTTCCGTGCTCGTCCAACTGGAAGGATCCCGTCCCTGAAACGTGAGGATCATTATATCAGCTTTAACTGTGTCGTGTTTAATTATTTTAGTTATGCAAAATGTATTGTTCAATAGGGCTATGCGATATTTAAGTATGAATTGTCCACTTTGGTTTCACGAATGGCTATATTTGGTTGTTTATAGTGAGTAGACGCCATGGTTATCTGTATTTCGTTGTTAGGTTGGTTGGAGTGAGCATTTTTTCAGTTATCAAGAAGATGCCTTGTTTATATGTATTTTGTTCTTAGTTTGGTTGCAGTGAGCATTTGTCTAGTTATCAAGCAGATGCCTTGTTTATCTGTATTTGGTTGTTAGGTTGCTTTTTTTGTAGCATTTGTCCATTTATCAAGCAGATGACTTGTTTATCTATATTTGGTTGTTAGCTTTTTTTAGCATTTGTCCAGTTATCAAGCAGATGCCTTATTTATCTTTATCTGCTTGTTAGGTTGGTTGAAGTGAGCATTTGTCTAGTTTTCAAACATATGCCCTATTTATCTGTATTTGCTTGTTAGGTTGGTTGCAGTGAGACTCTGTCCAGTTTTCAATGGCTATATTTGGTTGTTATACTGGTCATTTCTGCCTTGTTTATTTCACTCATTCACAATGTGTTGTTCATTGTGTGCAAGTCGGAACTGTGCCGCTCGACTACATCAATACGAGTTTGAACGGCTATATTTGGTTCTAGTTATTCCTGGTGTAGTTAAAACATGCCTTTTTATTTCAGTTTTACACATTTAACCAGTGTGATGTTTAAGAATTACCTACATTCTATTCATTTTCAACAATACCAGTTTGAATGGCAATATTTGATGGCTGTTAAGCCTGCTGTCGGTAACATTGCCTTCCATTTTATATTTGCTTTAACAACATGCTGAAACCAACGAGTTCAAGCTATCATTTGGAGATGATGTTGTTTACCTTCGCTATATTTGTTTGATGTTAAGGTTGTTGTACTTATCATGACTTTCCACTACTTATGCAGGACAACAACGGGAGTGACCACCACTTTCCGCCGAGGTTAGCTTCATCCCTCGGCTTGTACTCCCCCTGTCGTTCCATAATGTAGTGCATATAGATCTAGGCCTTGATACTTGATAGCTTCTAATATCGACTTGTTGCTTGTAGGTACATATGCCCTTGGCAAGGATCCATGCATCGACCCTTTTTGGATATGGGGCAATGAGATATTCATGAACAAGCATCAAGTGAGTAAACTGATAAGGATTATTACCAAAAAGATACGAATTGTGGCAAGCAAATTATTTGTTTATGCTCTATCCAACACAACAGTAAGCTGTAGGATGGTAACTACAAACTCTGCAACCTTCTCTTTTTATTGCCCATAATGAGTTGTTAGACAACAATGTCTCAATCTTTTTCATTCCCAGTGGTTCCCGAAGCAGTTCACTCAAGATTACCTCGCAAAGTACATGATTGGTGGACACGCAATGAATGTTAAAGTATTTCATCGAGACTAGAATGAGCATTGAGAAGTCGTAATGAAGATAGTGAAGGATGGCGGGCAGCCATCACAAGGGGTTGGCCTAGAGTCGTGCGCGCATTACGCATGGAGGAGGGCACAATATGGGCATTCCGCTTCACCTTTTCCAGCAACCAGAATGTCTTTCACCTCTCTCTTTACAGTATTTAGTACAACTGTGGTTCATCATTCTTTACTTGGTGCTTCTGTAGTTCTTCAGTATATGCACATGCGCATCGAATTATGCATTCGTGGTTGAACATATATTTGTCATAAACATGGTTGGATATGAAATAAGTGATTGCGTACTTTCAAATTCAGAACATGTGATTTCTAAATTAGGGATTAATTACATATTAATTAGGGATTACACTGCACACGGTTTGCGAAAGCGGAACGTCTGCGATCGATGTGGAGATTAGAAACGTTTCTAGGATACACTACGTGTGCGATCAATCTCCACTGCACACACTACATCCTCATAAAAATTGTGTGTGATTAACAGCCTTTGCCACACTGTGTCTTCTACGCACCGTGTGTGATGCATTCAATAACGCAAATCATAAAATTATTAATATCGTGTGCAATGGCAATGCTATCACAAATGATTTAACTGGGAACATTGTGTGTGATGTACATGTGAACGAAAACGTTATCCTTGGAGCCACTGTGTGGGATGTACATACGAACGGAAACGTTTAGCAGGGACTAAGTGTGTGGGATGTACTTGCGACCGGAAACAATTTCGCCTGTATAATTGTTTTTTAGCTCTACTGTACGTATTTCTGTATTTGAGCGCTCGCCGGTTGCACACGACCTCATTTTTCCGAGCGTGTGTCCCAGGAGGCCATATCCTGGACGGTTTTTGGGTCGTGCAGGAAGGACCCCCCTATCGCCCACACCCACTAGGCGACGGTTCCAAATGTCGTCGCGGAAAGGGGTTTAAAACCGTTTGTATAGCACTGACGCGTACTAGTGTTTGTTATCTTATTGTGTGAGCATGTTGAGTGCATATTCTTTTCTCATTCGAGGACATCCATTTGTTGCTTTGATTGTTTGGATTTCTTCTTCTACCAAATAGATGGACAAGAATGCCTAAGTACCCGTCTAGCTATCCATGCTTTTCTTATCTCAAACTCTACTCATGCTACGTCACAAAGTTTGATCAAGTCAGATTCGAACCCTCTGAGCGAGGAGCACTCGGAGTCACTGGTTCGTCATAGACTTAAACTTCCAAAACCTCTTACTGCATTTCGGTCTGACCGACTCTTTTCTTTCGGTCATACCGAGTCCATTAAGTTGATCTAGGTTTTCAATCTTGGTGCAACCGATTAGAACCATACGATCACACCGAGTTGCAGTAACTGCTAGTAGTTTTGCATCTAGGTGCCACCGAGTCGTTCCACTCGGTCACACCGATAGAGTCTAGATATATGTACCCACGGGCCGAACCTTGGAAAGTTTTCCGAACTTTTCGCCAGCGCCTATCCAGCTCTGCCTACTCGAGGTCTCCAAATCATCCTCTCACAGCCCGCGACCTCCTGCCGCTTGTCTCCGCCACCGTCAACGGAAATCTCCACCGTCGTTGTCGCCGTAGCGAACTCATCGCCGAGTTAGGGTATAAGGTTGACACTTTGTGTTTTCTCAATCTGATTCTTAGCACCAAGTCAATGCCATGATTCTTGCCACGTTTGAGATCATCTTGTCCAACAAAAACTCCCTTTAGATTAGATTTTATTCAAAATTTTAGGGTTAGGTTTCCGCCGAACTCATCTCGGACTTACCGAGTTGTAGAAATCGATCTCATCCATTTGGCTTAGGCTATTGCACTTGTAATGTTCGTCTGACCGAAACTTACAAACTTGTGTGACCGAGTTCAGCTCTTAGTGAAACCCTAGCAATCTCGGTGTCACCGAAATGTGTCTCGGTCTGACCGATTTCACCATTTTAGACTCTCAAAGTTGCTTCATTGTCATCTAGTTTAACAAATCGGTAGCTCCTAAATGCTTTTAGTAGAAACCTAAAACTAAGTTTTTGACTAAATTGTTTTTCAAAATATCTGCACTTTGTGATGCTCATCCACTCTACCTCAACTATATCTATTCACAGGGTCAGCTTGCAGTTTCAAATATGTCTGAGGGCAGTGACAGTCAGTACAGGTTAAAGGAGCAGGCAGAACTGAGGGAGGGCTCTAGTCCCACCAACATCAGCTACCATGAGAGCAGCATAAGCACTCCAAGCAATCTGCAAAAGGCTGCCACCAAGACAAGGAAGAAGAAAAATTCCTATAGTGAGGATGAATACTTTGTGGCTCATGAGGAAGTCACTTCAAAGAAGAAGGTTGTCGACAAGGAGTATGGCATTGAAGCTGCAACCAAGCCTGGGTTGCACAAGAAAGCTCCAGCCAAGAGAGCTCCAATGTCTAAAGCAAGAGCTTCCACTCAAGAAACCATGGTGTTTACTCTTGAAACAAGAGATGATGAGCCAGCAGGATCTAAGAAGAGAGCTAGGAAGACTGCTGCCAGAGTGATTGGCAAGCTATTCATGAGAGATGATGATGATGATGAGCTTGTTGCACCTGTTATAAAGACTCGGAAGCTGATGAGGGATGCCATCAAAGCCAGGGTTGCTCCATCAAAGCCTAAAGATGCCCCCAAAGCTTCAGCACACAAGAGATCCACTACAGACATTCCTGCAGCTTAAAAGAACAAGGCCCCAGTGCTAGATGTTCCATAGGAATAGGAAGATCAAGAAGAAGAATCCTCAGATGATGACGAGTCCATGATGCTCAAGAAACTTAAGCCAAAAATTCCAGATCATAATGATGCCCATCTTGTTGCTGAAAACATGAAACTGAGAAAGGATGCAGGTCTGAGACATTGGAGACAGACTGGTCCATATGCTACCAGGAGAAGTACTGTTGTGGACTATAGATTTCACACTAAGGAACAAAGGGACTTCTATGAGACAGTGTTGTTGGACAAGAAGCCCATTGTTTGTGACATGAAGTGGCTTGACTGGAAATACATCGACAAGCATATTGATTTCTTTCCAGGTGTGCATGAAAGCTGTAGGTAGAATGAAGTTGACAAGTTTGTGGGAAAGAAGCTGACTAGTTGGAACGATGAGATGATCATGCAATTCTACTCCACTTCTCATTTCTATATAGATGGTAGAATTGTATGGATGACTAAAGGAACCAGGTTCCAATCAACTGTTGATGAATGGGAAAGTTTGATCAATGCCCCCAAGGAGAGTGACAATGACACAGATGTGTATGCCAAGCCCGGAAAGGATCATGACTCTATTGCAAACATGTACAAGCCAATTCCTAACAAAGATTTGAAGACTCACAAGTTTTGTTCCATATATCATCTGTTGTCTGGACTGACCACCATAAACACTATACTGAGGCACACTTTGTTGCCCAAGTTAGGAGATCATAGAATGATCTGAGGTCACTCCATTAATTAGCTTCACATGATTGATGTTCCCAAGAAGTTCAAGGTGACAAGCCTGATTGTGGAGACAATCAAGAGGACAGCAGCAGACCAGAAAAGGTCTTGTGGATATGCCCCTCACATTCAGATGCTTATCAACTCCAGGTTGGAGAAAGGGACATATTTGCTTGACAAGAGGCATCTACCTCTTAGGCCAGATTTCGAGGATAATGAAGTTGTCATGGATGCATCCCATCCTACTTTTGTTGAAGGCCAAGAAAATATTGCACGAGCAAAGGCAGCAAAGCTAGCAAGTGCTTCTAGAGCTCCCAAGACAAAGCAAGATCAGCTCAATTATCAGCGTGAGGCCACTCTGAGGATTGAGAAGAGTTTGGGCAACTTGACTAAGAATCAAGCAAGCCTTGAGAGGATCATTGAGACTAAGTTCTATGATCTAGATGTGAAGGTCACAGAGATCCAGACTACTATGGAGAATCTCAAGGAAGATGCTGAGGATATAGATACAATAGATGCTTTTCAGAGAGTCCCAAGAGGACCAAGATATTCAGTTGTGCCTGTTGTCGAGCCCAGGCCTACACTTTCAGCTCCTGCAGCCACTGCCACAATTGCTCCTCCAGTATCAACACCTCCAGTTCCACAGACTTTATCGGAAGCGTTTGCAGATGCTCTTATCTCCATGCCATCTAAGTACAGCGGAGCCACCAGCGAGAGGACTTCTTCAGCAGCTCCCAGAGATCGTGCCTAGAGTGTCGCATAGCACTATGAATTTTCTAGCATTTTTGTAACTTGTTGCCAAAGGGGGAGAAATTGTATAGATCATTAGGCTTCGAGAGAGAGTGTTTTGCTTCTCTTTGTTGGTTTTTGCTTGCTACTTTGTTTGGTTGTCTAGTTATTGCCACAATTTGCTTATGTGTGTGAGATACTTTATGTGCTTGATCAAATCATACTATGTTCAATGTGTTCCTATTTGATTGTGTATGATCATTCACTTGTTATTTTGGTGATGAGTGCTTATTGCTTAAAAACTTATCATTTTGAGTGCTCCACCAAGATGCATGTGACATGGAAGAGTAACCCATGATCCTAATCGATTGTGCATTTGCATTCGAAAGCAAATCTTAAATAATGCACAAATTTAGGGGGAGCTCTTGCTTATCACATACCTCTCAAAGCGACGATATATTTCATTCTTATTATCTTTTGTCGAAGCTTTGATCTATATGTTGTCATCAATTACCAAAAAGGGGGAGATTGAAAGTGCAACTAATTCCTGGGTGGTTTTGGTAATTAATAACAACATATAGCTCATTGAACTAACATCTTTTCAAGACAAATATTTTAGGAAGTTCAATGGTTGGCATGGCAGGGATTAGAAATGTGGACCCCTCAAAAAGCTAAGGACAAAGATTGGCAAAAGCTCAAGACTCTACTTTTTCATTTTAGTGATCGAAGATCACATTGAGTCCATAGGAAAAGCCAATACTATTAAAAGGGGATGAGGTGTTTCTTAATGGTCTACTTGCTCAAGTGCTTAGTAATATGCTCCAAATCCCTCAACCACTTTCTCAGTTCCACATATGTCCCAAACATAAAAGTGAAACTCGCCGCCACCGATTTTATCTATCTCGCGCCACCGAGTTCACATGACATAGCCACTGCCACAAACCCTAATCAATTCGGTCTCATCAGTAGGGATCTCGGTCTCACTGAGATAGGTATGCAAACTCTCTCTTTCCTCTTCGTGACGTTTCGGTCTCACCGAGATGAGCGAATCGGTGCCATCGAGTTTTCTTGACCAACACTCTGTTAGCCTATTACAAAAATCGGTCTCACCGAGTTTGTGTAATCAGTCAAACCGAGTTGAGGTTTTTCCCTAACCCTAACACATCTGTCTCACCGAGCTGATACTCTCGGTCCCACCCAAATGTCTAACATTCACATTTTTAACTGCTTCGGTCTGACCGAGTTCGTTTATTCGGCTAGACCGAGTTGGGTCAAATGTGTGTAACGGCAAGATTTTGTGTGGAGGCCATATATACCCCTCCACCCGTTCTCCATCAGAGAGAGAGCCATCAGAACGTGCCTGCACTTCCACTAATCATTTTCTGAGAGAGAACCACGTGCTCATGTATTGAGACCAAGCTATTCCTACCCAACCATATGAATCTTGATCTCTAGCCTTCCCCAAGTTGCTTTCCACGCAAATCTTGTTTCCACCATATCCAAATCTGTGAGAGAGAGTTGAGTGTTGGGGAGACTATCACTTGAAGCACAAGAGCAAGGAGTTCATCATCAACACACCATTTATTACCTTTTGAAGAGTGGTGTCTCCTAGATTGGTTAGGTGTCACTTGGGAGCCTCCGACAAGATTGTGGATTTGAACCAATGAGTTTGTAAGGGCAATGAGATCGCCTACTTTGTGATGATCTACCCTAGTGAGGCAAGTCCTTCATGGGCGAAGGCCATGGTGGGATATACAAGGCCGCTTCTTTGTGGACCCTTCGTGGGTGGAGCCCTCCGTGGACTCACGCAGTCGTTACCTTTCGTGGGTTGAAGTCTCAATCAACGGGGATGTACGATATCACCACCTATCGGAACCACGGCAAAATCATCTGTGTCTCCAATTGCATTTGCACTCTCCAACCCCTCCCTTTACCTTCATATGAAATGCTTTACTTTCAGCTACCACAACTCTAGAATTGCATGTGTAGGAAGATTGCTTGACTTGTGAGAATTTGCTAAAATATGTCAAAATTAAAAATTGGGAAAAGGCTAAGTTTTTATTTGGTCAAGTAGTCTAATCACCCTCCCTCTTGACATACTTTCGATCCTACACTTGTCCCTCCGTAACCGATACCTCGGGTTTCTACTGCAACTACATGTGGACATGGAAGAAACACACCCAACTTTTCCATGCGCGTGTGAGTCACCCCATCTGTCCCCCACACCATGTTTCAATGGAATCGGAGTACGAACGGACGTTGTGTCACGTCCGGAGACTGTTTTTGTGTATTTTCACGAAGAAATTCATAGTAAATGCATCGAGTGTCGAAACGAATCGAACTTTTGCATGCGTGTTTGTGTTGCACACTGTAGCATGTGAAAAAAATGGTGTCATTTCATGACTTTGCGAAAGGGAACACCCCGCGGATGCCCGTCCCCCTAACCGATACCTCAGGTTTCTACTGCAACTACATGTGGACATGGACGAAACACACCCAACTTTTGCATGCGCATGTGAGTGAACCCCACCTTCCCCCACCCAAATTTCAATGGAATCGGAGTACGAACGGACGTTGCGTCACGTCCGGAGACCGTTTTGTGTATTTTCACGGACAAAATCATAGTAAATGCATCAAGTGTTGAAACGAACCAAAAAAATTCATGCGTGTTTGTGTTGCACACTGTAGCATGTGAAAAAATGGTGTCGTTTCATGACTTTGAGAAAGGGAACACCTCGCGGATGCACGTCCCCCCCTAACCGATACCTCAGGTTTCTACTGCAACTACATGTCAACATGGACGAAACACACCCAACTTTTGCATGCGCGTGTGAGTGACCCCCACCTTCCATGCCATATTTCAACGGAATCGGAGTACGAACAGATGTTGCGTCACGTCTGGAGATTTTTTTTGTGTATTTTCACGGAGAAAATCATAGTAAATGCATCGAGTGCCGAAAAGCACCGAAATTTTGCATGCGTGTTTGTGTTGCACACTGTAGCATGTGGAAAAAAATGGTGCCGTTTCATGAAAATAAAAAAATATAAAAAAACACAAATATAAAAAAACATGTAGTGTGGACGGATTTACCTCAGAAGACTAGCTTTTGAATGCAGAGGCATGTGGCAGATTTTGCTGTGTGGAGATCTCCTTCACTCTCGTGAAGAAAATTCATCATGCATACAAAGTTGTGGTGAAGACAATGATATGCATAATGGAAAATGGGCGTCTGTTGAATGACTTCATGCGCATAGGATAGATATTTAACCAAGCAGAAGAAACATCAGGAAATGTAGCACATGACCATCAAGTTTAAGTGTTACAACTCAAGAGCCAAATGTTTCAAAACGAGAGTTGTAAGAACTTAGCAAAAATAATGCACCCGACCCATATATGGAACCGCTTGAAGACTATCAACTCATATGCTTCTCCCCCTTTTGTCAGTAAGGACCAAAAAGGTTTGAAGACATAGAGTATCTATGTGTTCCTAGGTGGTGAAGATGCTGGTGTTGCCGGGTCGACGTTGGAGTTGGGTGGTGCAGAAGGGCTTCACGCAGAATCGTGATGCGGTGAAGCGATTGCTGGAGAAGTAGCGTCGTCTTCTTCATCGATGACATGAGCAACAACAGTTGCTTCATCGATGACATGAGCAACAACAGTTGCAGCCGAAGATGAATACTCAGAATATTCAATGGAGGGAGTTGGAAACCAAGTCACAGCTTGTGGAGGCCTGGACTCGAGCTTGAAGCACTTGGTGAAGCCATCTGCTGGAAGATCATCTTCAGAGCAGAGCAATGTAAGGCTCTTTCAGGATCGTCGATAGGTTTCATGAGAAACAAGGAGTTCTTGGTAGCCAAGTTGCGGATGCGATTCACATCAGTGAGAATACTTTGCATCTGCCTCTTCAACCAATCATGGTGCTTATCCTTCTTCTGGTGAAGCGAAACTAGAAGCTCTCGGTTATTGAGGACACGGGGACGCTTCTTAGGCCTTTGAGCAATAGTGCTACCAGTGGTATCAGTGTTGGAACGATGCGGGAGGCGCAGATTCCCAGCCAGAGGATAAGCAATGACATTTGCATTAGGCACATAAACACTTTCAACTTGCTGTGTGAAGCTTTGGTGATCAGCATTGAGCAGTTGAATTGGTTGCTTCGCAGGCTCAGGATAGATGGCTTCATAAGACATATCAACCTTAGGAAAAAAGACAACATGATTGCATGCAGAGGCTTGATAGTCGTTGACATTTGAGTGAAGCTTAATGAGCCACATTATCCAACGAGCATAGAACTTGAGGTCAAACTGATCAATACCGGACACAGCCAGTTAACGCATGAAGAAGTTATGTGTATTGAATCTGATGCCATTGAGAATATAAAATACCAAAGTCTTCATGGCACCTTCCATTGTAGCTTTAGACGAGTGTCCCTTGATAGGCCAGAGAGTACGCCTCAGAATATGATATATGGTGCGAGGCAGATACTCGACGTCCTTGACGAAGAATTCCTTTGGATACCCAGCTTCCAGGGGAAATGGCTTCATCATGCTGAGCATTTCACTCATGTTGGGCTCAGCCTTCTTGAAGATGCTTTCGAGCTCCTTCTGATACAGGGAAAAACCTGGTTCGTACAACTCACTAGGAGTGGGCAGGGAAATGAGCTCAAGTAGAGTATGAGCTTTGGCTTCATGATGAATGTCACCTGTCATCCACTCAAGGACCCATGTCTTCGGATCCCTGTTGTATCCTCTGATATGAAGAGTAGCATAGAATTGTAGGAGAAGCGCTTCATTCCAGTCTTCCTTTGTAGTGATGAATGAAAGCAATCCAACATCTCGGAAGCAGTCAAGGGCTTCTTCAAGGCAAGGCAGTCCAGCAATGGCATCACAATCAAGATGTTGGTGTGGAAAATTCCGGTCCTGACTGTACATAATGCAAGAGTAATAGCTTCGTTGCTGAAAGCTCTAGAACCTATAAGAAGAGATCCTTGGTTTCTTGTATGGGTTCTTGGCAGAGTCAAAGAAGGTGTTGTTCACTCTGAAGTTGTGCACACTGAATGAACCTTGTGTTGTTGCAGTGCTAGGAAGCCTAGGCAATATGGGCTTGGGCTTCAGTGTCTGAGGCCTCCGCTCCACATGATAGTCATACTGTGGGCCTGGGGCTGCGGGAGGCGTCAGAATTGCCCATCTGACAGTTACAAGATCGTCTGCTTGATTGAAGTCTTGGGCCATGGTGTGAGGCATGGGGGGAGGAATACTTACTTCAGGGGCAGCAATGATTTCGCGCTGCGCATTTTCTTCTGCCATGACAGTGTCATTGGCTTCAATAGTCATCTGAGGGGCAGCCACATTTGCTTCACTTTCAGTGGCTCCAAGAAGAGGAGACTCATGCACAACAGAAACTTGGGCAGTGGTTTCTTGCATGAAGGGCACTTCTTCTTGTTGTAAATTAGCTTCTTGGGGAGGGGTTGACTTCGCGAGTTTCTTCCTTTTCTTCATCCACTGATGCAGCCGGAATATCTTCTGCCGCCTTGGCTTCAGATTCAGGAGCCGACACTGAAGGAATGGCATCAGGAAACACTTGACGTGCCACTGAGCTTGAGTTTTGTGCTTCATCTTCAGGAATGCTGGACATGGAGGCTTGAGGCCTAAGACCTTTGCGAAGCCTTTGAAACTTGGGTGACGCATTGGTGAAACATTTGTCTGCTCCATGTATTCTGTGGTTGTGCTGTGGATGTCTCGAGTACCGGAGTGCTAATAAGAGACGGCGGAGTACGAGGAGTGTCTTCATGTAAGGGGGTGTTTGGGGGTTGCTCTTCCCAATGATCATCTTGAGCAATTGGTGTTATGGGACGACCAATGCTTATGTGCTCACTGCTCGTTTGAGCAGGCGACTGAGCAGGTTGGGGTTCAAGCTGAGGAAGGACTTCATCATCACCAACATTGTCATCATAACCAATGTCTTCAGCCGCAGGAGAGTTAGCAGCTGGAATCTCTTCAGTCTGATGAGCCTGTGAGGGAGCATGCTGATGGATAACGAGACGACCCTCACGGTTGGAGCTTTTTTCTTCTACTTCTTCTTGGAAGGAGCAGCATCAGAGGCATCAAGGTGCTTGCATTTCTTAGCTTCAGCTTTAGCCTGCCTCGTCTTCTTTTGATCAGAAGCTGTTGATGGGACCTTTGGCCTTGATCTAGTCATGCTGTCAGGGAAGACAATGCTGGGTCTTTCCTACCTTGAAGATTCAGTGTCTTCAGCAGCAGGCTTCTTCTTCTTCTTTAGCTTCTTGGCGGCCAGCTTGGGTTCAATGCCTGGATGGCCAAGAGCTCTCCTCTTCATAGCTTCATTGTGGGCTTGGACGCACTTCTCAGCATAGTGCTTGAGATGTTCCCTGGAGCCCCTTGGAACATCACGACTGATACGTCCAAAATGTATCTATAATTTATGCTTGCTCCATGCCTCTTTTGGGTGATATTGCTATGATATTTATACACTTCCATACACTTTTGATCATATTTGGACTAACCTATTAACTTAGTGCACCCCAGTGCCAGTTTCTGTTTTCTGCTGTTTTTGTATTTCAGGATTTCCCATCACGTAAACTGCCAGAAAAATCCCGGAAAAAATATATAAAAAATCAGCGTTCCAGAAGCTTCCCGACAGCCGAAGTAGGGCCGGAGGGGGGCCACCAGGGCTCCAGGTGCCCTGGTGGCGCGGCCCCCCTCCTGGCCGCGCCGGGGGGGGCCGCCTGGGCCCCCCCAGCCCTCCGCTGATGCCCCCCTTTGGCATATATTTAACACGCGTCCCGAAACCCTCGAGATGGAAACCCTTTTTCGCGATCTCATCTCTGTTCCGCCGCCGCCGTGCTTCCAAGATCGGGAGCGCCAGGAGAACTCTTCCCGGCACCCTGCCGGAGGGGAGGATCACCACCGGGAGCCTCTCCACCACCATGGACGCCTCCCGGATGAGTTGTGAGTAGTCTCCCTTGGACCATGGGTCCATGACCAGTAGCTATGTGATGTTCTCCTCCCCTTCTTGTGCTTCACTAATTAGTCGTCGTGAGCTGCCCTACATGATCGAGGCACATATGTAATCCTTATGCTGTTGCTATGATGAGTTTGCTGGGATCCGATGGATTGTGAGATTATGTTCAGATTGTGTTTGAGTAATATATTTGATTTACCTCTTTTATATTTATGTTCGTGAGTAATTCTTGCATGTTCTCCGTTGCTATTTATTGCTTTGGCCAAGTAGTAGGTAGTGACTCCAAGAGGGAACGTTATGCTTGATTGTGGGTTCATGCCCCTCGATGACTAGCTTGAGTGACACAAACATGAGTCTAGGGGACGTGCTGTTGCCACAAGGGGGAAAACAACGGTGCTTGTGCCCGCGGGTGCAAGGATTGTTTACTTTACGCAAAGTTCTTTTAGTGCAGTTGTCTGTTGCTTTGAGTTTACACTATGGGTGGGGCTCGCAACTTAATACCAGCGAGATGTTCTGGATAGATATCTCAAGGTGGATGATTAGTAGTAGATGCAGATGGACTTCGGTCTACTTGCCTTGGCGTACCGCCCATGCTTTGAACCTCTACCTTTCTTGCAACATAGTTAGCATTGGTTTGCGCACATAATTCTGTCAATTGCCCAGCTGTAATTCGTTTACCTCACATAGCTGTTTTATCGTCTTTTGGGAGAGAGACATCACTAGTGAACATCATGGGACCCCGGTCCATATTACCATCACTGATCACATCCGCTATTTACTTTCTACTTTTACTTACTATTTGCAGCAATACCTATCACTATTATCACTTGCGTTTGATCCTTTGTAAACGTCAAGGCCGGAGGGATTGACAACCTCTCTGTACTCGTTGGGAGCAAAGTTATTTGTATCTGTGTGCAGGTCCACGTTGATTGCTAATATCTGGCGCCGTTAGCAGTTGACACCTTCTTGTTGAAACTTGGAGTCTCAGGGGAAATCGATCCTTGGTATCTTTGCCAAGGGAAAACTTCCGCTACACTGCATCTGAAACATTCCACTTGGGGTAACCAACGAGGGGCGAGAAGCCATCAAGCAAAGTTTTCTGGCGCCGTTGCCGGTGACTCCACTCTTCAGGATAGGGGAGTTGCACGCTATCTTTTACCTTTGCTTTTTAGTCTTGTTAGTTTTCCTTTCAGTTTTGCTTTAGTATCCTTTATGGAAAACCACAAAAAAAATTATTAATTATTTGCTAGTAGTCCTTCCTGTTTAGTCAAGCATGTTAGGATTTGGAGCTTTGAGGGAATCAGAAGTCCTAGATTTCCATCAAAGGGATGGAGAAAATATGAAGAAGGCATGGGACAGAATTTCTGATGCACATATGAGAATTATGCCTTGGATACCTATAAAAGTTGTGCTTAGAATTTTTTACCATGGTCTTTTTAAATGGTGTAAACACTCTCTTGATATTATAGCTGAAGGAGATTTCCTAGAGTGTGATGAAGCTAGAGCTCTTGAAATTATACATGGTCTATCTAGTTACTTTGTTTATGATCATAACTTTGATACTGTCATAGATAGACTTGCTACTATTGAGAAGAGAATGGATGCTCTAGACTTGATGAAGGTAGAGAAACCCAAACCTAATAAGAAAGACATTTTGGAGATAGACAATGATTGGGAGCCTTTTGTTAGGATTAGCATCTCTAATCAAGACTTCCTTGCTTATTGTGATATTGGATCTATGGTTTCTACTATGCCAAAAATTGTTCATGATTCTTTAAAATTTAACATGGATAGATTACCATCTTATCATGAACACACTAATGGAGATATTTCTGAAATCCAGGGAAGAATAAAAGATGTGTCAGTTAAATTCCTTAAAGGGATTGCAATGATTGATTTCTTCATCATGGAGCCAAACCAAGGAAATATAGTGCTTGGAAGGGACTTCCTCCGAGCGGTAAAAGGCTTCATCGATATAGGTAAGGGACAAATCCGCTTATGCGGAAAGGCAAAAGGTGTGTACCCCTTTCCTAAAAGGAACAAGAGTGAACTTGTTGAGGAACCATTTGAAGCAATTTATAACTCCGATTATTATGATGGTTATTGATTCCTCTATGCATTATGCCTAGCTTAAAGGCATAAAAGAAAGCGCTTTTGGGAGGCAGCCCACATGAATAAAATTTTATTTTGCTTTTGTTGTGTCTTGATGTTGTTACTACAGTAGCATCATCATTGTATCTTTTCTTTTCAACTTTGTGCCAAGTGTAGCCTCTGATTGCAAGAAAGTTCAAAAGTTGTGATGTGCTGTCCAGGAAACAGATTCTGTCCTTGGATAGAAAAATTCGTATAAAATCACCAGATCATCTTTTTGTTTTGAATTTTTTATACAGCGTGCTCTATACAATTGTCTCTCGGGCGTCTGTTCTGAGTTTTTTTATTAGAGTTGCAGAAGTGCCCCGAAAAAATCATTTACTACCTGCTGTTCTGTTTTTCACAGATTCTGTCCTGTTTTGCCTTTCCTTCATTTTGCAAACCTTGAGCTTGCTTTTTCTTTGCAAAAACCTTTTGGCAATCTTGAGAAACAGTAGACATTCAACAATATCCTTATTTCCAGCAAGGAACAATTATTTTATTATGGGTACTAACCTCGCTAATCAGATTATGATGAGTTATGTATGAAGGGAGTTTTCAAGTGTGCGAGGGAAGATGATAAAAAGATTCAGGAGTGTCAAACGCTCAAGCTTGGGGATGCCCCCATGCACCCCCAAGAAATATTCAAGGAGACTCAAGCGTCTAAGCTTGGGGATGCCCCTGTGCATCCCCTTCTCCATCAACATTATCAGTTCGTCTTTCGTTCCACTATATTTTTATCACTTCATGTGTTATGTGCTATGCTTGGAGCGTCTTGCTTTTAGTTTCCTTTTTAGTTTTCTTTAGCTTTTCATAACGAGTCGGAACTCAGCTTTCTTTGTGTGGGAGAGAAAAACGCTCCACTTCTACCTAGAACATAGAATTTTCATGTCTATCTTTGCTGTGTGTGTTCTTTGTCTTTCAATAGCTACTATCATGCTTAGCTCTTAGTTTTCATGCCTATCTTTTTAAAGATCCTTTTGTTTAGTTGGTTGCTTGAACTCTCTTTAGTTATCATGCTTATCTTATTAAGAGAGTTTGCTTCTGTTGCATTGGTTGATATGTCTATGATAAAAATGCTACGTGCATAATGTTGCTTAGTAATTCATATTTTCTTATGGTTAGTCTCAAATAGCTGGGGGGTTCCCAATGTGTTATTGGAGTACCAACATGATTTGTTTGCCTATGATGTGGTATGGTTTAGTAATATCTTCCTTCAAGAATTTATTTTGATTGACTTGGTGTATGCTCACGCATATTTAAGATTGTAAAGAAAGTCTGTCAAGCCTTGATGATCTTTTGTTTCTGAGTAGCGATATAACTTCCATGCCTAATTCAATGTTGCTTTGTCGCTCTGCATGATTATGACCGTCATTGCTCTTTTAGTTGGTAGCTCTCAGTCTTTTGCTAACCTCCACCTGTACTAAGCGGACTGACTGCTTGTGCATCCAAATTCTTTTAAACCAGTTATGCCATATGAGTCCACCATACCTTCCTATACATGGCATTTACCTGCCATTCCTAACGGAGACTTGCATGTACCATCTCGAAATTATTCAAAAAAAGCATTCCTATTTTGTTCCTCTGTTTTAGTTCATGAGGAAGTAGTAGTTAATTCATGATCTTTTTAAGTTGGACAAGCTTCACCCCGGGATTGCATGTCTAATGTGCAAACCCATAATACGAGAAGGAAATGGCAAAGAGTGCGCCCGGCTCAAAATTAATATAACAAACAAACCCTCCTTCACGCTTTGTTCTTGAGAAATCAGAAAACTTTGGCAATGATAAACAAAGGAGATTAAGAGGATGTGATCGTCCTCATTCGGGAGTCGTTCCTCGAAACTTGTCCATCTCAAGAAGTGATTGAGTTGTCTGCTAGCATTCGTTGACGGAACATGCATAATCTAAAAAATAATTATTACCTCTGTTTTTAAAACCAAGAGCTCTGGTACATGTTTTGTCTTTGTTTCCGACTACGGGTTTTCAACCTTTCCAACAAAAGCCACGGTTCGAGAGTCTCCACCTTATTTTAAAGCACCAACTACTGAGAGCATGATTGTCATTCTGAGTGTAATGTGCATTGTCCCAAAGTAGCATTGTCTTTTGCATGATTATGATATCGTTTATTCTGAAATCATTGTATCTAGTCATCACTTAAACCTAGGAGGTGCCCCTGCATTTATGTTTTGCTTCACTAAAGGGGGCAAGCGAGATATCACTTTATCATATTTGCACACCATGCTCATTACAAATCTATTTGATGTTTCAGTATCATGTTGTAAAACTTTCAGTTCTTTGTGATTTTCTCATGACGCAACTTAATTACTACAGATTCATTGTCTCAGTAAGCTTTTGTCATATGACTATGAAAAGTCCTATATGGTTAATAGCATGTCACCACAGAAATTATTCTTGTTATCATTTACCTACTCAAGGACGAGCAGGAATTAAGCATGGGGATGTTGATACGTCCAAAACGTATCTATAATTTCTGCTTGCTCCATGCCTCCTTTGGGTGATATTGCTATGATATTTATACACTTCCATACACTTTTGATCATATTTGGACTAACCTATTAACTTAGTGCACCCCAGTGCCAGTTTCTGTTTTCTGCTGTTTTTGTATTTCAGGTTTTCCCATCACGTAAACTGCCAGAAAAATCCCGGGAAAATTATATAAAAAATCTGCGTTCCAGAAGCTTCCCGGCAACCGAAGTAGGGCCGGAGGGGGGCCACCAGGGCTCCAGGCGCCCTGGTGGCGCGGCCCCCCTCCTGGCCGCGCCGGGGGGGCGCCTGGGCCCCCCAGGCCTCCGCTGATGCCCCCCCTTTGGCATATATTTAACACGCGTCCCGAAACCCTCGAGACGGAAACCCTTTTTCGCGATCTCATCTCTGTTCCGCCACCGCCGCGCTTCCAAGATCGGGAGCGCCAGGAGAACTCTTCCCGGCACCCTGCCGGAGGGAGGATCACCACCGGGAGCCTCTCCACCACCATGGACGCCTCCCGTATGAGTTGTGAGTAGTCTCCCTTGGACCATGGGTCCATGACAAGTAGCTATGTGATGTTCTCCTCCCCTTCTTGTGCTTCACTAATTAGTCCTCGTGAGCTGCCCTACATGATCGAGGCACATATGTAATCCTTATGCTGTTGCTATGATGAGTTTGCTGGGATCTGATGGATTGTGAGATTATGTTCAGATTGTGTTTGAGTAATATATTTTATTTACCTCTTTTATATTTATGTTCGTGAGTAATTCTTGCATGTTCTCCGTTGCTATTTATTGCTTTGGCCAAGTAGTAGGTAGTGACTCCAAGAGGGAACGTTATGCTTGATTGTGGGTTCATGCCCCTCGATGACTAGCTTGAGTGACAGAAACATGAGTCTAGGGGATGTGATGTTGCCACAAGGGGGAAAACAACAGTGCTTGTGCCCGCGGGTGCAAGGATTGTTTACTTTATGCAAAGTTCTTTTAATGCAGTTGTCTGTTGCTTTGAGTTTACACTATGGGTGGGGCTCGCAACTTAATACCAGCGAGATGTTCTGGATAGATATCTCAAGGTGGATGATTAGTAGTAGATGCAGATGGATTTCAGTCTACTTGCCTTGGCGTACCGCCCATGCTTTGAACCTCTACCTTTCTTGCAACATAGTTAGCATTGGTTTGCGCACATAATTCTGTCAATTGCCCAGCTGTAATTCGTTTACCTCACATAGCTGTTTTATCGTCTTTTGGGAGAGAGACATCACTAGTGAACATCATGGGACCCCGGTCCATATTACCATCACTGATCACATCCGCTATTTACTTTCTGTTTTTACTTACTATTTGCAGCAATATCTATCACTATTATCACTTGCGTTTGATCCTTTGTAAACGACAAGGCCGGAGGGATTGACAACCTCTCTGTACTCGTTGGGAGCAAAGTTATTTGTATCTGTGTGCAGGTCCACGTTGATTGCTAATATCTGGCGCCGTTAGCAGTTGACACCTTCTTGTTGAAACTGGGAGTCTCAGGGGAAATCGATCCTTGGTATCTTTGTCAAGGGAAAACTTCCGCTACACTGCATCTCAAACCTTCCACTTGGGGTAACCAACGAGGGGCGAGAAGCCATCAACGACGCTTGGCAAATTCAGCCTAGACGTCTGTCATCATAGTCTTGAAGTTTTGAACTTCCTGTGCACTGAGGCTTGTCATATGCTTTTCGAACAGAACCTTCTCATGATCAATTTTGTTCTTTTGCTCGATTACATCTGTGCAACAGTCAGTTCTTGAGCAATATATCCTTGAAAGGTCACACTGATATCAATGGGAAGCTGAAGATCATCAAGTGAAAGAGATGTATTCTCAAACCATTCATCGATGAAGTTGTTGATGATATCAGCGTCGAAGAGAGGCAAATCATTGAAGATTTCTGCCTGTTAATTAGTAGTTCAAGGGCATCATCAGCAAGATCTTCATCACTGGACAGATCTATGATGCCATTATCATTGCGCAGTATGCTACCAGGAGTAAGTCCTTGACCATATGGCTTCACTAGCTGCTTAGACCACTGAGAGATGCGAAAGTGATCCTCAGACTACACACTAGGTTCAGGAGGTACAGTTTTCAAGGGCTTAACACTTGAAGCTTTTGGTGCAGTAGTAGATTTAGAAGCTTTTGTGTCTTTTGGGCTTCACAGACTCAGGAACAGATGCATGTTCCATGTCTTCAACAACATCTTCCATAGTCGCCCTTTGAGTAGCGATGTGGGATAGCAGTCCATCAAGTCCATTGAAGGGACCAACGCGATTTTCATTGGCTTCGCGTGTTCCATCAGACCGGGGTTGAGATGGTCAGGATTGATGTTAATGCCAAGTTCCATCCTGTTCTGGATTGCAGAGTTCTTGGCAAATTTCTAGTTTTCTTCAAATAATTCATCCTCACGGCACCATAGAAGACTAGATGGATCAGCATCTGAAGGCAGGTGTCCTCTGACCATGCATGGATAAAAGTTCTTAGCAATGACTTCAGACATAGTTTTGGGTTGAAGCTTCTTGTAGACGTATCACCCCATGGAGGGTGAATGACGTTCTTGGAAGCATACTCGGGAGTCACAAATCTGTACAGAAACCACTGCTCTGCCCAATATCTTCGTATCCATTGGATCTGAGATTTGTGTTCTCCATAGGTATCTTCTGGGTCAGACTTGTACATGGTGAACAGATTTGGAGGAAGATCTTTGGCAGTGTCAGTACATCTCTGCCTGCCACCTTTCTTGGACTGTTTTTTAGACGCCATTGGATTCAGACAGAAAGGCTTCACAAAGCAGTTTGTCTTCCGAGGACTGGTCAGATAGGAACTGGCTTCAGGAGATTCAATGTGACACTATAAGAATTCTGCAAATGAATGCAGAATATGAGAACCAAGGGATTTTCTCACGGAAATCTACCTATGACAACATTAGAGATGCGAGGGAAGGGGAAGAGGTCATATGCATTATCAGAAGATTTTGAAGATTAAATACGGTTTGAAGACATTGACCTCATAGTGCGAAGACATTCACTTATATGGGGTGAGTTGGTTCCAGATCTGTACAAATCCAAGAATAGGTACAAGTGAGGAATCTAACTAGCAGTGAAGCATAAGTGAATATATTTGCATCATATGAGAGAAGGATATAGAAAGAAACATCTCTCAGATGTACAGAAAAAGCACTTGCAGTGAAGTTGTATGATTTCAATGGATCAAAACGACGGTAAAAAGAGAGATCTATTTACCGCACTGAAGAACTGCTAGATGGGAAGAGATGGATGCCGAGCTGATCGATCTTCCCTGCCCTAACTTGGCGGCAGAAGACACCTATGGCGGCGGCGGAGAGACGAGGTCCACGGCCGGCGGGAAGACAGCGTCGAGGAAGTAACAGTAGCTAAGCACTTCATCTTCTGGAGCTAGCGGAGGCGCTAGGGTTGAGCGAGATGGCGAGAGGTGGGAGAAGAAATTATGACAGCGAGAGTGGAGTATTTATGAGGGGAGCTAGCGGTGCAGTGCTATTACGCAGGTGCCCCTGGCGGTTCACATCTGATCGACACGTGGCTGGTATGCAACTTATGGAGAGTTGAGCCACGATCCCATGCATGCCTGATTTGTCGAATGGATGTTTCAATTTCTCCAGTTTTCAGGGAAAAAGGTGAAGAAAATATGCCCTAGAGGCATAATAAAGTTGTTATTTATATTTCCTTATATCATGATAAATGTTTATTATTCATGCTAGAATTGTATTAACTAGAAACTTAGTACATGTGTGAATACATAGACAAAACAGAGTGTCCCTAGTATGCCTCTACTTGACTAGCTCGTTAATCAAAGATGGTTATGTTTCCTAACCATAGACATGTGTTGTCATTTGATGAACGGGATCACATCATTAGGAGAATGATGTGATGGACAAAACCCATCCGTTAGCTTAGTAACTTGATCGTTTAGTTTTACTGCTATTGCTTTCTTCATGACTTATACATGTTCCTATGACTATGTGATTATGCAACTCCCGAATACCGGAGGAACACCTTGTGTGCTATCAAACGTCACAACATAAATGGGTGATTATAAAGATGTTTTACAGGTGTCTACGAAGGTGTTTGTGGTGTTGGCATAGATCGACAATAGGATTTGTCACTCTGAGTGTCGGAGAGGTATATCTGGGCCCTCTCGGTAATACACATCATAATAAGCCTTGCAAGCAAATAACTAATGAGTTAGTCACGAGTTTGACCAATAAAGATCTTCGTAGAATATGTAGGAGCCAATATGAGCATCCAGGTTCCGCTATTGGTTATTGACTAGAGATTAGTCTCGGTCATGTATGTATAGTTCTCGAACCCGTAGGGTCGGCACGCTTAACTGTCGATGACGATTTGTATTATGAGTTATGTGATTTGATGACCGCCATTTGTTTGGAGTCCCGGATGAGATCACGGACATGACGAACAGTCTTGAAATGGTCGAGACGTAAAGATCGATATATTGGAAGGCTATATTCGGACATCGGAAAGTTTCCGAGTTATTCGGGTATTTTTCGGAGTACTCGAGAGTTACGGGAATTCGTATTGGGCCTTAATGGGCCATACAGGAAAGGAGAGAAAGGCCTCAAGGGTGGCCGCGCCCCTTCCCCATGGACTGGTCCAAATTGGACTAGGGAAAGGGGGCGCCCCCTTCCTTCCATCTCCTTCTCCCTTCCCCTTTTCCTATTCCATGTGGGAGGTGGAATCCTACTAGGACTAGGGAGTCCTAGTAGGACTCCACACTTTGGCGCGCCCTATGAGGGCCGGCCTCCTCCTCCCTCCATCCTTTATGTACGTGGCCAGGGGGCACCCCATGAACACACAAGTTAACATCAGTTTTAGCCGTGTGTGGTGCCCACCTCCACAGATACACACCTCGGTCATATCGTTGTAGTGCTTAGGCAAAGCCCTCCGTCGGTAGCTTCATCATCACCGTCACCACGGCGTCGTGCTGACAAAACTCTCCTGCCATGCTCAATTGGATCAAGAGCTCGTGGGACATCATAGAGCTGAACTTGTGCTGAACGCGATGGTGCCGTACGTTCAGTGCTTGGATCGGTTGGATCGCAAAGACGTTTGACTACATCAACCTTGTCACTAGACGCTTGCGCTTACGGTCTACGATGGGACGTAGTCACACTCTACCCACTCGTTGCTATGCTTCTAGTAGATAGATCTTGCGTGATCGTAGGAAAATTTTGAAATACTACGTTCCTCAACAGTGGCATCATGAGCCAGGTCTATGCATAGATGATATGCACAAATAGAACACAATGAGTGTGGGCGATAATAGTCATACAGCTTACCATCATGTCATACATTGATTCGGCGGTATTGTGAGATGTAGTGGCCCGGACCGACATTACACATACGCTTACGCGAGACTGGTTTCACCATTACGAGTGATACGTCTCCAACATATCTATAATTTTTTATTGTTCCATGATATTATTTAAGATGTTTTGGATGTTTAATGGGCTTTGTTCTACACTTTTATATTATTTTTGGGACTAACCTATTAATCCAAAGGCCCACTCCAGATTGTTGTTTTTTTGGCCTATTTCAGGGTTTTTCAGAAAGGGAATATCAAACGGAGTCCAAACGGAATGAAACTTCGGGAGAGATATTGTTGGAGCCAAATACGCACGGGAGACTTGAGAACCACGGAATAGGGCACACGTGGCGTCCACGAGGGTGGGGGCGCGCCCCCCTACAGGGCGCGCCCCCTGCCTCGTGGGCGCCACGTCTGGCCCCCGGTGCCCTCCTTCTTCCTATATATATCTACGTACCCCGAATCCATCAGAACAATGGAGAAAACTCTAGTTCTACCACCGCAACCTTCTGTTCCCGTGACATCCCATCTTGGGGCCTGTTTCGGAGCTCCGCCGGAGGGGGGGATCTTCCACGGAGTGCTTCTACATCATCATCATCGCCTCACCATGAGTTGTGAGTAGTTACCACAGACCTTCGGGTCCATAGATAGTATCTCGATGGCTTCTTCTCTCTCTTTGGATCTCAATACCAAGTTCTCCTCGGTCTTCGAGGAGATCTATTCGATGTAATCTCTTTTTGCGGTGTGTTTGTCGAGATCCGATGAATTGTGGGTTTATGATCAAGATTATTTATGAGACATATTTGGTTCTATTCTGAACTCTTTATGTATGATTATAATATCATTGCAAGTCTCTTCGAATTATTGGTTTGGTTTGGCCTAATAGATCTATAGTTCTAGCAATGGGAGAAGTGCTTGGCTTTGGGTTCAGTCTTGCGGTGTCCTTTCCCAATGACAGTAGGGGCAGCAAGACACATATTGTATTGTTGCCATCGAGGATAAAAAGATGGGGTTTATATCAATATGCTTGAGTTCATCCCTCAACATCATGTCATCTTGCTTAAGGTGTTACTCTGTTCTTGTGAACTTAATACTCTAGATGCATGCTGGATAGCGGTACATGTGTGGAGTAATAGTAGTAGATGCAGAATCGTTTTGGTCTACTTGTCTCGGATGTGATGCCTATATATAATGATCATGCCTTGATAGTCTCATAATTATTCGCTTTTCTATCAATTGCTCGACTGTAATTTGTTTACCCACCGTAGAATATTGCTATCATGAGAGAAGCCACTAGAGAAAACTATGGCCCCCCGGTCTATTCTCAACATATCAATCTACATCTACTTTACTCTTACCGCTTTTATTTGTTGTTTTATTAACGAAAAATACCAAAAATATAAACTCTCATCTCTATCAGATCTCACTCTCGTAAGTGACCGTAAACGAATTGACAATCCCTTATCGCCTTGGCTGCGAAGTTCTTATTTGTTTGTGCAGGTGCGAGGGACTCGCGCGTGGTCTCCTACTGGATTGATACATTGGTTCTCAAAAACTGAGGGAAATACTTACGCTACTGTGCTGCATCTCCCTTTCCTCTTCGAGGGAATACAACGCAAGCTCAAGAAGTAACAAGAAGAATTTCTAGCGCCGTTGCCAAGGAGGTTTACGCAAAAGTCATATACCAAGTACCTATCACAAACCCTTATCCTTCATATTACATTTTTTGCCTCTCGTTTTCCTCTCCCCCACTTCATCCTTGCCGTTTTATTTTCCCTTCTTCTGTCGTGGGTTTATCATTTGCTTGCTTCTTGTTTGCTTTTGTGTTGGATTGCTTGCTTGTCACTATGGCTCAAAACAATACCAAATTGTGTGACTTCTCCAATACCAATAATAATGATTTTATTAGCACTCCGATTGCTCCTGTTACCGATGTTGAATCTTGTGAGATCAATGCTGCTCTGTTGAATCTTGTTATGAAAGTGAGATCAATGCTGCTCCGTTGAATCTTGTTATGAAAGATCAATTTTCCGGCCTTCCTAGTGAAGATGCTGCTACCCATCTAAACACCTTTGTTGATTTGTGTGATATGCAAAATAAGAGGGATACGAATAATGATATTGTTAGATTGAAGTTATTTCCTTTTTCACTTTGAGATCGTGCTAAAACTTGGTTTTCCTATTTGCCTAGAAATAGTATTGATTCATGGAATAAGTGCAAAGATGCTTTTATCTCTAAGTATTTCCCTCCTGCTAAGATCATCTCTCTTAGAAACGATATTATAAATTTTAAGCAACTCGATCATGAGCATGTTGCACAAGCTTGGTAGAGAATGAAATTAATGATACGTAATTGCCCTACACATGGTTTGAACTTATGGATGATTATTCAGGACTTTTATGCTGGCTTGAATTTTGCTTCAAAAAATCTTTTAGATTCGGCCGCAGGAGGTACTTTCATTCTCAATGGCACACTGAAAGATCTACTAGTAATAAAGTACATGCTATTCAAGAGATTAGTGTTTTGAGTGGAAAGATGGATGAACTTATGAAATTATTTGCTGCTAAGAGTGCTTCTTCTGATCCTAATGATATGCCTTTGTCCACATTGATTGAAAATAATAATGAATCTTTGGATGTGAATTTTGTTGGTAGGAATAATTTTGGTAACAATGCTTATAGAGGAAACTTTAATCCTAGGCCTTTTCCTAGTAATTCCTCTAATAATTATGGTAATTCCTATAACAACTCTTATGGAAAGATGCCTTCTAAATTTGAAACTAGTGTTAAGGAGTTTATGAATTCGCAAAAGAATTTCAATGCTTTGCTTGAAGAAAAATTGCTTAAGATTGATGAATTGGCTAGAAGTGTGGATAGAATTACTCTTGATGTTGATTCTTTGAAACTTATATCTATCCCACCTAAGCATGATATCAATGAGTCTCTCAAAGCCATGAGAATTTCCATTGATGAATGCAAAGGAAGAACCGCCAGGATGTGTGCTAAAAGAGAGAATTATATAAAAGCGTGTTCTTCTAGTTATCATGAAAATAAAGATGAAGATCTGAAAGTTATTTATGTGTCTCCTATTAGATCCTTGTTGTCAAGTATGAATCTTGATAAATATAGGATTGGAGATGAGTCTACTTTAAGGTGTTCCAATGATTCAGAGTTTTTAGATCTTGATGCTAAAATTGTTAAAAGTGGGAGTGAAGAGATTAAAACTTTGCATAGTGATGAACCCACTACTTTGGATTTCATGGGATTCAATTATGATAATTGCTCTTTGATTGATCGTATTTCCTTGTTGCAATCTGTACTAAACTGTCTGCATGCTTATAGTCAAAATAAAGTTTTTACCAAACACATAGTTGATGCTTTGATGCAATCTTATGAAGAAAAACATGAATTAGAAGTTTCCATCCCTAGAAAGCTTTATGATGAGTGGGAATCTACTATTAAAATTAAAATTAAAGATCATGAATGCTTTGCTTTGTGTGATTTGGGTGCAAGTGTTTCCACTATCCCAATAACTTTGTGTGATTTGTTAGGTTTCTATGAGCTTGATGATTGTTCTTTAAATTTGCATCTTGCGGATTCTACTATTAAGAAACCTATGGGAAGGATTAATAATGATATTATTGTGGCCAATAGGAATTATGTGCCCGTACATTTCATTGTTCTTGATATAGATTGCAATCCTTCATGTCCTATTATTCTTGGTAGACCTTTCCTTAGAACCATTGGTGCAATTATTCATATGATGGAAGGAAATATTAGATTCCAATTTCCGTTAAGGAAAGTGTCGGGGAAATTGATCGCCACGAACACCTATGGGACAGGGTCCCTTTCGGTTTGGCGGGGGCGGAGATCGAGCGAAGAGCAGATCGAGGCGAGGCACACGAGCAGTTTACCCAGGTTCGGGCCGCACGGATGCGTAAAACCCTACTCCTGCTTTGTGGTTTGTATTCAGTTATTGGCTCGGGAGCGCTGAGAGCTACAGTACACTCTAGCAGCTAACGAGACCGAGCGTGAGTGTTTTTCTTGCTTCGAACCCCCCTCTACGTTGCGCATGGGCTTCCTTTTATATGCTCAAGGGGTCACCGACAGGTGGCAACGTAGGCGAGGGCAAAAATGGAAAGATGTTGTAGTTGGTACACCTACTTGTACAGTGCACCATACCTACCCCTGACGGCAGGGGACAAGAGCATTAATTGCCCGTCTGTGTCGCCCAAACAGTGCAAAAAGGGGCCGTCAAGGACGCCACCGTTCGCCACGATGGCGATCTTGTCAGCGCCGCTTGCCACAGCGTACCCCTGGTTGCACAGCCTCCCGCCACGTACGCCTGGAAGGGTCCCAGAGCGACACGTTGGTGGATGCGCTGGAGCGTGGGTACAGAGTGGTAGCTTGCCGCGGCAAGCAGCTTGCCGCGGTCGTTGTCTTGTCGCGCCCGGAAGCTTGTCGCTCACCGGGCCTTGCCGGGACGCGTGGCGCGTCGCGGCAAGTTCCTTGAGATGCCTTCGTTGGCCTTCCCGGCAAGCTCCTCTTGCCGGGGCCTTGTCTCCTCGGCTCGGATACTTTGTTCTTGAATGGCTCCAAGGGAACCACAGCGGGCCTTGGCGGTCACCCGGCAAGCCTTGCCGCGGGGCGCTGCGACTGCCCGTGCACAAGTTCGGGATACTAGGGTACCCCTACTCTAGTACACCGACAGGAGCCCCCGGGCCTGGGCCACACACGGTGCCGAGCGCTGTTGGGCCAGGCCCAAAACAGGGCATGGGCACGCGCGGCCTGGGTTGCACCGTATCTTACTCCGTATCCACCGCGCCCTCCCTTAACGACACGCGTTAACTGCGACGTCGTGGGAGAGATCGTGGGCGGTTTCTTTATTCGGAAATGCGGAACGTCTGCCCCCTCCCTCCTTATAAGCAGGGGAAGCAGGGGCAGTTCGTCCATCCGCCCGTTGCTGCTTCAATCCCCGAAAACCTCCGCCGCTCCCCTTCTTCCCAAAGCTTGAAAGAGAGCAGCGCTCCGCCCCCCATCGCCACCAGCACCACCAGCCCGTCGACCTCCCTCACCGCTTCCGCCATTGCTCCGAAAGGCGAGAAGGGGAAGGCTGCGAAGTCGGCCGAGGCGCAGCGGCTCGTGGCGCTGCGAAAGGAGCGGGCTGTCTTCCCCCCCAAGCTTGCCGCGAGGGAGCTGAGGGAGAAGTACTACCTCTTCTGGTCGGGGGAGACGCGGGCGCACCCACGCACGAAGGTACTCCCAGCCGCCGCTTGTAAAATGGCTCCGAACGGATACGCGTTCTTCGCCTTGTTCTTCTACTGCGGGCTCTGCCCGCCTTTCTCTGAATTCTTCTGCGACCTTATGAACACCTACGGGTTCCACCTCCTTGACTTCACCCCCAATGCCGTTCTGACCATGGCAGTTTTCGCACATCTTTGCGAAAACTTTGTCGGAGTCCATCCCAATGTAGCCCTTTTCCGCCACTTCTTCATGCCCCGAGTTGAGAGAGGAGATCCTTTATCCGGCGGAGTCTCCTGGATCTCGAGAACCCACAAGAAGGAAGCTTATCTGGAGGGAGAGCTCCGCAGCAAATGGGAGGAATGGAGAGCACGCTGGTGCTGGATTCTTGAGGAGAACCTGCAGCCATTTACCGCCCGACACCAAGCCCCAGTAGTGCGCGACAACGATTGGAGTGACATAGCCTCGGAAGACGGTAGGCTGAAGATTGCCACCGCCCGGATCCAAGGCCTCAGGCTTGCCAGGCTCACTGTAGGCGCAGTTGGCGCAGATTTCCTTCGCCGCCGCATCGCCCCCCTGCAGGAGAGGAAGAGACCCGCCTGGGAGTTTGAGAACGCGGCGGACATCATGAGGCTGCGCCCGGGCCTCAACTTCAACTTCACTGTCCTGGAGCTCAACGCGATGCTCCAGGAACTGTTCAAGTACGACCCCGATCATCCCGAAGTGTTCAGGTTGCCGAGGGGCGTCGTTCCGCTGTGCAACAACTCCGCGCTCAGCCGCATCCGCGCAATGATGCCGCTGTGCGACTCTCATGGGATTGACCCAACTTGGCAAGAGCCTGCAAATGATGCCGTGCAGGCGTTCTTCGACAGCTTGGAAGAAGTGCCGATCCGCTCCGATGAGAAGAAAGGCCTCACCCGCGACACTACTGATAAGGAGATGGCGTACATCGCCACTAGGCTGGAAGAGGCAGCGGCAGCCGCAGCCGCGGGCGAGTTTGGATTCACCGTGGAGGAGGCAGAGGCAGCAAAGGCGGCAAGCCTTGCCGAGCGAGGGGAATTTGTCGGCAAGGGAGAGTTTGCCGGACATGAAGCTGAGTCGAGCGAGCCCGCCGGGCAGGGCGTCGGGTCGAGCGAGCCCGCCGGGCAGTGCGTCGGGTCGAGCGAGCCCGCAGAGGATACGAGCGGCTCGTTGGAGATCGACTCCTCCTCCTCCTCTTCAGGCAGCTCGCCTCTAGTGGAGCCCCCAGCTCCACCAAGAAGGCGTCTCCGCAAGGCCGGGGACGTAACGAAGCGGCAGACGAGTCGACAGCAGCCGCGCCGCGCGACACGCTCCACCGTGGCAAGCACTGTTGCCGCGGGGGCACCTCGCGCTGCTGCGGCAACTAGAGCGGGGTCCTCCCGGACCACCGCTTCAGCTCCTGCCGCTCCTCACGCCATGGTGGCAGCCGGAGCGGGGTCGTCTCAGACCACCACCACTGCTCCCGCCAAGCGGCCAAGGGAGCCTACTCCTCCACCTCCTCGCGCTGGACGTGAGCCGGACTTCGACTTCTCCGCGCTCAGCTCCGACGAGGAAGAAGAAGAGTAAGATTCTTGTTGTACTTGTATTTCTTCAGTTTTTGCTGTTTGTCTTGTATCTCATTTGCTTTACTCTGAACTTGTTCCTTTTCAGGACTCTGGCCAAGAGGGCGGCAAAGAGAGCCAAGGTCCTGGCAAGGAGAGAGGAGGTGATCATCGTCGAGGACGAGCCCACCGAGACCACCTTGCCGGATCCGGCAACAAATCTTCAGAGCAGCCCCCAGCGCAGCCCCCAGCGTAAGTATATGGTTCACTTTCCACTGTTAGGCGCGCGTGGGTGTTCTATCTTTGCTGATATCTTGATTGTTGATTCGTGTAGGAGCAGAGCAGCCACACCAGGAGCGCCCGGAGACCGTCCCCAACGTGCCATCTGCTTCAACTACGCCGCCAAGGGGAAGTTCTCCGGCAAGGGTCTCCCCGGCAAGGGAGAGTTCTCCGCCAAGGGCGAGCTCTCCGGCAAAGGAGAGCACCAGCGGCCCTCCGCCGGCGGAGACTACAACCACGCCTCCAAGGGAGAGTTCCCCGGCAAGGGACACTGCCGAGGAGCCGGCGCGCGCAGGTAATCCTCTCGCTTCAAACTTCCCTTGGGCTTTTCTTCTTTTGATTCTTCTTTTTGGATATTTGCTTGACTTTTCTCCCCTTTTCGGCTGTCAGATCCGTCTGCTGCGGAGCCGATGGAGACTAAGGTTGCTGCTGACGACACCATTGCCACCGAAGAAGCTGCCGGCGCTGACGGCCCCGCCGGCGCAGAGGCCGCCAAGGCTGCCGCCGCAGCAGCTAGTGAGGGGCCTGGCGATCGCACTGACGGCCCTGAGGCCGCAGGAGCGCCAGGCTCTACACCGACCGCCGAGCCCTCCGCCGCTGCCACCGCCCCAGGCTCCGAAGAGCCCGAGCCAGGCGCCTACTTGAAGGCCGGCGACGGCGTCTTCATCAAACTCCCCTGGGCATCAAGCTCCAGGGCGCAGGTTGAGGGAGAAGTCTTTGACGGAGAAGTGCTCACCTCCGCCGGGCTGACGCTTGTTGACGCGCCGAGCAGCAGCAGCGGCGAGCCCGAGGAGGAGCGGCTGCTGCGGAAGCTATTGTCGCTTTACCGCGCTCGGCAAGCCAAGCTGGAGTCCCGCGAGGCTCTTGCCGCGAAGGCGGGAGCTGACATTGAGAAGCGCGCGGAGGAACTCCGGGCCCTCAACCAGGCAGCTCTCCGGTCCCAGGCAGAGGAGCGGGAGCAACTTTCCAAGGATCAGAAGGCCTTCTTCCTCGAGAAGGCTGAAGTGGAAGAACAGCAGCGGCTTGCCGCTGAGAAGCTGTCCATGCGGGAGGGTGAGCTGGCGCAGCGGAAAATCAACCTCGACAGCCATGAGGAGGAGCTTGCCGCGCGCGAGCAATCACTTGGCGGGGCCCTCCAGGAAGCAAAGGACGCTGCCGCAGCTGCCGAGGTCGCCAAGAAGGAGCTGGAGACGAAGGGGACGCAGCTGGAGGCCGACCTCAAGGCGAGAGGTGAGGTGATCGCCGCGCTCAATCATGAGCGGGAGAAGGACGCCCACAGCCACTCAGAGTTGCAGGTTCTCCTCGCCGAGAAGGGCAAGGAGCTTGCCGCCGCCAAGGACTCCAACGCGGATCTTGAGTTGAAGCTGACCACTTTGACCAAGACGCTGGACGACGCCAGGTAGCGGGAAGCGGCCTTGAAGGAGGAGATCAGGGCCTTGAAGGCGTTGCTGGAGAGTGCTGCCGTCACCCAGAACATCTTCAGGGAGACCGTCGAGCACTGGACGGAGGGTCTCGTCAATGCTGCCGCAGATACCAACAAGGAGTTGGCGCAGCTGGGGGCGGAGTATCTCGGGTATTCCTCCGACGAGAACCTCCACCCCAGCGCGAAGCTCACCTTGTTCTTCAAAGGCGTAGCGACGGCCCTCCAGCTACTCCGGGAGAGGATCCCAAAGCAACTGGCGGACGAGTCGCGCAAGCTCTGCGTGGGAGCCCTTCAAAAGGTGTTGGTCAAGGTGGCCTTCCGCAATCCAGGCCTCAACCTCACCAACGTCCTCAAGTCCCTGCCGTCGGACGCCGATCTGGACGCGCTCAAGGCCCTTGTCGCACCCATTGTGGACAAGGTGAGCGGTATCAAGAGGGTTGAGGGCGATCGCGCAGATTAGGCCGCCCGTTTTTCTTCTTTCCTTGTCGCTGCTAGTCATGTTAGGAGAACAATCTGTTAGAGCTGCGACAAGCTATCTTGTAATATAACTCTATTTTGGGTAGTGATTGCAACGTTATTTCCTTTACTCGACTCCTTCCTTTTTATGTTTTCGCCCTACGCTTTTAGGGAACTTGCCGGCGTAGGCACCTTAGCCGCGAGCGCTGAGTGCGGAACGTCAGCAGCCTACTGGCGGTGCCGCTACCGACAAGAAACATTGTCGCAACTAGTTGCAGCACACTTAAGCTGTTGAGCGAACTCGAAACAAAGTAAGGGCGCGACACTATTCGCAGCACACTTAAGTCGTTGAGCGGACTCGAAACAAAGTAAGGGCGCAACTAGCTACGAGTTGGGTCCTCCGCGCACAGGTTTTCCATACAAAGTGCGGTCCTTCAAGGAAGATAACTTAAAAATTTAAAAATCTGATTGCTCAAGCTTTGGCAACTTACCTTTTGT
The DNA here is from genome assembly GCA_902687465.1 of Secale cereale. Lineage (NCBI taxonomy): Eukaryota > Viridiplantae > Streptophyta > Magnoliopsida > Poales > Poaceae > Secale > Secale cereale. The sequence continues at coordinate 74,882,271 of LR738709.1, forward strand.
GTTGTTTGCTTCCCGGCAAGGCGAAACTTTCTTGAACGACGCCTGGTCCATACCACTATCTTCTCCTCCCCCCCCCCCC
>LR738709.1:74887269-74933509 GCA_902687465.1 Secale cereale
CCCCGGCCGGGACGCTTCGTGCCGGATCCTCCAGTACCTCCTTGGGCCTTCTCCTTGTCGCGCCGCTCGTACTCAGCCTTTTGCTGTTCGACGAGCTGCTCGACCCTCTTGCAGTTCTGGAGGTCATGACCCTTGGTGCGGTGGATCTTGCAGTACTGCTTGTCGGTGCCGTCCTGCTTGTCGGCGGTCGCCACATCCTTGTAGTTGGTGCATGCGGCAGTCTCCTTGCGGGAGCTACCAACTTAGGCTCTGTCGGCGCCACCTCCGTTGCCGGACTGTTCAACGACTAGCACATCTTTGCCCTTCTTCTTCCTGTTGTTCCGCCGCCGGTTTTTCTTTGCCGGGGTAGCATCCTCACTGTCAGATCCTCCAGCTCCTGCATCCTCTCCGGGGAGTTTCCTCCCCTCCTCAGCACGCGCACACTTGTCGGCCAGGGCGTATAGCTCACTGACGTCTCTGATCTTACACATCGCCATCTCCTCCCTCATCCTGCGGTTGCGCACGTTTTGATGGAACATGCTGATGACCGCGGCAGGGTGGACATCTGGGATGTTGTGCTGTACAGGGCTGAATCTCTGGATATACTTGCGCAGGGGCTCTCCTTCCTTCTGGGCGAGCAGATGAAGGTCACTTTCTTGGCCATGAGGTTTGTGGCCGCCTGTAAAGGCGCCGACAAACTTATGGCATAGGTCAGCCCAGGAGGATATGGAGTTGTCCGGCAAGTGCATGAGCCAGGACCTGACGTTGGGCTTGAGCACCAACGGGAAGTAGTTGGCAAGGATCTTGTCGTCCCGCCCCCCGTAGCTTGCACCGCGATGGTGTAGATGCTGAGGAACTCCGACGGATGCGTCTTGCCGTCGTACTTCTCCGGTACGTCTGGCTTGAAATTCTTCATGCTGGGCCACTGGACTTGCCGCAGCTCACGAGTAAACGCAGGACAACCTACCGCGTACGGCAAGTCTCCTGGTTCCCCTGGCGCATGCATGTCAACAGCGGGCCCAGCGCGCTGGTCTGATTGACGCCGCGCTTCTCTTCGCTGCTCGATGCGAGTACGAGCGCCTTCTTGTTGTCGTTCATGAAGAACTTGGCGCTGATCGCGACGAGCTCGCGGATCTGATGACGCGTTGGAGTCGCTGTCGAGGTTGATCCGGCGAGTAGGCGATCTTGGCCTTCGGGGCGGAGAGTGCACGGTGGTTGCACCCCCACCAGTCTTGTCGCCATCGGCTCGCGCCTGGCTGACTTGCCGCGGCTGCGATGTACTAGGCTGCCGTGGTGTGTCGCCGTTGGCGAAGGCGATGAGACTCTGAATGGTGGCCCTCCAGTCGTCGACCTTGTCTGCCGCTGGAGGGAAGTCTAGGAGCAGTTGAGCTCGTGCTAGAGCTTCTGCTGGAGTGGCGGGTAGCGGTGGCGAACGGTGCGAGGAGCGGGATATGCTCGGACTTCTAACTATGTTAGAAGGAGCAGTATCCTGTCCAGGCGACCGTGCCTTGCTCGTGCCGGCATGTTGGTGTACATGCTGGTCTTGAGCATTCCGAGATCCACCAGCTTGATCTTGGCCCAGCAAGTGTATGGTACCATGAGTACCATGACGCTGCCGGTCCCGCGCTTCCTGAGATGGGCGCGGTGCATGCACGGACGCCGAGGTCTTGGAGTGTGCCCGGTCGTCGTGGGAGCCGGCTACGCCGCCGATGGGCAGTGCAGCTTTGTCCTTGGACTTGGCGGCACCATGAGCTCCCTCGTCGACGCACGTTCTTCCGCTGGCATCTACCCCACCAGCCGTTTGCTTCGGCGGTGGTGGGATCGACGCGGACGGAGCAGCTGCCTCCGAAGCCTTCTTCTTCGGGGGCCTGTTGATGAAGATGATGAAGATCTCGCTCGTGTGGACGCCGGATCAGGTTCACACAACCTCGACGCACCCCTACCTGGCGCGCCAAAGATGTCGGGGAAACTGATCTTCACGAACACCTATGGGACAGGGTCCCTTTCTGTTTGGCGGGGGCGGAGATCACGTGAAGAGCAGATCGAGGCGAGGCACACGAGCAGTTTACCCAGGTTCGGGCCGCACGAATGCGTAAAACCCTACTCCTACTTTGTGCTTTGTATTCAGTTCTTGGCTCGGGAGCGCTGAGAGCTACAGTACACTCTAGCAGCTAATGAGACCGAGCGTGAGTGTTTTTCTGGCTTCGAACCCCCCTCTACGTTGCGCATGGGCCTCCTTTTATATGCTCAAGGGGTCACCGACAGGTGGCAACGTAGGCGAGGACAAAAATGGATAGATGTTGTAGTTGGTACACCTACTTGTACAGTGCACCATACCTACCCCTGACGGTAGGGGACAAGAGCATAAAATGCCCGTCTGTGTCGCCCAAACAGTGCAAAAAGGGGACATCAGGGACGCCACCGTTCGCCACGATGGCGATCTTGTCAGCGCCGCTTGCCACCGCGTACCCCTGGCTGCACAGCCTCCCGCCACGTACGCCTGGAAGGGTCCCAGAGCGACACGTTGGTGGATGCGCTGGAGCGTGGGTACAGAGTGGTAGCTTGCCGCGGCAAGCACCTTGCCACAGTCGTTGTCTTGTCGCGCCCGGAAGCTTGTCGCTCACCGGGCCTTGCCGGGACGCGTGGCGCGTCGCGGCAAGTTCCTTGAGATGCCTCGGTTGGCCTTCCCGGCAAGCTCCTCTTGCCGGGGCCTTGTCTCCTTGGCTCGGATACTTTGTTCTTGAATGGCTCCAAGGGAACCACAGAGGGCCTTGGCGGTCACCCGGCAAGCCTTGCCGCGGGGCGCTGCGACTGCCCGTGCACAAGTTCGGGATAGTAGGGTACCCCTACTCTAGTACACCGACAGAAAGGCATGGAACACTTTCCCAGGAAGAAAGTTAAATTACCATATGAATCTATTATGAGAGCCACTTATGGATTGCCTTCCAAAGATGGCAATACCTAGATCTATCCATGTATCCTGCCTAGCTAGGGGCGTAAAACAATACCGCTTGTTGGGAGGCAACCCAATTTTATATTTTTTGTTTTTTATTCTGTTTATGAATAAATATTGCATCTAGCTTTAGTTTAGATGTGGTTTTTTTTAATTAGTGTTTGTGCCAAGTAGAACCTTTGGGAAGACTTGTGTGAAGTTTATATGATCTTGCTGTGAAAACAGAATCGTTAGCGCTCGCTAGAATGGTCACCAGATTTTACTGGAGTGTGCTATTTAGTAGACTATTTTTGCACATGATTAATAGAAAAATTCGTCACATTTAGCAATTTATTTAAATTTTTTTGGAGTTACAGAAGTATGTGAAAGCTACAGATTACTACAGACTGTTCTGTTATTAACAGATTCTGTTTTTCGTGTGTTGTTTGCTTATTTCAATGCATCTATGAGTAGTATTGGGAGGTATGAATCATAGAGAAGTTGGAATATGGTAGGTTTAACACCAATATAAAAAATAATGAATTCATTACAGTACCTTTCAGTAGTGGTTTGTTTTCTTATACTAACGGAGCTCACGAGATTTTTGTCTAAGTTTTGTGTTGTGAAGTTTTCAAGTTTTGAGTATTGCTTTGATGGACTATGGAACAAAGAGTGGCAAGATCCTAAGCTTGGGGATGCCCAAGGCACCCCAAGGTAAAATTCAAGGACAACCAAAAGCCTAAGCTTGGGGATGCCCCGGGAAGGCATCCCCTCTTTCGTCTTCACCTATCGGTAACTATACTCGGAGCTATATTTTTATTCACCACATGATATGTGTTTTACTTGGGGGGTCATGTATAATTTGTGTCTTTGCTTGTTAGTTTTCCACAATTATCCTTGCTGGACACACATTTTTGAGAGAGTTAAATATGGCCTAGGAATTGTTAGAACACTTTATGTGCTTCACTTATATCTTTTGAGTTGAATAGTTTTTGCTCTAGCGCTTCACTTATATCTTTTAGAGCATAGTGGTGATTATATTTTGTAGAAATTGTTGATCTCTCATGCTTCACTTATATCCTTTTGAGAGTCTATTAAAACAGCATGGTAATGTGCTTTGGCTATAAAACTAGCCTTCACATGATAGACATCCAAGATCAATGTAGTAAAAACCATCACGCTAAGTGCATTGAATATGATGAGAAGTTGGATGCTTGATAATTGTTTTGATATATGAGGATAGTGATATTAGATTCATGCTAGTGGAGTTATTATGAAATTGAGAAATGCTTGTGTTAAAGTTAGTGATTCCCGTAGCATGCACGTATGGTGAACCGCTATGTGACAAAGTTAGAGCATGAGGTATTTGTAGAGTGTCATCCTTTGTGTGGAGGTCGGGGGCGCGCGATGGTTAACTCCTACCAACCTCCCCCCTAGGAGCATGCGTTGATTGCTTTGTTTTGATGACTCGTAATTTTTGCAATAAGTATATGAGTTCTTATGACTAATGTTGAGTCCATGGATTATACGCACTCTCACCCTTCCACCATTGCTAGCCTCTCTTGTACCGCGCAACTTTCGCTGGTACCATACACCCACTATATATACTTCCTCAAAACAGCCACCATATATCTTCCTCAAAACAGCCACCATACCTACCTATCATGGCATTTCCATAGCCATTCTGAGATATATTACCATGCAACTTTCCACCGTTTTGTTCATATGACACGCTTCATATTGTCATATTGCCATGCATGATCACGTACTTGACATCGTATTTGTGGCTAGGCCACCATGCATAATTTTTCATACATGTCACTCTTGATTCATTGCACATCCCGGTACACCGCCGGAGGCATTCATATAGAGTCATACTTTGTTCTTGTATCGAGTTGTAAATCAATAAAAGTGTGATGATCATCATTATTAAAGCATTGTCCCATGTGAGGAAAGGGCAACAAAAAGAGATGGCCCAAAAAAATAGAGTGGGGCTAAACAAAAGAGAGAGAGAGAGAGAGAGAGAGAAAGACCCTCCCAAAATATGAGAGAAAAGAGAGAAGGGACAATTTCTACTATCCTTTTCCACACTTGTGCTTCAAAGTATCACCATGTTCTTCATGATAGAGAGTCTTATGTTTAGTCACTTTCATATACTAGTGGGAGTTTTCATTATAGAACTTGGCTTGTATATTCCAATGATGGGCTTCCTCAAATTCCCTAGATCTTCATGAGCAAGCAAGTTGGATGCACACCCACTTAGTTTCTTTTGTTGAGCTTTCATAAATTTTTAGCTCTAGTGTATCCGTTGCATGGAAATCCCTACTCACTCACATTGATATATATTGATGGGCATTTCCATAGCCTGTTAATACGCCTAGTCGATGTGAGACTATCTCCCTCCTTTTTGTCTTCCCCACAACCACCACTCTATTCCACATAGTGCTATGTTATGGCTCACGCTCATGTATTGCATGAAATTTGAAAGGTTTGAAAGAATAGAGTAAGAAAACAAGTGCTTGGCTGAAACCGGGGTTGTTCATGATATGAATATTTTGTGTGATGAAGAAGGAGCATAGCCAGACTATATGATTTTGCAGGGATAACTTTCTTTAGCCATTGTATTTTGAGCAGACATGATTGCTTTGTTAGTATGCTTGAAGTATTATTATTTCTTAAGTCAATTTAGACTTTTGCCTTGAATCTTTCAGATATGAACATTCATGACCACAATTAATAGAATTACGTTGAAAACTATGTTGGTTAGCATTCCACATCAAAAATTCTGTTTTTATCATTTACCTACTCGAGGACGAGCAGGAATTAAGCTTGGGGATGCTTGATACGTCTCCAACGTATCTATAATTTTTTATTGTTACATGCTATTATTTAAGATGTTTTGGATGTTTAATAGGCTTTGTTATACCCTTTTATATTATTTTCGGGACTAACCTATTAACCCAAAGGCCCAGTCCAGATTGCTGTTTTTTGCCTATTTCAGGGTTTTACAGAAAAGTAATATCAAACGGAGTCCAAAAGGAATGAAACTTCGGGAGAGATAGTTTTGGAACAAAATACGCACGGGAGACTTGAGAACCACGGAATAGGGCACACGTGGCGTCCACGAGGGTGCCCCCCCCCCTACAGGGCACGCCACTTGCCTCATGGGCCCCACGTCTGGCCCTCGGTGCCCTCCTTCTTCCTATATATATCTACGTACCCCAAAACCATCAAAACAATGGAGAAAACACTAGTTCTACCGCCGCAACCTTCTGTTCCCGTGAGATCCCATCTTGGGGCCTGTTCCGGAGCTCCGCCGGAGGGCGGGATCTTCCACAGAGCCCTTCTACATCATCATCATTGCCTCACCATGAGTTGTGAGTAGTTTACCACAGACCTTCGGGTCCATAGCTAGTATCTAGATGGCTTCTTCTCTCTCTTTGGATCTCAATACTAAGTTCTCCTCGGTATTCGAGGAGATCTATTCGTTGTAATCTCTTTTTGCGGTGTGTTTGTCGAGATCCGATGAATTGTGGGTTTATGATCAATAATATTTATGAGAAATATTTGGTTCTTTTCTGAACTCTTTATGTATGATTATAACATCTTTGCAAGTCTCTTCAAATTATTGGTTTGGTTTGGCCTACTAGATCTATAGTTCTTGCAATGGGAGAAGTGCTTGGCTTTGGGTTCAATCTTGCGGTGTCCTTTCCCAGTGACAGTAGGGGCAGCAAGGCACGTATTTTATTGTTTCCATCGAGGATAAAAATATGGGGTTTATATCACTATGTTTGAGTTTATCCCTCTACATCATGTCATCCCGCTTAAGGAGTTACTCTGTTCTTATGAACTTAATACTCTAGATGCATGCTGGATAGTGGTCGATGTTTGGAGTAATAGTAGTAGATGCAGAATCGTTTTGGTCTACTTGTCTCGGACGTGATGCCTATATATAATGATCATGCCTAGATAGTCTCATAATTATTCTCTTTTCTATCAATTGTTCGATGGTAATTTGTTTACCCGCCATAGAATATCGCTATCATGAGAGAAGCCACTAGAGAACACTATGGCCCCCAGGGTCTATTGTCAACATATCAATCTACAATCTAATTTACTTTTCCGCTTTTACTTTCTAGTCTTATATCCAAAAAATACCAAAAATATCAAACTATCACCTCTATCAGATCTCACTTTCGTAAGTGACCGTAAAGGGATTGACAACCCCTTATCGCGTTGGTTGCGAAGTTCTTATTTGTTTGTTCAGGTGCGAGGGACTCGCGCATGGTCTCCTACTGGATTGATACCTTGGTTCTCAAAAACTGAGGGAAATACTTACGCTACTGTGCTACATCACCCTTTCCTCCTCGAGGGAATACAACGCAAGCTCGAGAAGTAGCAACGAGCACTCGTTTCTTAAAGGTGACCGGCGGGTGTGTGTCTCTCTCCCTTTAGTTGGATCGAGTGTGGCTACGCCCAGTCCTTGTGAAGGTTAAAACAACACACTTGACAAAAAATTGTTGTGGTTTTGTATGCATAGGTAAGACCGGTTCTTGCTAAGCCCGTAGCAGCCACGTAAAACTTGCAACAACAAAGTAGAGGACGTTTAACTTGTTTTTGCAGGGCATGTTGTGATGTGATATGGTCAAGACGTGATGAGTTATACGTTATTGTAGGAGATGATCATGTTTTGTAAAGTTATAGGCAACTGGCAGGAGCCTTATGGTTGTCTCTTTATTGTATGAATTGTGAAGGCCATGTAATTGCTTTACTTTATCACTATAAGTTAGCGATAGTAGTAGTAGCAATAGTTGGCGAGACGACCACGATGCTACGATGAAGATCATGCTGTCAAGCCGGCGACAATGGAGATCATGACGATGCTTTGGAGATGGAGATCAAAAGCACAAGATGATGATGGCCATATCATGTCACATAATTTTGATTGCATGTGATGTTTATCTTATTATGCTTCTTATTTTGCTTAGTACGGCGGTAGCATTATAAGATGATCCCTTAAAAAATTTCAAGGTACAAGTGTTCTCCCTGAGTATGCATCGTTGCGAAAGTTCATCATGCCGAGACACCACGTGATGATCGGGAGTGATAAGCTCTATGTTCAAATACAATGGGTGTAAGACAGTTTTGCACATGCAGAATACTCGGGTTAAACTTGATGAGCCTAGGATGTACAGACATGGCCTCAGAACACTGGAGACCCAAAGGTCGAGCGTGAATCCTATAGTAGATATGATCAACATGTGATGTTCACCACTGAAAACTACTCCATCTCACGTGATGATCGGACATGGTTTAGTTGATTTGGATCATGTGATCATTTAGATGACAAGAGGGATGTCTATCTAAGTGGGAGTTCTTTAGTACTATGATTAATTGAACTTTAATTTATCATGAACTTAGTCCTGATAGTTTTTTCATATCTATGTTGTTGTAGCTAGATCAATAGCTCGCGTTGTAGCTCCCATATGTTTTTATATGTTCTTAGAGAAAACTAAGTTGAAAGATGTTAGTAGCAATGATGTGGACTAGGTCCATGATCTGAGGATTATCCTCATTGCTGCACAGAAGTATTATGTCCTTGATGCACCTCTAGTTGACAAACCTATTCCAGGAGCAGATGCAAACGTTATGAACGTTTGACAAGCTCGGTATGATGACTACTTGATAGTTTAGTGAGCCATGCTTTACGGCTTATAACCAGGACTTCAAAAATGTTCTGAACGCCACAGAGCATATGAAATGTTCCAAGAGTTGAAATTAGTATTTCATACTCATGCCCATGTCGAGAGGTATGCGACCTCTGACAGTACTTTGCTTACAAGATGGAGGAGAATAGCTCAACCAGTTAGCATGTGCTCATATTGTCTGGGTACTACAATTGCTTGAATCAAGTGGGAGTTAATCTTCCAGATAAGATAGTAATTGACAAAGTTCTCTAGTCACTATCACCAAGTTAGTAGAACTTCGTGATGAAATATAATATGCAAGGGATGACGAAAGTAATTCCCGAGCTCTTCACGATGCTGAAATCGGCGAAGGTAGAAATCAAGAAAGAGCATCAAGTGTTGATGGTTAACATGACCACTTGTTTCAAGTAAAGGGAAAAGGGATAGAAGGGGAACTTCAAGAAGAATGACTACCAAGTTGTCACTTCCGTGAAGAAACCCAAAGCTAAACTCAATCCTGAAACTATGTGCGTCTACTGCAAAGGAAATGGTCACTGGAAGTGGACACTGCCCTAGATACTTGGCGGATAAGAAGGATGGCAAAGTGAACAAAAGTATATTTGATATACAGATTAATGATGTGCACTTTACTAGTGTCCATAGCAACCCCTGGGTATTTGATACCGGTTCAGTTGCTAAAATTAGTAACTCGAAACGATAGTTGCAGAATGAACAGAGACTAATTAAAGGTGAAGTGACGATGTATGTTGGAAGTGGTTCCAGGATTGATATGATCATCATCGCACACTCCCTATACTTTCGGGATTAGTTTAGAACCTAAATAAATGTTATTTGGCATTTGCGTTGAGCATGAATATGATTTGATCATGTTTGTTGCAATACGGTTATTCATTTAAAGTCATAGAATAATTGTTGTACTGTTTACATGAATAAAACCTTCGATGGTCAAACACCCAATGAAAATAGTTGGTTGGATCTCGATTGTAGTAATACACATATTCATAATATTGAAGCCAAAATATGCAAAGTTGATAATGATAGTGCAACTTATTCGTGGCACTGCCGTTTAGATCATATTGGTATAAAGCGCATGAAGAAACTCCATGGTGAAAGGCTTTTGGAATCACTTGATTATGAATCACTTGGTGCTTGCGAACCATGCCTCATGGGCAAGATGACTAAAACTCCTTTCTCCGGAACAATGGAGTGGGCAATTGACTTGTTTGAAATCATACATACTGATGTATGCGGACCAATGAGTGTTGAGGCTCATCACGTGTATCGTTATTTTCTGACCTTCACAGATGATTTGAGCAGATATGTGTATATCTTCTTGATGAAGCACAAGTCTGAAACATTTGAAAAGTTCAAATAAATTTTAGAGTGAAGTAGAGAAACATCATAACAACAAAATAAAGTTCCTACGATCTGATCACGGAGGCAAATATTTGAGTTACGAGTTTGGTCTTCATTTGAAACAATGTGGAATAGTTCCACAACTCACGCCACCCGGAGCACCACAGCGTAATGGTGTGTCTGAACGTCATAAACCATGCTTTATTATATATGGTGCGATCTATGATGTCTCTTACCGATTTACCACTATCGTTTTGGGTTATGCATTAGAGACAGCTGCATTCACGTTAAATAAGGGCACCATCTAAATCCGTTGAGACAACGCCTTATGAACTTTGGTTTGGCAAGAAAGCAAAGTTGTTGATTCTTAAAGTTTGGGGCTGCGATGCTAATGTGAAAAAGCTTCAACCTGATAAGCTCAAACCCAAGTTGGAGAAATGTGTCTTCATAGGATACCCAAAGAAACCTGTTGGGTACACCTTCTATCACAGATCTGAAGGAAAGATATTCGTTGTTAAGAATGCATCCTTTCTAGAGAAGGAGTTTCTCTCGAAAGAAGTGAGTGGGAGGAAAGTGCAACTTAGTGAGGCAATTGTTATCTTCTCCCGAATTGGAAAGTAGTACATCACAGAAACTAGTTCTAGTGATTCCTACACCAATCAGCGAGGAAGCTGATGATGATCATCATCAAACTTCAGATCAAGTTACTACTGAACCTCGTAGGTCAACCAGAGTGCGTTTCGTGCCATAGTGGTACGGTAACCCGGTTCTGGAAGTCATGTTACTAGACCATGATGAACCTACGAACTATGAGGAAGAGATGATGAGCCCAGATTCCGCAAAATGGCTTGAGGCCATGAAATATGAGATGGGATCCATGTATGAGAACAAAGTGTGGACTTTGGTTGGCTTGCCCGATGATCGGCAAGCCATTGAAAATAAATGGATCTTTAAGAGGAAGACTGATGCCGATGGTAATGTTACTGTCTACAAAGCTCGACTTGTTGCGAAAGGTTTTCGACAAGTTCAAGGTGTTCAGTACGATGAGATTTTCTCACTCGTAGCGATGCTTAAGTCTGTCTGAATCATGTTAGCAATTGCCGCATTTTATGAAATCTGGCAAATGGATAACAAAACTACGCTCTGTAATGGATTTATTAAAGAAGAGTTGTATATGATGCAACCAGAAGGTTTTGTCAATCCTAAAGGTGCTCACAAAATGTGCAAGCTCCAACGATCCATCTATGGACCGGTGCAAGCATTTCAGAGTTGGAATATACCCTTTGATAAGTTTATCAAAGCATATAGTTTTATACAGACTTGCTGTGAAGCCTGTATTTACAAGAAAGTGAGTGGGAGAACTACAGCCTTTCTGATAAGTATATGTGAATGACATATTGTCGATCGAAACTGATGTAGAATTTTCTGGAAAGCATAAAGGAGTGTTTGAAAGGATTTTTTCAAAGAAAAACATCGATGAAGCTGCTTACATATTGAGCATCAAGATCTATAGAGATAGATCAATATGATTGATAAGTTTTTTCAATAAGTACATACCTTGAGAAGATTTTGAATTAGTTCAAAATGGAACAGTCAAAGAAAGAGTTCTTGCCTGTGTTGCAAGGTGTGAAGTTGAGTAAGACTCAAAGCCCGACCACAGCAAAAGATAGAGAGAGAATGAAAGTCATTCCCTATGCCTCAGCCATAGGTTCTATAAAGTATGCCATGCTGTATACCTGACCTATTGCATGCCCTACCCTGAGTTTGGCAAGGGAGTAAAATTTTGATCTAGGAGTAGATCACTGGACAACAGTAAAAATTATCCTTAGAAGACTAAGGAAATATTTCTCGGTTATGGAGGTGATGAAGAGTTCGTCGTAAAGAGTTACGTCGATGCAAGCTTTGACACTGATTTGGTTGACTCTGAGTCTTGATCTGGATACATATTGAAAGTGGGAGAATTTAGCTAGAGTAGCTCCGTGCAGAGCATTGTAGACATAGAAATTTGCAAAATACATACATATCTGAATGTGGCAGACCCATTAACTAAACTTCACTCACCAAGCAAAACACGATAACACCTTAGTACTCTTTGGGTGTTAATCTCATGGCGATGTGAACTAGATTGTTGACTCTAGTAAACCTTTTGGGTGTTAATCACATGGCGATGTGAATTATGGCTGTCATTCACATAACGATGTGAACTATCGGTATTAAATCACATGGTGATGTGAACTAGATTATTGACTCTAGTGCAAGTGGGAGACTGAAGGAAATATGCCCTAGAGGCAATAATAAAGTTGTTATTTATATTTCCTTATATCATGATAAATGTTCATTATTCATGCTAGAATTGTATTAACCGGAAACTTAGTACATGTGTGAATACATAGACAAAACAGAGTGTCCCTAGTATGCCTCTACATGACTAGCTCGTTAATCAAAGATGTTTATGTTTCCAAACCATAGACATGTGTTGTCATTTAATGAACGAGATCACATCATTAGGAGAATGATGTGATGGACAAGACCCATTCGTTAGCTTAGGAACTTGACCGTTTAGTTTTACTGCTATTGCTTTCTTCAAGACTTATACATGTTCCTATGACTATGAGATTATGCAACTCCCGAATACCGGAGGAAGACCTTGTGTGCTATCAAACATCACAACGTAACTGGGTGATTATAAAGATGCTCTACAGGTGTCTCCGAAGGTGTTTGTGGCGTTGGCATAGATCGTGAATAGGATTTGTCACTCCGAGTGTTAGAGAGGTATCTCTGGGCCCTCTCGGTAATACACATCATAATAAGCCTTGCAAGCAAATGACTAATGAGTTAGTCACGAGATGATTTATTACAGAACGAGTAAAGAGACTTGACGATAACGAGATTGAGCTAGGTATGATGATACCGACGGTCGAATCTCGGGCAAGTAACATACCGATGACAAAGGGAACAACGTATGTAGGAGACAATATGAGCATCTAGGTTCCGCTATTGGTTATAGACTAGAGATGAGTCTCGGTCATGTCTACATAGTTCTCGAACCCGTAGGGTCCGCACGCTTGACGTTCGATGACCATTTGTATTATGAGTTATGTGATTTGATGACCGCCGTTTGTTTGGAGTCCCGGATGAGATCACGGACATGACGAACTGTCTTGAAATGGTCGAGACGTAAAGATCGATATATTGGAAGGCTATATTCGGACATCGGAAAGTTTCCGAGTTATTCGGGTATTTTTCGGAGTACTGGAGAGTTACGGGAATTCGTATTGGGCCTTAATGGGCCATACGGGAAAGGAGAGAAAGGCCTCAAGGGTGGTCGCACCCCTTCCCCATGGACTGGTCCGAATTGGACTAGGGAAAGAGGGCGCCCCCTTCCTTCCTTCTCCTTCTCCCTTCCCCTTTTCCTATTCCATGTGGGAGGTGGAATCCTACTAGGACTAGGGAGTCCTAGTAGGACTCCACACTTTGGTGCGCCCTATGAGGGCCGGCCTCCTCCTCCCTCCATCCTTTATATACGTGGCCAGGGGGCACCCCATGAACACACAAGTTAACATCAGTTTTAGCCGTGTGCGGTGCCCCCTCCATAGATACACACCTCGGTCATATCATTGCAGTGCTTAGGCAAAGCCCTGCGTCGGTACCTTCATCATCACTGTCACCATGCCGTCGTGCTGACGAAACTCTCCCATGACGCTCAACTGGATCAAGAGCTCGTGGGACGTCATTGAGCTGAACGTGTGCTGAACGCGGAGGTGCCGTACATTCGGTGCTTGGATCGGTTGGATCGCAAAGACGTTCGACTACATCAACCGCGTCACTAGACACTTCAGCTTACGGTCTATGAAGGCCCAATACGGACTGCTTTGTGTTACTGCATTGAGAACCTTCCGAACTGCTTACGGTCTATGAAGGCCCAAGACGTTCGACTACATCAACCGCGTCACTAGACACTTCAGCTTACGGTCTATGAAGGCCCAAGACGTTCGACTACATTAACCGCGTCACTAGACACTTCAGCTTACGGTCTATGAAGGCCCAATAGCCGGTCTATTCTCATAACATTATGAGAATAATATTCTCATAACACTTCCGAACTGCTTTGTGTTACTGCATTGAGAAGCGATGCGCACTGTACAGATACTGCAACAGAACTTCATGTTTGAAAAATTGTACGTGTTGTTTTTTCGGTACTTTTTTGCTCTAGTTTTTTAACCGTTTATCAGAATTATGCGTGTAATATACCGTTGAAAAGCTATGGAGTAGACGCAACTTCGCCATGTTGAACACTTTTCAAAATTCATCATAGTTTAAGAGCAGTTTCGAAAATCGTGCGGCTCACAACGAATGGCAGCGAGTGTTTTTTTGCTTTTTTTCTAAACCGCTCGTCGGAATGAAACATATGATACACCGTTGGAAAGGTATCGTCGGCGCGCATCTTTTTCATATCTATTATTTTTTCCAATTCGCTATGGTTTAAGAGCAGTTTTGAATTTACTAAATCGCGGAATTGTGTTTTTCGATTTTTTTAAATTTTCGATATTGTTTTCACTCCAGTTTTCTAACCGTTTGTCGAAACAAGGCGTGTAATATACCGTTGGAAAGCTACGAACGAGGCGCAACTTTCATATGTTGAAATGTTTTTGAGATTCCTTACGGTTTTTAGTTAATTTTGAAAATCGTGCTGCTGACTACGAAGGGCAGTGGCCGTTTTTCGTGAAATTTTTACAAAACATTGGTCGAAATGATACAAATGATACAACGTTGGAAAGATATCTTCGAGACGCTACTTTTTACGTAGAACACACCCTCTAATTCATTACGGTTTAAGAGCAGCTTTGAAATTAAAAAAACGCGAAAACTTTGTTTTTCGCGACAGCCAAATCAACGCGTTTTTTTGGACTTCCAAACTGCACAGATACTGCAACAAACAGACCAGTGAACTGCATGTTTGAAAAAACTGTACGTGTTGTTTTTTCGGTACCTTTTTTGCTCTAGTTTTTTAACCGTTTATCGGAATTATGCGTGTAAAATACCGTTGAAGAGCTATGGAGTACACGCAACTTCGCCATGTTGAACACTTTTCGAGATTCCGCACGGTTTAAGAGCAGTTTTGAAAATGGTGAACTGCATGTTTGAAAAAACTGTACGTGTTGTTTTTTCGGTACCTTTTTTGCTCTAGTTTTTAACCGTTTATCGGAATTATGCGTGTAATATACCGTTGGAAAGATATGGAGTAGACGCAACTTCGCCATATTGAACACTTTGTCAGATTCCGCACGGTTTAAGAGCAGTTTTGAAAACGGTGAACTGCATGTTTCAAAAAACTGTACGTGTTGTTTTTTCGGTACTTTTTTGCTCTAGTTTTTTAACCGTTTATCGGAATTATGCGTGTAATATACCGTTGAAAAGCTATGGAGTAGACGCAACTTCCCCATGTTGAACACTTTTCGAGATTCCGCACGGTTTAAGAGCAGTTTTGAAAACGGTGCGACCGACGAATAATGGCAGCAAGCGTTTTTTTGCGCTTCCGAACTGCACAAGAAACCGCACTGCATCAGGGTTGGAGCCGGCGCGACGGTGCTGGGGGAAGGAGGCGGGGCGGCAGCGCGGGGATAGGAGGCGGGGCAGTGGTTGCTGTCCTCGGGGCGCTCCGCGCTAGAAACCTATTTAAGTCGGGGTGTTATAAGAATAAGGTTTTTGTTATGAGAATAAGGTCTTAAGGGGTGTTACGAGAATAGACCCACCCTATATATATATATATATATATATATATATATATATATATATATAGACAAACAATGCTGAACACAAACCAAGTAAGAAGATAATGCAGTCATGACGCCAAATGAAAACTTCAAGAAAGTTTGGTGGTAGCGTTACCCATCGTATATGAAGTATTAGACTAGGACACGTCACACAATTATCATGGCACTCCAGAGTCGAATTCCACATTAATGTATTCACACTCAGAGTGTAAGTCTTCATGAGTTGAAGACATATGTTACTTCGTGTGTTGCACATCTAAGTCATCAAAATGCATAAGCGTTAGGATGTGTGTCCAATCACATGACATTTGAGGATTCTAGGATATTTAGCTCACACCACAGCTTGCAAAACCTTTTCTCATCCAAGGGCTTAGTGAAGATATATGCCAGTTGCTCTTCGGTGTTGACATGTATGATTTCATTGTCCTTCTTGATCACATGATCCCTGAGAAAGTGCTAACGAATATCAATGTGCTTTGTTTTCGTGTGCTGAACGGGATTGTTAGCAATCTTGATGGTGCTTTCATTATCACAGAAGACAGGCACCTTCACCATGCATGTTGATGCCATAATCCTTAAGAGTTTGCTTCATCCAGAGAAGCTGAGCACAGCAAGATCCAGCAGCAATGTATTCAGCTTTAGAGGTGGAGAGAGACACTGAGTTCTGCTTCTTTGAACACCAACATCGTCCAAGAAAGTGACTTGTGCCTGATGTGGACTTGCGATCAACTTTCTCACCGGCATAGTCAGCATCTAAGAATCCAACAAGATCAAATATGGATCCCTTCGGATACCATAATCCTAGTGTGGGGGTTTGAGCCAATTATCGAAGAATTTACTTCAAAGCGAGGTGATGCCATTCCTTTGGTGTCTCTTGGAATCGGGCACATATGCAAATGCTAAGCATTATATCAGGCCT
The DNA here is from genome assembly GCA_902687465.1 of Secale cereale. Taxonomy (NCBI): domain Eukaryota; kingdom Viridiplantae; phylum Streptophyta; class Magnoliopsida; order Poales; family Poaceae; genus Secale; species Secale cereale. The sequence goes on from LR738709.1 coordinate 74,903,938, forward strand.
AGATGCACATAAATAGAGTAAAGAGTCAATCATGGAGTGGTATACCTTTTGATCGAACTCTTTACCATTGACGTCGGAGCCCAATTGACCTTTGGTTCGCATTGGCGTTGTGTACCCTTTGCAATCTTGCATTCCAAGCTTCTTCAGGCAATCTTTGAGGTCTTTCTCTTGAGATATGAAGATGCCATTCTTCTGTTGGCGAATTTGGAGACCAAGGAAGAACTTCAGCTCACCCATCATGGACATCTGATATTGCTCTTGCATCATGTATCCAAACTCATCACTGTATCTTTTGTCGGTGCATACGAACAACAATCTATCGTATGTCTTCGTGAAGAGTGTGGGATCCAGTGATCCAGGTTTGAAGCCTTTGCTCATCAAGAAGTCTTTGAGTGTGTCATACCATGCACGAGGAGCATGTTTGAGGCCATACAGTGCCTTGTTGAGCTTGTAAACCATGTCAGGACGCTTTGGGTCTTCAAAGCCTGGAGGTTGTGCAACATACACTTCTTCTTCAATTTTCCCATTCAAAAAGGCACTCTTCACATCCATTTGATACAGAAATATGTTATGATGGTTCACATAGGCGAGCAGTATGCGAATGGCTTCAAGTCTAGCTACAGGAGCAAAGTTTCCTCGATGTCAATTCCTTCTACTTGAGTATAGCCTTGAGCAACGAGACGAGCCTTGTTTCTGACAACTTGACCATGCTCATCTTGTTTGTTGCGATAGATCCATTTGGTGCCAATGATGTTATGCTTTCGTGGATCAGGACGCTTAACAAGCTCCCATACATTATTCAGCTCAAATTGTTGAAGCTCTTCTTGCATTGCTTGAATCCATTCAGGTTCCATAAAGGCTTCATCAACTTTCTTGGGTTTAGATATTGAAACGAATGCAGAGTGACCACAGAAATTGGCTAGTTGAGTTGCTTTTGAGCGAGTAAGTGGACCAGTTGCATTGAGGCTATCAAGAATCTTTTCAACTTGGACTTCATTAGCTACCCGAGTATGAACTGGACGAAGACTTTGCTCATGCTGTTGATCATCATCTTGTTGAAGATTGACTTTAGGCTGAGCATTGTCTTCAGGATGACTAGGTGGAGAGATGATGATTTCCTCTTTAGTTGGTTCCTCGGTGGGTATAATTTCTCCTGTACCCATTTGTTTGATAGATTCACTGGGAGAAGCTTCATCTAGCACATTTGACAGGTGCTCTCTTTGCAAGCTGTTACATTCATCGAACCGCACATCTACGGTTTCAACCAATTTATAGTGAAAGAGATTGAAGACTCGGTAGGTGTGCGAATCCTTTCCTTAACCAAGCATAAAACCTTCATGTGCTTTCGGTGCAAATTTGGAAGTGTGATGCGGATCTTTGATCCAGTACTTTGAAATAACTGACGTTTGGCTTCTTACCAGTCAGAAGTTCATATGATGTTTTTTTGAAGAATTTGTGAAGATAAACTCTGTTGATGATGTGGCATGCAGTATCAATGGCTTTAGGCTAGAACCTTCTTGGTGTCTTGTATTCATCAAGCATAGTACGTGTCATCTCAATGACAGTCCGGTTCTTGCGCTCAATGACGACATTCTGTTGAGGTGTGTATGGAGCGGAGAACTCATGTGTGATGCCCAATGTATCAAGATAGGTGTCAAGCCAAGTATTCTTGAACTCGGTTCCATTTTCACTTCTGATGTGCTTGATCTTGATGCCATAGTTGTTCATTGCTCGATTGGCGAACTGTTTGAAGACATCCTGCACTTCAGTCTTAAAGAGGATTATATGCGCCCAAGTGTATCTAGAGTAGTCATCAACGATCACGAAGCCATATAAGCAAGTAGTGGCAGTGAGAGTAGAGTAGTGAGTAGGGCCAAATAAGTCCATGTGAAGCAGCTCGAAGGGCCGAGATGTAGTCATGATTGTCTTAGAGGGATGCTTGGCCCTAGTCATCTTTCCAGCTTCACAAGCACCACACAGATGATCTTTCTTGAACTTGACGCCCTCGATGCCTATGACATGCTTCTTCTTGATGAGACTACGTAGGTTCCTCATGCCTGCATGACCTAGTCTTCGATGCCAAAGCCAGCACTCTGAAGCTTTTGCAAGAAGACAAACGGCGAGCTGTTGGCCTGCAGAGAAATCTACCATATACAAATCAACTTTTCGATGTCCTTCAAAGACTAGAGATTTGTTAGATTCCATAAGCACAAGGCAACGATATTTTCCAAATATCACAATCATGTTTAGATCACATAGCATAGAGACAGACATTAAGTTGTATCTAAGGGATTCAACAAGCATCACTTTGTCCATGTGTTGATTCTTTGGGATAGCAACTCTGCCAAGTCCGAGTACCTTGCTTTTACCAGTGTCTGCGAATGTGATATGACTTTTGGGAGAAGGACGTAGAGTTGAGTCCATGAGAAGACGTCGATCACTAGTCACGTGGTTGGTACATCCACTGTCAATTATCCATTCAGTGGCTTCCGAAGCAGTACCCTATAGATCAGTTAGCAGCATAGTCTTCACAACGAGCATTGTGAAGTAGAAACATTTGACGAACAAGCAGGTTATTGAAGTTAAGGTCCTTGTTAGGCAAGATAGGAAGCTTGTCAAGAAACCATGGGACAAAATACATGGTTAGAGCATTTGGACATTTGATCTTGCATCCCACAAGATGTTTTAGGTCCCCAGCATTGGCGTCAGAAGATGATTTTCGGCTGGAGACCCTTCCCTGCAAGAGAATTTAATTCATCTTAACCACCCACATCTTTAGGGGTGGCTTAGAAGCAATAAGTCTAAGTGCAGCATCTGAGAATTTTGGCTTAGGAGCCCTAGCAAATAGCTTAGCAGGAGATGAATAGTACTCATATGAATACGCAGAGAAGTTCTTTGTCTTATGAACAAAGTGGTTTGATGAAACATGCTCATATTCATAAGTTTGATTGTCAGGGATATGACTAACAGGTATGAACCGGCTAGTGTAAACCGGCTTAGCTGTATTATACTTGGTTATAATATTTAGTAAAGGCTACGGCCCATGAGATCTTAGGGCCCATGTATAGAAGTGTGGTTTGTAAACCGCCAAGCGATGTAACTTGAGAGATAAGGAAGAAAAGACAGAGACCGAGGCGGACACAAGTATGAGCCGGCCACGGGACTCTGTAAACCGGACCAGGCGTCACCTCTATATAAAGGGACGACCCGACGACGGTTCAGGGACAAGCAAGAATCAACCCGTCGAGACTACTGGCAAGCGATCCGCTCCCTGTAAACTGACGCCCAAGCAATACCAAACCAACTAGACGTAGGCTTTTACCTTCATCGAAGGGGCCGAACTAGTATAAACTCTATGTGTCCTTTGTGCGCTATGAACCCCTTCAAGCTAACCCGTGCGATGGTTCCATCATCAAGTCCGCTAAACCGGACATCTGCCGTGCTATTTCCACGACAGTTGGCGCCCACTGTGGGGCCTCCGCACGATGGTTTTGAGTTCTTGAAGGGCAGCTTTGAAGGGCTCAAGGGGTAGGCGGTCGGCCGGATGACCAAGAGTCGCCGCTGTCGGATCTACATCGACGACGCAGGTTGGGGACCGGAGGCCGATTCAATCTAATACGGGTACCAGGTTCCTTTCTGTGGCATCCAAGTCTTCATTGGCAAAATCGGCGAACCGGGACCTGAGCCGGACATCTTCCCCAACATCGTCGAGCCGGCTCAGCGTACGAGATCGGCCCAGATTCAGCCCGCCATGAAGCACGTGTTTGTGGGAGCAATCCACGGAGTTCGAGCCAAGGACGGATCGGAATCTGATGGTACAACAGTTGTCTACTCAGACGACGAATCTTCATCCAGAGAAACTGAGTCTCTCTATCAGTTGTAGGACGGCCGGTCTGAGGGCGAGTCCGATGGAAACAGTATTCCGGACCCCTTCGGCCCGCCAAACCGGGTGGCTGTCTTTATGGCCGGTTCACAGCCCCCGGTGAACGGGGCGACAACAGAAGCTGGTGTAGGGGGGAGCGGCACGACCCTCTCACCTACTGACGTTCTATCCACCTTGATGGACGAGTTCACAGCTAAAGCAGTGGAAACAGTAGCTCCGGCAGACAAGGCGCATCATGATGCAGAGCTCCTTCAGTTGAAAGGCCGGATTGATCAGTTAAAGGAAGATCTGAAGGCAGAGAGAGAGATGATAGCGGTGAGACAAGCAGAGTTGGATGATCAAGCTTTTCACCTAAGGATGGAGCAGGCCTCTACACAGGGCGTAAGAGGTCGGAAGTACCAATCTCGTATACTGCAGGTTTACGAAGCGATGGATCTGTTTAGAACACCTTGGGCAGGGACCAGCAATAATCCCACTTTAAACCAAAGGGCACCCCCAGTCAGGAATGAGCCGGTTCGACAGCCTGCGGCGGAGCAAGACGGGCGGATCACGTCTGCACCTCACCCATCAGGTCACTATTCGAACCCGTTGGATAACATCGTTGCGGCTGTAGCGCGATTGGCCGCTTTACCCGATGAGGGGACGTCCCGTGTAGCAGTGGAGGCGCGCCGGGTCAAGGAACTACTTAATACGGCGTTGATACAGCAGCAAGCATATTCTCATAGCAGGGAAAGGCTACATTCAACACCGCGTCCCAGCCGAAGTTATACTAGGCATTGGGAGGAGCCGGAAGTGTCTAGCAGCGAACGTGGGAGGCATCAGCGCAGACAGGATAATCCGGCGGGTGCAGCGGCACCAGTTCCGGATATAAAACGGGTTAGATCAGGAGCCCGGGAAGAGGTTCGTCAAACAACGCCGGTTCACACAGCCACAACAGAAACAAGAGTTACGACGAGTTCTTTTGGGGTGCAGTGTCTTATCCCCGCTTTACGGGGTGTCAAGCTGCCTAAGGATTTTAAAGGGCCCCGCAAGGTACCTAATTACACGACAGATTTAGCTCCGGAAGCTTGGGTGGAAAGTTATGAGATGGCCATGGAGATGCTGGACGTGGATGAATCAGCTTGTGCTAAGTATTTTACTATGATGCTTGAAGGTACGGCCCGGACCTGGCTGAAGGGTTTACCCCCGAACTCTATCGGATCATGGGGGGAACTACGCAGCCAGTTTATCAAAAACTTCAAAGATACATGCAAAAAGCCGATGTCAGTGGTGGATCTAGCAGCTTGTGTGCAAGGAGAGCAAGAGTCTACAGCAGCTTGGGTGCGGAGAGTAGCGGAGGTCTTACACTCTTCGAATGGTATCAATCCTAGTACGGCGATAGTGACCTTGGAAAACAATTGCCGGTTTGAATCTTTAATGTTAAAGCTCGGACGGATTAAAAGGGATTGTAATGATATGGGAACTCTCATGAGTGCCTTGGTAAAATATGGAGACTCTGATAATACCAAGTATCCAGAAGCGGAAGGAGACAAGACAGGGAAGGTTAGCAAGTCTGGTAAACCGGCGCCGGTTAATCCGGCTGGTACGAGTTTTTTGGGCAAACGGAAGGCAGAGGGTGGCTCTGACTTCGTGGCCAACACTCAAGTTCAAGGGGATTTTCAGCACAGCCTGGGAAATCCGCCTTCACAAACCGGCGGAGGAACCCTTAGTTGGGATCAAGAGTTAGATCAGCCTTGTCCAAAACATGGCATGAAAGGACGACCGGCAAAGCATACCATAAGGGAGTGCAGGCCCCTTATGAAGGCAATGGCGGGCCGCTTCAATCCTCATGACAGGCCTCCAAATGGCGGTTCAGGTCCTGGATTTTATGGTCCAGGCCATCAGGGGAACAGCTCCGGATCAGGGTATAGGAGCAATAATAATGGTTATCAAAACCGGGCAGGTAATCAGAATAATCAAGGAAATTATAATAATCAGGGCAATCAGTCGCATCATCAAGGTGGTTACAATAACCAGAGCAATCAGCAGCAGGGCCAAGGGAATTATAATGGTCAGGGAAATCAGCAGCAACAGCGTCAGCAACAGCAGCCGCAATCTGGATATCAGAGTAATCCGAAGGAATTAAACAGTGGGCAATATCATGTCTTCACCACAAGTCTGTGTAAGAGAGATCAGAAGGTTTTGAACCGGGCTGTTAACGCAGTTGAACCGGCAACACCGCAATTTCTGCGCTGGTCCGAGCAGCCCATCGTGTGGAGCAGAGAAGACCACCCGATGCGGGTGGATAATCCGGGCCATTCAGCCTTGGTGGTGGCACCTCAGGTGGGAGGCTATAAATTCACTAAGGTTCTCATGGACGGTGGTAGCAGTATCAATATCTTGTACTATGAGACTTTCCGTCGTATGGGTCTGACGGATAAGAAGTTAAGGCAATCAAATACAGTGTTTCATGGAGTGGTCCCAGGTAAGTCGGCTTATCCGGTTGGAAATATTGACTTAGAAGTTACCTTTGGGAATGAGTATGATTCCAGGTCAGAGATGATAACTTTCGAAGTCGTCAAAATCAAAAGCCCATATCACGCTCTATTTGGAAGGACGGTTTATGCTAAGTTTATGGCTAGGCCATGTTATGTTTATTTGCAGCTTAAAATGCCGAGTCATAAGGGCACGATCACGGTTCATGGAAGTCGCAAGATAGCAGTGGAATGTGAAGAGGGAGATGCAGCCTATGCAGAAGCAGTATGTGCCACGGAAGAGTTGAAATTTTATAAAGATAATGTTGATCCGGCAGATATGACTCCGCTGAAGAAGCCAACTACCGAGCATGATCCGGCGTTGAAGTTTAAATCAGCAGAGGAGACCAAGCAAGTTGATTTTGTGCCTGGAGATTCATCCATGCAGTTCACTATCAGCGCTAACCTTGATCCCAAATAGGAAAGCGCGCTCATCGAGTTCATCCGTGAGAACCGGGATATCTTTGCATGGAAACCTTCTGACATGCCAGGTATACCGAGGGAACTCGCTGAGCACAGTCTTAACATTGATCCGAAATATAAACCGGTTAAACAATATCAGCGCCGCTTCAACGAGGAGAGGCGCAAGGCTATAGGAGAAGAAGTGGCCAGACTTTTGGCCGCAGGGTTCATAGTGGAAGTTTTTCATCCGGAGTGGTTGGCTAATCCGGTGCTGGTATTAAAGAAGAATGGGAAGTGGAGGATGTGTGTGGACTACACAGATCTCAACAAGGCTTGCCCAACTGATCCTTTTGCTCTCCCACGCATCGATCAGATTATTGATGCTACGGCGGGATGTGAGCGGTTAAGCTTTTTGGATGCATATTCAGGGTATCACCAGATCAAGATGGCAGTTGAAGACCAAGAGAAGACATCTTTCATAACTCCTTTTGGTGCTTTTTGCTATGTATCTATGCCTTTTGGGCTTAAAAGTGCACAGGCAACTTATCAGTGTTGCGTTCAGAATTGTCTCAAAGGGCAGATAGGGAGGAATGTTCATGCCTATGTGGATGACATTGTGGTCAAGTCAAGGAAGGAAGAGACAATGATAGAGGATCTTAAGGAAACCTTTGATAATCTTCGAGCTTATAAGATGATGCTTAATTCGGAAAAATGTGCTTTTGGTGTTCCAGCAGGTAAGTTACTGGGATTCTTGGTCTCAAACAGAGGAATAGAAGCGAACCCAGAGAAAATCAAGGCCATCACATCTTTGACTAAACCGGTTTGCATCAACGATGTTCAGCGTATAGCTGGCCGGATCACAGCTTTAAGCCGGTTCATCAGCCGTTTGGGAGAGAAGGCGATCCCACTTTACCAGATGCTGAGGAAAACAGACCGGTTTATATGGAGTGATGAGGCAAACGCAGCGTTTGAAGATCTGAAACGGAAATTGGCAAAGCCACCGGTTTTAGCTGCTCCTATTGACAAGGAGCCGTTGCTGTTATACGTCGCTGCCAATGCACGGGCAGTTAGCGTTGCAATTGTGGTTGAGCGCAAGGAAGCAGGGAAGGAATACCCGGTTCAGCGCCCGGTTTATTCGTGAGTGAAGTACTTATTGAATCCAAGCAGAGATACCCTCATTGGCAGAAGTTGGTATATGGTGTTTTCATGGCAAACCGGAAGTTGAAGCACTATTTCCAAGGTCATCCAATAACTGTGGTTAGTTCAGCACCGTTGGGGGATATAATCCAGAACAGGGAAGCTACAGGCAGAGTAGCGAAGTGGGCCATTGAGCTCAGCCCACATGAGTTGAAATATGTACCACGCACCGCTATAAAGTCTCAGGCATTGGTAGATTTCATCAATGATTGGACAGAGTTGCAAACTCCTGTGGAGAAGCCGGATCTTACTTACTGGACAATTCACTTTGACGATTGAAAACAGTTGGAGGGCTCGGGGGCTGGAGTTGTTTTAACTTCCCCCAGAGGTGATAAATTTTGTTATGTCCTCCGCTTAATGTTTCCTTGTACTAATAATGCAGCAGAATATGAAGCACTACTTCATGGTTTGCGGCTGGCAAAGGAGATGAACTTGATCCGGGTTAAGTGCTTTGGCGACTTAGATCTGGTGGCGCAGCAAGTTTCTGGCAAGTGGGATTCAAGAGATCCCCTAATGGCAGCTTATAGGCGAGAAGTCGAAGCAGTTGCAGGATGCTTCAAAGGATATCAGGTGGATCATATAGACCGGTGGAGGAACGAATCGGCTGACGCTCTAAGCCGGCTGGGTTCTCAACGTAAACCGGTGCCACCAAACACTTTTTTGGATGAATTGCACAGTACTTCGGTTCAAATACCATCGGAGGAAGACCTAGTTGTTCCAGATCCGGAGGCACAGTTAGTTGCAGCGCTTCATGTTATTCCAGATTGGACGCTGCCCTATTTGGCATACCTGAGCCGAGGAGAGTTACCGGACGATGAAGAAGAAGCACGACAGATAATCCGGCGTTCTAAGTCCATGACGATTGCAAACGGAGAGCTTCATCATCGCAGAACTTCTGGAGTATTTCAGCGGTGTGTATCAGCTGAGGAAGGTTGTGAGATTCTTCGCGAGATCCATGAAGGAGATTGTGGTCATCATGCCGGTTCAAAATCATTGGTGGCGAAAGCATTCCGGCATGGTTTCTATTGGTTAACTGCTCATGCAGATGCGGCAGATCTGGTCCGGAAGTGTGACGCTTGTCAGAAATTTTCAAGGCGTGCTCTGGTTCCGGCACAGGAGCTCCGGATGATACCAATAACTTGGCCGTTTGCGACTTGGGGGCTTGATATGGTTGGACCCTTTAAGCGATCCCAAGATCAGAAAACTCATCTACTAGTAGCAGTATATAAGTTTACAAAGTGGGTTGAAGCAGAGCCTATAAGCAAGTGTGATGCAGCAACCGCAGTCAAATTCATCAAAAAAGTAATTTTCCGGTTTGGCTTTCCACACAGCATCATCACAGACAATGGCACCAATTTATCTCAGGGTGAGATGGAAGAATTCTGTCAACGAGAACATATTCGCTTGGACGTGTGTTCTGTGGCCCACCCCCAATCCAATGGTCAGGCTGAAAGGGCAAATCAGGAGATTTTGCGAGGTATCAAACCCTGGCTTATGACACCTTTGCAAAGAACCCCAGGATGTTGGGTTGAGGAGTTGCCATCTGTTCTTTGGAGTATCAATACTACCCCAAACCGGTCTACAGGTTACACACCTTCTTCATGGTCTATGGTGCTGAAGCAGTCCTTCCGAGCGATATACGTCATGATTCACCAAGGGTGACGGCTTATGTTGAAGCAGTCAACGAGAAAGCAAGACAGGACAGTTTGGACCGGCTGGATGAAGAGCGTGATATAGCTGCAGCACGATCTGCAATTTATCAACAAGACTTACGCAGATATCATAGCCGCTGGATCAGAACAAGGACGTTCTAGGAGGGCGACTTGGTACTCCGGCTCATCCAAGATCAAACAGATATGCACAAGCTATCCCCACCTTGGGAAGGGCCCTTTGTAGTCAGTAAGAACCTACACAACGGTTCATATTACCTGGTGGACGTTCGAGAACACAAGGACTCAGGGACGTCATAAGAGGAGACGAAGAGGCCGTGGAACATCGCCCATTTACGGCCATACTATACTTGAGCTACGAGCTCCAATGTAACCTATGTATATATTATGATTAATGAATAAACCGGCACCCTCGGTAAACCGGGGGCTCAGCCCTTTTTCCATATACAAATATCTTGTGAGGACAACCATACAAGTTTTTTATCAGATATTATATTTCACTATATTGGCCGGTTTAGAAGTTGATTTTTTGCAGAGTATACAAAGGAGCAATAAAACTTTCTAAAGAACATGAGATCATATCCGGTTCGAAGAGAGGACGCTTCACGATTTACCCACCGGTTCAGGAGGAACCATGGAGGCCCCCTGGGAAAGATGGATAATCCACGTCCCATTGATTGGTTCAATTTGTATGTACATCGGCCCTCTGAAAAGAATGGTTCGCCCACGTTCAGTGATTGGCTAGGCCCTCTGGGAAAGATGGTTTGCCCACGTCCCAGTGATTGGCTCAATTTTTATGTACGATCTTATCGGCCCTCTGAAAAGATGGTATGCCCACGTTCAGTGATTGGCTAGGCCCTCTGGGAAAGATGGTTTGCCCACGTCCCATTGATTGGTTCAGTTTTTATTTGCGGTTCTATCGGCCCTCTGAAAAGATGGTATGCCCACGTTCAGTGATTGGCTAGGCCCCCTGGGAAAGATGGATAATCCACGTCCCATTGATTGGCTGAACCTTGCTTTGAGCCTGGCAGCTCTTAAAAAGCCTCGACTACATGGTCTTATTTGCAAAATTTGCATTTTTTTTGTGTTTGTATTTTAAACCCTTTAAACCGGAGTGGAACAGCTACAGAAGCTGACTACATATCTATAAAGTGAAAAGTCTGGATCATGAATACCAGCATGAGTAAACCGGTATTCATTACAACCCGGATCATCTATCAGGCAACAAGCCACAAATTTCTAAACAATTTTTCAGAACAAGATGAACCGGAGTTTATGATCAAAACCCGGGTGTCTAATTGGATCCATGAAGGTCTTCATCAAAGGTCTTTAAAGTCCTACCGGATTAAGAGTATTGAGCATATATAATCTCAGGTATAACTTTATTTCTGGTGTAAATATGTACTTATCTGGCATTTTGGGAGAACAATGTAATTTGTCCAGCGGTAAACCGCTAGGAAATATTTTCAGTATTATTTCTGCAGGAGCAGAGGATATGCAAAATAAGTAAACATCGGACAACATTTAGATTGGCAAATATTTCATATAAGACAAAATATCCGGATTAAAGCAGATCAAGTTTCAGTTATCCTATTACAAGGCATAGCAAGCCTGACGGATTAAAAAGGTTGTTTGACAAAACAGAGACTGCGATTACAACAATAAATTTTGAATTATGCTCCTCCTTGCTGAGACGGCTGGCCATCACCTTGATCCGGGATATCTTCATCTTCTTGAAGCGGTTGGAAGTCTGGCACACGCCAGTCAATCTTCGTCAAAGCCCGGAAATACATCTCGTCGTTGATAAGTTCAGAAGGTTCAATATCAGGAGCGAAGGTATGAGGACGAACCGGCGGGATTAAGTTGACGGTGTCATAAACCGGCCGCTCCACCCGCTCGTTTTGCAAGTCGTATCCCGGATGATACCTGGACAAATCGGATTCAGCTGCAAGCTTGCTGGCGAGGGGACGCATCTCCTTCGTCAAGGCGTAGAGATCCTTTGCGGTAAAAGTTGAACCGTCATCTTTTGTATCAGGAAATTCGGTTAAAGCTTCTTCCGGATCAAGATCCGGGACCCAGGCCTTAGCCCTGGTAAGGGCCAGAAGAGCACCACCTGGGGCAGCAGATTTTTTGACTTCTTCGAGACGAACCGGCAAGACAGATAATTTCTTCAAAGTGTCCTGGATAGTCGTAGGGGCCGGTTTACCGAAAGAAGTTGCACTGATGATCCTCTGAGCGCCGGAATACAGCTGCTCGACCAAGGTGTAACACGCTTTAAGCTTCTTCCGTAGGTCATCCCCAAGATGGGAGACACGGCGCCCTCCATATAGATATAACGGTTAAACCGGCACAGTTAGAAGATTACAGGAATAAAGCAAGAGTTCAGATTATACTTACCAAAGATTGCAGTGGTCATCATCTCAATCTGCTGCTTTAAACCGGTTAACTCTTCTGTAACCGGATTAAGCGCCCCTTCAGCATCTTGAATCCTTTTCTCCAGATCTTTCTTTTGAACCTCAAAAGTGGTCCGCTCTTCTTCAAAGTATTTCTTCAGATCTTCAGCAGTCTTTAAACTTACTTGAAGATCTTTCTTAGCCTTTGAAGCGGCAGATTCTGTCTCAGCAAGACGGTTCCGAAGTTCATTAATTTCATCAGCGTTCCGGTTTAACTCAGCCTGCAAGCACAATCAAAAGACAAGAAGCAAAAATCAGGCAAGTCTCAAGCACACAAACAAGTTGTCTACTTGACACTTGGGGGCTAATGGCAGTTGAAGCAATAAGCAACAGCAATTCAAAGTTACAAGTCTCAAGCACACAAACAAGTTGTCTACTTGACACTTGGGGGCTAATGGATGGTTGAAGTATCATCAGAAATTTTTACAAGTATCAAATACATAAACAAGTTATCTACTTGATACTTGGGGGCTAATGTAAAGATCAATTGTTCAAACTACAAAGTTCCGGTTCACCTTCAGCACGCAGCTAAACCGGAACTTGGGGGCTGTTATGGGATAGAAGCATATCAAAAGTACAAAGTCAGAAGAAAAGGATTACCTCATATTTCTCCTTCATCAAGTAAACCAAACTCGCTTCATAGTCTCGGCTGCTGTGGAGCCGGTTTAGATACCCAGAATAAATTTCTTGGGCGCTCATGTCGGCAAGATTGGATACTTCAGTACTCCATTTGCCCTTCTCTTTATATAACTTCTCCGTTTTAGCCGTATGCTTGGCTAAAACGGTGGGCTCAGCCGGAGCAATGAAGGCAGCCCCAGTCACCACAACATCTGGAGAAGCAGGTGCAATTGGGGGAGTCGCGGTGTGAGCCGGATTGGGAGACGCCGGATTAATCTGAGGAGAATTGACCCGGGCCGGACTTGGCGGATTATGGGCATCTTCAGCAGTAGGATTCTCAGGAACGGAGATATGATCTGTAGGCACAGGATCTTCAAGAGGAGCTATGGGCTCGCCTTCTGGAGGAACGGTCGTTGCCGGATCATCGGCCGGATCATCTGCAGTGGTCTCAGCAGGAGGCTTGTTTGCCTTGGATTTCTTGCTAGGTTTTGGTTTGCTGGAAAAAGTATGCAAAATGAGTTAACATTATAAAGCAAAAAGGAATCATAAACCGGAAAAGTTAAAAAGTTACCCTGGGACAGTTTTCAATGGAGGAAGCTGTGTGGCAGTCGATTCACCAGAAGAAGACAGTGGAGTTTCCTGATAATCAGGGTCAGACGGTTTAAGAGGTTTTCGGATAAGCCCGGCCTTGGGATGAAGGAGAGTCGGAGAAAGTATCACCTCAGCACGGCGTTTTCGAGCCGGAGTTAAAGAAATCCCGGATGATTCCACTGCCAGGCCACTATGGCGAGTGGTCCGGCGAAGAGCTTCGTGCTGTTGCTTCTTCAAAATAAAATTAGGATCCAACTAAGCATAAGGGTGAGAAAATTGGTATTTTCGAACGGTCCGACGACTTTTCTGTGGAAGAGGTTCTGAATCAGAGGAAAGAATGGTTACCTCAACTTCGGCCGGATTATCACCTTCAGCCAACTCCTGTGGAAAGGTTATCATTAGATACAGATATAAGTTCGAGAAAGAAAAATTCAAACCGGATTAATTCATACCTCGGAATCCGGATCATCATCTTCAGCGGGAGAACTGGCGTCAACAGCTGCTTTTCTTTTCTTATTGGCAAAGGTTTTTCGGCGTGCTTGTTTGCCGGTTTTCTCCTGAGGCTTCGTCTTCCAGAAAGGATCATCAGACTATTCAAGAGAAAGAAAGACAATTGGAAAGACGGTTTAAAGGAACGGGTTACAGATTCAGGGCAAAGTAAAACTTACCGCAGGCAGCTTATTCTTCTTATAATACGGAGCTAGCCCGACTTTGCTGCAGTCTGCTATAGAGACGTTGAGCATCTTTTTAGCCGACTCAATAACCTCCGATTCAGATAATTTGTCCTTAGTAAACCGTTGAGGATCGTCCGGTTTACCAGAATATTGGCACATCAGCTGTGATCGCCGGCTCAAGGGAAGGATGCTCCAAGACAACCAGCAGCGCATAAAATCAGTTCCAGTTAAGCCATTGGCTATGAAAGCTCTTAACGTGGAGAGCTGTGATGAAAACCGGGTCCGCTCGACAGAGCTGAGCCGTTGTGGTAGAGGATGATCTTCCGGAATACGGGTTTCACGATAACCCGACAAAGGGTTCTCCTCTTCAGGAGAAGTGTCAACGCAATAAAACCATGACTTGTTCCAATCCTTTGGATGCGTGTGTAAAGCGGCGTGAGGAAAAACAACGTCTCTTCTCTTCTGGATACTAACGCCACCGAGCTCCTGATGCGGTCCACTGGTGAACTCTGTGCGCCGGTTCAGGTGAAAGAAGTCCCGAAACAGATCGACAGACGGTTCTTCTTGCAGATATACCTCCGAAAACACTTGGAAGTCATAGATATTTGAAACAGAGTTGGGTCCAATATCCTGAGGGTGGAGTTGGAAGGTGGCAAGAACGTCCCGGAAAAACTTTGAACCGGGAGGAGAGAAGCCTCGAGATATATGGTCAAAGAACACAATAACCTCCCCAGGCCTGGGAGTAGGGGGCATTCATTACCCGGAGCTCGCCATTTCAAAACAGACTGAGGGCCTAAGGTACCAATTTCAGAAATTCTGACCAAGTCTTCTTCCGTGATGATGGAAGGAAGCCAGTCACAGGAGACGTATTGTTTGGCCATAGCAATGGAAGGACAAGTACTGAAAAAGGTAAAGTATAAAAAACGGATTATGCGGGTACAGCAGTATAAACCAGAAACTATCTATGAAAGTTACGCAACAGTTTGAACCGAGGACTAATGGCATGGTTAAACCGGTAATAACAGGGAGTTACGTCATTTCCGGTTCACGACAATAAATGAGGAACAGCTAAACCGTTGCGTTCAATTTCAAAAGTTTTGCAAGAATAGGGTATAACAGTTTAAACCGGAGTATACCTGATGGATCTACAAAGGAGAAGAAACGGTTTCCTTGTAAACAGCTAAAGTGGAACAGATCTGGGCGTGCGAGGAAAAGAAAAATAAAGTGCAAGAAAATACGAGAAGAAACGCCAGGAATCTTATGCGAAGCAGATGAATCTATAGGATTAAGTATAAGTGGCAAGATCTAAAGCTAATACTAGTGGAAGATCTGTTAACTGGGCCTAAAGATCACAAATTTTCTACGAAGTAAGTATCTACGAGGAACAAGACGAAGCTTTCGTTGAAAGCCCTAATGGCGGAAGAACAAGGGAAGAACCCTAGAAGATACAGATCGGTAATGAGGAAGAAAGGACGTACCTGAACAATGAAGGACAGCGGCGGAGTTCTCTGGTCGAATCAGGTTGATGCAGCGGCCAGGGAGATCTTGACTCGGCGAGGCAACGGCGGCGCTTCAAGCTCGGGCGTCAATGGAGTCTTGAAGCTCGGGCGGCAGACGAAGGAAGAAGAGGCAAGAAGAAGGAAGAACGAAGGGAGATGGCGGTATTTATAAGCGAAGGACAGATGTGAAGCAACAGGTGCCGGATTCGAGGGGGTAAAGATCGTATAAAGATCCTTTTTTGACGCCTCGATTTTCGGATAACCATTAAACAAAGCTACAGTATAGCTCGCGGCGTTAAATGCGGAGATGATGTCACGATCAGATTTAGTGATTCTCGAAGATGACATCAGAGCCGGCTTACAAAAATGTGAAGACAAAGAAGAAATTTATACAAGACAAGGAAGACTGATATGAACAAGTTCAAATCATTCTGGGGCCTAATGTCAGGGATATGGCTAACAGGTATGAACCGGCTAGTGTAAACCGGCTTAGCTGTATTATACTTGGTTATAATATTTAGTAAAGGCTACGGCCCATGAGATCTTAGGGCCCATGTATAGAAGTGTGGTTTGTAAACCGCCAAGCGATGTAACTTGAGAGATAAGGAAGAAAAGACAGAGACCGAGGCGGACACAAGTATGAGCCGGCCACGGGACTCTGTAAACCGGACCAGGCGTCACCTCTATATAAAGGGACGACCCGGCGACGGTCCAGGGACAAGCAAGAATCAACCCGTCGAGACTACAGGCAAGCGATCCGCTCCCTGTAAACTGACGCCCAAGCAATACCAAACCAACTAGACGTAGGCTTTTACCTTCATCGATGGGGCCGAACTAGTATAAACTCTCTGTTTCCTTTGTGCGCTATGAACCCCTTCAAGCTAACCCGTGCGATGGTTCCATCATCAAGTCCGCTAAATCGGACATCTGTCGTGCTATTTCCACGACAATGTGGTCCTTTGTGGTCCAATCTACCTGCAAGAAATCTGCGTTAGAGTGACCCAATGTGGTCCTTTGTCTGTATGAAGTCTTTGGACCATATGAAGCTTTAGGTTTGGGGATGATCTTCTTTCCTGGTGGTGTCATGATGACATTCACAGGAAGCTTTCGATAAAACTTCTTGGAACCCAGATCTTCTTCATAGGTGATCCATTCCTGAAGTTAGTTCCAATGAACCCGGCAAACACTTTGCCATTCTGATCCCTGAACAGTTTATAGTTTGAGTCAAATGTCTCGTCAATGACAACAGGGTTAGCACAAGTGAAGCCAGATAAAGTAGATGGGTCTACTGGTGAACCCTTTGCAGCGGCCCATGTGGTTTTGGGATACTACTCAGGCTTCTAGTAAGAACCATCAACATTCATTTTTGCTCTCGAACCCAACACCCTATTTCCTAGGGTTTTGGTTTACAATCTGTTTCTTGAGAACATTGCACAGTGTCTGATGCCCTTTGAGGCTTTTGTACACACCTGTTTCAAGCAAATTCTTCAACCTAGCATTTTCATCAGCAATAGCAATGGTTTCCTCAACAGAGGGGTTAGTTACCACATCAACAGTTGAAGATAGTGCATTTTCAGAAGCGGTAGAGCATTCAGCAATAGAGACAGCATTGTCATGCTCAAGACATTTTAGACAGGGTGGCACAAAGTTTTCCTGAGCGGAACTAATCAGTTGGGCGAGTAATGAATCATTTTCCTTTTGAAGATCATCAGTAGACGCTCTAAGTTTCTCAAGGTCTTGCTTCCTTTGAAGATAATCAGAGGAAAGCTTCTCATGAGTAGCTGAGAGAGTTTCATGATGACTTTCAAGTTCAGTATACCTTACGTGAAGATTTTTTATGTCTTCAATTATGGACTGAGTTCGATTTATTTCCGCGTCCAACAGATCATCACTCTTGTCTAGCAAATTTTGAATATGTTCCATAGCATTTTGTTCTTCAGTTGCAATTTTAGCAAGAGTTTTATAGGTAGGTTTGGATTCACATTCAGAGTCATCTTCATTGGAGAATTGAAAGTAGGCATCGCGTGAGTTTACCTTTGCACCGCATGCCATGAAGCAGTAGGTACGTGAAGAGTCGTCCTCATCATTTACTTTGGCGCCGATGGAGTGACCATTATCGTCAGTGTTGAAGATGGACTTGGCGACAAATGCCGAGGCTAGATCTAGGCTAGCCACGCCAGAATCAGATTCCTCCTCAGATTCCACCTCTGCCTCCTCAAAAACAGACTCCTCCTTTGAATCCATTTCTTCCCAATGAATGCACGAGCCTTGCCAGATGAGCTCTTCTTCTAAGACGAAGACTTTGATGAACACTTGGAAGAGGACTATGAGGATTTCCTCTTCTTTTTGTCGTCAGAGTCATATTCCTTGCTCTTCTTCTTTTTCTTCGATTCATTGAACCACTGAGAACATTCAGATATGTAGTGGTCTGGCTTTTTGCACTTGTGGAATGTTCTCTTCTTGTAAGCATGAGAGGAAGCCTCGTCGTTTCTTGAGCTGGATCTTGAAGACTTTCCGAAGCTTTTCTTCCTTGAGAACCTTGAAACTTCTTCACAAGCATAGCTAGTTCTCTGCCAATGTCTTCAGGATTGTCAGAGCAACTGTCAGAGTCTTCTTCAGACGAGGACACAACTTTAGCATTCAAGGCTCTGGATCGACCATAGTTGGGGCCATAGATATATGTCTTCTCAGATAGCTGGAACTCACATGTGTTGAGCCTCTCAAGTATATCAGACGGATCAAGATGTTTGAAGTCAGGACGTTCTTGAATCATCAATGCCAAGGTGTCAAACGAATTTTCAAGAGATCTCACTAGCTTCTTCACAACTTCATGCTTGGTGATTTTAGTGGCGCCAAGGGCATTAAGCTCATTGGTGATATCAGTGAGGCGATCGAATGTAATCTAGACATTCTCATTGTCATTTCTCTTGAAATGATTGAACAGATTGCAGAGAACGTCAATCCTTGAGTCTCTCTGTGTTGAGACACCTTCATTGAGCTTGGATAGCCAGTCCCACACTTTCTTCGCTGACTCCAGTGCACTCACACGTCCATACTGTCCTTTGGTCAGAAGACCACAGATGATATTCTTGGCGGTTGAGTCCAGTTGAGAAAATTTCTTGACATCAGCTAGGGTGACACCTTCACCAGCCTTGGGAACACCAGTCTTGACGACATACCAGAGGTCGTTGTTGATAGCTTCCAGATGCATGCGCATCTTATTCTTCCAGTAGGGGTAATCAGTCCCATCGAAGACAGGACACGCAGTGGAGACTTTGATTATCCCTACAGTCGACATAACTAAATCTCCAGGTGGTTAAACCGAATCACACAGAACAAGGGAGCACCTTGCTCTGATACCAATTGAAAGTGCAAGTTATCGACTAGAGGGGGGTGAATAGGCGATTTTTACGAAAGTCTTCAAAATATGAATCTTTCGAAGACAAACATATGAAATGAACCTATATGATACAAAGTGCATGATAAACGTTTACAGGCACACAATAGTCAAGTAAGCATCATGAAGATAAAATGAATACTATTGATAGCTAGATAACATGGATCGAGAAGGAAGATATAAACAAAGCTAAACAGGGGACAATCTTCACACAGTGAAGTCAAACTGATTAGAAAAACAAGCAATGACTTCACGAAGATAGACTGGAATGTAAATGAGAAGGAACATAGAACCAGTAGCTTGGAGACGGAGGGGATTTGGTAGACCAGTTCCGGTTGCTGTGACAACTGTACATCTGGTTAGGGAGGCTGAGATTGAACTCTGAAGACCGTGTCTTCGCCTTATTCCCCTTTAGCTAAGGACACCCAGTCCTCGTCCAATCACTCTGGTAAGTCTTCAAGGTAGACTTCCGAACCTTCACAGACTTCGTTCGCCGGCGATCCACAATGACACTTGGACGCTCAGAACGCAACGCCTAACCGGCTAGAGGATACACAGTCCTCAAGTGTAACAAGTTTTTAGGTCACACAGACAAAAAGACTTCAGTGATGCCTAACACTCTTTGGCTCTGGGTGTTTTCGGCTTTGCCCTCGCAAGGATCTTTTCTCTCAAATGCTTCGGAGTTGGGTTGCTCTCAAACGACAAAAGTCGTGCACTAACTCTGAGCAGCCACCAATCTATGGTGTTGGGGGTGGGCTATTTATAGCCATGAGGCAACCCGACATGATATGTCCAAAATGACCCTTGGTCACTAAGGAACTGACACGTGTCCAGTGGTCGGATTATGAACACACGCAGCAACTTTCCTTGAGCTCCAAGTAAAGCTGACTTATCCAGCTCTAGATAAAATTTTCTCTTATTTGACTTCGCTCGAAGACATAGGTGTTTTGGTTAAGCATCACTTCAGTCATCTGACTATATTCACTTGGACCCCATTTAAAAGTACGGTGGTTCCTATGACTCAAGAAAGAATACAAAGAACTACAAAAGAAACTATGTCTCGCATTCTAAAGTCTTCATTGAATGTCTTCATAGTTCATTATCTTTAGGTGAATGTCTTCACAAGCCACCACTGTCTTCAATGTCTTCACACATTTTTAGGGGTCATCTCTGGAAGGTAAACCGAATCAGTGAGGGACTATTACCTGTGTTATCTTGCAATTCTCACAAACACGTTGGTCCCTCAACCACGTTTGTCGTCAATACTCCAAAGCCAACTAGGGGGCACTAGATGCACTTATAGAACTTTGTACATTTTTCAAACCGCACCGATTCACCGAACACCGAACTAACCAATAATTCGGTCAAAACGGTTCGGTTTGGTGTCGGTTTTCAGTTTCGGTGTTAAAATGCCCACCCCTAACGACCATCATTGTGGCTCGCTGTGGGGAATTTTCCAGAAAGACAAAAATGACGACGCACTCGCCACGCGTTACCCAGCCGGCAGATGTGCCCAGGTGTCTTACAAAGGCCAAACACCCACTCACAATCTCGCCCTGCGGTACCCAACTTAATGTTGGTCTTGGTAATCCCCCGTTCACACCCTATCAACGTTTGACGACACAACTTCCACACCACCAATTCAGCAGCGGCCTCACAATCAAGGGAGTCTAGTAATTGTACTGATTCCTCAAGTTGTTGAGCAATAACACGTGTGTTTAGCCTAAAAACCCGATAGGAGAGATGTGTGGCCCTATTTTTAGCTAGTGCTATTTGTTGTGCTTTAGGCCAACACCTTATAAATTGACTCTTGGACGCTCAGAACGCGACGACTAACCGGCTGGAGGATACAAAGTCCTCAAGTGTAACAAGTCTTTAGGTCACACAGACAGAAAGACTTCAATGATGCCTAATACTCTTTGGATCTGGGTGTTTTGGGCTTTGTCCTTGCAAGGATCTTTTCTCTCAAAGGCTTCGGAGTTGGGTTCCTCTCAAACGACAAAAGTCGTGCACTAACTCTGAGCAGCCACCAATCTATGGTGTAGGGGGTGGGCTATTTATAGCCATGAGGAAACCTGACATGATATGTCCGAAATGACCCTTGGTCACTAAGGAACTGACACGTGTCCAATGGTCGGATTATGAACACACACGACAACTTTGCTTGAGCTCCAAGTAAAGCTAACTTATCCAACTCTGGATAAAATTTGCTCTTATTTGTCTTCGCTCGAAGACATAGGTGTTTTGGTTAAGCATCACTTCAGTCATCTGACTATATTCACTTGGACCCCAATTAACAGTACGTTGGTTCCTATGACTCAAGAAAGAATAAAAAGAACTACAAAAGAAACTATGTCTGCGCATTCTATAGTCTTCAATGAATGTCTTCATAGTTCATTATCTTCACATGAATGTCTTCAGAAGCCACCACTGTCTTCAATGTCTTCACACATTTTTAGGGGTCATCTATGGAAGGTAAACCGAATCAGTGAGGGACTATTACCTGTGTTATCCTACAATTTTCACAAACACGTTAGTCCCTCAACCACGTTTGTCGTCAATACTCCAAACTCAACTAGGGGGCACTAGATGCACTTACAGAACTATGTACATTTTTCAAACCGCATCGATTCACTGAACACCGAATTAACCAATAATTTGGTAAAAATGGTTCGGTTCGGTGTCGGTTTTCCATTTCGGTGTTAAAATGCCCACTCCTAACAACCATCATTGTGGCTCGCTGTGGGGAATTTTCCAGAAAGATGAAAATGACGACGCACTCGCCACGCGTTACCCAGTCGGCAGATGTGCCCAGTTGTATTACAAAGGCCAAACACCCACTCATAATCTCGCCCTGCAGTACCCAACTTAATGTCGGTCTTGGTAATCCCCCGTTCACACCCTATCAATGTTTGACGACACAACTTCCACACCACCAATTCACCGGAGGCCTCACAATCAAGGGAGGTTAGTAATTGCACTGATTCCTCAAGTTGTTGAGCAATAACACGTGTGTTTAGCCTAAAAACCCGACAGGAGAGATGTGTGGCCCAATTTTTGGCTAATGCCATTTGTTGTGCTTTAGGCCAACTCCTTATAAGTTGACTCTTGGATGCTCAGAACGCGACGCCTAACCGGCTGGAGGATACATAGTCCTCAAGTGTAACAAGTCTTTAGGTCACATAGACAGAAAGACTTCAGTGATGCCTAACATTCTTTGGATCTGGGTGTTTTGGGCTTTGTCCTTGCAAGGATCTTTTCTGTCAAAGGCTTTGGAGTTGGGTTGCTCTCAAACGACAAAAGTCGTGCACTAACTTTGAGCAGCCACCAATCTATGGTGTAGTGGGTGGGCTATTTATAGCCATGAGGAAACCCGACATCATATGTTCAAAATGACCCTTGGTCACTAAGGAACTGACACGTGTCCAACGGTCGGATTATGAACACGTGCGGCAACTTTGCTTGAGCTCCAAGTAAAGCTGACTTATCCAACTCTGGCTAAAATTTGCTCTTATTTGTCTTCACTCGAAGACATGGGTGTTTTGGTTAAGCATCACTTCAGTCATCTGACTATGTTCACTTGGACCCCATTTAACAGTACGGTGGTTCCTATGACTCAAGAAAGAATAAAAAGAACTATGAAAGAAACTATGTCTTCGCATTCGATAGTCTTCAATGAATGTCTTTATAGTTCATTATCTTCACGTGAATGTCTTCACAAGCCACCACTGTCTTCAATGTCTTCACACATTTTTAGGGGTCATCTCTGGAAGGTAAACCGAATCAGTGAGGGACTATTACCTGTGTTATCCTGCAATTCTCACAAACACGTTAGTCCCTCAACCACGTTTGTCGTCAATACTCCAAAACCAACTAGGGGGCACTAGATGCACCTACAGAACTGTGTACATTTTTCAAATCGCACCATTTCACCGAACACCGAACTAACCAATAATTCGGTCAAAACGGTCCGGTTCGGTGTCGGTTTTCAGTTTCGGTGTTAAAATGCCCACCCCTAACAACCACCGTTGTGGCTCGCTATGGGGAATTTTCCAGAAAGACGAAATTGACGATGCACTCGCCATGCGTTACCCAGTCGGCAGATGTGCCCAGTTGTCTTACAAAGGCCAAACACCCACTCACAATCTCACCCTACGGTACCCAACTTAATGTCAGTCTTGGTAATCCACCGTTCACACCCTATCAACGTTTGACGACACAACTTCCACACCACCAATTCAGCAGGGGCCTCACAATCAAGGGAGGTTACTTATTGTACTGATTCCTCAAGTTGTTGAGCAATAACACGTGTGTCTAGCCTAAAAACCCGACAGGAGAGATGTGTGGCCCTATTTTTGGCTAGTGCCAATTGTTGTGCTTTAGGCCAACTCCTTATAAGTTGACTCTTGGACGCTCAGAACGCGACGCCTAACCGGCTGGAGGATACACAGTCCTCAAGTGTAACAAGTCTTTAGGTCACACAGACAGAAAGACTTCAGTGATGTCTAACACTCTTTGGATCTAGGTGTTTTGGGCTTTGTCCTAGCAAGGATCTTTTCTGTCAAAGGCTTCGGAGTTGGGTTGCTCTCAAACGACAAAAGTCGTGCACTAACTCTGAGCAGCCACTAATCTATGGTGTAGGGTTTGGGCTATTTATAGCCATGAGGGAACCAGACATCATATGTCCGAAATGACCCTTGGTCACTAAGGAACTGACACGTGTCCAACGGTCGGATTATGAACACGTGCGGCAACTTTGCTTGAGCTCCAAGTAAAGCTGACTTATCCAACTCTGGATAAAATTTGCTCTTATTTGTGTTCGCTGGAAGACTTAGGTGTTTTGGTTAAGCATCACTTCAGTCATCTGACTATGTTCACTTGGACCCCACTTAACAGTACGGTGGTTCCTATGACTCAAGAAAGAATAAAAAGAACTACGAAAGAAACTATGTCTTCGCATTCTATAGTCTTCAATTAATGTCTTCATAGTTCATTATCTTCACGTGAATGTCTTCACAAGCCACCACTGTCTTCAATGTCTTCACACATTTTTAGGGGTCATCTCTGGAAGGTAAACCGAATCAGTGAGGGACTGATACCTGTGTTATCCTGCAATTCTCACAAACACGTTAGTCCCTCAACCACGTTTGTCGTCAATACTCCAAAACCAACTAGGGGGCACTAGATGCACTTACAGAACTGTGTACATTTTTCAAACCGCACCGATTCACCGAACACCGAACTAACCAATAATTCGGTAAAAACGGTTAGGTTCGGCGTCGGTTCTTAGTTTCGGTGTTAAAATGCCCACCCCTAACAACCACTGTTGTGGCTCGCTACGGGGAATTTTCCAGAAAGACGAAAATGACAACGCACTCGCCAGGCGTTACCCAGTCGGCAGATGTGCCCAGTTGTCTTACAAAGGCCAAACACCCACTCAGAATCTCGCCCTGCGGTACCCAACTGAATGTCGGTCTTGGTAATCCCACGTTCACATCCTATCAACGTTTGACGACACAACTTCCACACCACCAATTCAGCAGGGGCCTCACAATCAAGGGAGGTTACTTATTGTACTGATTCCTCAAGTTGTTGATCAATAACACGTGTGTCTAGCCTAAAAACCCGACAGGAGAGATGTGTCGCCCTATTTTTGGCTAGTGCCATTTGTTGTGCTTTAGGCCAACTCCTTATAAGTTGACTCTTGGACGCTCAGAACGCGACGCCTAACCGGCTGGAGGATACACAGTCCTCAAGTGTAACAAGTCTTTAGGTCACACAGATAGAAAGACTTAAGTGATGCCTAACACTCTTTGGATCTGGATGTTTTGGGCTTTGTCCTCGCAAGGATCTTTTCTCTCAAAGGCTTCGGAGTTGGGTTGCTCTCAAACGACAAAAGTAGTGCACTAACTCTGAGCAGCCATCAATCTATGGTGTAGGGGGTGGGCTATTTATAGCCATGAGGAAACCCGACATGATATGTCCGAAATGACCCTTGGTCACTAAGGAACTGACACGTGTCCAACGGTCGGATTATGAACACATGCGGCAACTTTGCTTGAGCTCCAAGTAAAGCTGACTTATCCAACTCTGGATAAAATTTGCTCTTATATGTCTTCGCTCGAAGACATAGGTGTTTTGGTTAAGCATCACTTCAGTCATCTGACTATGTTCACTTGGACCCCACTTAACAGTAAGGTGGTTCTTATGACTCAAGAAATAATAAAAAGAACTACGAAAGAAACTATGTCTTCGCATTTGATAGTCTTCAATGAATGTCTTCATAGTTCATTATCTTCACGTGAATGTCTTCACAAGCCACCATTGTCTTCAATGTCTTCACACATTTTTATGGGTCATCTCTGGAAGGTAAACCGAATCAGTGAGGGGCTATTACCTGTGTTATCCTGCAATTCTCACAAACACGTTAGTCCCTCAACCACGTTTGTCGTCAATACTCCAAAACTAACTAGGGGGCGCTAGATGCACTTACAGAACTGTGCACATTTTTCAAACCGCACCGATTCACCGAACACCGAACTAACCAATAATTCAGTCAAAACGGTTCGGTTCGGTGTCGGTTTCCAGTTTCGGTGTTAAAATGCCCACCCCTAACAACCACCGTTGTGGTTCGCTGTGGGGAATTTTCCAGAAAGACAAAAATGACGACGCACTCGCCACGCGTTACCTAGTCGGTAGATGTGCCCAGTTGTCTTACAAAGGCCAAACACCCACTCACAATCTCGCCCTGCGGTACCCAACTTAAGGTCGGTCTTGGTAATCCCCCGTTCACACCCTATCAACGTTTGATGACACAACTTCCAGACCACCAATTTACCAGGGGCCTCACAATCAAGGGAGGTTAGTAATTGTACTGATTCCTCAAGTTGTTGAGCAATAACACGTGTGTTTAGCCTAAAAAACCGAGAGGAGAGATGTGTGGCCCTATTTTCGGCTAGTGCCATTTGTTGTGCTTTAGGCCAACGCCTTATAAGTTGAGTGCTTTTATTCAGTCAGAGTCCTTTTTGGCGGCTTCTCAGTCTCTCGGCAGCCAAACGTCCATCCTGGCAGGGAGACATTCCGTCACTGCCATGAGGAGGAGCATTCACATCAACAATGTAGTTGGCCGTCCGCAACCTGCACCCATGTGGATCAGATCTAGCCGCAGTGAAGCCGCCGTTGTTGATCCTCGAGCCCGCTATGCCCCACGTCCCCCGACGTGCATCTGCCATGCTACCGGCACTACCTTGATCTAGCGTGCACCGCCAGCGCCGCACTCCGTCCTAGTAGCCCAGACCGCGCCGAGTCCACCACGCGAGAGGACGACAGATCTTCGTCGGTGCCGGCCGGGCTTCGCCCGGTCCCACCCTCTGGCAATGGTGTGGGAGAGGATGGCGGAGAAGGGGAAGCCCAGGCAGTGGCTAGGTTTTTCCTCCTGTCGCTCGTGGGAGCGACGGGAAGCAGGAGGGTTTATGTTCTTCTAGCACGGACAAGCAAAAAAATCTCTAGATTCCTCTTTGCATGTTTCCATATTTGCATAAATGCAAAACTTCATGAACCAAATTGCCTTGAAGAACTTGAAAAATTATAAGCGTCTTCCAAGTTTGTATGGAGCAAAACCTACATATGGCTAGCTCAAGGCATTGTTGTACGGTCCATGTAGAAAGTGTTAGCTATTTATGTCGGGTTTGAACTAAAAAATTGAAATCACATGTATTGCCACAGCTACAATGACATAACTTAAATTTTCATAATACTTTCTCAAGCACTCTGTTATGCTTGTTCTCTTGGAGAGAGATGTAACATTGGAAATAGAAATATAAAGCTACTCCCCTAAAAAAGAAATATAAACTTACTGGTATAACTATGTACATTGTGATTCAGTGCATTATACTTTTTGACCCATTCCATCAAAACTGGTTTACTTTTAGTATCAAGATCATGAAATTGATGTTGCATACACCCTTCTTTGTATTTTGCATGCTTTGGGTGAATATAGTTTCATTCATGGATTTGGTTTTCAGTGGTAATGCACAGGTGTCACGACAATCGACAACGGACGCTGCGGCTAGTGTATCAGTCTCCTGATCTAACAATGGATCTGTTTTATCCCATGCCTAGTAGCTGTAGTGGTAAAGCATATTGCACACAAGGAAAATATATTGAGAAATATGAAGAGTAACAAATTACAAAATCCATGTTTATATTTTGAACTTGTTACACCCATTGATTGAGTTTTTTTTTTAAACAAGGTGATGGTGGCCGGATTACACAAACTACTCCCTCCGTTCCTAAATGTAAGTCTTTTTAGACATTCCAAATGAAATACAACATACGGATGCATGTAGACATGTTTTAAGGGTGGGGATTCACTTATTTTGCTCAGTATGTAGTCATTTGGTGGAATATCTAGAAAGACTTATATTTGGGAACGGAGGGAGTAGTATTCGTTGCATGGAAACCTTGATTATTTCTTTTATTCTCTCAAGAAAAATAAACAGATGTGACTAATTCCTCTTCTTCTTTGAAACCTTTGTTGAAGCCCTTGTTGTTGAAGCCCTCTTTGAAGCCCTGAGCAGCATTTGCTCAAGCCTAACATCGATATTCATTTCGGACCATCTTATTTTCTCGAGACGGTTCTCCAACAAGCGAAGTGGAGCATCGGCAAGCGAAGGGAAGAGCCTTTTGACCGCAGGCTGCACGTGGGCGAGATCATTCACCTTCTGCGCTACGAGCGGGAACATCTTGCACATCTTTGCCCGGCGATCGCCACCACCATTATTACCGACGTGGGCACTACCATCGTCGTCGACCGGCAAATCGCCCCAGATCTCAGCCGAGAGCTGGTTGAGCCGCTTGTCGTGGCTCGAGCTGGAGTCACGGCGGTGGCCGGTGGCAGAGAAGTAGCGGCGCTCGAGACTCTTGACCTTGTCTTTGATCTGCAGAGGCTGCCGGCTCGTGTCCTCGAGACGCTTGGCCAGTGCTTGGAAGAAGTCCTTGTCGGACCTCTCCGGCAGCTCCCTGTGCTGGCGGCTGTGCGCGATGAGCGCCTCCAGGATGGTGACCTCGTCGCTGGCCGCCCACTCGCGACGCGCTCGCGCCCTTTTCTTGGCTGGCTCCTCGTCAGCGTCGTCGACGTCATCGTCTGGCCGCGGCTGCTCCACCTCCGGGTCGGTGTCCTGGTGCTGGCTCTGGGTGAGAAGATAGAGGTGGCTGGAGGTCTGGGGAGAGGACGGCGGCGGAGGGGCGGAGGGCTTGGCCATGGTTGTGCGAGATGGAGGCATGGAGCGCGAGCGTGCGGGGTATATAAAGTCGACCCGGTCCCGGTAATTCATGGCTAGTTTCCTTTCATCACCGTGGCCGAGAGACCAGTTTGATTGACTCGAGGGCATCAAGCTGACAGGTTATTTATTTCCTCTCCTGCTGATCTCCTTCTCTCTTTCACTAGCCCGCACAAATCAACTTCACAATCCCATATTTCCCTCTCCCTTAAATATAAGACACAAACGATATATAAGAGCGCGCAGGATCAATAAATTTATAGTATGTGATGCTTTTCCCTTTTTGTCCTTATTATCGCCAATAAAATTACTTATCCTGATGATTTTTTTTTCTTCTTAACCATATATAGATGTGGAGTTGAAAAACAACATGCATTGCAAGACTTAGTGAAGTAAATATGCTCAAAAAAGACTTAGTGAAGTAAACACCACAAAGGATTAAATAAGATTTTTCTTTCTTATATATAACCAAATAAACAATGAACACCCTCCTTTGTCCAGCTAGTGTATACTAGCCACAGAAAACCTTAATGAAGGACGTTGTCCTTGTGTTGATTTGAACCTAACAAGTAAGGGTCAATAGCTCATGTGCGACGTTTTTCGTGGGAATTGGCCGCAGTGCGACGTTGTTCCACAGAATGGCTCTGGTGCGACACTTTTGAGCGAGTAAATAGCCCAGACACGACATGGCCCTTAAGCTGAACTAATGCCCTCATTAGCTGTTACGGGCTGGACCCACAACTTATCCACGTAAGCGCCGGGCCCACTACTTGTCCAGTAAGAGCGGGACTCACAACTTATCCACGTAAGCGCGGGACCCACCACTTGTTCAGTGAGCACGGGACCCACCTCTTGGCAGCTAGAAGAGACGACCGCCCGTGCCCGTCCGCCCGCCGCCGCCCATGGCTTCCCCTTTCCCCATTCTTCCTCTTCTCCGGCGACCTAGTGCAGATGTCCACCTCCTCCGCCACGCACTCCAAATGGCGTCAGTATGGTCCAGTGCCGCTCACAAGGTGCCCTGAGTGCCCACGCCCAGAGCCTCTGAAACGGTGGGTCAGTAGGACTGATGAGAATGGAAATCTTGGACGGGAATTTGTGAAGTGCTTGAGCAAAACAATAGCAGGAAGGGATGGCAAGGTTAGATATCAGTTCTTAGCCCGTTTTTCACTGCCGTTTGCTTTGATTTCTCCATATTTTGTTTTTCCCCTCGAATTTGGAATTTAGGGTTCATGTTGTTGTTTTCAGAGCCTGAAGAAATGCACCCATTTCGAGTGGATGGATGACTATGTTCAGAGGATTCAGTTCGAGGGCTACATTGATTCGAGCGGGGCCGCAACCTAGGAGCTCAATTTGGGTGGGATGTCGCAGATGCAGAATTGGGGGGGGGGGGGGGC
>LR738709.1:74933616-74962921 GCA_902687465.1 Secale cereale
AGGGGCGGGCAGAGTCGTGCCGATGGCG
The DNA here is from genome assembly GCA_902687465.1 of Secale cereale. Lineage (NCBI taxonomy): Eukaryota > Viridiplantae > Streptophyta > Magnoliopsida > Poales > Poaceae > Secale > Secale cereale. Next base: position 74,933,645 of record LR738709.1, read on the forward strand.
AGGTTTGCACGAAATGCTGAACTACACTTCGAGTCTGAACTGACCAAGGAACTGAAGAAGATCAAGAAAAATCAAATGGAGATGATCAATTTGCAGAAGCAAGCAAATATCATGGCAGGGGGGTTATATTGTTGTGTCATTGCTCTGTTTTTGTTTTACTTGTTGTTCATGCGTCATTAGAGGGGGCATTTAGGTCTGTTAGAACAGAGGATGTGATATGTGCGCCATGGCAAGTTCATGTAAGTGAATCGAAGCAGAAATATTTAGTGTTCATGCTCTGTTCTTATTCTTTAGTTAATAGAGTGCGCACCCCCCAAATTTAGGTTGGACCCAATTCAGTTTCTAGTAAAAAAAGCTTGCTACCGAATAGATGTTGGGCCGTGAGAAAATAACCAAGCCCAAATAGAGACAAGCCCACCCGCGTAGGGGAACCAGCCCAGTTTTATAGCATAGAGGCACCCATGTTTAGAAAAAATGATTCGACTAAAACCTCAAAATAAAAAATGTTGCTTCGGCAAATAAACCTTTAACAAACATACACTTCTTTACTTGTTTTTTCTGTAGCCAAATTTCTCTATGTAATAAATGTTGGGCCGTATGCATTGTAATTTTTTTTTGTTTTTCTTTACATATTTGTTGCTTGTCCCCTATTGTTTTGTGATTGCTTTTATGCATGTGCCCCTATGTCAAATAGGTCCAAGAAAAATGTTCCTGTTTTGCTCTGAAAATATTGGTTAGAGGTAAAACTCAAACCAATATTTTTAGGAGCCCAGCAATATTTCTTTTGGGCATTTGAGTTAATCCAATAATTATTTGTATGAACTAAATTAGTTGCATGTCCATGGTTGCACAAATATTTGCACCCTACACCTACTAGCTAGGGTGACCCTTTTAGCCAGGGCCTAGATACATGCATGCACATATGCAGCACACCAAGATATGATTTTTTTTTTTGCAAAAAAATTTGGGTACCCATACACTTGCATGTCCATAGATAGAACATCAAGCACGATATATATACCAACTGACCAATATCAACTAGATAGAAAAAAACAGATAGAACACATCACAATATAGTAGCATAAGTAGTAGCATTGCATGAGCACCACATTACAACTAATATAGATAGTACCATTACAACTTATATAGATAGTTCATAGTTCAACCCAACACGACAATAATAAAACGACACCTAGATAAGGTAAAACACCACCGGCCGGCTTCCTTGCTTGCTCCAAGGCCAACTCCTCCATGGCCAAATCCTCTCCTCCATGGCCATCTCCTTCACTCGTCGTCGTGGGTGGGGTAGGGGAGGGTGTGCATGCGCTCATTGGCGGGGAAGACGCTGTCAAAGTCGGTGAACATGTTGTACATGGTGAATGCAATGAACTCACATCCACACCAAAAAGCACGACCGAGGAGGTGGTAGGCGTCGAAGGGATTGGTGAACGTCACCGTAAGCCCGATAGGATAGCCGTTGTTGGTGATGTCTTCGAGTTGGAACATGACCGGAGAGCCCCTCGGGAGGTGGCGGTAGCCGGCGGAGAGGAAGAACTGGGCCAGCCCCCTTGCCCCCCTCCACCTCGAGATCGCCCATACCCACAGGGTGTTCTCCACCCGGACTTTGGCAGGGTAGAGCCTCTCGGGGAAGGTGCGTGGCACACGGTAGGTAGCGCCGGTGAACTGCATCTTGTTGCTTCGAGTGGATCTTGGGTGGATCTTGGGACGGCTCGGTGGCTTGTGGTGAAGATGGGAGATGAAGGAGAGGGAGAGGAAGACGATAGTGCCCTGCTTAAATAGCCCAAGTGCGACGTGGTTTAACCCCGTAGAATTAATGGGCGGGCGGCGTTTGGTGGCGCCCCATGAAGTGTGTAAACGATCATGGGAAACGGGCTGCGGCGATTCCGTGCCATCGGTCGGGGGTCAAGGGGGAAGGGATCACGCACGCGTCTGTGCCGTCGTGGGTCAAGGGGACACACCTGCCCCATTCTCTGCGTGTGCCGCCCCTGCATTCATGTTGTAGCCCATTAGATTGCCCTAGGGCTTTGCTAGAGGGCACCGGTCGGTCCATGGGAGACGTGACAACAACGGACACCTTCATTTGCCCATCTTGTAATGGGCAGCACGCCATTTGAACTGCATCGACCATCATGCCAGTATTGTGTCCGGGCCACCCATTGTGTCCTCAAAGAGGAGCACGCCATGCACCGCACGCATTGCGTCGTTGCCTTTTTTTGGTTGTCTTCATCGGGGTATGGCTGCTGCATTGTGACCGGGTGCTTGCTTTGATGCGACGCTGCATCGGTTCTAATGGTAGGCATGCGACAGCTTACTGCGTCGATAGGGGTGGCAGAGCAGGGCTACTACGTCGAGGGCATGCATGCAACACACGGGCGCAGTTCTGCGGGTGGGCATGCATGCAACGATGGAAAGGGCACTGCGTAGGCTTGGTCCATGCACCACGTCAACTCGTGTCGTTGGATTGAAACGAACGATCTTGATGCCAAAACGAGAGAGGCTGATCCAAACCCCACCGATTCAACCAATCAACGCGTCTCATGTGGATCGATGCACACTGTAGCTAACCCTAGCGGCTGATCTCAACTGTCCACGCACAACGATCGACGACCCGGCAGTGTGCGGGGTTTTGAGGGGTTTTGAGAGGGGTTTTGACTGCTTAGGGTTGAGTATAACTAATTCAAAAAAATTCAAAAAAATATATAACTTGCGCACATAGTCATATTATGTCGTATAGTAACGAGAAAAAAATATAAATATGGTTTACATACATTTTTACGAAAAATCCTTCACAAAATTGTCATTCGCCGAACAATGTAGTATGGAGTTCAAGGGAGAGAGTAGTGGGCACCCGAGAGTAGGGGGCGGTTTTGAAAAGGAAAAGTGTGAAAACCTCACCAAAACTTCATTTTGGATTGACTAAGAAAGATCTTTACTTACTTTTCTCATTTCCATGTTTTAAACTTGATTTATATATAATTTTCTATTAAACCTTGTTTTTTCAATAAAAAATGAAATAATATAAAATTAATTCAATAAATAGCGAGACTTTAGATTTACACTATATAGGTAGAATAGATGTGTAGGAAAATTATTTGGCTGGTTTAGACAAGGTGCCAAAAAAACTTGCTTAAATATGAGGCCGTTTACCCTACGTTTGGAGGTCATTTGAAACAAACTTTTCATGACTATGAGTTCAACTTACCAAAAGGGATCGCAATGATCAGCAAGCAAACATATTTCAGTTGAGGTACTTTAGATTGCATTAAGACATCAATACCCCATCCCTAATTCAAATTTGCGCCCAAATTTGAATTTAAATTTGAATTTTATTTGGCTGGTTTAGACAAAGTACCAACAAACAAGTTCGAATAGAAATACGGGGATACATAGTGACTACCAGTACGCACCAATTTACAAGTATTATTACATGCCCCAAATTTTCAAACTGTTCTCTGTTCTACCTCTTCCTACCACGTTGTGTGCCCTTCTTCGCCTTAGCACTTCTTGTTTTTGGTTCTACTACACACACAAGTTCATTGATCATCTTGGTTTTCTTCACTACTCTTTTCAACACCTCACCAACACCCTCGTGATCAGTGTCTTCAGTCTCAATGTTGACAGCAGTTTCAGTTTCTTCGGTGTGTACCTCAACATGGGCTTCATCAGTCTGAACCTCGACATGGTGAGGTTCAGTTTCATCCTCGAGAGCAGTCTGAATGTTGACTGCAATTTCAGTGTCTTTGGTGTGCACCTCCACATCACTTTCTTTAGTCTGACTGTTGACTGCAGTAGGATCTTTAGAGATACCCATATCTTCAGTTGGCAGCAGAACATCACAATCTTGCTCATCTTGCAGCAGCACATCCAAGTCTTGCTCATATTGCACCACACCATCCAAGTCTTGCTCATTTTGCACCACACCATCCAAGTCTGGTTGAATGTGCATTGTTTCACCAAAACTTCTCTTTCTTCTACAGCCATTGCCTCTTGCCTTTTTCTTTGGCCAACACTCTTCAACAACAAGGGGCTCACCTGCACGCTCCCTCCTAAAAATATAAAGCATGTCAACTGGTTAGTAATTGAAAAATGCAACAAAATAGTAAACAATGCAAACATATGCCCACATACTTTGGCCTTTCAGGAGTGTAACAACATTTGGGAGATCCAACTCGGTGCCCAAGTTCCTGGCACAACTTGCATCTATTTTTGTTACCTTTCTGGGACCTTATTGGCTTTGCATCCTTCTTTCCCTTGCCCTTTTTGCTACTCCCACCTTTCTCAAACCATGCCTTGAATCTACTCTCCTTAGGCCTGCCAGCCTTTCTTTTTGTTAGGGGAGGACACATGGAAAACTCAATTTCCACTTCAGGCCACTGAGACTAATCTGTAAGTGCTGGAATTGGAGTTGCATATGCAGCCTTGAATCTTGCTACTGAGTAATATTCGTGCAAATATGGGTGCATATTTATCTTCGGTCGGGAGGCCAAGAAAAGTATGGCATGATCACATGGTTTCCTAGTGTGTTGCCACTCCAAACAAGTGCAATCATGCATTTCAGTGTTAACAACATGCCTTCTACCAGTTTTGGTATCTCTAACTTCAACACCCCACACAAAAGATTTTTCAACAGATAAATGTGTAAGATTTTTGCTCCTGTTGACCACCTGTTGTACAACTGCAGGAAGCTTATCCCCTTGTGGACAATCACCAATCCTTCTTCTCAATTCCCGCAAGCGCATGATCACGATCCTGATTTGGTCAACCATGTCATGCACAGGCAAAGTTTTTAACTGCTTCACCTTGTTGTTAAAACTTTCTGCCAAGTTCTTGTTGATATGATCACACTTGATGGCAGTGTTAAATCCTGACCTATACCATAATAGAGAATGGTAGGTGTTCACCCATGGACCAAACTCAGGGCATGCTGTCATTATCTTACCAAGGTGATATGAATGTGTATGTTTAGTGTAAGATCTTGCTGCTGGCCACATGCGACCAAATTCTTCCCCTCTGAATTTTTTGATCAAATTCATCCACATATGGCCGAAGCACTCCCTCTGCTCACAATGGGGGAAAACATTCTTCACTGCGTTTTCTAGCCCTTTGCATGCATCTGTGTGGACTACCAAAGGTGACACTGGCCCTATGCATCTTTTGAACTGCATCATGAACCATGTCCACGAGACCTCTGTCTCTGACTGAAATAAGCTAATAGAAACAGGGAACATCCAGTTGTGTCCATCCAAAGCATTGCAAGCTGCCAGTTGACCATTCCACTTGCCTGTTAAAAATGATGAGTCTATGCTCAAATATGGACGACACCCTGCCTTGAAGCCATCAATGCAAGGCTTTAAAGCCATAAAAAACTTAGAGAAAAGCACTCTTCCATCAAGTGTTACCTCTGTATCTATCTCCACAACACTGCCGGGTGACCTTTTCTCCACCTCTGCTTTGAAATTATAAAGCATCCTAAAAGTATTTTCCCAGTCACCATATAATTGTTTAATTGCCCTTTGTTTTGCCTTCCACACCGTGTTATACTTCACCTTAATGGGGTATTGCTTTTCCAAGTCTACTTTAAGTTTTTTTGCAGTAGTGTTTGGTTTCTTGACTAAAATAGGAGTGATCTTTTCTGCAATCCAAAGTTGTGATGTCATGGTTGATACTCTCTGTGAACTTGTAATACAAGTATGTTGGTATGGGATTTGATTCACCCTAATGGTACTTCCATCAGGTTGGCGTCTAGCAGATATGTACCACTTGCAAGGGTTAACACTTCCATCAAAACCTCTACATCTTGCATAAAACTTCTTTCTATCAGTCCACTTAGTCTTTGCATCAAACTCATGTTTGACTGCATAAGTCTTGAAACACATCCTAAACTCATCCATGTTTGGGAACAACTTCCCCACTGCAATAACAGGGTTTTCCTTGTCATACACGTTTACCAACTCATCATCATGTGCATCATCTACATCATCTACAGCATCTTCCATCAGCTGTCCATCCACATCTTCAGTTCTTTCTCTGTTAGCATCAGTATCAGTAGGCATAGATTCACCATCCTTCTCCTCCTTATCTTCATCAGCTACTGGAATGCCAAAAATTTTGGCCATATCAATGTCATCCATCGGTGCAATGACTAAATCAGTTGGATCATTTAATTCTACTGAATTCCAATCAACAGAAACAACCCTTGCAACACCATCAGAGACCTCTTCTCCATCACCTCCCTCAGGTAATACTGTCACTTCACCTGCACAAATGGGCATCATCTGCCTCTCTGAAGCCCAATCATCATCTACCATCTATGAAGCTAATTTTGAGGGCACATATCCAACCTTAGAATCTGATTTCAGATCAACAAGCTCTGCATGAAACATAGTCTGTTTGGTTGTCCAGCCATCTTGTCGATCGATTTCATCAACCATCTCTTCACCATCCTCAATTCTCACATACTCTCCTTTCCAATTATCAAATCGTAACAATGCTACCTCTTGCTCTGAACCCCAAAAACTTCTCTCCCCAATTTTTTTAACCACATTCTTCACGGCCTGCACTTCCATGCTCTGTAGTTCTTGGGGATCAATCTCTGCAAAATCAATCTCCCACTTCACAATTGTATCTCTCTCTATGTCCCGCATGCTACCATCACCTAGCTTTGCCTTAGAAGGAAGGAATTCCATAGTGAATTCGAACGTCCGAGCACCATCCCCTCTGTTTGTCAATGGTGGAGTAGTGTGAGCTGAGCTAGCGAGCTAGCGGAAGCAGATGAGGCACAAATCGATGCACATTAAGGGATTACCTAGTCGATGTTGTTTTCTCTGGCGGCTCCATCGTGGTCAGCCCCCCTCCCACCCACCCAAATCAGGATCAAATCGACCAAAAAAACAAAACAGAGGCGATGGAGAGGGCAGAGGTGAGATCTAGCTCGACACGGAGGGGGGTACGCCGGAGGGGAACGGGACAGGGTCCCTGATTCACTTACCACAGGCGCCGTCGTCGCCAAGAACGAAAGCTCCGTGCTGCTGTCACCGAGGACAGAATCTCCGGCGCCGTCGCCGGCTCACCGCCGAGAATGAAGAGGAGGGGGGTGGGAGGAACGGCTTCAGACAAGGGCACTACCAAGTGGGACCCACGGGGACACGTTTCACCTGATGCACTGCCAAGTGGGGCCCGTGACTAGATGCACTGCCAAGTCGGACCCACATGTCTTAAACATAACCTCACTCCCGTTGACAACCTGTTTAATGGCCCGAGTGGGCCTTGGCTATTTGGGCTTCTGAAATGTAGCACCAGAGCTATTTTCATCAACTACGTCGCACTGCATCCATTGCACCTCAAAGATGTCGCACAGGAGCTATTGACCCAACAAGTAAAGGTCATGATAGAATCTCATTTTACAACAATTTCTTGGTCCATTCACATTTATTAGGCCCCAATTTTGTAGGTGAACTGTCAAAGAATCGAAAGCAGAATGTGTTTTTGTAAGAGAGGTGATGGTGGCTAGCTTGTATAGATCAATCTCTCTCACGAGTAGCGGTACTGAATAGTGATTACCGAGGAATTATACAATGGAGGAGAAGAACAGAGAGTAAGCTTGCAATAGGGGAAACAAAAAGGTAGGAGAAAGGAGCCGCCGCCAGTTCATCCGTGATCCACTGGATACCCTCTCCTTCCGTGTGCCTGGCTTATGTACCTGCAGCGATGGGTCTCCGACGACCAAGTCCATGTACTGGCCCAAAGACCAGCCCATGTAAGTGTACAGGTTAGGAGGACTCCTAGTATCCCTCCCTCCTTGAAATCCGGCTTGACCCCAAGCCGGCACCGTCGAGAACCTCATGGGTCCCATTGCACTCGATGGTCCTTGGCTAGCTGGGAGTCACAGTGGCAACCGAAGGCGGGAATGACTTGAAAAACATGGGAGTAGTCATCGTGGATGATAATGACCCAGCCGAAGGAACTGTCGAGAAAGTAGTCATTGTTGAAGCCAATTTAATACTTGTGGTCGACAGAGCCTTGGGCGAAGCGGGTAGCGATAGCGATGACACCCCTCCCGCCTTGAGAATTTTCTTGATCGTAGTCGATAGAGGGCCCAATACCACACCTGCCATGTGCTCTCTTGCTGATCACCTCGGCCAAAAATCATAAATGTCGACTGCCTGTAGAAAGAGATGTTGAGGTAGTAGTCACTGTCTTTAGGGTCTTGGTCGTCTTCAAGAGGTAGTACTCGTGGTCGACGAAACCACTCATGGCATGCACTTCATTGACAAAATACCCAACCCAACCATTCACAGATGAATTGAGAAGAGCCCCTGAGCGAGGATGGTGTAAGGAGTTCCATCCATGATGCTTATCAATCACAACTTGTTTGTGTCCCTACATACAGGTGATCAATTGGTGATCAACTTGCTCTGCCATGTATGCGAGACCATCCAGGTCATAAACTTGATGTCAGTGTTATCCCAATATGTTGAACTAAATGTTCTGCTTTCATTCCTATTGTTTGCACCTTGCTAACTCCCGTAGAGTACATTTTTCCAGTACCTATAGACATGGCCCCAGCAATAGACTCTTTACACTAGTTGAAAAAGTGCTAGCCACAACTTTTGTTGGTGGCGCGCTATTTACAACCAACGACACCACTATTTTTCTTCAAATAATTGTGGCGTTGGTTTATTTGGTACGACATTAGTAGGGGCATAGTGGTGGCATTGGAAAACAGGGTAGCGCCAGAAGTTTATGGAATCAACAATTTGTACCAGGCGTTATATAGTTCTATCGTGGAATACGTGGAACGCTAGTACTATTATATTTAGTTCTGGCATACTCTTGGTTCCTACGCCAGTATTGTTATTTTGTCAATGCAAAGATTCTTATATTTCTTTTGGTATATTATTTTTTATAGTATATTATAGTTTATTTTATTAAATTTCTGTTATTTTAAGTAGAAATATGGACATTTTTAAAATATGTACTTTGGGACTTTAAATTGCTTATTTTCTTCTTAGTTTAAGTCTTGAAATATATAATTTTAAGCCTTCAAATATGTAGTATGAAACTTCTAATTTCTTTTATTTTTAGTTTTTTATGTACTGGTTATCTTTTTTATAGTATATTATAGTTTAATTTTATTATTTTTCTATTATTTTATAATGGAAATAATGACATTTTTTAATATGTATTTGAGAGTTTAGTTTTTCTTCTTTTAGTTTAAGACTTGAAATATATAGTTTTGAGTCTTCAAATATGTAGTTTGACACTTCCAATTGCTTTTCCTTTTTTAGCTTTTTATGTGGTGACCTTTTTTGTAGTATATTATTGTTTACTTTTATTAAATTTCTATTATTTTTAAATGAAAATACTGACATTTTTTAAAACATGTACTATGAGACTTTAAATTTACTTTTTCTTTCCTTTTTAGTTTAGGACTTGAAATATATAGTTTTAAGCCTTCAAAAATGTGGTTTGACACTTCCAATTTTTTTTCTTTTTAGTTTTTTATATGGTGATCTTTTTTATAATATATTATAGTTTACTTTTATTAAATTTCTATTGTTTTTAAGTGGAAATAATGACATTTTTTGAAATATGTATTTTGAGACTTTAAATTTACTTTTTCTCCCTTTTTAGTTTAAGACTTGAAATATATAGTTTTGAGCCTTCAAATATGTGGTTTGACACTTCCAATTTTTTTTTATGTGGTGATCTTTTTTACATCATTGGGCCAAGCCGAAGTATTAGGAGGTCGTGAGGTTCAAAACCAGAGCAATGACACCCTCACCCCACTCCCTCTCTCGTTCCCCTTCCTCTCCCCTTCTCTCTTCGCTGGTCATTGTCGCTCTCCCTCTCTCGCCGCTCTCTTCCTCTCTCGCCGTTGGTTAGGTAATCTTTCGCTCTCTCCCCCTCTCTATCCCTCTCTCGCCGCTCGTTGCCCTTCAATTTGATTGGAGTTCATTTCGTTTTGATCTAGTTTTCCTCATCGGAGTCGGCGGAAGAGACAACGGCGGCGGAAGCGACGACGACGACGGAAGCAACAAACTTCTAGGGTTTATCGCCTCCATCTTCGTCCCTCGGTGAGTTCATCGCCTCCATCTTCGCCTTCGGTAGTATTCCTAATTAATGTAGTGTTCCTAATGCTAAATTGTAGGGTCTTTGGTAAAGGAAGAGCGTAAAACAAATTGAAATGTAGTGTTCCTAATACTAAATTGTAGTGTTAAATTGTTAAATTTTAGTGTTTCTAATGTAGTGTTCCTAATGCTAAATTGTAGGGTCTTTGGTAAAGGAAGAGCGTAAAACAATTTGAAATGTAGTGTTCCTAATACTAAATTGTAGTGTTAAATTGTTAAATTGTAGTGTTCCTAATGCTAAATGGCAGGGTCTTTGGTAAAGGAAGAGCATAAAACAAACTGAAATGTAGTGTTCCTATAATGCTAAAAGGACTTGCTAGTTATCACTACCAGTATTTGTAGTATATACAGTTTCTTTGCTTGTTTATCACTTTATTAGGTTTCTACAACATAACTAAAATGAAACATAACTAAGGATAAATGAAGATAGTAGGTCGTATCATTATCGAGGCCTTTTAGTTGTATGGTAACATGAATGAACATATGACAGTTACAGTGGCATTTTGTATCTGCATTTTGCATCAATGATCATCATGTGGATGTTTAGATCAGGGTTCCATTGTTTACACCCATAAAAGAACATAATTTCCTTTGTTTACTTGACAAGTTGACATGCCTCTGTATAGATCAGTTAGGTTGTAGAATTTATGTAAGTGTATTAGATCACTTGCCATACTTGGATTGGCATTATTATCAACTTACTTGTTATTATTGTTATGATTGGCATTATATCACTTGCCATACTTGTCATACTTTGATTGGCATTATTATCAACATACTTGTTATTCTTGTTTGATCAGCAAGGCAATATTATCAACTTAAAAATCATTTTCTAACTTGCAACACATAGCAATGATGGGCATGGATGCAACTTACTTGTTATTCCTGTTTGACATGTGTGTTTGGTTCTAGTCAGAACTAAGGAAAAAATTTGTTAGCACTAAGGAAATTCTTGGTTGACATTGTGATGTTATCTATATATTTTTGTATTGATTAGCATTCATCACTTGCCATATGTGTTTGGTTCTTGTCAAAATAACATATACTTCTCATTATTTTGAAGTTACAGCAATGACTAGTTGGAGCAACCACTACCAGTCCTTATGCAACTTCGCGACCTATGATGAAGTTGGCAAAGGCGAAACGAGCACCAACCAGGTAAGACTACAAAAATATCCATCAGCATTGCAAACACATGCATATATACATATATCATCTAACCATTCTTTATTGATGATTTCAAATATTTGACTTGCCAGGTGTATGTACGAGACCCATCTCCAGAACCGGTCCAACAACAGCTACCGGTACGTAACGTGGACATGCTTGGTCGTGAGCTTGTCGTGTAAAAGAAGAGTACAATGAGGCACTTAACGAGTTGAATGACTCAACGAAGAAAGAGAAGGACAATATGATCAACGAGATCTCCGATCTCTGCGATAAGAAATTGAAGCTCATCGACAAGAAGCAGCTATTGTTCACCGAGATCGAGTCTACAAAGAAGGAGATACAACTCCTGAAGGCCGAGAGGGAGGAGCTGATGTCCCGCAATGTCTATTTCAGAAAGGAGGGAGAGAGCAACAGGAACAAGTTGCAAGAGATGAGGATCATTCTTCATCGTACCTAGTTAGCGCGTGGATAACAGGTTGCATGAGATCGATGACGATACTTTTTCTTGTATAGAGCTAGCCACCGGATAACTTTTGCTTGTAGGTTGTAGCAAGCTAGTTACTGAAAACTGTATTAATAGCTGGGTATATTTTGTGGATTTGAGACTTACCACTAGAAGTTTAAAAGGATGCACATATACTAATCACCGGGTATATTTTTTATTGATGAAAAATACAAATTGCTAGCGTTGCCTCACAATAAATGCTATAGACAACACAATATATTGTTGGCGTTAGCCAGGTGGCATGCCATCAGTACTAAAATATTGTTGACGTGTCTGCCACGCCACCAATTTTCACTAGCGCCATATTGGTGGCGTTTGGGTCTCTACGCCAGCAAGGCACTTTTGCCACGCCATAGCTATGGTTTTTCTACTAGTATTACCCGGAGATAATGGGCACTCCAATAGCAGTGCCATCAAAACCCTGATTGTGCTCGTGCATAGAGGATACAACCTAGGTTTTATTCCATAAGAACTCTTATCAAGGCACTGCTCCCACTCAATTAGGCTCTGCGATAAAGTCCCTACCCGATAGATGCTCCAACTTACACAAGTGTTGCTCTTGAATTCTTTCCTCTGTACTGCCAAAGTGTGCACTCACCTCTTGTGAACACTGCCAAGAGGCTGTTCAATAGAATGTGCCAAAATCTGAATCGTCGGCACATACTTGTTGTCAAAAAAGTGCATAAACTGTCGCTTGTTGATGACCCCACGAACACAAGTACATGGATAAAAAATTGAAGCAGCATCCTCTTGTAACTCTTCCATAGGATGGTACTTCTCATTCAGTATAAGGGTACTTCGAACAAAACAAGATTTTCTGCTTTGTACGAGAGAAGTAATGAAACTCAGAACTGAAGTATTCGAACCACTGCTAGCCAGCTTCCTGAGGAATGCAAACCTCGTCCAATAAAATTCAGAAGAAACACTGTCATGGATAAGATATCCAGTGCATGTTCGGTTCCACTCCACTCCTCGACTCCGCTCCCGGAGTGGAGCAGGATGTAGCTCGTTATCACAGAGCAGCTTAAGCCCAGCTCCATAGCTTCGTAGAGTGGAGTAGGGCGGAGTGATTCCAAACAGGGCCTCGGTACATTCCTGTGGCCGTGTAGGAAATGTTCCAAGACTCAAAGTTTCCATCATGCACAACTATTTGGCAACAACATGATTGATTTAAGTATTCAGAACTGCATTCCACAACCGCGTCATGTTATAGCATGTGGTGCTCACAGAAATTCCACTGCTCCTGGCATTGATAGGCAAGATCACTAGCACGCCATAATTTATCAAGGCAAAAACATCTAGCCGACTCCCTGACATGCTTATCAAAAACTAGAAATTGAGGCTCAATAAAATCCAATGAATCAAGGTCATCATACAAGATAGGCACAGGTGTACCAAACTTAGCAACACAAGAATAGTAGTCATGAGGGGGCTCACCATTTGGCAGTTTCTGCCACCATTTCAGCCGGACATCCGTTAATCTCCTGATCACAGAGATAGTTCTTGCCACCATATGGATCCAGTACACAACCTTCTTGGAGGAACCTGATTTCTGGTATACACCTAGTAGATACCTCCAGGATGCTCTTAGACTTGAACTGCTAACAAACTTCCAATGCACTGTGATGCTAGCTGGAGCACAAGATGGGAAGGACTCCAATAGCCTTAACTGCAGACCAAGATTGCTGCAGAGTTATTTCCTCATGCCACCCATTTTCTTCACATGCCCGAACAATTGCACACAAAAATCTGAATCTACAGTGTCCTCTTCATGAGAGCCAGAAAACGACAGCCATGAAGTGGGTCGAATCGCATTTCTGTCTCTTACTGTACGGATCCTGCAAACAACCTTCAGAACAATACTTGGTTTCACCTGTTGTACCTTTGGCAAATCCCCTAAGAATGTTGACAAAGAATTCAGGACAACAGATAAATAATTCAGCAGCCAACAAGGTTCCCGCTCCTTTTCCAACTGGCAATACATTGCCTAAGGTATTTGTGGACTTCTGCTGATGAAGTAATCAATCCAATAGGGTACTTCAATATTGCTGCTCAAAGGTTTTAGGCAGCCACTATGCTTCACTATCACACGCGGTCGACGCACCAAAATATCACCAACTTGCTTAGAACCATACGTGGAATTATCAACGTGAAATCTGAGTAAAGCAGTCTTTCTGAGTGTAAAATTGATGCATCCTATAGCAAGTAATTTCTTCATCACACAAGTAACGTGAGAGCAAGAAAACCATGGACACAGAGTGGGTTGCATATCACTCCCCTCTCACTATATATGATGCACCAGAAATGATGGCCATGGCGTCGGCTGTATCGGCAACTCATACGTCCATTTTGCATCATGCTTTTATGTTGATATTTATTGCATTATGGTCTGTTATTACACGTTATGTCACAATACTTATGCCTTTTATCTCTTATTTTACAAGGTTTAGATGAAGAGGAAGAATGCCGGCAGCTAGAATTCTGGGCTGGAAAAGAAGCAAACTCTGGAAACCTATTATGCACAACTCAAAAAGCTCTGAAACTCCATAGGACACCGTTTCAGAAAATATAAAAAATATCTGGCAAAAGAAGATCACCAGGGGGCCACCACCTGTTCACGAGGGTGCAGGCGCGCCCCCCTCTCTGGGGCGCGCCTCCTGCCTCGTGGGCCACCCCGATGGCCCCCCGATGTCCATCTTCTCCTATATGAGGTGTTTTGACCTGGAAAAAATCATAAGGAGGCTTTCGGGGCAAGACGCCGCCGTTTTGAGGCGGAATCTTGGCGGAAACTAATCTAGGGCTCTGGCAGAGCTGTTCTGCCGGGGATACTTCCTTCTGGGAGGGGGAAATCATCACCGTCGTCATCACCAACGACTCTCCCAACTTGGGGAGGGCTATCTTCATCAACATCTTCACCAGCACCATCTCCTCTCAAACCCTAGTTCATCTCTTGTATCCAATTTTTGTACTCAAACCTCTCATTGGTACCTATGGGTTGTTAGTAGTGTTGATTACTCCTTGTAGTTGATGCTAGCTGGCTTATTTGGTGGAAGATCATATGTTCAGATCCATTATGCACTAGATCATTGATGGCGCGCGTTGCTGCGCCTGTCTGTTTTGGCTCCTAGTATTTAGAGATATAACACATTAATTTGTATACATTTCCTTGCATAGTTTTGAAATATTATGCTTTCCTATTGTTTGTACTTTTCTCTATTTGTTCAACATAATGGTAGTATGTAATTAGCTCTTCAAAGAGTAATAGAGTAAACACCTAGCAGGATAAATATGGACATTTCAGTTGCTTTAGCACGTAATGTCCTCACCAATTTTCCATTTTTTAATGACTCCAGACATAAATGTATAACCCAACTACATGATATGTAATGTTTTGACTGTTAAATAATCTTGTTTTAGGGTTCCATGATTACTTTCATGGTTATATGTATCTTGTTATTTGAAATATGATTCAAAGCAACAAATTTAAATCCTCTAATTGTCGCTTCTTGGAACACTCGTAATCTATTACCAAATATGTAAAGTGATGAATGAAACACATAGAATCCATTAGGGACTACTTATTCTTCCATAGATTAGTAGCACAAATAAGAAATACCAACTATATGGCAATGAATTGGGATTTTTTTAATAGAAAATGTCATTACTAAGTAGATATAACAGTACATCTTCAGCTAGAAGAGGTACAATGCAAGGTGGGAGATCCTCCATGCAGACGTAGGCAAATGTTTGTGTCACAAATTCGCTGTATTATCTTCATGGGGCAGTGGTTGAGATACACCGCCACCAGAGCGAAGCCATGTTTCTGACCACCCTCCTCCACAGACATGACTACCTCCATGTTAGATTCAACAGCAAGGCGGTTACTTCTCAACGGGGGTGCTTGCAGTGGACAATGTATTAGATGATGAGCTTCCGCCATATGAGCATCCCGGACATAATCAAGTTTGATACTAGAAGCACCTATAGAAAACCCTTTACTGCATTGGATGATTCCTTCTGCAGAATCGCATCAATGATCTTCATCAAAGGAGGCACCTATATTGAGCTAGATGTTGGCACCCACCACCAAATTCTTGTCTGTTTTGTTGTGCGCACTTGACAAAAATGAGACGACGAAGCATTTATGGGCATCGCTATCCGAGAATGAATTGAAACACAATTAGTAACGAATGTAACTCCTCAGTCGATAGCTGATATGTAATGCAACGCGTGGCTTATAGCTCTTTTGCTCTCTCTATTTTATTTTTCTTATTCATTTAGAAAAAGAAAAAAATACATTTAGTCAGGACAAATTCCTAGTGTTTCGCATACAAAATGGTTGGAAAACACCGAATTTTTGTACAGTTGTACATGCCATTAGGCATCTGATTTACCTCCAAGGCGTGTGGTAAATAGTAATTGAAGATAATGTTGATGACACAACGAAAGCTTAGAGGGAAGGGAGCTCCTGTTGGAACAACAATACATGATTAGAACAATATCTCGGACCAAATCAGTGCTTCTTAGTCAAGTACTCTTATAATTGAAGAAGAATTAACTATCAAGCGTTGGAGAGAATATTTTTTCATGGTAAGGCTATGCATTGATCCAATCCATCAGGTACTCAGCATAATTTGGTATTGCTACCTCACATATACCTCTTGACAGTGACTCAAGAAACTCACATGTACATGTAGCCGCCTCTAGGTTTCTACAAATTCAGTAAGCAGTGCTGAAATCACTGCTCATGTCATAAAAATGAAAGGTGTACCATTGGCATATGCGAATTCGTTGCTCAACATGATAAACAGAAGTGGCTCAATATGCCTTCATAATTATATGAAGCTATGAATTATGTTTTTTTCGTTGATCTGGGAAGCACAAAATTTTCATTTAATCCCCCAACGTCTTGTATGACATTAGTCTTTTCTTTGGGCGCATTTTTCACTTGCTAAATAACTTGCTACATAGGGCAGGAACAGTAGACGGTTATTTTCATTATTTCAAACAATCATAGAAAGTGAAATCATATCACACAAATAAAGGGTATGTACTACAGTACACATTTTGTGAGAGGAGGCATAATTAAAGAGAAAACTGATACTGACATGTCCATTAGCCGGCAGATTCAGCTAGAAGAACGAAAGAAACCAAGCAGCACATAGATCAAATTTCTACTTGGAAAGAAGCTGCAATCATTTCAAATTATAATTTAGGCAAAGAAGACATTAGCATATGTAGACAACTATTAACAATTGGAACTTGCGTGTCAGCTTCTAACGAAGCAGAGCGGGCTGAAATCTGTAACACGTCGAACCTGCGTTTTTATAAGAAAGAACAGTAAGAATTCAGTGAAGAGTAGATGCAGCAAAGAGGGATATTTGGAATGTCTGGAGACCTAAGCATCACCTATGACTTCTGTGCTAGAGAATAGTTTGTGTAAATGAGCAGAGTGGAAAGGAATAGAGGCAAGGCTGGAATTTTATAGGCCCGCACTACTAGGAAAAGGCCTATTAATGGCGCACCTAATTTGGCCATTAATGGCGCATTAGTGGTGCGCAATTACTAGCACGCCATTAGTATTTGATACTAATGGCGCACCGCAGATGCGCCATTAGTGTGCACCGTAGTGCGCCATTAGTATGCCTCCCAGGGGCCATGTGTACCCAGGTGCTTTGGCATACTAATGGCGCACTAAGGTATGATGCGCCATTAGTAGTGTCCGCGTAGTAATGGCGCACTGGCTGATAATGCGCCATTAGTATGCTTTGGCACACTAATGGCGCACTATGCTCTGATGCGCCATTAGTATGAATATTAGGTTTTTTTAATATTATTTTTCTGTTTTTTGCACAGATTACAAAATGTATAATTGCACAGAATATAGACAGCACACATCAACAACACATTCATCGAATACAATAGAAGATTAGTCTCTGAATACAATTCATCATATTAGTCTCCGAATACAATTCATCATATTAGTCTCCGAATTGAATAGACCGAATAAAGATAGAACAATATATTACAAGTCTCGAGACCGCGAGTAGCGAGTTTGTCTTCACATTACAAGTCGATATCGATCATCTAAACTACCATCACATAGAAGAGAGCTGCGGTCGTCACGATGAGCATCATCACGATGAAACTCGTTTTCATCCGGTTCCTCCAACGCTCCCTCCCCTCTCCCGCTAGATAGCGGGCGTATCTAGATTTGGCCTCGGCCCTAGTGGCGTACCCTTTGTAACTGTTACCGCTGAATCGGTGAACCTGTCTCCGACACTCCTCCCAGTCGTCGTAGACTCCGGGAACCTTACCCTTGTACACGACATACGACGGCATCGCTATATATGCACTAGCCAAACGAAACGTTAGTACCAATTCACAGACAATTCATAAGCAATATATAAGTATGCAACAGAACGATCGAAAGAGAAAAGCAAGACATTAATAGCATCAATTACATCTAAGTTGAACGACTCTCGAAACCAAAGTGACATACTACTAGTTCATTAAAGTTTAATTACAACATGAGCCAATTGATGTTTCAGAACTAGACACAGCATCACTGCTTTCGACTCGACTCAATGCACCGGAGCGTGGATGAAGCCGCCGTCTATCGTGGGAGTCATGAAATCACGGGCGTTGTCAGCCTGCATTTGTAGCATTGTGTCGATGTCACTGTTCGACGGTTGATTTCTGAGGTAGAACTGCCCCGAGGTACGAAGGACATCTTGATGGATGATTTCCGCAAACTCCGACTGGATGCGAAATAAATCTTGTCTGATGTCCGCGTCCTGGATTGCCGACACGCGCGCGGCCCAATCTTTGAGCTTACTCGGTAGCAGAAGTTGATGATTGTCCCGTACGATCGCCCGTATGTGATGGATGGCGTAGTAGGCACCCTTCTGACCGCCAGGCGGCTGCTTGACGCAGCAGAACGTCGTGTTGTGGGAGAACACGTGCTTGCCGTACTTTTGAGTTGTCCTGGTGAAGGTGCCTCCAGATTTGGCATAGCCGGCGAGAACATCATCAAGAACCTTCTTGACATTTGTGTAGTCTACAGCCGACTGACAGTCCGGGTCGAAATACGTGGCCATGGAATATTTGGGGCTTAGTACGATGAGCGTGCACTATGTCTCACTGCAGAAAATACGGAATGTTAAAAGAAGAACGATCGAAATCTAAGAATTCATATGTTACGGGGCGGTTGAGGCGGAGGACTTACTCGGGAAAGTAAGGCACGAGGAAGTTATCCTTATCTCGGTTTGCCAGAATGACGCCTTGGAGGTAAGAACTCGCGACTTGCCGGTCCCCAGCGCTGCCCAAGATCTTGGCACGCATTTAGAAGGGGTCGACTATCACGATGTCTGGGGTCTTGTCGCGAATGATCCGCATCTCCATACTCAGCGAAAATAGCCGAACGAAGGTGTAGTGCAGCGGATGAAGGTTCAACATAGCGTGGATGTCATCAAACCGCAGCACAATCGTACCCTCGATGGAGTTATCCACAAAGCCCTTGCCCTCCGGCACCTTGGCCGCGAATACCGGGTACGCCACATCCTTCTCTGTGAGACGCCGCTTCTCCAAAGAAAGAACACTGTCATGCAGACTCCGCATGGCACCGGTTGCAGCATCGAGCATATTTGTCGGTAGCATCGGCCTACCCGCCACATGCACCCTCCTCATTACATCCTCAGGTGAAGGTGGCCCGTCCTGAGCACGGATCGTACTCGGTGCCGGCTGGCTCGCACTCTTGTTAGTTTTTCTTTTGCGTGCCTTCTTCTTGATCTCCTGAATTGGGACCGAGTTCTGCTCAGAGACCGCCTTCTTTAGTGTGTTGGGGCTGATCATATTTCGCACCTCGCCTATCTGAGGCTCGGTGAAATCGGCAGCTGGAGGCGTCTCCTGAGAGCTGAACGGCAGACGACGCCTGTTGCAACTTGGCTTCTCCACGGTACCGGCTTGATCGCGCACGTCTTTTGTTGGGTTGGGTTCTTGAGAAGGAGCCCCCATGAAGTCGTCACCGTACCCATGATCGGCAAAGTACTGATCGACGTTGGCAAATGTATCGTCGTCGTCGTCGTTCTGATCCTGTGCCATATGCATGCTTGGATCCAGTGGCATAGGGATGTCCGGCACCGTTGCGGCGGACTTGCCATGGGGACGACTTGGCGCCGGCACGACTGGCGGTGTTGTCTTTGGTGTGGTTTCCCCCGCCCCCAAACGAATCTGGCTCTTCGGCCAAAGCAGGGGCCAGCTCAGGCAGGCGCTGAGGGTCATGACGTCATCATCGTCGGCCCCGACAGGTCGAATCGGCGGTAAGACCTCGTCGCAGCCTGGCAGCACCCGAACCAGTTGAACCCTAAACAAGTTGGGTGGCATCTGGGTACCGTGGAACAAGGGCTGGCCCGGTTGAACGATTTTGCCCTTGGAGACATCGACCAACTCGTTGTTCACGAAGTGCAGGAGAGTGCACGGAACGTCGGCGGCGCCCTGCGAAAACATGTAGGGCGTCAGGGATGCCCAGTCAAAGGCAAGGAGATGAAGTCCTCGGCCGAGAGAGGCTTAATTAGTTACCGTGATGATGGCGTCGAGCTCGGCTAATGTCGAGGCACCGCCAACGGCGGGCGTGCAGTTGACGGAGGGGCCGCTTGCTGCAGAGGTGCCGGCCGGCGTACACACGGGTGCATTAAGCTCCCGTGCCGGCGTCGGAGACACCAATGCCGCCTCCGCCGGAGACACCAATGGCCCCGCCATCGCGTTCTGCGAGTTGCTGGCCGTGAAGCTGGGAATCGGGGGCGGCCCCTGTTGGCCGCCAGCAATCCATGCCTGCAACCCCTCGATCAAGCTAGGCACAATGGCGGTGATCGTCGCTCCGAGCTGTAGTTGCACTTGCTCTTGGACAATCTCCGGAATCCGTGCCACCTGTGCCTTGAGTTCTTGAACCTCGCGCGCCTGGCTTTCCGAGCAAGTCTTTTTCTCCTTTCGCCCACCAGCATTATAGTATGACGACCATTTTGTCGACAATCCTTTGCCGGCCACACGACCAGCTGACATCGGCTTCTCGAGCTTATCATTGTTCTTCATTACATTCAACGCCCTATTTAGAGTCGTGTCCCAAGGGCCGCTCTTAGTCGACCCCGCGCTACTGCTTTCAGTCGCCTGCGGAAGGAATGTGAATCATTTAGAAATTTTGCTTCATTAATTAGAATGCAACCATATGGAGCTAATTACGCGGGGGTGTATTCCTTACCAGAACAGCCTCAAGCGCCCTGGTCTTCGGATCCGTGGTCAGCTCCTTTGTTTTCGGGTCCTTCTTGTACCGGGCCCTGATAAAGTTCCTGGTCTGCTTGTCACCGTATTTATTGAAGAGGGGCGGTAGGCCTTGCTCGGCACGGTCCGCCTCCTCCTTGTCCCATATAGGCTCCACCACTCTGTAACCGCCGGGACCGAGTGTGTGTTCTCCTAAGTTGAGCTCCCGCATTTCTTTCCCCCACTGACTTGATTCGGAGTGTGCGGCGCTCGAGCAAGTGATCTTGGATTTGTTGTAGTCATCTTCGATGATAGAAGGATGTTTCTCCTTGATCGTCTCATAACTCTCACCTTTCTTGATCATTATCTTCACATTGGTTTTCCATGTCGACAGGGCCTTGCTCATCTTCCTGAGGGCAGCATTGTTCACTTTATTCCCTTTGAGGCTTGTGTTATCAAATTGAGCGGGGAACTTGTATCATTCGTGCAGCTTCATGAAGAGGAGGTTGCGATAATTCCCGTTGTCAGGATGCCTCAGGTTCTCGCTGTTGATCGAGACGGTGCTCCGGAGAATGCACCCGAGCTGAAGCGAGTACCCCTTGACTACTCGTTCGGGCGCCGTAGGATTCCCGTCGGAGTCCACTTCAGTAACTTCCTCCTTGAGGGTGCGGAGTACGGTCGGGTGCCGGTCCTTCTGTTGCCTCTTCGGTTGGCTGCCATCTGTGCGTGCGCCGCCATCATCAGTGGTGGCATTCTCGGCGGCACCATCAGTGGTGGCATCAGTGGGGTCATCCTCCGCGGTACCATCAGTGGTCTCAGGATCGGTGTGGAAGGCGGCGTCCTCATACAAGTGAGGTTGTTCCTCCATCTCCTGGGACAGCTCCTAGAATGCCTTCCCGCCCGAACCGCCGGCCTCATCGTTGTTGGCCATGTTTCTCTCTAAATAGGAACAAAGTTTGGTCAAGAAGTTGGTTATTGTCAAGGAACAAGATCATGGTCTCATCATTTAGGGTTTGTCGACACCGAGGCATCCTAAAAGCTAAGCTTTTATAATTGAGGGTTTTTCGACGCCGAGGCACCCTAAAAGCCTAAGCTTTCATCATTTTGGTTTTTATCGACACCGAGGCACCCTAAAAGCCAAGGTTTCATAATTTATGGTTTGTCGACACCGAGGCATCTTAAAAGCTAAGCTAGGAAGGAGAATTGTAAGTTGGGCCTCATCACTTGGCTCTATTGCCGCCTATGGTTTAATGCAGCTAGAATAAAGGGGCACTTGATCCTACCTAATTAACCACTAAGATACCCCGGCCCATGCATTAGTCACAAGTACCCTATATGTCCTATTTTTAGCAAAGTCATGCTAAAATTCACGGAAAATTTCAGCATGACCTTTGCTGAAAATAGGACATATGGAGTACCCGAATTTGCCAGAACGGAAGTTAATCAACATTCCAGCAAACTCAAGGGCCTCTCGGGGTACCTGCAAAATCATTATCCCCGCCTAATGAAGTCGCCAATGGGTCATTTCAGAAGATCACAAGTAGCATCATCACAAGTACAACATCATGACAAGTACAGTAGCAACAGCAGTGAATACATGCATAACAGCAGCATCAACAGTTAAGAAAAGGTTGCAGAAGCTTGTAAAACAATAGTTTGAAGTTCAAATATTTACAACAAGGAACCAAATACATGACCACCATTATTATCATTGTGCTAGTGTGACATACAAGTAGTACAAGTGTACATGAAAAAAAAAACCTAAAACCTAAAACCCCAACAGAACATCAAGCCCGCCAACCGGCTAAACGAACTAAAGATCTCACTTGGGACTACCATACTAGTAAAGGCAACAGCCAAAGGGGTTCTGAAAAAGATGAAATTGTCACGGACTATGGCATGCCAAAGTATGACAGCAAGCACTAACATGTCTTCCAATAAGTATGACAGCAAGCACTAACACAAAAGACAGAAACCAAGTGCTATCGAGACTTGACTTGTACATGAACAGTCACGGCTTGATAGCAAACTGACAACAACTCAAAAATTGATGTTGCTGCCAGTATTAATTAGAAAGCAGCAGCAATATGGCATATTAAAGTAACAGTGGCTATCCTTGACCTCATAAGGGCAGAGCCTCCAATAAGATGATTTCTTTCCACACAGAAAAATAGAAGTTAACCTAAACGAGTGAGATACGTGAGAGTGGTTGAGCAAGAGAGGATTTATCAAATATGAAGAGTTGGTCATCTTCCTTTGGGAAATACTCCGATGTCAGATCTCAACCGGCGACTAATCGGGCCAACGAGGAGGAATGTACTTCTGAAGAAGGCACAAATTTAGTTTTTTGGTTGCTTCTTGAACCATTCGAGATATATAAGGGGCATATTTAAATATAGCGTTGAAGAGTGAGCCAGCGACTTGACTTGCGCATATACAGTCAGGACTGTGGGGACCACATGTCAGGACTGGTTGGCAAATACTCCAACGCGTAGGGGGAACAGCACAGCATGCCACAAGTCTACAACGCAAGCACTGATAGTTGAAGGGTGCTTATGCCTAGTTATCTCTGAAGAAGAGGCACAATACTGTACTGCAGGTTTTAGGTTGAACAACAGGACCAGTTTGAACTCTGAAGCAATAGAAATTTTCTCAACTTCTTGATACAACTCAACAGACGTCACAAATACAATTCCAGCTCTCTTAAAGTATAGCATACACATTCACCACAGGAAGATATCTACTAATAGATGGAAGGATCCTTTTGTAGCAACCCTGCATTTTGATTGATAAGGACAATAAGGTCTATGTTCATTTGAGCGAGTCCTACTCCCAACAGAATATTTGATGCTGCGGTGGCGCACCCTAATTTGCTTACCATATCATTGACTCCAGTACTAACCTAAAAAAATTGTCTGTCTGCGATTTCTACTGATGCGAAATCAACTTATATTTTTCTTGTAGATCAACTCCAGCACTCACAGAGCACTCACAGACCTAAATTTTGATCTAGAGTACTTCAACGAAAATGGCAGAAATACAAAAAAAATGACTTTGTGGTGGTGATTAGAGAGGAAGGAGGGAGGAGTGATGGCTACCTGCGTATGGAGTGGTCGCCGGCGTAGCTCCGGGCGGCGGCGTTGCTGTAGAGTCGGGGAGGCGTCGGGGCCGTCGGACGTCGGGGGCGCGGGCGTCGAGGGCGTTGGACGTCGGGGGCGCGGGTGTCGAGGGCGTCGGGGGCATCCGGGGCATCGGGGGCGCGGGCGTCGGCGACGCGGCGTTCGGCTCAGCGGGGGTGGCGCGGGGGCGGCGGCGCGGCGCTGGAGGGAGAGAGAGGCGTCGGGGAGAGGGGGAGATCTGGCGAGGGAGAGAGAGGAGGGTGCGGTCGGTGGGGGGCGATATGGATGGGGGGATTACTAATGGCGCACCGCGCCTCTGTGCGCCATAAGTATGTAGAATCTAATGGCGCACCACCCCCAGGTGCGCCATTAGTATTGTGTTCTAGTCACTAGCCCGACTGGTCAGGTATATATTCCACCTAACCCACTACCCAACAGAACCCACCCACTAGCCCGACTAGTCAGCATGCAGCACACCCACCAGGAGGTCCTGGTTCGATTCCCAGGCTCCCCAATTTTTTTTTTGCATTTAAAATGCTGTTTGACACTTATTTGTGTTTAAATATGTTCAAACTTGTTTAAATCATAACAGTAATATTTTTTTATAAAAAAGTAATAATTTTTTTAAAAATATCATCAAATTTGTTATTTGAAATATTTATGAATATGAAAAAATATCATCAAATTTATTATTTTGAATATATCATGGGTCGGCGGCGGCGGTTGAGTAGGGGAATCGAAGGTGCGGGGGGTCGGCGGCGGCGGTTGGGTAGGGGAATCGAGGGTGCAGGGGGTCGGCGGCGGCGGCCGGTGGACCGGGGGGTGCTCGGCGGCGGCGGTTGAGTAGGGGAATCGAGGGTGCGGGAGGTCGGCGGCGGCGGCCGGTGGACCGGGGGGTGCTCGGCGGCGAGGGGGACCGGATCTGGCGAGGTGGGATAGCGATCGAGATGGAGGGGGGTCGAGATCGAGTGTCCATGAAATTTAAAAATATATTCATGATAGTTCAAAAAGTGCCCATGAAATACAATCGAGAAATGAAGGGTACGATTTAAATACAATCGATCTTAGCTAGCTATCTGTTCACAATCTTCTTGCCCTTCTTTTTCGCAAATGGAGTTCTTCTGTGGAACGGACATCCTTTAGGTAGGGTGGTCCTGCTTCTTCTTGTGGTGTAAGCTGCTACTTCATCATCGTCGTCATGTTCGATCCTCGGGCCGCCGTACTTGTCGAAGTCTTGCTCATTGGCTACTCCATCCATTCCGATGATCTTCCTTTTGCCTCTCCTCACGACAAAACGACTGGGCTTTGATGGATCGGTAATGAAGAAGCATTGGTCAACTTGGGAAGCCAATACCCATGGCTCATTTTTCGCGGTGACATTTGCGCCTGCGGTCTTGGATTTGGCTTCGGGTATAACCATGGTGGTGAAATACCGGTCTTCTTTTAGGACGCTCTTGGCCCATGTGACATGGAACATCGGAACCTTCTCTCCAGCGTAGCTCAGCTCCCAGATCTCCTCGATCCTTCCGTAGTATCTGTCCTTGTCATTACCGGTGTAGGATTCCATCGTTACCCCGGAGTTCTGATAACCATCGCTCTTCATGTCCTTGGCCTCGGTGTAGAATGTGTAGCCATTGATATCGTACGCCTCATAGGTCATCAGGTTGTGCTCGGCGCCCTGTGACAAGGCGAATATGAGTTGTTCTTCCGCGGAAGAATCATCATGTAAAGGGTACGACAGAAGCTTCTGCTTGAACCAACGCGTGAAACATGAGTTGTGCTCTTTGATTATATCTTCGTCCGTCCTCTGTTGGCCTCGGTCATTGTATGTCTTCTCAATAAAGGTTTTGTGCTGAACCACCCAAGGATCGACCACGTCTATGTGTTGTAGCGCGACTAGGTTTGCTCTTTCAAAGTCGGCGAGTCGACCCTCGAAGTCAACATGCATTTCGCGGCGACCCTCACGGTGACCCGATCCAGCGAGCCTGCCGAGGTGCCTGTTGACGGGCAGACCAACGGGGTTCTCGATGCCTAGATAATTCGTGCAGTACGAGATGCACTCTTCGGTCAGAAAGCCCCTGGCTATGCTTCCCTCTGGACGTGACATGTTGCGAACGTATCCTTTGATGACACCATTCATCCTTTCGAACGGCATCATGCTGTGCAGGAACGTCGGCCCGAGTTGGATGATATCGTCCATGATATGGACCAGCAGATGCACCATAACGTCGAAGAATGCGGGCGGGAAGTACATCTCAAGCTCGCATAGTATCACCACGATCTCTTCCTGTAGCCTTCTGAGTTGCCTCACGCCAACAGACTTCCGAGAGATGACGTCGAAAAAGTTGCATAGGCCAAATAGGGTTTCACGAACGTGCGCATCCATGATACCATGGATTGCAACTGGAAGTATCTGCGTCATCAGCACGTGACAGTCGTGAGACTTCATCCCGCTGAACTTCAGCTTCGCCCGGTCTAGGTATCTGCTTATCTTCCCCGCGTAACCGTAAGGAAGTTGTACTCCTACGAGGCAGGTGAAAAATTGCTCGATCTCCTCCTGACTTAGAGTGAAGCACGCGGGAGGGTAGTCATTTCCGGTCTTCTTGGCCTTTTTGCCTTTGCGACGACTTTCCGTGTCTTGCTTCGCCTCATCATCATCATCATCATCATGATCATCATATATAGCGTGAAGCTCCTGCCTGATGCCCATTGATTTCAAGTCCGCCCTTGCTTTCGGCCCATCTTTGGTCCTCTCTGGCATGTTGAGCAGGGTACCAAGCAGACTCTCGCACACGTTCTTCGTGATATGCATTACATCAAGGCTGTGAGGCACACGGTGGATCTTCCAGTACGGCAAGTCCCAGAAAACAGACCTCGTTTTCCATACCTTCAGCAGCGGCTCTGGCGCCTTTCGCTTCTTTCCCGGCTCTGGCGCCTTTTGCTTCTTTACCGGCAGTGGGCAATCTTTCCAATTTTTCAACAGCTCGTCTATTTCCTCGCCACTCCTCGTACGCGGGCGTCCTCGGGGTTCGGTTTCACCATCGAACAGATCCTTGCGTTTTCTCCACAGGTCATCGTCGCGAAGCCACCTTCGATGTCCCATGAACACGATTTTCGAAGACCCGGGATCTCTATCTAGCTAGCGATACGTTGTGTCATCCATGCACCTGACGCATCCGGAAAATCCGTGACCACCTGCCCCGCGACATATCCGTAACCGAGATAGTCGTGCACCGTCATGAGCAGCGCGGCTCTCATAGGGAAATATTCTTTCTTTGCGGCGTCCCACGTATTGGCTGGCGTTTTCCACAGCGTGTCTAGCTCCTCTTTCAGCAGCCCCAGATACAGATTGATGTCGTTCCCTGGTTGTTTTGGTCCTTCAATTAGCCTACTCATGTGAATGTACTTCCTCTTCATGCACAACCAGGGGGGAAGGTTGTACATCCACACAAACACAGGCCAGGTGCTATGTGTGCTTCTCTGGCTGCCAAACGGGTTGACTCCATCGGTGCTCGCGCCCAGCACGATGTTCCTTGGATCGTTCCCAAATTCTAGGTCTTCGAAGTTCAACGCTTGCCACTGGCTCGCATCCTTAGGGTGACTCAGCATCTTGTCTTTTTTATCTATCTCCGGATCATTTGCGTCATCTTCTCGCTTCTTCTCCTCCCTATCCGCGTGCCAACGCAGGAGCTTTGCTACCTTAGGGTCCGCGAAATACCGCTGCAGACGAGGAGTGATCGGAAAGTACCACACCACTTTTCGAGGAGCTTTCTTCCTCTTCTTGTATCGAGTGACGCCGCAGACCGGACATATGGTAGACTCTGCGTGCTCGTCCCGATAAATGATGCAATTGTTCATGCACACATGGTATTTCACGTGCGGTAAATCCAGAGGACACACGATTTTCTTCGCCTCCTCCAAACTGGTGGGGCACTTGTTCCCCTTGGGAAGACGTTCATGCCAGAATGACATGTTCTCGTCGAAGCATGCGTCGGTCATTTTGTGTTTTACCTTCATCTCCAGAGCCATGAGCGTTACTTTCAGGCGGGTATCCTCGGGCCTGCATCCTTCATACAATGGAGTAACCGCGTCTAACTCAAGTTGATCCATCTTGGCTTTCTCTCGGGCGGCAGCTCTTGCGTTATCGGTCTGCTTGAGAAGCAGCTCTTGAATATGAGGGTCCTGCACCCAGCCCATCGATGGTTCAGCGTCGTCTGCTCCGCCGGCATCATCATCTTCATGATCATGCCCGTCGTCTGCTCCGACATCCTCCTCATCATCATGTCCTGCATCTTCTACATGAGGACTGTGTACAGCATCACCGTCGTGATCATCTCCTGGGGATTCTTCGTCTTCTCGCCCGCCCGAGCCGCGGTGGTTGTCTTGCTGCCCTTCCTCATTTCTTGCCCGGCCCCCATGGACGACTTCGTAGTCATCTTCATCACCTTGCCACCGATAGCCATCCATGAAACCACGCAAGAGCAGGTGGTCCCGCACCTGCCCGGAATTCGGGTCCGCAATAAGGCTCTTCAGCTTGCATCTTCGACACGGACATCTTATCTCCGTCTCGTTCTTTTGAAGCATCTCGGCCTTCGCGGACCTCAAAAACCTATTCACGATGCCTTCGGTCATCGTGCGCACCATGGTCGCCCTGCGGGGTAGAGCAAAACGATATTTTAGAACCAAGAAAAAATTTGCCATGACTTTCCCTAAAAATAGGACAAAAATGAATGCTTAATGCCAAAATTCTCACCGAAACGGAAATGAATCAACATTCCGGGAAAATATTGGCAACTATCGCATTTCAAATACCGATACACCTCCAAACACAAACACATATGCAACACAACAAACCGGTGCAACACCACAAACATACATAGATCTAGCTAGGCCATAAAAAGTGCATGTGCACATTGTTGTATGGAGAACAACATAAACATAGCTTCCCCCCTTACTTACCTATCAAAACAAGGTAATTTAACCACTTAATTTGAATGAATATATGGTGGAAATGAGGTGAAAAAGAGGAGGGACCCGAGAGGAGAGGAGGTGGAGAGAATGAAGAAGTGGGGGGGGG
>LR738709.1:74971564-74995189 GCA_902687465.1 Secale cereale
ATATATATATATATATATATATATATATATATGTTATAATTTTTTTTCTGTTTTTTAGTTATAGAAACATTAGAAATGTTATAGAAATGTTAGTTATATAGCATTGTTAGAAATGTTATAGAAATGTTAGTTATATAGAAATGTTAGAAATTTTAGTTATCAAAATCCAATCATTAAAAAAATGTTACTTTTTGCGGGCATAGAGCTAGTATTTGTT
Source organism: Secale cereale (assembly GCA_902687465.1). Taxonomy (NCBI): domain Eukaryota; kingdom Viridiplantae; phylum Streptophyta; class Magnoliopsida; order Poales; family Poaceae; genus Secale; species Secale cereale. Next base: position 74,971,782 of record LR738709.1, read on the forward strand.
CTCGACGATGCCCGGCCCGCATCCTCGTCGTTAACCCGTCCGCGACGACGTCCGGCTGACCCATGTCCGGGACTGGGCTCCGCCGGGCTAGCACTGGGAGGTGCTGCCTGGAGGGTCGCGCCGCTTGCTGAGGAACCTGGCCCCGGGTCCCGTCGTCGACCCTGATCTCGTTTGGTGGCGTTCGCGTGGGCCAGTTTCGGTGCGGAGGGAGCCAGCCCCCCCGGAGGTGGTACGTCGTTGTGTCAGGGTGGAGGACGAGCACATCCATCGCTACATGGTTGCGTTAGAGGGCGGCAGGTTCTCCAATACCTGCCAGTTTCTTCCGGGATCTCACTTCAGCTATGATCCTGTGAGGGTTCCTTCTCTTTGGGTGTCCACCGCCCGTGCCGTAGGAACCGCGAGTGTCCTAGATTCTTCTGTAGTATTCGATCTTTATTAGCTACCTAGCTAGTGATGTATTCGATATTATATATTATTCGAGACGATGTATTCGAGATTATATATTATTCGAGACGATGTATTCGAGATTATATCTATTATTCGAGACGATGTAATTTGAATACTAAATTGTTTTATATTTCTTTTGGATTAGTTAAATAAAAGCTATGGCGGACAATACCGGCAGAGAGGGAGAACAGACCCTGTTCCATATGATACGCCATCCTCACGGGCCAGATGATGATCAGAATGAAGAAGATTATGACGGCTCCAAATTTCTAAACAACACCGGAGAGGGTGATATGATATTCGATCGCGACGACCGAATTGATGAAGTCATGAACGACGATTATGATGATGACTAAAAAATGTTGATCTTGAAACAACAAAGACCGACGAGGTATATATATTTATATTGTCGTGGTTCTAAGTCTGACAGTACGAGTAGGGGGTACGAATGGAGAGGCAAGGCCTTAGCTTATGGTGGGTTGTACAGAAGGTGTTTTACGAGTTCAGGCCCTTCTCGGAGGAAGTAACAGCCCTACGTCTCAGTGCCCGGAGGCGGTCGACTGGTATGTGTATACGTGAGTTACAAAGATGCGAACCCTTGTTCTGGAGGAGGGGGTGGCTTATATAGTGTGCCAGGACCCCAGCCATGCTCCACGTTACCAAGGGTTCAATGTACATTAAGGCAGGCGTTACTGATAACGCCTACAATAAAGAGTAATTAAGGCATTCACTATGGCGAGTAAATACCAGACCGTTATTGTCCTAAGCGATCTTTGACCTTCGGGGGTCGAGTGCCTTGGGTTGGTCGAGTGGAGTTGAGTCGTCTTGTAGGTGATTGTCCAATCGAGTGGGATGTCTTCTTGGGCCGTCCCAGTCAACTGTCCTTGTCATCATAAGTTTTGTCTTTTGATCTTCTAGGGTAGTGACCTTGGGTGGGATACCTAGCTTGGTCGGGCCTGTGACCCTACCCTAGGTCTGTAACCTCGTCAGTAGCCCCCGAATGGATCGAGGCTTGAGCAAGAGAGAGCTCGTGGACCAGGCTGTCCTCCTCAGTCTTCTCTTGGTCGCCTTGATCGATTCTAGAACCGTTGAGTGTGTGGGTTGCTTCTTTCGTCGACTGACCTTTGCGCTAGGCGTCGCGCGCCGTGGGCGTGCGCAGTTTTCGGCGAGGTTGGTTGCTCTTTGGTCGCCGGATTCCACGGGGTTTCAAAATTTGGGGAAGCGTGCGGGGTGGGACGTGCCGCAACAATCGGACGGATATGCATGAGACGCCTCGATCCTCGCGCCACAATTTTTACCACGTATCGCGTATGTGCCTGTTGCGGGATTTGATAAGATCGATCGAGGCTACCGGTCAGCCACTCGACTGGGGCGCTATAAGTGCGCGCCGAGCCAGAAGCGAAGGCATTGTGTGCCCAATCCTTCTTCTTCCACCTTCGCTTCTTTGCCGCACCTCTGCTCCTTCTTGCCTCTCTCCACAGCGACCGCCAGCGCGCGTGCCATGGGCAAGGACAAGACCACGGCGATGGAGCGTTCGAAGAAGCCGTCGACGGGGAAGGGGAGGAGGTCTGGCCGGAGTGGATCGTCGTCGAGGTCTGGACTCCCTGCTGGTTGGATCCAGGGGGATTGGATCCGGTCCACCGTCGTGGCGGAGGATCTGGAGGAGCTGGAGGAGGAGGGACTGATTGCCCGCGGCTCCTGGCGGGTGCCGGAGGGTGAACTCGAGCCCCGACCGCGGGAGGGCGAGTGCGTCCTCCTCGCGACCCATGTCGACCGAGGTTTCTCCATGCCTCCGCATCCCTTTTTTCGTGCTTTCTTGATTTTCTTCAGCGCCCAGTTGCATTACTTCACGCCCAATTCCATCGCTTTCCTTTCCGCGTTCATTTCCATGTGTAAGAACTTCCTCGGTTGCCGGCCGCACTGGGGTTTGTTCAAGCATATCTTTACCTGCCGCTCGCAAACCGTCAAGAAGGCGAATCCGAGCTACGATAAGACGCACGTCCTCCAGGCGTGCGGTGGGCTCGGAATCTAGCTTAGGAATAGGAGCGCCTTTCCCCCCATAATCTTTCCGGAGTCGATTCGGGGCTGGCAGTCTACTTGGTTCTATTATAAGGACGGTCCGACCTCGGGTCAGTCGACTGGTCATCCCCCTTTCTCTCTTGGTCGAGCCAGCCAGCCTCCTTCAATGATAGTGGGTAAGGCCGAGAAGGCCGAAGTGAACATGTTGGTGGAGCGGGTCGTCCAGTTGGTCCGCAAGGGTGTAACGGGGATGGATCTGTTCGAGGTGTACCTCATGCGGAGAATCCAGCCGCTCCAGGCTTGGGACCACCCGATGTGGTTGTACTCCGGCACCGACGACTCGTCGCGAGTCCACCCGGAGGCGGCCGATGAGAAGTACGTGGCGCAGTGCCTGATGTGCATCACGGGGAACAAAGACAACCCCAGGGGGTCTGGGAGGATCCTCCCATCTGACGCTGACCATCTGCCCGACAAGGTTCGTCTTCGGCTCCTGAGTGATGTTTCTGTCATTGGCTTGTAGTTTGTCTTGACGGATCCAACTGATATTTGGCCAATCTTCCCTTCTTTGCAGATCTATACTGAGATGTACTCGCTGCCCAACGGGGATTTGGTCCAGGAGGGCGAGGAGGGCATGGGAGACGCCACCGAGTGGAAGTCGGAGGAGGAGACCAAGGAGGAGAGTGAGGGCTACAGCAGCGGTGAGGAAGTCGAGTCACCTCCCCGTGATGAGAGGCGGTCCAAGGAGAAGCACGACGCAGGAGCTGCACGCCCTCGGGCAGGTCCTTCAGGCTCCCGAACGCCCAAGCGCGCCCGCACGGCCACTCCCGACCCCTCTGAGAAGGTGTCCAAGCAGCCCAAGGTTACCACCACCAAGCCCCGGAAGGCCCTGCCTAGGATTAAGGTGGATGTTCCCATTGCCTACACGTAAGCATCATTCGGTTTTGTTTCCTTCTGTCTTTTGGAGGTCGACCGTATCTTCCGTCGACTCATCTTCGAGGGGTTTCTTCAGCGCCGCTGCTTCCACGACCTCAATGGACATTGACAAGGGTCGGGACGACGAGGAGACCGCAGATGCCGCGACATCCCGCGCAGGTGCGGGTTATAGATCGTGTCTTGTTTTTCTTTCGTCGGTTAGGGGTGACGGTCGACTAAACTTCGCTAGTGTTTGTCTTGAAGTGCCGCGCCACATCATAGAGCTCCCAGATGACGCTGATGATGTTGATGAGGAGCGCTTGGGAGGAGATCGACGACGCATAGGGAAGAATGGCCAAAAGGCGCTTTCTGGCTCGGAGGCCCATCAACAGGAAGACGTGGCCCGAGCCACGGTCTCCTTTGCCGACCCCGTGTCAACCGAACATCCTGCTTCATCAGCTGGAGGAGCCGTCGGCCCAGTGCTTGCCCCAGCCGTCGACCCAGCGCCTGCTCCAGTCGTGGACCCAGCGCTCGCTCCAGCCGTCGACCCAGCGCCTGCTCCAGCCGTCGACCCAACGCCTGCCCCGTCGTCCGTTCTCTTCTCCTCCTACCGCCTCCCGGAGGATCCAGTGGAAGCGGCTCAAGAAGCCGTTCGCCAGGCGGGGTTGATGATGGAGAGGACGAAGGCGGCGTATGAGGCCAACATGGCCGCTTATGACGCTAGTTCTGCTCTTCGGGCCAACGTCCAGGTTCGTTTTCTCCACTAGTTGGTTTGCTGCACTAGAACAGTCTTTAGCTTTGAGAGAATCAGCTGCTTTGTTCGTAAGATGATGTCGCACCCACTGGGTGTGGGTCTTGATGTGTTTGAATTGAACTTCACTTGAACTCGAGCGAGATTGATCCTGGTCGAGTGAGAACCGGTGGGGGCACGCTCAGTGCACCCACTGGGTGTAGTCCCCGAGACCATGGTCGACTGCTGGCGGTCGGCCATGGTCTGATGATAGAACTTTTCTTCCTTGCTGTGTTTTTTTGAGCTCGAGCCGGACTGATCTTGGCTGAGTGAAACCAGTGGGGGCACGCTCAGTGCACCCACTGGGTGTAGTCCCCGAGACTGCGGTTGAGTGTTTGACTCGATTGTAGTCTTAGAATCTTGTTTTGTTGTGTTGGTGCAGAAATCTTGCGAATTTGGGGCCAAATTCGCAGACCTTGAGAAGAAGCAAATCCAGCTCAATCTCGACTTGCAGCTGGCTCGGGACTATCTGAAGAAGACGCGGGATGATGCGGCCGGTAACCGACGCCAACCGTTTGTCGACTGACTTTTGATACATATGCCTTGTGTTTCCTCATGTTCATATGTCTAGTGGTGTCTTTGGTAGGTCAACTGAAAGCGGCCTTGGAGCAAAAAGATCTCGACCTGGCGGCGGCGCAGCAGGCGGCTCAAGAGAAGGCAGAACTGGCGGCGCAGAAGCTGGCTTCTGTAGGCGCGCTCGAGGCGGAGATCGTCAGACTGAGAGGCTCACTCGACGCAGCTAATCAAGAGGTGACTCGAGTGAAGAAATCCAAGACTGTCATGAACGACAAGTACGAGGCCCTTTTCCGGAAGAGGATCGATCTTGAGGCCTATCTGGGCGACGTTACCAAGAAATGGTACCTTGTGCTCGAAGGTATGTCTCTTTTGGCTCGGGTTAAGCTGGATCGGTCGACCCATGTTTTGCTTGCTGACTCGACTTGTTGTTTCCGGTGCAGAATTCTGCCGCAACTTTGAAGAAGAGACTGGGCGGGTCGAGCCCGGCCTGAACCCAGCCAATTCCATCGCGAAGGACGAGGTTTCCATGAACATCTTGAGGCTGGAGTCCCGCCTTACTGCAGCCACGGACTATCTGGGACGGCTGAAAGCGGTGATGGCCCGGATCGACACCGCGCTCTGGAGGTGAGTCGTGCAGGAGAACTACCTCGAGTCTCTGATGACTCGGCTCAACGAGATCCCCAACCGAGTGCAGGAGTGGAAGAAGTCGTCCGCCCGGAGTGGAGCTGATGTGGCGTTGTCCTTGGTCCACGTGCACTGCAAGGAGGTGAAGGAGAGAATTCTCGCGACGCTCAAAGTCGCTAATACGAAGGAGCTCCAATTCCAGTCGGTCATGGAGACTTTCCTGGAAGCCGCCACCCGCATCGCCGACGGGATCAACTTGGACGAGTTTGTCGCACCCGCGAGCCCGCCTCCTCCTGAGGAATGAGCGAACTTTGATACTTTAATTCAATTTGCCTCGGAATGCCGAGTGATCTTGTAATTGTTAAACTCTGGTGGGCCCGCAGTCCAGGTACTCTTGCCTGAATCTTGTGGGACTTTTATCTGGATTTGACCTTTTGGTTTGCGGCTCTTTTTTGATTGCTTGAATCTTCGAGTCGACGTCCGCAGCTAAGCCTTCGGGTGAGAGGGTCGCTCTTCACTCGAAGTGAGCGTTTGAAACTTAGGCGAGTCACGGGGTCGCAGCTAAGCCCCCGAGTGAGAGGGTCGCTCTTCACTCGGAGTGGATGTTTGTAACTTAGACGATTCCAAGCTACGTTGTATTTGTGGCGGAGCTCGGAAGATAGAGCCACATTATACTTATGACGTAGCTCGGAGGACCGCAACTAAGCCCCCGAGTGAGAGGGTTGCTCTTCACTCAAAGTGAGCATTTGAAACTTAGGCGAGTCACGGGGTCGGAGCTAAGCCCCTGAATGAGAGGGTTGCTCTTCACTCGGAGTGGATGTTCGTAACTTAGACGATTCCAAGCTACATTATACTTATGACGGAGCTCGGAAGACAGAGCCACATTATACTTATGACGCAGCTCGGAGGACCGCAGCTAAAGCCGCGCGCAACAGGGGATCACATGAACGTCTAACGGGGTTGTACAAAGATTTCGTTGACGCCCAGAAAGAAACTGCAAAGGAAATGGGGATGCAGGCGTTGATGAACATTCAGTGCACCAATTTGAATAACCCCATGTGTGACTGGTTAGCAAGGTTATACCATCCGTACAAGAGGGAATTTGTCATACCAGGACGTGGTAGGATTCCATTAGATGAGGAATCTATTTTCAATAAACTTGGTGTCCCCAATGGCGGCATGGATGTCCCATACAAGGTGGATACAAAAGTGCAAGCACATCTTTTTCCTGAAATGTTCCCTGGGCAGACGGCCCTCTCGGCGAACTCTGCTTTTGCAAACATGCTTGGTGCGATGCAAACAAGCAACGATAATTTCAAGAGGAAGCTGCTCATGTACTTGATCTCAAATGTCTTTGCTCCCACGACATCGCTACGCGCCCAGGAGCAGATGATTCCCTATTTTGGTATGAAACTTTTGTCATTTAACCCCCGGGTGAACCTGACCTGCTTAATCGTACATTTATTCCTTACCTTTCAAAATCATTTTCTCCTATTCTTCACCAACATAATGTTGCAGCTCACGCTTTTTTCCTTGTTCTTTTTGTCATTTTCCTCTATCTCACAGGACCATATAGAGAATGTTGCCAACATGAACTGGTGCAAGTTCGTAGTTAGTTTCCTTCACACTGCACTATCAAATAAAATGTACAACAAAGGTTGCCGGCTGCATTTGATGGCAAGTTTACTTCATGTCAAACCATCTGACTTTTACACTATGATTGCACACCTCGTACCCATACTCGACAGTGCTTTCTTACTCCTCTTACGTATTACAACATATTTTTATATGTCAGTGCCTCGACCTGCATGTCTCATATTTTTCTTTTTTAGCTCATGTATGTCGATAAACATGACATCAACAGTGTCAACCATATCCCGGTTGGTGGACTGCCTCCACCACAAAAAATTTATGCGTGTGCTTGGACAGATGCCGCAATCAAGGTTGTTCTAACTGCGGACAGGAAGCCTGATGGGACGTTCGGCAAATTACATGCTAGTCCTTTTACCCGCACTTGTCCAGCCCCACTTACACATTCCAACTAACTGGCCTCTTCATACTAAACCATTTTCTACGCTCATACTCATGGTGTCTCACAAGTTAATGGCAAGTTTAACACAAGTCACATTTCTAAATTGCCATCTTTTTAGACATCTCTACACCTGAAGTACAAAAAAGTCCGTCTGTCATGGCAAATTGTGAAGTTTTTTCCTACAACATGGCTAACTTGCCATCCTTCAAATAGTTGGCACCATTTTTATTAATTTTTGGACTGCGATACCGTTCGGGACTTATCTATACCGTAATTTTTACAATTAGAAGTTATCACTACAACATGGGGAATTCTGAAAGTTTTCACAAAACTTTGCAAACTTGCCATCCTTCAAGTAGTTGCCACAATTTTTTATGTTGGACACGTGGTAGACGATGGCAGAATGGCAACATTAGTTTACAGACCATAGCACAATTCTTTGTCTTATCTTTGCCACATCATTTCTTACACAAATGAAAATTTTAATATAACGATTTGACATGGAAAGTTCAACCCAAGTCACACGTATACATTTGCCATGTTTTCAATCATCTCTACAGTTTCCATGAGAAACGATCACTTCAACAAGTCACACTTAGAAAAAATTCCAAGACATGGCAAACTTGCCATCCACCAAATATTTGCGACCATTTTTCAGAAAAATCATCGCTATTTGCCATGACAGAACGATAACTACAAGATGGCAAATTTAATTAAAGTGCCATGGCAAATTTAAATTTATAACTTTGTGCATTACAATTATTTAATGATTAATCACGGGAAACATAATTGATTGACCATGGTAAATGTAGTTTATGGATCATGGTTATTTTCACAATTGTCCATGCCAAATTTTGTTTCTTGTACCATCGATGAATTCAGTTTAAAAAAATTTCTTTTCCTGACTTTTCAAACTTGCCACCTGTTCTTCTTCTTTCTCAGCTTATGGGAGAACAAATGTTGACCACAGATTCCTTGGGGGCCCTGACAACTTCAACAAATGGATAGATGATCACACAAACGATTCATGCCCTTTATCCGTTAGTACCACACAACTTTTCTGATTCACCATTTTTTCCAACATAGCCCACAATTCTGGATGAGCATTTTTTGGTCTCTCCCATTTTCTCTTTTTTTTGTTCCAAATGCAGGCACGACGTAACATTGAGAATCTCGTTGGACAGTTTGCGTTCGGTATGACCAACCTGCTTGGCAAGCTTGTACGGGGATGGACTGCAATGTTGGCTGGTGATGGAGAAGAAGTTGCCAACCAGTTTCGTTCTTTTGTTCGCGGTGACAATTCTCGTCCAACTAGATCCAGGGGTAGATATGACTACAATGAGTCAAACGATGAAGATTTATTAGTTGAAGACAGTGACTACGACGACGATGTCCAGTAAGACGGCACCTCTAACGATGGTGATAACAGAATGGACAACAACGAGCATCACACGTCGTCTGAGCACAATTGCATAGGTGCTGAGACATCTGGTACTGAAGCCTGGAAAAGGGATAGGGATGCACAAGATGCGGACCTTCAAGCTGATTCCAAAAGGGCAAAGTTGGACTCCGTTGCTGCTAGAAAAAGGTATACTCTCGTGTTTCACTACTACTTCTTGCAACTTTAAATAATTTATTTTTTGTTCTACTTATTTTCTGCTTCATCCTTCCCCCTTGGAGACTAATGCTTCTTTTGTTTTTCTTGCAGGGAGGCAACTACTGGTGGAAGAGTGACCACATAAAAAATTGCTCAACATCCAACCAGACCTTTTGCTCGTGCATGCAACATACGGCTACACGTTCATCTCCTCGCTTTGCGTCCTCCAACACGGGAAATCCGGTTGTTCATGAGGACATGAGGAGTGCAAGGAAAAGGTTAGCACTGCGGCATACGCACATTCAAGTGCTATGGTTTTGTATGTCTAGGTTTATATACATTTTTACATGGCAACTTAAGTTCATAGGGGATGGCAACTTCAGTTGATAAGGGATGGAAACTTTAGTTCATAGGAGATGGCAACTTCATTTTATAGGGGATGGCAACTTTGTTGTTTTTCATTTTTCTGTCAGACAGTTGCCATGTTTCCTTAATCTCACGCAAACTAAACATACCATCTAAAATCGTTCGGGTTGCCATGCTTAACTACTGCACATTCAGGAGTTATCATTACCGTACATTTAAGTGTTATCTTTTTGTATCTAGTTTTACACACATTACATGGTAACTTCTAGTAATTCATACATGGAAACCTTCTACCGTACACACTTATGTCACCTTCCACTATTTTGCTCTCATACCCGCTAAGGTGGCAACTTTACTCCCCTACGTGTTCTTACACCATATGTGCCAACTTTCGGGTACCTACCATGTGGTAACTTCAACCACTACATAAATGGCTTTTTTACTACTAACTTATGATCCACAACATGTGCACTTTTTACTACTGCCTCACCTTATTTTCATTCATACTCACAAATTATTAATCACGTGGCAACTTTTCAGCTTTCTTTGATACTTCCAACATTTTTTGCTTTGTTTCCACCCCCATTTAACCTTCATTTCACACCACATCAAATTTTAATTACGACTTTCATGCACGGCAACTTACAACCTTTCTATTTTTTACTACCTTACTTTTATGCAGTCTAAAGAAGATAAGCAATCAGTTTGGTCATATGGCTAAATCCAATAAAAAAGACCCGTTGGAGCGCATGCACGCTAAGCTTGCCTCATCTGACAATGTGGACTATGCCAAAGCACCTGCTGTCACTAGTTCTCTTGCACCAGCAAAGTTGATGTCATATGTTGCTGTCGTGTTGATGAGCAATGAAGGTGCAACATCAAGGGGCTCCGATGAATTGATGTCCCCAAGATCGGCTGAGGTTGCACCGGCACTAGTATCCAGGAGGCAGGGGCTCAAAGTAGCCCAGAAGTGTCTGATCCTTCGGACCAAGCACACCAGCCTAAGGTGAATGTCCAAACCTCCACTGTTGATACGTTTGAGAAACCTCGGTCACTAAGGAAAGATTCCACAAGTTCGGCCGCCGCAACTTCTGTGGAAAACAAGGGTCTGGTAGTCACGAAACAAGCACATCAGGCTAGCCCACATGAACGCACCTCTCCTCCGCACACTATTTCCAAAGCTGCTCCACATGCACTTGACAAGAAATCAGCAAAACAGACAGTCCGTACCAGGAAGAGCTCTCGAAACAAAGTTGACAAGTCAGGCAATGTGCATGGTCAGGACACAGGGTATGTGCCTGCTTCAACCATGTTCCCGCCTTGCCCCCAGGGCAACACTGGTGATCCAGTTCAGACAAATGTACTTGGAGGTGGAACGGTCCAGGAACCGATAGTCTCTAAGACAGAAAAGATTCATCCAAATCCGACGCTCAAGCACAAGCATGTTCCACTGGATATGGGTGTCCCTTACACTCCAAGAGTTGAGTATCCACTAAAAGCGACATCCAAGAAGGTGGTTATTAACATTCCGGACACGACTCCGCGCCCCACTTCCAACCTTAAGGATGCCGGATCACCCGACAAGGACGTCATTGTTGATCTATCTCCCTAGGCAGCGTCTATTGATGCGATCGAGAAGCAGAATGAGCACGAGGGCAGGCACCCTATGGCTTTCACGCCACAATCGTTCAGCCTCGAAATTGATTTGAGCCAGCCAATCGATCCAGTTGATGTTATCCCAGTGTCTTATGCATTCCCGTCCCAACCGGACCTCATGATGGCGTAGCCAATTGTTGACGGCAGAAAGGCTGTCAAATTTGCAGAGCCTATTGTTCAAGGTATTATGCACATATCACTATTTCGCGTTGGCAACTTCACTTTTTTCTTTTGTTGGCAATTCCAAGACGTTTTAATCTGTGTGTCCATTGCCCTATTTTGTCATCTTTTTGTCTATTAATTGTATCGTTGTTTACAAATTGCCTTCGTAACTAGTTTGTTTACCACACGCAGGATCACCTGTGGATATATAATCATCAATGGATGAAGCACTATGCAAGATGGAGCAGGATGTCGTCCTCAGGAAGAAAATGCGGCCAAATGCCCCTTCTAGCTCAACTATTGCATGAGCTACCACTTCTGTTGATGTTCACTGCTGCGCTACCCTAGGTTTGGTGCGGCAGGCAAGGGTTGTGCAGCCCCCCGGAAGTGGACTATGAACCTGCAATAAAGGCCACCAAGAAACAACAAGAACTTTATGATATCATTAGGCATTTTGGAAACACGTGAAGTAACAACAAGCACATGAATGCAATCAGAGAGTAAGTTGCTTCTCATCCTCCACTTCTTGTCCCAAACTTTTTAGTTCAGACTTTTCTTCATGTGTACCAGTCTTTTTATTTTTTATTGCTCATTTATTCCAGCTCATGTTTGGACAGAACTAAGGTCATCGACTGCTATGAGACGTTTGTTCACATGGATGATCTAACTGGGTCCCTGATGCCTATCGGGACACTATCCCAGAATGTTATCTCCGCGGGTATTGGCTTCATCAACAACCACATCGACATCCACCCTAACAAGATCATTATGAGCACAACCATCACGAGGAGGATTTTGTATGGCGACTTCTCTCACAAAGATATTCGTAAAGTGTTTTGCTACTTCTCGATCTTGCGTTGTATTCCCTCGAAGAGGAAAGGGTGATGCAGCACAGTAGCATAAGTATTTCCCTCAGTTTTTGAGAACCATAGTATCAATCCAGTTGGAGACAACGCGCAAGTCCCTCGCACCTGCACAAACAAATAAGAACCTCGCAGCCAACGCGATAAAAGGGTTTGTCAATCCCTTCTTGGTCACTTAGGAGAGTGAGATCTGATAGATATATATGATAAAATAAAAAATTTGGTATTTTTGGAATAGAGATTGAAAGTAAATAAAGCAAATAAGCAACGGGAACAGAAATTGGCAAGTTGACGGGAAAATAATATGATAAAGATAGACCCGGGGGCCATAGGTTTCACTAGTGGCTTCTCTCATGATAGCATAATTCTACGGTGGGTGAACAAATTACTGTCGAGCAATTGATAGAAAAGCGCATAGTCATAAGAATATCTAGGCATGATCATTATATATAGGCATCACGTCAGTGACAAGGTAGACCGAAACGATTCTTCATCTACTACTATTACTCCACACATCGACCACTATCCAACATGCATCTAGAGTATTAAGTTCATAAGAACAGAGTAACGCCTAAAGCAAGATGACATGATGTAGAGGGATAAACTCAAGCAATATAATATAAACCCCATATTTTCATCCTCGATGGCAACAATACTATACGTGCCTTGCTGCCCCTGCTGTCACTGAGAAAAGACACCGCAAGATTGAACCCAAAGCCAAGCACTTCTCCCATTGCAAGAACTATAGATCTAGTAGGCCAAACCAAACCAATAATTCGAAGAGACTTGCAAGGATAATATAATCATATATAAAAGATTTCAGAAAAGAATCCAATATTGTTCAAAGATAATCTTGATCATAAACCCACAATTCATTGGATCTCGACAAACACACCGCAAAAATATTACATCGAATAGATATCCTCGAAGATCGAGGAGAACTTTGTATTGAGATCCAAAGAGAGAGAAGAAGCCATCTAGCTAATAACTATGGACCCGAAGGTCTATGGTGAACTACTCACAATTCATCGGAGAGGCTATGGTGTTTATGTAGAAGCCCTCCGTGATTTATGCCCCTCCGGCGGAGCTCCGGAACAGGCCCCAAGATGGGATCTCACGGGAAAAGAAGGTCGCGGCGGTTGAATTACGGTTTTATCTGTTGCCTTGATGTTTTCAAGGTATGAGAGTGTGACACCCCGAGACCGGTGCGCCAGGTGTCGGCCAGTTATTCGTTGTCGTTGCCATGTCATCTGCTTGTGTGTTGCATCTTGCCATGTCATCATATGTGTTGCATCCTCATGTTTTCAAAACATGCATCCGCCCGTAGTTGCCCCGTCCTCTCTGTTGTCCATTCTGAGCCCGGACACACTCACACGCGCCCGCGGTACCTCCGAAACCTCCTTTTATGAGTGGCCGAACAACGTTCTCATAATGGGGTGAAACTTGGCGTGTGGTCTTATTATAGCATAGGTAGACCGTCTGTCAATTTTCGTCACATTCGGAGTTCGTTTGATAGCCCAACAGTTAACCGCATTAACCGCTAGAAGCCTATTCTCTTTTGGCCCAGCACCCCTCCACAATAGCCCTCAAGCCCATCCTAACCACCTCCATGCTCTCGGTCGTTGGATCGTGATTACGTGGCCGAAAACCACACCTCATTTGGACACTCCTAGCTCCCTCTACCTATATATTTGCCTCCCCCTCCTCGAATCATGGGCAAACCCTAGCCATCTTCCACGTCGCGCAGCCGGACACGTCTGTCCCGCACCAGACATGTCCAGCCGGCCACATCCCCGCAGCCAACCAGAGGTTGCGGTGTCATCACCGCTGCCCCCGAGCCACTACCGTGCCGCCACTTGTCCTCCCGCGCCCACTTCGCCGCCCCAGCCCGTCGGAGCCCGTCCCCGACCCTTCCCGGGCCGGATCTGGGTCTCGAGCCGCCCGTCGCTCTGCCACGCGACCCGCGCCTCCCGGCTCACCTGACCCCACCGCCTCTTCCGACCTGCTCGCCGACAGCCGCACACCAGAGCTTCGTCGGAGCTTCGCCGAACCTCGCCTCCGGTGGCCATTCGCCGCCTCACACCCCGAAGCCGCACCGTCGTCGCCCGGCTCCCGAGCTCCCCGCAGCCCCGAAGGGCGGCGCAGGTGTTTTGAATTACTCCTCTTCCCCTTAAAATTTGTTTTAGGATCACGAAGTTAGTTTTCGATTGTTGCGATGTCAGTTATTTTCAGCCGGTGCAATTCTTGTCAAGTTGATTCGATCCTCTTTGTCTTTTGCAAGTTCAATCCTCAGTTCTTTCCAATCGGCGTCGTTTTCCCCGTCCGATGCGGTCTTTCTTTTCCCACCGGCACACCCTTTTTCTTCTCGGAGCCGGAGTCTGTAATCGAGTATCCATCCTACTCATTTGAAGTCTTTGAATGCTTTCCTCAATGATTCCAATTGGTGATTTCTTGTCTAGCCCTTTGTTCTTCATCTTCTTTTCTTTTCCGGTGGACTCAATTCCAATATCTCGGTGTTGTTCTTATTCTTTCATCGGTTCAAGTCTTTTCCCTTGTCTCGTTCGCCTCTCGCCATTTAATTGTTCCGTTGTTCCGAAGACATCTCAAGAGATTTTTCTATGTTCCAATTAATTCGAGGTTGTCACCTCATTCGAGTTTGTCAATCGTTTTGGTGCATTATCTCCTTTTCAATCCTTTCAACGGTGTTTTCTCTTCCGTGGGCTCATAACCCACAGGTCTTTTCCCAGGATCTTACCCGACTCTTCTAATTTCCCGGAGTGCTCAGAAATTCTTTTCAAGTGTGACGTAAGTATGGATTCCATCAGTCATGCCTTCTCCAAGAACGTTTTCAAACTCTTTTCAACTTTGGTTCAACCTTTTCTATTTTCATTCTTCCGGAGTGTCTCAACAATTTTGGTGGCGTTCCTCGTCGACATCTGAAGACCGAAGAAGAGCTTTCCTCCGAATCTTGTCCGTCCTCTCAAAGATTCATGGTTCTAGCTTCATGTTATCCTCTCAAGCTATTCCATTCGTCATAAATTCTTTTCTTATCCATCCGGAGTATTTCATGAATTCTTTTCATTGTGTTCCTCCGAAGGCCATCATTTCAAAAGATTTCTTCATTCTCAGTTTTCAACTTCGTCCTCCAAATATTCTTCATTGATGCCTCTTCGTTCGCCTCACATTCTTCCGGTGCTTCGTTCAAACATTCTTTAAACCGTTCGCGATCTCTTTGTTCTCTTGCAGCTAAATTTCCTCAAGTTCTTATTCTTCTCGGAGATTCATTCTCTTGTATTCACTCGATTTTAATTCTTCGCTGTGGGTCGTTCCTTTTTCTTCACTCGGCTTCAATTCTTACGGTGGTTCGCTCCAGAGTTCTTTTTCGGTGTTATCATATCAATCCATTCCTTTTTAATTCCAATCCTACCGGTGTTTCATGAAGATTTTCGTAAGTTCACGATATATCCCTCTTTAATCATTTCAACAAGAATAAGTATTATGTGAATCCATTGCTTTCATCAATTTAATAGATGAGGGATGAGCATACCATAATTCTTATTCATTCTCATGAAGTTGATTTATTCCTTCCTTCGGAGTTTATTCCTGATGAATAAATTCTAGTTACATGTGTCGTCATCTTTATTTTTTCGGAGTTCAAGTTTCTTGGCTATCTCGTCGGAACCCCCGTCTAATCATCGCAAGGACTTATTCTTATTCTTCGCGTCTATCATCATTCTTTTGTTACCGGAGTTCTTCATGGTGGCTCATCATGATTTAATTCATTCCTCAAATATTCATCAAATTCTTGTGGAGCAGCTCAAGCATTATTCTTCTTGCACTTCGGGATGTAAGTAATTCTCCGTATTCTTTGAAATGGAGTTTTGCATTTCTTCCTTCATCTCATCTCTTCTATCTTTGGTAGTGGCGGAAATTCACCTCAAGTTTCGGGATGATTTCCATAAGTCCACTTAGAGCTTAATCTTTTTCTTGTTGATTTCTCAACAACTCCGTTCAAGCCATTCTCATGAAGATGCTCTTTCAAATTCATTCATGGTAAAAGTTGTCATCTTCTTCTCCGTTATTTTCATCCCAACTCTTTTAAATTGTTCCGGAGGCATTGTATTGTTTCTCCCGTCAGATATTATTCCATCTTCCCGAGGTTATGTTCTATTCCTTCCACTTTGAGCCGGAGTGCCGCCTAAACTTATTCGTTCGAATTTCTTTTCTATTTCTGTTAACCGGAGTGGTTTCATTGTCTCTTTTGTCACTTAAGCTCTTGGTTCTCGTCGTATGCCATGTTTCCTCAATTTACCGAAGCTTCTCAATATCATTCATCTCCGTTGTATTCTTCCTTTCGAGTGGCTCAACCTCTCAAGGTTCGTTGGTTTCACCTTGTCTTCCTTTTTCTCTTCCATCTCGTTCCTAAGATCTCGGGACGAGATCTCTTGTTAGTACGGGAGTGCTGTGACACCCCTAGACTGGTGCGCCAGGGTGTCGGCCAGTTATTCGTTGTCGTTGCCATGTCATCTGCATGTGCGTTGCATCTTGCCATGTCATCATGTGTGTTGCATCCTCATGTTTTCGAAACTTGCATCCGCCCGTAGTTGCCCCCTCCTCTCCGTTGTTCGTTCTGAGCCCAGACACACTCACACGCGCCTGTGGTACCTCTGAAACCTCCTTTTATGAGTGGCCGAAAAACGTTCTCAGAATGGGTTGAAACTTGGCGTGTGGTCTTATTATAGCATAGGTAGACCGCTTGTCAATTTTCGCCACATTCGGATTTCGTTTGACAGCCCAACGGTTAACCGGGTTAACCGCCGAAAGCCTTTTCTCTTTTGGCCCCGCACCCCTTCACAACAGCCCTCAAGCCCATCCTAACCACCTCCATGCTCTCGGTCGTTGGATCGTGATCGCGTGGCCGAAAACCACACCTCATTTGGACACTCCTAGCTCCCTCTACCTATATATTTGCCTCTCCCTCCTCGAATCACGGGCAAACCCTAGCCATCTTCCACGTCGCGCCGCCGGACACGTCCGTCCCGCACCGGACATGTCCAGCCGGCCACGTCCCCGCAGCCAACCAGAGGTTTCCACGTCATCACCGCCGCCCCCGAGCCACTCCTGTGCTGCCACTTGTCCTCTCGCGCCCACTTCGCCGCCCCAGCCCGTCGGAGCCCGTCCCCGGCCCTCCCCGGGCCAGATCTGGGCCTCCAGCCGCCCATCGCTCCGCCACGCGACCCACGCCTCCCGGCTCGCCTGACCTCGCCGCCTCTTCCGACCTGCTCGCTGACAGCCGCACACCGGAGCTTCACCAGACCCCCGTTCGCCGCCTCCTCGCCCTGGAGCCGCACCGTCGTCGCCCGGCTCACGAGCTCCCCGCAGCCCCGAAGGGCGGCGCCGCTGCCAGCTCGCCGGAGCATCTGCGCTCCACTGGCTCGAGCTCTTCCACCGGCTCGAGCTCTTCCGCCGCTTGGAGTTCCCGTCGCCGCCGGCCTCCCTGCTCCTCCCTCGGCCGGATCTCGCGTCCCCATCGCCGGATCTGGGCCTCCCGCGGCCGCTCCCGCCGAAGCCGCCTCGCCCGACCGCCTCAAGCCGTCGCCGGCGCCGCGTCGACGAGGGACGTCCCTTCCTCTTCAGGATCGGGATCGAGGGAGACGATGCCCTGGTCCAGCACCCGTGGGCCCGGCCTCCTAAACCCCGCCGTGGCCCAGCTCCTCCGCCGGCCCATCTCCTTCACGGCCCAGCCGCCTCACCTCTCCTTCAACTAGGACGAAGCCCATGGTGAGCCACCACCTACTCCCCGCCCGAGCGTCGTTTAGTTAAACGGCGCTCACTCTGTTTTATTTTCGGAGTTTAAAAATGGCTAAGTCTGTGAACTTCATACATCATATATGCATGTTTGAGTGGCTGTAACTTTTTGCGTGTTTGTCCAAATGAAGCATATAATATGTCAAAATGTTCGTCTCGTGATGCTCTTCATATTATTGTACTGTGGCATGCTTGTTTGAGTTCATCTTGATTCCCTAATCATCATTACAAAAGTGCTCAATGTTATAAACTACTGATAACTGTTATTTTGTTGCATGCTTGTGGTGATGATATCTTTTTGCATGTTCGTCCAAATGGAGTGTATGATATGTCAAAATGTTTATTGTGAAGTGCTCTATAGGATGATGGTTGTGGAATTCATGTTAGGTTGCATATTTCCATGTTTATCTTTGTTGCAAAAGTGCATGTGGCTGATAAGTTTCCGAACTTGTTATGAGATGATGTTTTGTCTTGCTTGTGTATATTAATCCATGTGTCATATGAGCTAGGTGTCAACATGAGTTTTGCTCTTTGGAATGTGCTCTACATGATAGATTCATTTTAATGCCATGATATGTCTTGAGATGAATGCAACAAGCTTGTTAACATGTCATCGTGATGTTAAATTTCTTCTAAGTGTGAATCGGTTAATTTTTATGCCATGTTTTCGTGATGCCATCATCATTGTTGTGCATGGTTAGAGTTGTCCAGTGGGTGTTCATTGATGTATATGTTATGCTCTATCTATCCATGCTCTTGTATGCCATGATGCCATGATGTAGCTTGTTCTTTTGAGGCCCTCTAGTTGCTTCAAAATGTTTCTGTCAGCATGCCCAGATTTTGCTAAGTCTGGATAAACTTTTGCACTTTTGCCATGATATTTGGGACATGTTCTAGTATGTTGTAGAACTACCCATGTGGTTATTTTTAAAGAGCATGTTATGTATGTTATTTTCATGCCTTTTTCTTGCATGATGGCTTGCTATAGCTTGTTTATTTCTTGCTCTCATGTTGCTATAAAATGTTCCTGTCAGCCTGTTATCAACAAGTTCAGTTTTGCCATGTGAATTGCTAGTGATCTGTGCATCCTATGACCATGTTCTTGCCATTAGTAGCTTAATAAACATGTCCTCTTGCTGTTGGTTTCATTCACTTCCATGCTTTGCTTTGAGATGAGTTGCACAAGTCTAAGAAATCAGTAAACTTATTGAATCTTGCCATGCTTTTTTAATTGTGTTCCAGCAAGTCTTTGGGTGTGCTCTAAGTTCATGATTGTTAAGTATCGCGTCTATTTCACATCCATGCCTTTTGTCTTTGTGTTTGGGTGCTGTAGCATATTTATATCTTGCTCCAAAGATGCCATGTTGCTGTTTTTGGACAGCTTGTTGTTATATCTTGTTTCATGTGTATGTGTTGAACCGTTGCACCGTTTTGAGCATATGCTATATGAAACTTGTGTGTTTTTGCATGTAGATGCATAATATCATGTTCTAAACATGTTTTGGTGTGTGTTTCCTTGTTGTTTCAATGCTTCTTGCATATTTGCCCTGCTTGTCTTGTTTTGCTCATACCTTCTAGGTCGTAGCTCCGAATTAAATAAACTTTATATGAAACTTGACTAGAATTTCGAGTAGATCATCATGGTGCATGTTAACTTGCTGTTTAAAAACTTGAACATAAGGTTTGTTCAGATCTGGACCAATTTCGAAATGTGCATCTGAGGACTTACCGGAATTGTTATATGTTGTTTCCGGCCTCATTTAAACTTGTTTGGATGTGTTGATCTTGTATGCATCATCCTTCCCATGTTTTGCATCATATAGACTTGTCTTGCATCATACTTGGTTGAGCACTATGTCATGTTCTTGTGTGGTGTGTTTACCGTGTTGCTTGCTTCTTCTCGTTAGGGCTTGTTTCGTTGCGATAGTGAGGATTCGTTCGACTACACTTGGCTCGTCTTCGTGGCTTCTTCTTCATCTTCTTCATGGACTAGCTCTTCTTCCTTGCGAGATTACAGGCAAGATGACCGCCACCTTGGATACCTTTACTATCATTGCCATGCTAGTTGTCTCGATGCTATCGCTATATGTCGCGCTACCTATCTTTATTGTCAGCCTCTCCTTGTTTCCATGAAACCTCTAACCTTTGACACCTTCCTAGCAAACCGTTGCTTGGCTATGTTACCCGCTTGCTCAGCCCCTCTTATAGCGTTGTTAGTTGCAGGTGAAGATGAAGATTGCTCCAGGTTGGAGCTGGACGTTGTTGGAATATCACAATATCTATTAATTAACTTAATGCACATATATACTTGGCAATGGGTGGAAGGCTTGGCCTTTTGCTCGTTGTTTTTGTTCCACTCATGCCGCCTTAAGAACCGATAAACCGGAGTTATGTTCCTTGACTTTGCGTTCCTAACACGGTTGGGGTTTATGGGCCCCCCTTGATAATTCACACTGCTTAAAGCTTTTCCAGCAAGACCCAACCTTGGTGCTACATTTAACTAATAACTAAAAAAACTTGCATAGGGACCGGCTAGCCCCCGACGACTCTTAATCAACCCCCGGACCAGCGCTCCTCATGAGTGTTGGTCCAAACCTGTCAACCGCCGGTGACCGCCAGGGGAAACTCTGGTATTTTGGTCTACCGGAAGTTTGGACAATCCGATCGTGGCCTGAGACGAGATACGCGCGACTCTTATCAGGGTGTCGGCACGTCGGGAGGTCTTGCTGGATTAGTTTTACCTTTGTCAAGATATCTTGAGCACGGGGTTCCGAGAATACTCGGGTCTTCCCACTTTGGAGTTGCGACTCCGCAGATCGTGAGCTTGTGATGGGCTAAGTTGGGAAACCCCTGCATGGGTTAATCCTTCAAAAGCCGTGCCCGCGGTTATGTGGCAGATGGGAATTTGTTAATGTCCTGTTGTGGAAAACTTGACAGAGGATCCGAAATAAAATACACAACCGCATGAGTAACCGTGACCATCTCTTTTCACTTTGATAAGAGAACACGGTGGGGTTATGCTTGACTCATACATAGTTCAGGATCTTTAGCGATCATTACTAGTTTGCGACCGCTTGCGTAGAGGCTCATCTTATTCTTGTACTCGTAAGATTGCCACCATATTTTTGCTTAGCCGCTGGTGCAACCTCACCACTATCCTTTACATACCCAATAAAGCTTTGCTAGTCTTGATACCCATGTTTATGGGATTGCTGAGTCCTTGAGGCTCACAGATGCTACAACAACAGTTGCAGGTGCAGGTTTCCGATGACTTGATGTGAGAGCGGTGTGCTTGTGTTGGAGTTTTTTCTTCTTCTACTTCGTCAGTCTTGGGTTAGGATCCTGGCAGGCAGCCTAGGATAGCAGGATGTATGTCTTTGTGCTTTTCATGGTTGCATCCGTAGTCGGATGTATTCTATTGATGTTGTTGTATTCATGTGACTTGTATGAATTGTTGTATCCCCGCGTATTTATGTAATGGTACGATGTAATGATATCCATCTTGCTAAGCTCCCGAAATGCGGTTGTGCCCCAATCACGAGTGCGTCACGTGATCGGGATAGCATCTCATCTTGGGGCCTGACAGAGAGTATATATAGGCTGAAGAGGCACGTCGGGGGGTTAACAGGTGGCCCACGAGGGTGGGAGCGCGCCTACCCCCCAGGGCGAGCCCCTGCCCTCGTGGCCACATCCTTCGCTTCCTGGTGTGTACTCCAAGTCTCTCGTGTTGATATTGTTCCAAAAATAACTATCCGGAAGGTTTCATTCCATTTGGACGCCGTTTGATATTCCTTTTCTACGAAACACCGAAATATGAAAAAAAAACAGCAATTTGCACTGGGCCTTGGGTTAGTAGGTTAGTCCCAAAAATAATATAAAAATTTATAATAAAGCATGGAACAATAGCATGGAATATACAATAGCATGGAACAATCAAAAATCATAGATATGTTGGAGACGTATCAAGCATCCCAATGTATGAAAGCTCAACAGAGGAAGACAGTCTCACATCAACTAGGCATATCAATGGGCTATGGAGATGCCCATCAATAGATATCAATGTGAGTGAGTAGGAATTGCCATGCAACGGATGCACTAGAGCTATAAATGTATGAAAGCTCAACAAAAAAAACTAAGTGGGTGTGCATCCAACTTGCTTGTTCACGAAGACCTAGGGCATTTAAGGAAGCCCATCGTTGGAATATACAAGCCAAGTTCTATAATGAAAATTCCCACTAGTATATGAAAGTGACAAAACAAGAGACTCTCTATCATGAAGATCATGGTGCTACTTTGAAGCACAAGTGTGGAAAAAGATAGTAGCATTGTCCCTTTTTTCTTTTCTTTTTTTCTTTTTTCTTCTTTTTCTTTACCTTTTTTTGGGACTTTCTCTTTTTTTGGCCTTTCCTTCTTTTTTTTCTTTTTTTTCTTTGGGACAATGCTCTAATAATGGTGATCATCACACTTTTATTGATTTACAACTCGATATTGCAACTCGATACTAGAACAAAGTATGACGTATATGAATGCCTCCGGCGGTGTACCGGGATGTGCAATGAATCAAGAGTGACATGTATGAACAATTATGCATGGTGTCCTAGCCACGAATACGATGTCAACTACATGATCATGCATGGCAATATGACAATGATGAAGCGTGTCATATGAATGGAACGGTGGAAAGTTTTATGGCAATATATCTCGGATTGGCTATATGGAAATGTCATGATAGGTAGGTATGGTGGCTGTTTTGAGGAAGGTATATGGTGGGTGTATGGTACCGGCGAAAGTTGCGCGGTACAAGAGAGGCTAGCAATGGTAGAAGATTGAGAGTGCGTATAATCCATGGACTCAACATTAGTCATAAAGAACACACATACTTATTGCAAAAATCTACAAGTCATCAAAACAAAGTACTACACGCATGCTACTAGGGGAAGGGTTGGTAGGAGTTAACCATCGCGCGATCGCGACCTTCACACAAAGGATGACACTCGATGAAATAGCTCATGCTTCAAATTTGTCACACAACGGTTACCATACGTGCATGTTACGGGACTTGCAAACCTCAACACAAGTATTTATCAAATTCACAACTACTCTACTAGCATGACTCTAATATCACCATCCTCATATCTCAAAACAATCATCAAGTATCAAACTTCTCATAATATTCAATGCACTTTATATGAAAGTTTTTAATATACCTATGTTGGATGCCTATCATATTAGGACTAGTTTTATAACAAAAGCACATTACCATGCTATTCTAAGAGACACTCAAAAAGATATAAGTGAAGCATGAGAGTTCATCTATTTCTACAAAATATAACCACCACCGTGCTCTAAAAGATATAAGCGAAGCACTAGAGCAAAACTTTTCGAGTAGATGATTTTTCATATAAAAAACTTTATAATCCGAGTTCGTATGCAAAAGTTATGCCCGTTTTACTAAATTCCAGAGATATTTTGCAAATAAAGTCAAAATTCATATTTGTAAATTTCCCAACAAGTAGACCACATATCACATGGGAAACTTATTTTCTTTTATTTTTTTTACATTTCCTTCATTTCCTTTTATTTTTTTAAACTGGAAAAGGCGGTCCACCGGGGGGG
>LR738709.1:74995239-75062079 GCA_902687465.1 Secale cereale
GGGGGGGTGCAGTTGGTGAAATATTGTGCCAAGTTAGTAATGGCGCACCGTGGATGTGGTGCGCCGTTACTAGTTAACTAGTAATGGAGCACCACACCCACGGTGCGTCATTACTAGTTTTGAAAAAAACAAAATTTGAAAAAAAATACTAATGGCGCACCGTGGATGTGGTGCACCATCAGTAGTTTTGAAAAGAAAATGAATTTTTTTTAAAAAAAAATTTGAAAAAAAACCTAGGCGCACCGTGGATGTGGTGCGCCATTACTAGTTTAACTAATAATGGCGCACTATCCACTAGTGCGCCATTAGTAGTTTTGAAGAAAAAATGAAAAAAAAATTGTTACTAATGGCGCACCGTGGGTGTGGTGCGCCATTAGTATTTGGACACTAATGGCGCACCGACACATGGTGCGCCATTAGTATATAGTAATGGCGCACCACATGTCTGGTGCGCCATTAGTAACAATTCCATCTATAGCCCTTTTCCTAGTAGTGTCAGGGTGTCGGCACGCCAGGAGGTCTTGCTAGATTAGTTTTACCTTTGTGGAAATATCTTGAGCATGGGATTCCGAGAATACTCGGGTCTTCCCACTTTGGACTTGCGACTCCGCAGATCGTGAGCTTGTGATGGGCTAAGTTTGGACACCCCTGCAGGGTTTAATCTTTCGAAAGCCGTGCCCGCAGTTACGTGGGAGATGGGAATTTGTTAATGTCCGGTTGTAGAAAACTTGACAGAGGATCCGAAATAAAATACACAACCGCGTGAGTAACCGTGACCGTTTCTTTTCACTTTGAGAAGAGAACACGGTGAGGTTATGCTTGACTCGTAGGTAATTCAAGATCTTTAGTGATCATTACTAGTTTGCGACCGCTTGCGTAGAGGCTCATCTTATTCTCGTACTTGTAAGTTAGCCACCATACTTTTCCTTAGCCGCTGCTGCAGCCTCACCACTATCCTTTCCATACCCCATAAAGCTTTGCTAGTCTTGATACCCATGGTTATGGGATTGCTGAATCCTCGAGGCTCACAGATGCTACAACAACAGTTGCCGGTGCAGGTTTCCGATGACTTGAGGTGAGAGCGATATACTTGTGTTGGAGTTCTTTCTTCTTCTGCTTCGTCAGTCTTGGGTTAGGATCCTGGTCAGCAGCCTGTGATAGCAGGATGGATGTGTTTGTGCTTTTCATGTTTGCATCCGTAGTCGAATATCTTGCATTGAAGTTGTTGTATTCATGTGACTTGTATGAATTGTTGTATCCCCATGTATTTATGTAATGGTACGATGTAATCATATCCATCTTGCCCAGCGCCAGAAATGCGGTTGTGCCCCAATCACAAGTGTGTCACGTGATCGGGATAGAATCGCATCTTGGGGCCAGGCAAGTTGGTATCAGAGCCTCGACCGACCATAGGAGCCCTCTTGATTGATCGTAGCTTGGCCGTTGTCGAGTCTAGCAAAAAACTATTTCGGAGTCTAGTTATATCGGACAGTAGGAATTCTTTTTAGTCCTTAGTCCCTTCGTCGCTCTGGTGAGGAATCTTGACGTAGGTGTTTTGAATTACTCCTCTTCCCCTTAAAATTTGTTTTTAGGATCACGCAGTTAGTTTTCGTTTGTTGCGATGTCAGTTATTTTCATCCGGTGCAATTCTTGTCAAGTTGATCCGATCCTCTTTGTCTTTTGCAAGTTCAATCCTTAGTTCTTTCCAATCGGCGTCGTTTTCCCCGTCTGATGCGGTCTTTCTTTTCCCACCCGCCCACCCTTTTTCTTCTCGGAGCCGGAGTCCGTAATCGAGTATCCATCCTACTCATGTAAAGTCTTTGAATTCTTTCCTCAATGATTTCAATTGGTGATTTCTCGTCTAGTCCTTTGTTCTTCATCTTCTTTTATTTTCCGGTGGACTCAATTCCAATATCTCGGTGTTGTTCTTATTCTTTCATCGGTTCAAGTCTTTTCCCTTGTCTCGTTCGCCTCTCGCCAATTAATTGTTCCGTTGTTCCGAAGACATCTCAAGAGATTTGTCTATGTTCCAATTAACTCTAGGTTGTCACCTCATTCGAGTTTTTCAATCGTTTCGGTGCATTATCTCCTTTTCAATCCTTTCAACGGTGTTTTCTCTTCGGTGGGCTCATAACCCACAGGTCTTTTCCCAGGATCTTACCTGACTCTTCTAATTTCCCGGAGTGCTCCGAAATTCTTTTCAAGTGTGACGTAAGTATGGATTCCATCAGTCATGCCTTCTCCAAGAATGCTTTCAAATTCTTTTCAACTTTGGTTCAACCTTTCCTATTTTGATTCTTCTGGAGTGTATCAACAATTTTGGTGGCGTTCCTCGTCGACATCTAAATACCGAAGAAGAGCTTTCCTCCGAATCTTGTCCGTCCTCTCAAAGATTCATGGTTCTAGCTTCATGTTATCCTCGCAAGCTATTCCATTCGTCATAAATTCTTTTCCTATCCATCCGGAGTATTTCATGAATTCTTTTCATTGTGTTCCTCCGAAGGCCATCATTTCAGAAGATTTCTTCATAATCAATTTTCAACTTCGTCCTCCAAATATTCTTCATTGATGCCTCTTCGTTCGCCTCACATTCTTCTGGTCCTTCGTTCAAACATTCTTTAAACCGTTCGCGATCTCTTTGTTCTCTTGCAGCTAAATTTCCTCAAGTTCTTATTCTTCTCGGCGATCCATTCTCTTGTATTCACTCGATTTTAATTCTTCGCGGTGGGTCGTTCCTTTTTCTTCACTCGGCTTCAATTCTTACGGTGGTTCGCTCCAGAGTTCTTTTTCGGTGTTATCATATCAACCCATTCCTTTTTAATTCCAACCCTACCGGTGTTTCATGAAGATTTTCGTAAGTTCACGATATATCCCTCTTTAATCATTTCAACAAGAATAAGTAGTATGTGAATCCATTGCTTTCATCAATTTAATAGATGAGGGATGAGCATACCATAATTCTTATTCATTCTCATGAAGTTGATTTATTCCTTCCTTCGGAGTTTATTCCTGATGAATAAATTCTAGTTCCAACTGTCATCATCTTTAATTTTCCGGAGTTCAAGTTTCTTGACTATCTCGTCGGAACCCCCGTCTAATCATCGCAAGGACTTATTCTTATTCTTCGCATCTATCCACTACAGGAAACAGCTAATTTGCCGTCAGGGGGTGCCTTTGCCGTCAGCTTTTCGTCGGGCAGACGGCGAAGAAATGGTTTGCCGTCATGAACAGACGGCAAAGAAACACAAACGGTAAAATAGACTTTGCCGTCTGTGAAAAAAAAAACACAGACAGCAAAGAGCTCACTTTTCCGTCTGCAAATTAAAATATAGATGGCAAAATACTTTGATGTCTTCGTTTTTTCTACAGACGGCAAATTGCGCACTTTGCCGTCTATAGAAAAAAATGAAGACGGCAAAGTACTTTGCCGTCTGTAAAAAATCCAAGACGGCGAAGAGGAAGCACAGCACGCGGATCAACTACGCGGATTGATGACATGGCAGTGATTCAACACCGTCCGCTCCTCATGTGCACGATCCACACCACCCATTACCCACCTGCCTGCACAACCACCCACCACACCACCTCCCACGCACGGACGGAGTCCACACCCACCCACGTGTCGTCTCCCTTATCCTCTTACACACGCACCAGCCACCAACCACCCACGCACAGACATGCCACATCCACCAACCACCCACAGACACACATGCCACTAGCCACCAAACCACCCATGCCAACGGCGAGTGGAGCGGACGGCGACTAGCGCCTGGCTGGACAGCGAGCGGAGCGGATGGCGACTGGCGCGCCAGGGAGCACGGCGGCTGGCGCGCGGGAGCATGGCTTGGCGGCCGCACAGGCTAGGGCGGCAGCGGCCGCGTCGGAGCGTGGCTGGGCTGCGGCAGCCGCGGCGGAGCACGACGGGGCCGCAGCACGGGCGCACGTGGCCGGGCGCCAGCACGGCGAGCAGGGCCTGGCGGCCGCGAGATCCTCTTCCCCCATTCTGCCGCGGACCTCCCCTCCTCTGCGCTCATGCTCGACGGCCTCGTCTACATCGCCTACGGACGGGCTGTGGCCATGGTAGGGGAATGAAGCCATCCACCTCCCTGGCCCCTTGTGCGCTGGTGGCGCGGACCTCGACCTCCCCGGCGGCGCGGAGTCAACCACCTCCCAGCGGCGCGTGCGCTGCAAGGGCTAGTTGCCCAGTTCGTCAAATGGAGTAGTTTTTTTAGAAGTTGAAATAGGGTTTGCTTGTTCGTGGATGAGTGAGTGATGATGGATATATACTGTAAATGGGCTAATTCTATCTTGTAAAATCCATTCGTTCGTCATTGATTCTTATATTGGTTGTTGCGAAATTGCTATGAAAGATTTTGCGTATGCCTTCGACCATGTACGACCTCTGCACCTGCACTGTTGATTCATATATTTTAAAAATAAAAAAAATTCTTTGCCGTCTGGGATATATGAGGCTGATGGCAAAGACATAGTCTAGCTGACGGCAAAGATGGTTTTCTTTGCTGTCTGCGGTTACTGGGCTTGACGGTAAAGACAAAGTTGGCTGACGGCAAAGTCTTTGCCATCTTCCCGATGAAAAGCTGACGGCAAAGTATTCTTTGCCAACTTATCTTTGCCGTCTGAGTTTGCCGTCTGCTTCCTGACGGCAAAATATTTGCCGTTTGGATTTGGGTCTTTGCCGTCTGGGATTCACAGACGGCAAATTACCCGTTTCCTGTAGTGATCATCATTCTTTTGTTACCGGAGTTCTTCATGGTGGCTCATCATGATTTAATTCATTCCTCAAATATTCATCAACTTCTTGTGGAGCAGCTCAAGCATTATTCTTCTTGCACTTCGGGATGCAAGTAATTCTCCGTATTCTTTGAAATGGAGTTTTGCATTTCTTCCTTCATCTCATCTCTTATATCTTTGGTAGTGGCGGAAATTCACCTCAAGTTTTGGGATGATTTCCATAAGTCCACTTAGAGCTTAATCTTTTTGTTGTTGATTTCTCAACAACTCCGTTCAAGCCATTCTCTTGAAGATGCTCTTTCAAATTCATTCATGGTAAAAGT
The DNA here is from genome assembly GCA_902687465.1 of Secale cereale. NCBI lineage: Eukaryota > Viridiplantae > Streptophyta > Magnoliopsida > Poales > Poaceae > Secale > Secale cereale. The sequence goes on from LR738709.1 coordinate 75,000,315, forward strand.
TGTCATCTTCTTCTCCGTTATTTTCATCCCAACTCTTTTAAATTGTTCCGGAGGCATTGTATTGTTTCCCCATCAGATATTATTCCATCTTCTCGAGGTTATGTTCTATTCCTTCCACTTTTAGCCGGAGTGCCGCCTAAACTCATTCGTTCGAATTTCTTTTCTATTTCTGTTAACCGGAGTGGTTTCATTGTCTCTTTTGTCACTTAAGCTCTGGGTTCTCGTCGTATGACCTCTTTCCTCAATTAACCGAAGCTTCTCAATCTCATTCATATCCGTTGTATTCTTCCTTTCGAGTGGCTCAACCTCTCAAGGTTCGTTGGTTTCACCTTGTATTCCTTTTTCTCTTCCATTTCGTTCCTAAGATCTCGGGACGAGATCTCTTCATAGTAGGGGAGTGTTGTGACACCCCGAGACCGGTGCGCCAGGGTGTCGGCCAGTTATTCGTTGTCGTTGCCATGTCATCTGCTTGTGCGTTGCATCTTGCCATGTCATCATGTGTGTTGCATCCTCATGTTTTCAAAACTTGCATCCGCCTGTAGTTGCCCCCTCCTCTCCGTTGTCCGTTCTGAGCCCAGACACACTCACACGCGCCCGCGGTACCTCTGAAACCTCCTTTTATGAGTGGCCAAAAAACTTTCACGGAATGGGTTGAAACTTGGCGTGTGGCCTTATTATAGCATAGGTAGACCGCTTGTCAATTTTCGCCACATTCAGAGTTCGTTTGATAGCCCAACGGTTAACCGGGTTTACCGCCAAAAGCCTTTTCTCTTTTGGCCCAGCACCCCTCCACAACAGTCCTCAAGCCCATCCTAACCACCTCCATGCTCTCGATCGTTGGATCATGATCGCGTGGCCGAAAACCACACCTCATTTGGACACTCCTAGCTCCCTCTACCTATATATTTGCCTCTTCCTCCTCGAATCACGGGCAAACCCTAGCCATCTTCCACGTCGCGCAGCCGGACACGTCCGTCCTGCACCGGACATGTCCAGCCGGCCACGTCCCCGCAACCAACCAGAGGTTTCCACGTCATCACCGCCGCCCCCGAGCCACTCCTGTGCTGGCACTTGTCCTCCCGCGCCCACTTCGCCGCCCCAGCCCGTCGGAGCCCGTCCCCGGCCCTCCCCGGGCCAGATCTGGGCCTCGAGCCGCACGTCGCTCCGCCACGCGACCCGCGCCTCCAGGCTTGCCTGACCTCGCCGCCTCTTCTGACCTGCTCGCCGACAGCCGCACACCGGAGCTTCGCCGGACCCTGCCTCCGGTGGCCGTTCGCCGCCTCCTCGCCCCGGAGCCGCACCGTCGTCGCCCGGCTCCCGAGCTCCCCGCAGCCCCGAAGGGCGGCGCCACTGCCAGCTCACCGGAGCATCTGTGCTCCGCTGGCTCGAGCTCTTTCGCCGGCTCGAGCTCTTTCGCCGCCTGGAGTTCCTGTCGCCGCCGGCCTCCCAGCTCCTCCCTCGGCCGGATCTCGCGTCCCCGTCACCGGATCTGGGCCTCCCGCGGCCGCTCCCGCCGAAGCCGCCTCACCCGACCGCCTCAAGCCATCGCCGACGCCGCGCCGATGAGGGACGTCCCTTCCTCGTCCCGATCGGGAGCGAGGAAGACGACGCCCTGGTCCAGCACCCGTGGGCCCGTCCTGCTAAACCCCGCCGTGGCCCAGCTCCTCCGCCGGCCCATCTCCTTCACGGCCCAGCCGCCCCACCTCTCCTTCATCTTGGCCGATGCCCATGGTGAGCCACCACCTGCTCCCCACCCGAGCGTCGTTTAGTAAAACGGCGCTCACTCTGTTTTTTTTTGGAGTTTAAAAATGGCTAAGTCTGTGAACTTCATACATCTTATATGCATGTTTGAGTGGCTGTAACTTTTTGCGTGTTTGTCCAAATGAAGCATATATTATGTCAAAATGTTCGTCTCGTGATGCTCTTCATATTGTTGTACTGTGGCATGCTTGTTTGAGTTCATCTTGATGCCCTAATCATCGTTACAAAAGTGCTCAATGTTATAAACTGCTGATAACTGTTATTTTGTTGCATGCTTGTGGTGATGATATCTTTTTGCATGTTGGTCCAAATGGAGTGTATAATATGTCAAAATGTTTATTGTGAAGTGCTCTATAGGATGATGGTTGTTGAATTCATGTTAGGTTGCATATTTCCATGTTTATCTTTGTTGCAAAAGTGCATGTGGCTGATAAGTTTCCGAACTTGTTATGAGATGATGTTTTGTCTTGCTTGTGTATATTAATCCATGTGTCATATGAGCTAGGTGTCAACATGAGTTTTGCTCTTTGGAATGTGCTATACATGATAGATTCATTTTCATGCCATGATATGTCTTGAGATGAATGCAACAAGCTTGTTTACATGTCATCGTGATGTTAAATTTCTTCTAAGTGTGAATCGGTTAATTTTTATGCCATGTTTTCGTGATGCCATCGTCATTCTTGTGCATGGTTAGAGTTGTCCAGTGGGTGTTCCTTGATGTATATGTTATGCTTTATCTATCCATGCTCTTGTATGCCATGATGCCATGATGTAGCTTGTTCTTTTGAGGCCCTCTATTTGCTTCAAAATGTTTCTGTCAGCATGCCCAGATTTTGCTAAGTCTGGATAAACTTTTGCACTTTTGCCATGACGTTTGGGACATGTTCTAGTATGTTTTAGAACTACCCATGTGGTTATTCTTAAAGAGCATGTTATGTATGTTATTGTCATACCTTTTTCTTGCATGATGGCTTGCTATAGCTTGTTTATTTCTTGCTCTCATGTTGCTATAAAATGTTTCTGTCAGCCTATTATCAGCAAGTTCAGTTTTGCCATGTGAATTGCTAGTGATCTGTGCATCCTATGACCATGTTCTTGCGATTAGTAGCTTAATAAACATGTCCTCTTGCTGTTGGTTACATTCACTTGCCATGATATGCTTTGAGCTGAGTTGCACAAGTCTGAGAAATCAGTAAACTTATGGAATCTTGTCATGTTTTTTTAATTGTGTTCCAGCAAGTTTTTGGGTGTGCCCTAAGTTCATGCTTGTTAAGTATCGCGTCTATTTCACATCCATGCCTTTTGTCTTTGTATTTGGATGTTGTAGCATATTTATATCTTGCTCCAATGATGCCATGTTGCTGTTTTTAGACAGCTTGTTGTTATATATTGCTTCATGTGTATGTGTTGAACTGTTGCTCCGTTTTGAGCGTATGCTATATGAAACTTGTGTGTTTTTGCATGTAGATGCATAATATCATGTTGTAAACATGTTTTGGAGTGTGTTTCCTTGTTGTTTCAATGCTTCTTGCATATTTGCCCTGCTTGTCTTGTTTTGCGCATATCTTCTAGGCCGTAGCTCCGAATTAAATAAACTTTATATGAAACTTGAATAGAATTTCGAGTAGATCATCATGGTGCATGTTAACTTGCTGTTTAAAAACTTGAACATAAGGTTTGTTAAGATCTGGACCAATTTCGAAATGTGCATCTAAGGACTTACCGGAATTGTAATATGTTGTTTCCGGCCTTATTTAAACTCGTTTGGATGTGTTGATCTTGTGTGCATCATCCTTGCCATGTTTTGCATCATATATAATTGTCTTGCATCATACTTGGTTGAGCATTATGTCATGTTCTTGTGTGGTGTGTTTACCGTGTTGCTTGCTTCTTCTCGTTAGTGCTTGTTTCGTTGCGATCCTGAGGATTCGTTCGACTACACTTGGCTCGTCTTCGTGGCTTCTTCTTCGTCTTCTTCATGGACTCGCTCTTCTTCCTTGCGGGATTCCAGGCAAGATGACCGCCACCTTGGATACCTTTACTATCATTGCCATGCTAGTTATCTCGATGCTATCGCTATATGTCGCGCTACCTATCTTTGTTGTCACCCTCTCCTTGTTGCCATGAAACCTCTAACCTTTGACACCTTCCTAGCAAACTGTTGCTTGGCTATGTTACCCGCTTGCTCAGCCCCTCTTATAGCGTTGTTACTTGCAGGTGAAGATGAAGATTGCTCCAGGTTGGAGCTGGACGTTGTTGGAATATGACAATATTTATTAATTAACTTAATGCACATACATACTTGGCAATGGGTGGAAGGCTTGGCCTTTTGCTCGTTGTTTTGTTCCACTCATGCCGCCTTAAGAACTGATAAACCGGCGTTCTGTTCCTTGACTTTGCGTTCCTAACACGGTTGGGGTTTATGGGCCCCCCTTGATAATTCACACTTCTTAAAGCTTTTCCATCAAGACCCAACCTTGGTACTACATTTAACTAATAACTAAAAAAACTTGCATAGGGACCGGCTAGCACCCGAGGACTTTAAATCAACCCCCGGACTAGTGCTCCTCATGAGTGTTGGTCCAAACCTGTCAACCGCCGATGACCGCCAGGGGAAACTCTGGTATTTTGGTCTACCGGAAGTTTGGACAATCCGATCGTGGCCTGAGACGAGATACGCGCGACTCTTATCAGGGTGTCGGCACGTCGGGAGGTCTTGCTGGATTAGTTTTACCTTTGTCAAAATATCTTGAGCACGGGATTCCGAGAATACTCGGGTCTTCCCACTTTGGAGTTGCGACTCCGCAGATCTTGAGGTTGTGATGGGCTAAGTTGGGAAACCCCTGCAGGGTTTAATGCTTCGAAAGCCGTGCCCGCGGTTATGTGGCAGATGGGAATTTGTTAATGTCCTGTTGTAGAAAACTTGACAGAGGATCCGAAATAAAATACACAACCGCGTGAGTAACCGTGACCATCTCTTTTCACTTTTATAAGAGAACACGGTGGTGTTATGCTTGACTCGTACGTACTTCAGGATCTTTAGCGATCATTAATAGTTTGCGACCGCTTGCGTAGAGGCTCATCTTATTCTTGTACTCGTAAGTTTGCCACCATATTTTTGCTTAGCCACTAGTGCAACCTCACCACTATCCTTTCCATACCCAATAAAGCTTTGCTAGTCTTGATACCCATGGTTATGGGATTGCTGAGTCCTTGAGGCTCACAGATGCTACAACAACAGTTGCAGGTGCAGGTTTCCGATGACTTGATGTGAGAGCGATGTACTTGTGTTGGAGTTCTTTCTTCTTCTGCTTTGTCAGTCTTGGGTTAGGATCCTGGGAGGCAGCCTAGGATAGCAGGATGGATGTCTTTGTGATTTTCATGCTTGCATCCGTAGTCGAATGTATTGTATTGATGTTGTTGTATTCATGTGACTTGTATGAATTGTTATATCCCCGCGTATTTATGTAATGGTACGATGTAATGATATCCATCTTGCTAAGATCCCGAAATGCGGTTGTGCCCCGATCACGAGTGCGTCACGTGATCGGGATAGCATCGCATCTTGGGGCCTGACATAGAGTATATATAGGCTGCAGAGGCACGTCGGGGGGTTAACAGGTGGCCCACGAGGGTGGGAGCGTGCCTACCCCCCAGGGCGCGCCCCTGCCCTCGTGGCCACCTCCTTTGCTTCCTGGTGTGTACTCCAAGTCTCTCGTGTTGATATTGTTCCAAAAATAACTATCCCGAAGGTTTCATTCCGTTTGGACGCCATTTGATATTCCTTTTCTGCGAAACACTGAAATATGCAAAAAAAAACAGCAATTTGTATTGGGCCTTGGGTTAGTAGGTTATTCCCAAAAATAATATAAAAATGTATAGTAAAGCATGGAACAATAGCATGGAATATACAATAGCATGGAACAATCAAAAATCATAGATATGTTGGAGACGTGTCAAGCATCCCAATGTATGAAAGCTCAAAAGAGGAAGACAATCTCACATCAACTAGGCATATCAATGGGCTATGGAGATGCCCATCAATAGATATCAATGTGAGTGAGTAGGGATTGCCATGCAACGGATGCACTAGAGCTATAAATGTATGAAAGCTCAACAAAAGAAACTAAGTGGGTGTGCATCCAACTTGCTTATTCACGAAGACCTAGGGCATTTAAGGAAGCCCATCGTTGGAATATACAAGCCAAGTTCTATAATGAAAATTCCCACTAGTATATGAAAGTGACAAAACAAGAGACTCTCTATCATGAAGATCATGGTGCTACTTTGAAGCACAGGTGTGGAAAAAGATAGTAGCATTGTCCCTTTTTTCTTTTCTTTTTTTCTTTTTTTCTTCTTTTTCTTTCTCTTTTTTTGGTCTTTCCTTCTTTTTTTCCTTTTTTTTCTTTGGGACAATGCTCTAATAATGATGATCATCACACTTTTATTGATTTACAACTCAATATTACAACTCGATACTAGAACAAAGTATGACTTATATGAATGCCTCCGGCGGTGTACCGGGATGTGCAATGAATCAAGAGTGACATGTATGAAAAATTATGCATGGTGGCCTAGCCACGAATACGATGTCAACTACATGATCATGCATCGCAATATGACAACGATGAAGCGTGTCATATGAACGGAACGGTGGAAAGTTGCATGGCAATATATCTCGGATTGGCTATATGGAAATGTCATGATAGGTAGGTATGGTGGCTGTTTTGAGGAAGGTATATGGTGGGTGTATGGTACCGGCGAAAGTTGCGCGGTACAAGAGAGGCTAGCAATGGTAGAAGATTGAGAGTGCGTATAATCCATGGACTCAACATTAGTCATGAAGAACACACATACTTATTGCAAAAATCTACAAGTCATCAAAACAAAGTACTACACGCATGGTACTAGGGGAAGGGTTGGTAGGAGTTAACCATCGCGCGATCCCGAGCTCCACACAAAGGATGACACTCGATGAAATAGCTCATGCTTCAAATATTTCACACAACGGTTACCATACATGCATGTTACGGGACTTGCAAACCTCAACACAAGTATTTATCAAATTCACAACTACTCTACTAGCATGACTCTAATATCACCATCCTCATATCTCAAAACAATCATCAAGTATCAAACTTCTCACAATATTCAATGCACTTTATATGAAAGTTTCTAATATACCTATGTTGGATGCCTATCATATTAGGACTAGTTTTATAACAAAAGCACATTACCATGCTGTTCTAAGAGACTCTCATTAAGATATAAGTAAAGCATGAGAGTTTATCTATTTCTACAAAATATAACCACCACCGTGCTCTAAAAGATATAAGCGAAGCACTAGAGCAAAACTATCTAGCTCAAAAGATATAAGTGAAGCACATAAAGTATTCTAATAAATTCCAATTCATTTGTATCTCTCTCAAAAAGGTGTGTCCAAAAAGGATGATTGTGGTAAACTAAAAAGCAAAGACTCAAATCATACATGACGCTCCAAGCAAAACACGTATCATGTGATGAATAAAAATATAGTCTCAAGTAAAGTTACCAATAGATGAAGACGAAAGAGGGGATGTCTTCCCAGGGCATCTCCAAGCTTAGGCTTATAGTTGTCCTTGAATTTTACCTTGGGGTGCCTTGGGCATCCCAAAGCTTAGGTTCGTGCCACTCTTTGTTCCATAGTCCATCAAATCCTTACTCAAAACTTGAAAACTTCACAACACAAAACTTAGCCAAAAATCTCGTCAGCTCCATTAGTATAAGAAAACAAACCACCACTCAAAGGTACTGTAATGAACTCATTCTTTGTTTACATTTGTGTTAAACCTACTATATTCCAACTTCTCTATGATTCATACCCCCCGATACTACTCATAGATTCTTCAAAATAAGCAAACAACACACGAAAAACAGAATCTGTCAAAAACATAACAGTCTGTAGAAATCTATAACTTTCTAATACTTCTGTAAATCTAAAAAAATTGAAATAAAGTGGTGGACGTGGGGAATTTGTCTGTTAATCATCTGCAAAAAGAATCAACTAAAAATCACTCTTCAGTAAAAATGGTAGCTAATCTCGTGAGCGCTCAAGTTTCTGTTTTGTACAGCATGATCACATAACCTTCACACAAGTCTTCACAAATGTTCTACTTAGCACAAACACAAATAAAAAACAAAACCACATCTAAACAGAAGCTAGATTCAATATTTATTCCTAAACAGAAGGAAAAATAAAAAAAATAAAATTGGGTTGCCTCCCAACAAGCGCTATCGTTTAACGCCCCTAGCTAGGCACGATACAAGAATAGATCTAGGTATTGCCATCTTTGGTAGGCAGTCCATAAGTGGCTCTCGTAATAGATTCATAAGGTAATTTGATTTTCTTTCTAGGAAATTGTTCCATGCCTTTACTTAATGGAAATTGGAATATAATATTTCCTTCCTTCATATCAATAATTGCACCAATCGTTCTAAGGAAAGGTCTACCAAGAATATTTCCTTCCTTCATATGTAGGATTGTAATCTATATCAAGAACGATGAAATCTACGGGCACATAATTCATATTTGCGACAATAAGAACATCATTAATTCTTCCCATAGGTTTCTTAATGGTAGAATCTGCAAGATGCAAATTTAAAGAACAATCATCAAGTTCATGGAAATCTAACATATCACACAAAGCTTTTGGAATTGTGGAAACACTTGCACCCAAATCACACAAAGCAAAGCATTCATGATCCTTAATATTAATTTTAATAGTAGGTTCCAACTCATCATAAAGCTTTCTAGGGATATAAACTTCTAATTCAAGTTTTTCTTCATAAGATTGCATTAAAGCATCAACTATGTGTTTGGTAAAAGCTTTATTTTGACTATAAGCATGCGGAGAATTTAGCACGGATTGCAACAAGCAAATACAGTCTATTATAGAGCAATTATCATAATTAAATCCCTTGAAATCCAAGATAGTGGGTTCATTGCTATGTAAAGTCTTGACCTCCTCAATCCCACTTTTCAGAATTTTTGCATCAAGATCTAAAAACTCCGAATCATTGGGACGCCTTTTAACAAAAGTAGACTCATCTCCAATCCCATCTTTATCCAGATTCATACTAAAAAATAAGGATTTAATAGGAGACACATCCATCACTTTTAGATCTTCATCTTTATTATCATGAAAACTAGAAGAACACACTTTCATAAAGCAATCTCTTTTAGCACGCATCCTGGCGGTTCTTTCCTTGCATTCATCAATGGAAATTCTAATGCCCTTGAGAGACTCATTGATATCATGCTTAGGTGGAATAGATCTAAGTTTCAAAGAATCAACATCAAGAGAAATTCTATCCACGTTTCTAGCCTATTCGTCAACCTTAAGCAATTTTTCTTCAAGCAAAGCATTGAAATTCTTTTGCGAATTCATAAACTCTTTAACACTAGTCTCAAATTCAGAGGGCATCTTACTAAAATTTCCATAAGAGTTACTGTAGGAATTACCATAATTATTAGAGGAATTACTAGGAAAAGGCCTAGCATTAAAGTTTCCTCTATAAGAATTGTTACCAAAATTATTCCTACCAACAAAATTCACATCCAAAGATTCATTATTATTTTCAACCAACATGGAAAAAGGCATATCATTAGGATCAGAAAAGCACTCTTAGTGGCAAATAATTTCATAAGTTCATCCACTTTCCACTCAGAACACTAATCTCTTCGATAGCATGAACCTTTTTACTAGTAGATCTTTCAGTGTGCCATTGAGAGTACTTAACCATAATATTATCTAGGAGTTTGGTACCTTCTCCTAAAGTGATTTCCAGAAAAGTGCCCCCCCAAAATATTTCTAAAAGAGAAATTCAAGCCGGCATAAAAAATTTGTATAATCATCCATAAGTTCAACCCATGTGTAGGGCAATTATGTATCATTAATTTTATTCTCTCCCAAGCTTGTGCAACATGCTCATGATCTAGTTGCTTAAAATTCATAATATCGTTTCTAAGAGAAATAATCTTAGCAGGAGGAAAATACTTAGAGATAAAGGCATCTTTGCACTTATTCCATCAATCAATACAATTTCTAGGCGAAGAGGAGAACCAAGTTTTAGCACGATCTCTATGTGAAAACGAAAATAGCTTCAATTTAACAGTATCATTATCTGTATCTCTCTTCTTTTGCCTATCACACAAATCAACAAAGTTGTTTAGATGGGTAGCGGCATCTTCATTAGGAAGGCCAAAAAATTGATCTTTCATGACAAGATTCAACAGAGCAACATTGATCTCACAAGATTCATGATCTAAGATAGGAGCAATCGGAGTACTAATAAAATATTTATTGTCCGTATTGGAAAAGTCACACAATTTGGTATTATCTTGAGCCATAGTGACACGCAAGCAATCCAACACACAAGCAAATAAGAGGCAAGAGAATGGTAAAACACACGGAAAAACAAGGGTGAATAAAACAGCAAGGGTGAAGTGGGGGAGAGGAAAACGAGAGGCAAATAATGTAATGCGAGGGATAAGGGTTTGTGATAGGTACTTGGTATATGACTTTTGCGTAGATCTCCCCGGCAACGGCGCCAGAAATTCTTCTTGCTACTTCTCGAGCTTGCGTTGTATTCCCTCGAAGAGGAAAGGGTGATGCAACACAGTAGAGTAAGTATTTCTATCAGTTTTTGAGAACCAAGGTATCAATCCAGTAGGAGACCACGTGCAAGTCAATCACACCAGCACAAACAAATACGAACCTCGCAGCCAACGCGATAAAAGGGGTTGTCAATCCCTTCTCGATCACTTACGAGAGTAAGATCTGATAGATATGATAACATAATATTTTGGTATTTTTGGTATAGAGATTCAAAGTAAATAAAGCAAATAAGCAACGGTCATCGAAATTGGCAAGTTGACGGGAAAATAATATGATAAAGATAGACCCGGGGGCCATAGGTTTCACTAGTGGCTTCTGTCCTGATAGCAGATTTCTACGGTGGGTGAACAAATTAATGTCGCGCAATTGATAAGAGCATAGTTATGAGAATATCTAGACATGATCATTATATATAGGCATCACGTCCATGACAAGTAGACCGAAACGATTCTGCATCTACTACTATTACTCCACACATCGACCGCTATCCAGCATGCATCTAGAGTATTAAGTTCATAAGAACAGAGTAACGCCTTAAGCAAGATGACATGATGTAGAGGGATAAACTCAAGCAATATGATATAAACCCCATCTTTTTATCCTCGATGGCAACAATACTATATGTGCCTTGCTGCCCCTGCTGTCACTGGGAAAGGATACCGCAAGATTGAACCCAAAGCCAAGCACTTCTCCCATTGCAAGAACTATAGATCTAGTAGGCCAAACCAAACCAATAATTCGAAGAGACTTGCAAGGATTTTATAATCATACATAAAATATTTCAGAAAAGAATCCAATATTTTTCAAAGATAATCTTGATCATAAAACCACAATTCAACGGATCTCGCCAAACACACCGCAAAAAGATTACATCGAATAGATCTCCTCGAAGATTGAGGAGAACTTTGTATTGAGATCCAAAGAGAGAGAAGAAGCCATCTAGCTAATAACTATGGACCCGAAGGTCTGTGGTAAACTACTCATAACTTATCGGAGAGGCTATGGTGTTGATGTAGAAGCCCTCCGTGATCGATGCCCCCTCCGGCAGAGCTCCAGAACAGGCCCCAAGATGGGATCTGACGGGAACAGAAGGTTGCGGCGGTGGAATTAGAGTTTCGTCTGTTGCCTCGATGTTTTCAGGGTATGAGAGTATACATAGGCTGAAGAGGCACGTCGGGGGGTCAACAGGTGGCCCACGAGGGTGGGGGTGCGCCTACTCCCCTGGGCGCGCCCCCTGCCCTCGTGGCCACCTCCTTCGCTTCCTGTCGTGTACTCCAAGTCTCTCGTGTTGGTATTGTTTCAAAAATAACTCTCCCGAAGGTTTCATTCTGTTTGGACTCTGTTTGATATTCCTTTTTTGCGAAACACTGAAATAGGCAAAAAAACAACCATTTGCACTGGGCCTTGGATTTGTAGGTTAGTCCCAAAAATAATATAAAAGTGTATAATAAAGCTCATTAAACATGCAAAATAGAATATATAATAGCATGGAACAATCAAAAATTACAGATACGTTGGAGACGTGTAATGTTGCTGAGTGCTGAAGCTATATCGTGGTGTACTCTCATGTATTTCACTTATGAAATCCTGCTTCCTTAATATGGAAATGAAGTATATTATGTTCTTAATATGAATGTCAATTAGATTAATAAATGGATTATTAATAATAGGGCAATTAACCTAGAGTAAAATGCATCACAAGTCCTAAAACAATCGGAGGTGTGTCTGTTCAGTCCTATAACTTTGAAACTGCAGATTTGGGTCCTAAAACTATTGGAGGTGTGTCACTTTAGTCCTATTACTTTGAAACTTCAGTTTTTGGTCCTAAAACTATTGGAGGTGTGCCAGTTTAGTCCTATAACTTCAGAGTTATAGTGTTGGGTCCCAAAAGTATGTAAGTTTGTTCATCACAAGTCCTGAGCTTGCATGACCAGCATCTATGGTGTATTTTTTTTCAAATGAGCCCTTCATATGTATTTACTTTCCCCAAAAAGATCCATACGCTTCCATGTGGCAGTGTATGAACCTGTGTGGCCATAAGCTGCAGGACAGGCTCACTGAGAGGTTTGGCGTGGCGGCCGGGAAGGGGGAAATATCAAGTACTCCCATCCTTGGGGTGCTCCCATGCTCCAACTTTAAATAAATCAATTTTAAATGTGTCAAAAAATTATGGAAAAAAAAGAATTATTACAAGGAATGTGACTACAACTCTTAAAAATTTCAGGTCCAAACTCTAAATGCACATTGAGAAACAAAATTATGAAATCTAGCATGCATAGTATCATAAAAAGACAAAAGCAGCATTTGACACTATTCACATCTGAATTTGTCTTTTTTGTTTCTCAATGTACATTTCGAGTTTGGACATGAAATTTTTAGGGGGTGTAGTCACAGTCCTTATGAACATTCAGAAATTTATTTCAGAATTTTTGAAACATTTGAAATTGATGTTTTAGACTAGGAGCATAGGGAGCACCGCAAGGTTGGGAGTACCCGATATTTCCCCTGCCGGGAAGACCCCGATCCAGTCGTAATGGAGGACGACATCCCATTCCCTCGACGCAGCTGCCGAGAGATCCTTAGCCAATCTGGATGTAGGACGCAATCCCACACTCTCTCTCTCTCTCTCACGACATTGTTGTCTCCCCGACACCCTTGCCGCAGAGCTATTCATGCAGGTTGTTGCTTGGGCACGAGCATGGCAATAAGTGCGGACCTGTCGCTGTAGCCGGACGACATGGAGGAGTGCGCGGAAACCGCAAAGACAGTGTAAAGGTCAGTGAGAGTGGATAGCAATGGATGTTGTGCATTTCCAAACGACCTCTCTCTCCCTCTCATGACATTTTCGTTTCCCAAAAGAATCTAAATATAAATGAGGTGTTGTTTAAGATCTCAAGTGAAACAAACTTACATAGTTTGGGGACCCAAAATTGCAGATTCGAAGTTATAGGACTAAATTGACACACCCCAATAGTTTTAGGACCCAAAACTGCGGTTTCAAAGCTATAGGACTAAAATGACACACGTCCGGTAGTTTTAGGACCCAAAACTGCGGTTTTGAAGTTATAGGACTAAAGTGACACACCTCCAATAGTTTTAGGACCCAAAACTGCAGTTTCAAAGTAATAGGACTAAAGTGACACACCTCCAATAGTTTTAGGACTTATGATGCATTTTACTCATTAACCTACTAATTGGGTTTTGCTACTGCAAACGGTTATTGAGAAAATACCGTGGGCGATGAGCACAGGCAATGCACATAGTTTCTAGACATAAACCGTGTTGAATCAATGAACAATCACACATGACCTTATCTTGAAATCTGTTTGCGTTAGGCCACCTTGCGCAAACGTTTACCACATAAAAATTGTGTGTTATGGACAGCATTTGCCACATAGTTTCTTCTGCGCATCGTGTGTGATGCATTCAATAACACAAACGATAAAATTATAAATATTGTGTGCAATGACAACGCCATCACAAACGATTTAACGGAAAAATTCTGTATGATGTACCTGTGAACGGAAACATTTTCCTTGGAGCGATTGTGTGGGATGTACATACGAATGGAAACGTTTAGCGGGGACTGACTGTGTGGGATGTACTTGCCACCGGAAACAATTTCGCCTGCATAATAGTAATTTTTTTGCTCTATTGTACGTATTTCCGTATTTGAGCGCTCGACGGTTGCACACGATCTTATTTTGCTGAGTGTGTGTGCCAGGAGGGCATATCCCCGACGGTTTCTGGGTCGTGTGGGAAGGACCCCCCTATCACCGTCACTCACTAAGCGACGGTTCCAAATGTCGTCGCGGAAAGGGGTTAAAAACCGTTTTTATAGCACCGACGCGTACTAGTGTAGTCATCGAACGCGTGATTCCTTGCCGTGCGACTGATGCAATATACAAAATGTGTGGCTTCTTACATCTATGGAGACTACTTAGCAAGCGACGCGATCAGGACATCATCGACAACATCATCACGGGTCTCCGTTCCTCGGCTACAGCATTAGCTCCGCCACCACCGCCACCCCCTCCTGAGCCGGATTATATTTTCTTTTCTTTGTTTGGGGCTTGTCTTGTTGTGCCCTTTGCGATGATTTGATACTTGCTTGTACTTTGAACCGACTTGTTGGATGCTTGGTTTTGTTGCTTTATAATATGAGGGGGGGGGGTGTTCGTAATCAGAACATGCAGACTGCTTATCCAGTAAAAAAATGTGAACTAGAATTACGCCATCACACCTGTCACGTTCATAGATTTTTTTTAGAAAAGGGGCATTCCCCGGCCTCTGCATCAGACTGATGCATACGGCCATCTTATTAATAAAAAGGGTCAAGGTCTCCAAAAGTATGCGAAATAAGAGTACAAAATGCTCAGACTGAGCCATAAAAAACGTGAGAACCCCACAATCGGATGCGTTAATGCAAACAGGGCCTAGACTCCTAGCCTATTACATGACCGCCATCCAAACCGGCTGAAGATAGCCCGAGCTACCATCTCCCATCGGATAGACCCAGTAACCAAACGCTCCCTGGCATCCATCGGAGTGAGTAGCGACCACATACGGATCAATGCAGTGGCCCTGTGAATAACCTGCAAAAAATGAACATTTGTTGATCTGTTAAAAACCAAATCATTCCTGCACTTCCAGATAGCCCATAGTAATGCACAAACACCCACACGTATATGGCTCGCTGATTCTTTCGCGATTCCATTCAACCACGTCCCAAAAAGCGTGGTGATACTAGTTGGTGGAGTGATGTTAAAGGCTATATGGACCGAACGCCATAAAACTTTAGCCATCGGACAATCGAGAAAGAGGTGTTTGATTGATTCATCCTTGTCACAAAAGCTACATCGCAAAGACCCACCCCAGTTGCGTTTGGCTAGATTATCCTTAGTGAGAATTACTTGTTTATGAACAAACCACATAAACACTTTAATTCGAAGGGGCACTTTGACCTTCCAAATGTGAGCAGACCTAGGGATAGGCACGGAGTTAATTAAATCTAAATACATCGATTTCACTGAAAACATCCCGTTCTTAGTCAATTTCCAATGAATACGGTCAGCCTGTTGAGTCAACTGAACATCCATCAGTCTTCTCACCAAATGGAGCCAGGCTTCCCAACGGTGTCCAACCAGCGCCCTTCGGAATTGAATATTAAGAGGAGTTGACTGTAACACTGATGCAACGTAATCTTCTTTACGTTGAGCAATGTTGTAGAGAGAAGGATATTGGGTGGCTAGGGGCGTCTCTCCCAACCAAGTATCCTCCCAGAATCTTGTGGATCCACCATTGCCAACCAAGAACTGTGTTCTGTTGAAAAAGGCCGACTTTACTTTCATCAGGCCTTTCCAAAAGGGTGAATCGGTCGGTCTAGCTATCACCTGAGCTAGTGTCTTGGTTGTAAGGTATTTGTTATGTAGAATCTGGGCCCAAGTGGCCTGAGTCTCAGAGAGTAACTTAAACAGCCACTTGCTGAGTAAGCACCTATTTTTAACCTCCAAATTTTCAATTCCGAGACCTCCTTGATCCTTCGGTCTGCAAATAACATCCCATCTAGCCAACCTATACTTGCGCTTCACCTCATCACTCTGCCAAAAGAACCGCGACCGATAAAAATCGAGTCGTTTCCTCACCCCTACTGGGATCAAGAGAAATGACAGAAGAAACATGGGCATACTCGTGAGTACCGAATTAATTAAAATCAATCGGCCCCCGTACGACAAGAGCTTGCCCTTCCAGCAGCTAAGTTTCTTCTCGAAACGGTCTTCTAGACTCTTCCACACTTTATTAGAGAGTTTCCGATGGTGGATCGGAATGCCAAGGTATGTGAACGGTAACGACCCTACCCCGCATCCAAAAAGCTGCATGTACGCTTCTTGTTCATCTTTGGCTCTTCCAAAGCAAAACAATTCACTCTTATGGAAGTTAATCTTTAACCCCGAGAGTTGCTCAAAAAGGCAAAGCACAAGTTTCATATTTCTCGCCTTAGCCAAGTCATGCTCCATGAAAAGAATCGTGTCATCCGCATACTGTAGAATGGAGAGTCCTCCATCCACTAGATGAGGAACGAGACCACCTACCTGCTCATTCTCCTTTGCTCTACCAATAAGGATTGTTAACATGTCTGCTACAATGTTAAACAAGATAGGAGACATCGGGTCCCCCTGTCTTAAACCCTTGTGAGTCTGGAAGAAATGACCAATATCGTCATTGACTTTTATTCCAACACAGCCTTGTTGAGTGAAGGAGTCCACCTGTTTTCTCCAGGATGCATCAAATCCTTTCATCCTTAAAGCTTGCTGAAGGAACGACCACTTGACCTTATCATATGCCTTTTCAAAGTCCACCTTGAAAATAACCTCATCAAGTTTTTTCGTGTGGATTTCATGGAGAGTTTCATGCAGGACAACAACCCCTTCCAGGATATTTCTGTCAGGCATGAAAGTCGACTGAGAAGGCTGTACCACACTATGCGCGATCTGCGTCAATCTATTTGTTCCTACTTTAGTGAACACCTTAAAGCTAACATTAAGAAGACAGATTGGTCGAAATTGCTCTATTCGATTCGCCTCTGTCTTCTTAGGAAGCAGCGTTATTGTACCAAAATTAAGGTGGAATAGTTGTAGATGTCCATCGAACAGGTCATGGAACATCGCAAGTAAATCATCCTTAATAATATGCCAACACCTTTTATAAAACTCTGCCGGAAAACCATCCGGACCAGGAGCTTTATTATTCTTCATCTGCGAGATCGCATCTAACACCTCTTTCTCCGAGAACGGCGCAGATAAGATTGCATTCTCATCTGACGCCAATTGAGGGACATCCTGAATTCGATTCTCATCCAGAGACACGAAGCTATCATCCGGAGGTCCAAACAGCCTCTTATAATAGTCAGTGATGTAGAGTTTGAGGTTCTCGTGCCCTACAATCGTGCCCTCGTCCTGCTCAAGCTGAAAAATTCTTTTCTTTCGATGTTTACCATTTGCTATCAAGTGAAAGAATTGTGTGTTATCATCCCCTTGGATGACTTCACGCACTTTAGCTCGGAGTGCCCATTTCAATTCTTCCTCTCGCAGCAGCTCTTTCAACCTAGATTCGGCCAAGCCCTTAGCCTCCAAATCAGCAGGCTCAAGGATAGACGACTCCGCCTTAACATCTAGAATTTGAATAAGGTTGATAAGCCTCTCCTTTTCAACCTTATACACACCACTGAGATGTTTAGCCCAACCTCGTAGAAACTGCCGTAAATGCCTAATCTTATTCTGCCACCTGTCTATAGCCGACCTACCGCCTTCACCCTTCGCCCATTCCCGGGCAACCAAGTCCATGAAACCTTCTCGTTCAAACCATGCTAGCTCGAACGAGAACGTATTCTTATTCCCCGTATATGTTGCCTCTCCCGAATCTACCAAAAGTGGAGTATGGTCCGAAATAGCCCTCGACAAGGCCTGAACGGTAACCAGGGGGAACTTCTGTTCCCACTCCACACTAGCGAGGACACGATCTAACTTCTCATAAGTCGGATTCGGTAGTGAATTGGCCCAGTTGAATTGTCTGCCAGAAAGCTCTATCTCCCGGAGATCCAAGCTCTCAATAATAGCATTAAACATAAACGACCATCTGCCGTCAAAGTTATCGTTATTCTTCTCCTCCCGCCTTCTAATAATGTTAAAATCACCACCCACCAAAAGTGGGAGCTGCTCGTCTCCACAAATCCGAACTAGGTCCGCCAGAAAGTCTGGTTTGAGCTCAGGCTGTGCAGCTCCGTAGACTGCCACCAGAGCCCAGTGAAATCCATCTACTCTGGATCTCACTCGGAATTTTACGGCGAACTCACCCAAAACCACGTTACGCACTTCTAATGACTCCCTTCTTACCCCTAGTAAAATCCCACCGGATCTTCCTCTCGGGGGTAAGCAATGCCAGTCAAAAGCCACCCCTCCAGATAGAGTACCCAGAAACTGGGAGGTGAAGTTATCTCTACCCGTTTCGGAAAGGGCTATGAAGTCAAGCTTGTGTTCAACCGACGCCTCAGCCAAGAACCTACGTTTAGCCAAGTCTTTCAGACCTCTGCTATTCCAGAAAATGCCTCTCATTTTTCATCATGAAATTTCTTGGCGGTCCGAATCCGAACACTCCTCCGTACAGCCGAAACAGGGTATATCTTGCGGTTCCATTTCCGCTTGTGTACCGATTGCTCCTCTGTCCGGTCCGCGCAACCCTGCTCGGGTAATTGAGCAACCGCGGAGTCAGCCTGGAGGCACTCCTCTAGGCCATCTCCATTCCCCTCATCCTCCGACTGAGCACTAACTGGATCAAGGTCCGCACAAAAACTATCCAATGCCCTCACCCCTAGAGCAATAAAGTCAGAATTATTTAAAGGCTTAACGGCTGCTAAGTTTGTAATAACCTCGATCGCCCGTTCTGCCTCACGATCAAACAAGTCGTTAACAGATTGAGCAACCTCCTTCCCATTTCGGCCCAACGAAACCCCCAATTGATTTGCATTATTAATAACATCATCAGCAGAAAAATGCAATATCGAATTGGGAATACAGACTGACATACCAGTCGAGTCTTCAATGTCCCGCAGCTTGGCCTGCCGCATTGCACGGCCCATCTGCAGAGCATCCGCATCCGGCTGGTCCTGCAGGCGACTGCTGAGGCGTCGTCCCTCGGTAACGGGATCCGCTATCCCTCCGAAGGCGACGATATCGGCGGTGGAGGGTCCACTCGGTGAGAGGCCTCCCACTGAAGGCCCCAGTGAACCCCCACCAACCAGACCAAGAGAGCCGGGGCCTCCTGCCGCGGGTGTCTCGGGGGCAGCCCCATGCGCCAACAAAGAGAACTCCTCTCGTGGCGCCGAATCTGCAGAAACAACCACACTCGGGCTAGAAACAGTAGCACTAGCTAACTCATCATAAGCGGGTAACAAAAGACTCGAAATCTGACCTCCAGATTCAGAAGACGCATCCCAATGCGCACCACCCTCCATGGTGCCCTCGCGACGCAGAATGGTGGGAGCTGGCGTGACCTGAGGGGACTCCCCCCTGATACCCTCCTCCCCAGATAGATCCGCATCCATAAGCAATGGCAATGGCGGTGGACGTACCATCTCCACCGGATCGTCCAACTCGGCACTGAGGCCCCACAAACGACTGGGGGCCGAAGCCGCCCCAAAGGACCCAAACCGAAGTGCAGGCAGAGAGGTAGCTGGGGGAGCTTCCCCCTTCCCTTCGAGGCTCCCGGAGGACTGCTGAGGCTGATCCTGAGTCGGAGCCTGGCCAGGCATAGCCGACGCCCCTGCAGCCGATGCCGTACAAAAATAAGAAAACAGGTAATCCAAACCCCTACGGGCCTAGAGTCTACTATGGAGTAGGCAAAATTATCACATCCAGGGTAAGCACACAAACGCAAACCCAGTTACATTTTTTGTAAAATTATCCCATCTAGGACTGCATGGCGTCAACCACATCCGATCCCTTGCACTTGACTAAACTAATCCATGTGTAAAGAAATATGAATAGGATTCAATCATATATGTCAAGTAACTATGCTGCACAATCAGTAGGAAAATATGGCATTGATATACGATTCCAACTAACAATCATGTACTCCCTCCGTTCCAAAATATAAGTCTTTCTAGAGATTCCAACAAGTGACTACATACGAAGCAAAATGAGTGAATCTACACTTTAAAATATGTCTACATACATCCGTATGTTTTAGTCATTTGAATGTCTAAAAAGACTTATATTTAGGAACGGAGGGAGTATCATATATGTGGTAGCTATGTTGTCCAAAGAAAATTTCAGTAAAAAAATAAACAGAAGCATGGCATGAGGAGGAGGGAAGGACCAAATAGACCCTCAAATGGATAGGTTCAAATACCACTGTTTCCCATACTAAACTCAAATTAGCCTCCTACACAAATGACCATAGAGTACCCTGCTTGTAGCTCTGATGCAAATCCTTCAATTCACTATGTTCCTTAGGATTGGAGCTCCCCTCAATCAATCGAGGGAAATTTATTTGGGTGCGGCTTGATTTTGTATGCAATATATAGAGAAAAGTATATTTTTCATCCCTCAACTCTTGACGAAGTCTAGATTTGATCCCTCAACTATTAAACCAGACTACTTGCACCTCAAACTTTCCATACCGGACAAATTTTGTCCCTTGACACAAATGTAGCGGTTTTGAGCTGACTTGGCATGTTTTTGACCGGTCATAGTCCAGGTGGAAGTATTTCTCTATCATACCCATCCTATCTCTTCTTCCCTCCTCCTATCTCTCCAATGGGCATTTCATCGAGCACTTAGAGTGCGTCGGCTGCACAAACGCTGCAGAGGCAACCCTGCGTGTGCTGGCAGCGACACCAATGGCCTGAGAAAGGTGGGGGTGTGTGCCAGCAGCGACGCGAATGGCCTGAGAAAGATGGGGATGTGCCACCGGGGTGTGCATGTTCTACGCGTGCTCGCCGTGCGCACGTCGAGGACACCAGCGGCGATGAGGATCAACCAGCGCTGGAGGGACTCCACAGTTGCGACGCTGGTCGTGGGCACGGGCACTGGTCATGATTTCCTCCCCCGACAAGCTTTCGTTCTCCATGTCGGCTTCCTAAACTCCTCATGGTCGTACCAAAGCCTCACACATCTTCCCCAAGCAACCCCTTGTCCACAAGCTCACCACACCGCGAGCACGTGCTCCACCGCCCGCTGCCTACGCTCCCCCCGAGCCTCCCCGTGTCATCTAGCTCGCTGCCCTGCTTAGCGCCGCCCGTCTACTCCACTGGAACTTGTCGCCGGTAAAGCTTCGGGCACGCGCCGCCCGTCGCCTCCACTGGAAGTCATCGCTGGTAAAGCTTCGGCCATTCTGCGTGCCCGTACAGCCGTGCATGCCTTCCCCGCCGCACAAACACCCTAGCTCGCTCCCAGGCATCGCGCAGTCTCTCCCTGCTAGCACCCGCATCGTGCATTATTGCCAGTGCAAGCTAATTTTTTCCTGAAGCGAGGAACGATTTACCAGCTCCTTTGTCATGTTGGCATGGACCGGTCAAAACCCACGCCAAGTTAGCAGTTAAACCCAGTAGATTGATACAAGGGACAATTTTTTTTTTCGGTATGAAAAGTTCAAGGTCAAGTTGTCCAATTACATTGTTGAAGGACTAAATCTAGATTTTGACAAAAATTGAGGGACGAAAAATATACTTTTCTCTATTACATACTACTCCATTCGTTAACTATTATAAGATGATCTACTCCCTAAAGCAGCGACAAGTAATATGGATCAGAGGGAGTAGCTTTTTTCTTATTCGGATGTATATATACACGTATTTTAGTGTGTTTGTTCACTCATTTCAGTCCGCACGTAGTTTATAACTCTATATTGAAATATCGAAAATATCTTATAGTTCTGGACGGAGTAGTATATATATCTCCTCCTTGTGTATGCTGATCGCACCTGGCTCGGTTCGGTATAGGACATGTCATCCGTTCACGTGTTGGCGAGTACATGTGGGGCATGCATCTTTTTTGCTGCTCCATGGGTCGGTGCGAAGGGGAGCACACAGCATGAGGGGAAAAGATTGGGCCGACCGCTGTTATTCTAGCCCTTTCCGTTCCTCGCCGATTTGCCGTTGAAGCCTACGCAGTAGGAGCGGAGGGGTGGCCAGGCTTCAGTAGGTGGGAGAGGCTGCCTTCTTCCACTTCTTTTGGCTGGGAGCTCGGCGCCTAAAAGAGGTCAAATTGGGAGTGGTCATCCTATAGGAAAATTTAATGATACAATAGTTAAGGGTGAGCATTTTATTGAAGGATGGCAATATTCTCTCACTAATTTGAATGAATCTGCAAATTACCTAATTAGAATATAAGAGTATTCCTCTTTTTTCCATCTCCAATTCATTCAATGTATTTCTGTTAGGAGACCACCTTTGGTTCCATGTCATAGAAAGAAATTGTTTGCATTCATGTATTTAGAAGTACATGTATTCTTCATTGGATGCAAAATTATGGTGTATGTGCCATCTTTGATCCCAATATGAATTCATGTAGCCCAGAAGTACATGCAGGTTATTGAAAGGAGATGTTAAAACCCTGTAGAAGCAGTTAAGAATGACATCTATATCGATGTGTTATTTACTATCCATTTCCGAGGAGTTGCACTTAAAAGACGGGGATTGATCAAGGAATCATGTATGTTCGCATATTGTTGCATGTTAAATTTTTACTACTACTATTATTATCAATTGATGAAAATCACATTTCTATTCATATGCAGCTAATGTACTTTTGGTGCTTTGAAGATATTATTAAGTAGAAGAGCAAATACTAGTGACAGAGCATTTCGCCTGAGAGAAAGACATAATAGTACCTATTGTGCCCTTGCAGCTAAAGATGCATTGATGCTAGATTAAAATAAGAACATGGCTGAGGGAAATTGGTAACCTGATATACCGAAGATATGTCAACTATGCAAAAAACAGACTCCGTCCAAAGAACCAAAAGAATGCCTATTCGACATCACCCGAAAGATTAGCTTCTATGTCTCGAAGAAATAGAGAACCAAGTAAAGGAGGTAACCACCCCCACCGAAATAATCTTGCTCTGTTCTAATGAGGAAAAATACTACAACGCGTGGTGACCAAGAGCAACCATCTAGAGTGCTGGCAAACAAAGCCACATTCTACTCCACCAACTTTCCCTATCGACATTTGTACACCATATAGCTAGATGATACTACCACAGATGGAGTTAATTGTTTGACAACCTCGTAGCCATACCATATTTTATTTTTATGGAGAAGAAACACATGGTTTTCAAAGAAAATACTTAAAAATTGTTGCAGATCTTGAAAAATCAGCATGACAGGCCTTGGGTGCATTTCATGGATTTTCATGAACTGTTGTTTGGCCATGAACAGCTAGGTGGAGCACCTAGTGCTAGTAGGTATACGGAGGAGTTCGGAGAAGCTCATGATTAGCATCTCACAAAGTCATGAAATTGTAAAATGTAAGCTCAGAGTAATTCTGTAAACTTTATGTATCAAGAATACTACATGCATCATGGGCAACTCAGAGCAGAAGTAATGCCAGTAATCAACTAACTTGTGATCTTCACGTACCACCTCCGTTGCTCAACCCGTACAAAATATTGCATAAGCATCAGCTGCATACCTGTAGTAAGATTAACTTATAGTTACTAATCGGACTGAAAAAGAAACACCATTGCACAAATACTCCATATCCAGCAAAAGAAATGAGAGGCAGCACTCACTTGTCGACACCACAAAGCTCTGTAATATGAGTCCATTCTTTTTCAACATACTGCCTGGAGAATTTCTGGATTCTGTGCGTCTTCTCATGCTGCAACCCTAGAGGTTGCAGATAGTCCGCCATCTTGCCAAAATCAGCGTTAAATGCAGACTGAGTGTCAGGATAGCATTCGAAGAAGCCCTCCAATATCTTCTTGACCTACATTAGGTAACAGAGGGGATTGGATTCTTGTATTTAAACTTGAAAATGGTATCGATATGTCATGGAACAATCTCCTAAAACAAATGAAATACTTATCTAAGTTCAGCGCTGCACTGACGCAACACACGACAAGCACAATAAATAAATGAGAACATGCAACTGGTAAATTTGCATGTGCAACAATATAGTTCTCAAAAGAACCACCAAAGCGAAACAACAGTTGTTCCCCTTGTATATATAAATTGTAAAATGAATTTGACAACTCAAATTGGTTATCTTTTGGACTTACGAACTGCAACAAATTGGCATGATTGGCCATTTTTATATACTCCCTCCGTTCCTTGATATAAGGTGTATAGATTTTTGAGAAAAAATCCGAAATATAAGGTGCATTGCGTTGCACCACTCATTTGGATATTTTTTTAGGGATTTGACTACATTTCCTTATATCAGGCAAGCTCCTCTATTTACTCATGTAAATTAGTCAGGCGTAATCTCTTCCAAAACTTTTGAAATTTTCCCTCCATGTGTGTTCTTCAATTTCCATGCCAAAAACTATACATGCAATATTTAGGAATGGAGGGAGTATGAAATAAGTGAGGTAATAGGGATCACTAAGATTATTCATCAATTTTAGAGAAACACAAACGAGTTTATTTTGCTTTCACAGCTATCAGAAGTTCAGAACTCTCATCAGTCAAATTAGTTGGTAGGAATTCAGTTAAATGTTTTGTTTCCAAAAGTTCATGGGGGAAGACAATTAATGAAACAATCTAGGACCTGACATGTACACCCCGTGTTACGTTGAGGAACATGCAGATGATAATAACCTTCCATGGGTCAGAAGCATAGTTCTCCTGCAAAAGATTATGAGGAGAGCATGGTGGTGGTACCATCTGGTCCAAGGGAATGCGCTGGTATTTGTCTGAGCGCTTCTCAGCAGTGGTAAACAATGGAGGTGGTTTCCTTTTCTTTGTGGTCGTTGTCTTCTTCTCAGGGTTTGTCTTTTCTCTTACATTTAGTTTCTTCTGTGAGCCTGAGGTTGAGCCTGGACGTGAATCTTTCTTATTTGACTTGGAATCTACAAAACTGTTAGCCTTGTAAGCCTTGGAGGTTTCACTCATAGTGAGCTCAGACAACTCAAATGATGGGTAATGCGAGGTGACAGCTTGGATAGACAATCAGTGGTCCTAGGAGGTTGTGGATGGAGATCTTGGCTGTCTGATCAGTAACAGAACTGATCAAAGGATGCACCAGAAGGCGATGAATAATAGGGCTCTGTTCAGTGCAATTGGGAACGAAATCTCTGGGTACCAAAAAACCTTCAGGCAGCACCTGCCCCTTCATCACCTCCTTGAACAGTTTGCAATTGATGGGAGCACGGGCACATGCCTTCTTTTTGTTACTTTCTTCAATATTGTTAATCTTTCAGGCATTTGTTTCTTGGTCCTGAACTGGTGGAGCTTTGGTTCCTTGCAGCTGAACCAGCATGAAGTGAGATAAAGATTGTTAGTAAAATGGGTCAAAAGATAGCAAATAAACTATTTGTTTACACTTTATTGAAGACAACAGTGAACTGCAGGATGGTAAGTAAGAACTCTGCGGTCTTCTTTTTACTGTCCATAATGAGTTGTGTTAGATGACAATGTCTGAATCTTTTTCCTTTGTAGTGGTTCCCAAAGCAGTTTACTCAAGATTGCCCCTCAAACTACATGATTTATGGGCATGCAAATGTTAATGTATTTCTACCATAACACGATGATTATCTAGATGTTTTTATGAAGAAAGTGAAGGATGGGCGGTCGGCCATCACAAGGGGTTGGACTAGAGTCGTGCGTGCTTTCTGCATGGAGGAGGGTACAATATGGACATTCCGCTTCACCTTGTTCAGCAACCAGAATGTATTTCATCTCTTTCTTTACCATCTTTAATAGTACAAGTATACAACTGTTGTTTATCGTTCTTTATTTGATGTTTATGTTATTCTTATGTACCTTTGAATCAAATAATGCATTGGTTGTTTAAACCTGATGGATATGAATAAAGCTATAGCATACTTTCAAATTCAAATCATGTACAATTTGCAATAGAAGCAATTAAATTACGATGAAATTACGCTATGTAGTTTGTTACGGTGCACACGGTCGGTAAAACACAAATGTTTGTGATATACATCATAATCCGACACGGTTCACAGAAAGTAAACGTATGCGAGAATGCACACAATTGCCGTTTGCAAACCGTGTGTGATGCCAGACAATATCACAAACGGTGTGGGCAAACTAAATGTTTGTGATAGTCACATTATCATACACGATTCGCAATCATGAACTATTTCTGATGTGGTTTGCATCGTAAACATTGCACCACAGAATAGCGTGTGCAATAGTTATCATGTACGACGATGTTACGACGGTCTGATGTTTCGTAATCCTTTCTGACACTCGTATGATGATTATCTAATTTTCTTAATTAGTTATCGCATACGGTTTGGGAAATGTGAATGTGTGTGATTGCATGCTTGTCATGCATGTTTTATAATCGTGGGCCGTTTGTGATGGCCGCGCATCATAAACGTAGCACCACAGAATACTGACTGTGATGACAATGCGAGCACAAATGAGTAGCAAGGATGAAGCGTTTGGGATATTCGAGATATCAGAAACAGTTTTATAGGAACAACTATATGTATCAAAGCTCCTTATCCCCGACGATTTCTGGGTCATGTGGGAAGGACCCCTTATCATAGTCACTCACTTGGCGACGGTTCAAAACGCCGTCGCGGAAAGGGATTAAAAACCGTTTGTATAGTACATTGCTGTACCAATGATTGCAAGTTCAGCCCGGCCAGATTTGCAAAATGGCTGAGATGTATATATGACTTATTTGGTTTGTCGTTAGCACAATGAAGAAATAATCAATGATTGCTTTACAAACCTAACATAGCCCTGGCTAAATAGACTTGATCGACACCCACCGCCCTCCCTCAAGCCCCTCTGACAACGCCCCACCTAGGGGCTCGACTTCCGCCATGCCCTCAAAATGCACCTTACCGTCCGCCACCGATACAACTCTCTAAGGTGCGAAAAAACTTGTTGGCACACGGAATGAGAATTGGCAAAAAAAACTTTTATTGTTTGACAAAGATATGACATGTTGTAGGAGACGATGAAATACTTTTGTTGATCCGTTTTTTTAGCTAACCTACAAATGTCTTTATCATATGCCAGGCTACAATTGCATACTTTTTTTCTTATATGGGAGTCAAAAACTTAGTAATAGATGACAAAATAGAGTTACTGTGGTAGTAGCGAAATATTACCTCCGTTCGAAAATAGGTGATGGGGTTTTAGTTTAAATTTGAACTAAAACCATGACACCTATTTCCGAATGGAGGGGGTGCAATTTTCAGCTCCGACAGTAACAATGAAGATATCGTCTTCAATAAATATTGGATACGATATTATGCAGCTCCAAATATCTGGACATGAACTCAAGAGAATTCATGATCATCCTCAGCAAAAAGAACATTCTATATAGACTGAATACCTTTGCTACACACCACATTTAACTACTAATTTTGCCGACAACAGAATTCCTTAGAGTAGGAAAACCTAAAATTTACAGCAATTTTTTCCTGGTCTTGCAGTTTTATTTGTCCATGAACTATACCTCGCGCAAAAGTTCAGCCACATGTTTTTTTTACACATGCGTGGATGGCATCTAGAACACGTATACTTGCTTCAAGAGATAGTACTTAACATTTTAACGTGTACAATTTATTTTATTCACCAATATATATATATATAGCAATGCAATATTTTCAATCTCTAAAACGTATCCACCCAAATATATATCTTTGAGATCAGATCAGTGAGAAGAGTACTTTTTATGGCTGTAGATGTAAATTATACGGAATAATTTTGGGGCCAGTGTGGATTCAGTGTGATGCCAAAGCCGAATAGTGACAGACGAAGCCATCGTAAAGAGGAGGTGCGCGAGCATTGGAGACTGGATCTATTGCAAGCAAGTACAAGGAGTATGGTGGGAATCGAGTGCGAGGCAAGCAGCTGAGCAATGGCGGTGGCACAACATGGTAGAGCAAGGAGGCACTCCATGTTTCCATATGGGTCATACTTAATGTACGGATATGACAACTGAATATCAAACTCAGCGTGCAGTGGGACAATGACCAATTTAGTTGAGTTCCTGCGTGAGACTAATGATGTGTCCAGTCTTGCACGTATCACGCTAGATGTGACAGTGTGGACTGGTAATCCGGGTCGAATGTTGAGATGGATCGTCAAGCCGTGGATCTTCCAAGAGTCAAGATCAGAGGGAGTACGAGAAGGCACAACTCAAGATTAGGGAGCGATTGTTAGGTATAATCTTAAGTGTAGATCGGGCAAGTTGTGTGTTTGGTCTAAGTTTAGAAAGTCACCGTGAGTCCACCGTCTAGTACTTGCTTGTTACGACTTGTACGTGTAAAAAGTTGTTTACTAGGTCGTGTACTAGTCCATGTACTAGCAGAGTCGATTAGCAGAGTTTGATTAGGAGTCATATTAGTACTATGGTGTCACGTTAGGAAAGTACTTGTCTTTTTTTTTTTAGAAAAGGAGGATGACCCCCGGCCTCTGCATCTGGGCGATGCATACGGCCACTTTATTAATTATTCTCACAAGACCTTACAAAGTGATACAACAGTAAGACTAAAGCCGCCGTCTAAGCAACAGACTGTCGCTACACCTATCCAGTTGATGAAGGGGCGCAGATAGCCTGGGCCTAATACCAAACAGACATCGCAGCCAAGCCTAACATCTAAGACCTGAGACCCCAACCTAGCCACTTGCCGGGTCTGGGGCACATACTGGTCCGGCGTGCTCTCAGAGGCCGCCGCCGCCAACTGCCACCGCTCCATCTTCAGAACTGTATTGATGCATCAACCTTGCTCGATCTAGCTATCGTCGACGCCACCACGGCGCCCAACGGCACCTCCTCCCTGCGCGCAAACAGCTGAGCATGTCGCGGTCACCACTGATACACCTCAGCGCCATGCTGCCAAGTACCACTAGTCGACACAGCTTGAAGTCCTTGGAAGATCTATCGTGCGTAGCACCTGCCGACCAGGCATGACAAAGCGTAGCACCTGTCGGTCAGGCATGACTTGACATCTCCACCGAAGCTCCGTGCAAGACAAAGCCGCTCCACCTCCTGCCTCTGACTTCCAGCGCTGCTCCACAAACGATGCTCCCAAGAGAGAAACGACACCGCAGTGCCGCCATCGTCCGATCTGGAAAACCAGATCATAGGGTTTCCCCCGGAGCAGCACGAGTGGGTCAACAATAGTTACAGCACGAGTGTAATAACGGCGCAGAACGCCGCCGTCGTCCGCCATCGGCTCAGTTTTCACCGGCAACTATGTTTCCCCGACTCGCAGCCGGGACTAGATTACAGATCTCGAGATCCGATCATCCAGTCGCAGGTCGACCACCTCCGACGTAGGAGATGACCACCACCGCCATAATCCTCGTGATGCGATGCAGACCCGGAGTGCTTCAGCGAGCCGTCGCCGAATCCGATGAGATGCAGCAGTTTGAGGACGTAACGGCAGCCCAGGACGCGCCCCAGGCCGCCGCTGCCGCCATCTCGTACTACTCCCGCCGGCTGCAGTCAAACCCCCCGTCACGCCATGGCCGTCGCTGCCCGCCATCCTCGTCGGGAGAGAGATCCAAATCAGGCCGTCGCCGCCTCAGATCTCGGGACGCCAGAGGAGGTCCGCCGCCGCCGCGCCACGGGGCCTTCGCCCAGCGACGTTGCCGGCGGCGGCGGAGGGAGGGGGTGCACGGGGAGTCGAGGGGAGGTCGGGATGTGGCCGCCCGGTGCGGCCCGGCGGCGGCCGCACGGGGACGGGAGGAGCAGGAAAGTACTTGTCTAAGGAGTCCGTATAGGTTCTTGGGTCGCTTGGTTAACTGCAAGCCCTGGTCCTATATATACATGGTCCTATATATACATGGACACCCGCATCAAAAAGTCATGGTCACCGTGAGATTTGTAATATCGTGGAGAGAAAAAGAAAAGGAAATAAAGAAAGAAACAAAGGGCACGACAAAGGTATTTGGTAAAAGATTTCGTGTGCATGTGTTCGTCGTGATTTAATGTGATCGATCTGTGGGCGAATTCCAACAAAGGAAATTTTACGATCGCACCAAGTCCAGTTTATGGTACTATCCACAATGAGCAATGCATCTAATAGAATGCCACTTGTTTCAGTTGATTTTGTTTATTATGGATTTTTTTACGATCGTCTTTGGTTTTTCTATGCTGAATTACAGCGACTATTTTGAAGATGGTTTTTCCTTTCGCGTTGATCGTACAAAGGGATGGGATACGGTAACTATTGCAACGACAACAACGGCATACTCCACTTTAAATGACACAATGATGCAAGTGCATTTCAAAAAAGTTTATCAAGCTTCATATCCAAGTTCAAAGAATTCATATCCAAGTTGGTTTATCAAGCTTCATATCCAAGTTTGAACTGAAATTTTGCAGCATAGTCTATACATATTGTGACTAGCTAGGAGCTGATTTTCTTTCCAGAACATTTCATGACTTTTTGATGAGTAAAGGTTAATGTTACCACCCTGCAAAGAAAAAACAAGGTTAATGTTTCCAAAGCAAGACTGAAATCATGTTTAGTCTCATTTCAACATATATATCAAATAATCCATAACCACTAATAATAACATATATAAAGAGCTTGAGCACATGACAACGCAAAAAATATAGGACAAAGAGTTTCACCTTAATTCTCAGCATGACATTTGATGGATTCAAACCAATTTGATTAACATGTTGAGCACCTCACCCTCTATGCTAGCACGGTCCAACTCTGCCTTGATCTCCAAAACCTGCTGCTTCTTCACTTTGGCATTCAGTTGACGGGCTTTAGCATCGTCAATCAACTCAAACGCCCTCTTGAGAGGGCCCTGCCCATCGGCGGTGATCTTCTCCACGGCCAAAGCGAGGTGAGGATATGTATCCCGAAGCACCTCAAAGTCCCTGCGGACACGTGGCCCTGGTACATGATTAGTGCTGCCCTTCTTCTTTTTGCCATTGGTCAATGATGGCGAATCACCCCAAATTTTGTGGGAGATCTCGTACTTCTGGAGGTCGTTGGCACCGCCACGCAGCGGCGCTCCAGAAGCAACGGTGGCCCGCATAGAACGGTACTTATCCCTCATGCGGCGGACCTTCTCATAAATCTCTGATATTGTGAACTCTTTCTTGTCAACAATGTGTTCGAGGAGGACAACGGGCAGCTGAGAGCGTCCGGGAGGAGAGCCATGGGTTTTGACGTGGACGGCGAGGCCCTCCAAGATGCGAACCTCGTCTTGTGCTGACCAAACACGAACATATGCGTCTGGTTTTCCTCCCTTCCCCGCAGCTCCGCGAGGCCTGTTCTTCTCCTCGACAACAACGATATCCATCGCAGAAGATCCCGGTGAAGAACCGGAGACGTCGGCCTCAAACGACCCTTCATCTTCCCTCTGGACGGGGTCGTTAGTATAGGAGCCGGACCCTTCCTCTTCATCGGTGGAGGAACCGGACACTTCTTCTTCGTTGGTGGAGGAGACGTTCGTGATGCCGGGTGCTCCGGCGAGCGGCTGCTGCGAGTGTTTGCCCTCCTCCATTTCCTCGCCGGCCGTCTCATGCGCCGGTGACTCGTTATTGAGTGTTGATTGTGGATGATTGGTGGAGTTGGAGGGCAACTGCGATTGAGGAATCATCGGCGGCGACGTCAATGGTATTTGCTCTACGGGGGGGATTCGCGGAAGAGTTGTTGAGGAGGTGTCGCCATTCTCACAGGAGGAGAAGAGCTGGTGCCATGAGCGGCGGGCAGAAGAGCGCTTTGGACTCATCGCCCTTTGATTTTGGCTGTGCTGATTGGGTGAAGACGATAGAGCCTCCCTCCATATTATATTAATATTAAGTACTAAGAAAGTTGAATTAGGAAACATCTAAAAAAAGATGAACTAGGAAAGTGGCAAGGAAAGAAAGTGCAATTATATCATTTTTTACCAAATAGGCCTTGCAATTGTTAAGGCATGTCCGCATGAATACCAGGTCCATCGTGCGAGGGCAAGTGATCGCATTGCTCAAAAATTGCACCGGGTGAAGAGGAACGAATATATTCTACTCCCTCCGTTCCCAAATATAAGTCTTTCTAGAGATTCCACCAAATGACTACATACGGAGCAAAATGAGTGAATCCACAATCTAAAATATGTCTACATGCATCCGTATGTTGTATTCCATTTGGAATGTCTAAAAAGACTTACATTTAGGAACGGAGGGAGTAGTATATAATAGCTAATCAAATCAGGTGGGCGGTGATTTGGCCCTACTATCTTTCTTTTTGAGTTGCTAATTATGCATGATCATTAATTGGGATGGCAAATTAAGCTAACACTACGCTTGGCATGTGCGTTGCCACGCGGGCTAAATATTACGTATTTTAATGCAATATAAGAGAATCATGCAAAAACAAATCTTGATGTAAAGCAAAGAGACAAAATAAGATTATAATTTAGTTATAACACTTAATATTCTGTCAATGCTTAAACTGACAGAATATGTATATGCCCGTGACCAATCTACTTTATTGGGCTACCAAAGAACATATTAATTGCTAGTATATTTTTTACGGACCGTGAATTAATTGTTATTTATTGGGTTATCAAAGATGACTAGTAGAATGCCCGTACGTTGTCACGGGCATTTTAAATAATTAACTGGTTGCATATATAAGCATAAGACATGTCAAATTTTAAGCTAGGAATAGAAAGTGAGTCTAAAATTCCAAGCCTTGCAATATCATTGTCCTTGTTGATTCAAATTAGGCACTATAAATCTCAAAAAGAAAACTCACCCTAAACTTTGTACTTAACCTGAAGAAAAATTTGCTTAGTTATTCTGATAATATTGCTTGTATAATTATGATAGTTAGGATAATCACCTAGGTATTTTTATTTTTGAAAGGAAAAAAAGAAACAACAACAATCACGAGGCCCTTATGAAATCATGACATGATCCTGAATCTGATCTGCTACAAGATATATCCTTCCTAATGTTCACATCTAGTGAGAAAAACTCCTACCCAACTATATACATATAATATAAACAACCATGTTTTCCTGTATTTGCTAAATAATCACGGAACAGATGATGACTTGGGGCCTCAGGATCCAAAATATACAGGATCGACGCGACGGAGCTAGCGAAGAACATCGGGATGGTTCGAACGTATGATTTTTCTGGATCGTAAGGGAGTTTCGTGTGCCCGAATCCACACACCCCCACGTGCGCGCACACGCAGTCTTTGTCATCCTCACCTAATAGAAGCAACATACATGGCTATGCTCTTTTCGAGAACCTTTGCTTGAACAATCAGCGGAGATTGTAGCACCTCACAACAACGTAACTGCACGAGGAAGAGCTTACTACTGCATCCCCAATCACAAATTGCAAATCATGGCATTCGAAATGGGAGACTTCAAGTGCCGGCGTATTATTTTGTACCTTTGAGTAGCTCTGTGGTAACAAAGGTGAAAAAGATGGAAATGTAGTCAATTCGTTGTTTTTTTTTTGAAATCGTAGACGCTAGAAGCGTCCGGCTTTAAATTAATAAAGCCTCTCAGGCAGCATCCAAACCATAGTTTAACAAGTTTTACAGACCCATAATAAAAGTCCTCGCGCACATAAGTGTTTGCAACATAAAGCCCCAGGTAGACAGGCAAAACAAAACGTAAGCGTTGGGATCAAAACCATCAGATGGGCAGATCGCTGAAGAATGTCGATAACAGATGGTGCGGGCTTCAGACGTGCCGCGCCTTCATCATCACTGCCTTGATCTGCACCATCGTTGCGGTCATGCAAAGCTCGTCACGCGTTTTCCCCAACGGCATCCATACCTGTAAGAACAAATGACATATGAAAATTATATCAGCCGGATGAGTCGGGAACTTGTGTTCTATCGTGATCTTGTTTCGGACCGTCCAGAGAGACCAAAGCAGCGCCCCAACGCATCTCCACAGGATTCGCGCGTTGGCCCTCTTTTGGGCCGTTAGTATAGAGAGGAGATCATTGCTTCAATGTGGGTTCCAGTTTTGCGTAAATGTCTCGCGGACAGCGCTCCAAGCAAATCTGGCCAAAGCACATCCGAAGAAGACGTGGTTTGCGTTTTCCCCTAACCCACAAATGGTACAAGTTCCATCGGCCGGCCCGTTGCGCTTTGCCACATTATCAGAGGTCGGCAGGCGGTTTCGGAACAATTGCCACATGAAAATCTTGATTTTCAGCGGTAAGCCGGCCTTCCACAGCACCCTGGCCATGTCCAGCATGTTGCCCTCGGTCATCTTGGCATAGAGGGATTTAACCGAAATTGTTTTGGAGGCAGTGAGCTTCCACGCAATGGTGTCGGTCTCGTTGGTGAGCCTTCGGTCCGCCCAGGCTGCCACTAAGGATTCCCAGCGCGCAGCCTCGGCCGGCCCTAGATTCTTAATAAAGGCGATCGCAGGCGGCTGTACTCTATGAATATTTGAAACCATAATGTTGGTGTCCGTGGCAAGTTGATATAAGTCCAGGTGTGCCTGCCAAAGTTGTTCTATACCCCACCAGTGATCGAGCCAGAAACGCGTGCACTTGCCATTATTGACACAGAACTGGGCACCTAGCGTAAAGGCAGGTCTAACGGCTTGGATCCCATTCCAGAAGGCCGATCCATTGGTTTGGGCCTTGAAAACGTTGCCGTCCGGAAAATATTTGGCCCGGAGGATGTTAGCCCAGAGTCCCGACTCATTTTGGGCTAGACGCCACCACCATTTAGCTAACAAAGCAACATTCATGAGTTTAGAATTGGTGACTCGTAACCCTCCGGCTTTTTTGGGCCGACATACAGCCGCCCATTTAACCAAATGATATTTGCGTTTGGTTCCAGATCCTTCCCAAAAGAAGCGGGACCGGGGTGTGTCTAATTTGGCATGGACACCATCTGCCAAAAGATACATCCCCATTGTAAAGATTGGTAGGGAAGATAGACTCGTGTTAGTCAAGATGAGCCTTGCCGCCGAGGACATGAATCTTCCCCGCCATGGACTAACCCTGTTGGCCACTGTCCCATAGAGCGGTTCCCACTCCGTAATGGTTAAACTTTTGGATGAGATAGGCAGTCCTAGATATTTAATCGGAAAGCGCCCACGTTTACAGTTAAGCAGGTTAGCAATCCTAGAGCTCTCAGTATCATCCATCCCTATGGTGATAACTTCGCTTTTCCGAAAGTTGATCTTAAGCCCCGAAAGAATCTTGGAAGCGAGCAGGAGGAGCTTAACCGAAGCAATGCTATGATCGTTGGGCTCGAACAACAGCATTGTATCGTCCGCGTATTGTAGGTGGGTCACGCCGCCAGGGATGAGGTGGGTGACCAGACCTTTAATGTGGCCCACTGCCCGCGCACGATTGATCATTGCCGCCAAGGCATCCACAACAAAGTTAAAAATAAGCGGTGAGCTAGGGTATCCCTGCCTAAGTCCACGTTTGTTGCGAAAGAACTTGCCCATCGCACCATTAATGGTGACAGCCGTGTGCCCACTGCACACTAGATGAATTATACGATGAACGAAACCCGCCTCAAAACCCTTTTTGAGGAGGACCTCCCGCACAAACTCCCAGTTTACACGGTCATAGGCTTTCTCAAAATCTAGTTTGACAAGCACGCCATGCGCCTTGGTACGTTTAAGTTCGTGAACGATTTCAAGCAGCGCAATTGGGCCTTCCAGGATGTTTCTATGTTTTAGAATACCTTTCTGGCTAGGGCTGATGATACGCTGAGCAGTAGGTGCCAAGCGCGCGGCGAAAGCTTTTGCACAGATTTTAAAGGGGACATTAATCAAGGTAATGGGACGAAAAAGTTTGATGTTATCTGCCCCTTTGACCTTTGGGATAAGGCTAATAGCCCCGTAGTTTAGGCGTGAAAGGCCAACCTTGCCCAAGGCGAAGCCATTCAGGATACCGTAGAACAGGTGCTTGAGGCAAGGCCAAAATCGTTTAAAGAATTCGACAGGCCACCCGTCAGGGCCAGGTGCCGTGTCATTCTTCATTTCATTCACCGCCTTGTCAATCTCCTCCGGAAGGAAAGAGAGGGCGAGGCTGTCGTTCTCTGCCTAAGAGACCCTTTTTGCGGGATCCCACAGATCCTCGCGCAGGCAAAGAGAGGCTTTTCTTCGGCCGTCCCCAAAAGGCCTATGAAAAACTCATAAATATGGGTCGTAATTTGGTCCTGATTTAACAGGAGGCCCGAGTCGGATTGTAGGCGTAGGATGGTGCATTTTCGTTTCCTTCCATTGGCATATGCGTGGAAGTATCCGGTGTTTGCATCTCCTTTCGTCACCCATTTGACGCCGCCCCCGCGGCGCCAATATTCCTCCTCGGCATGCATAATTGCTAGGATTTGGTCTTCCAAGGCATATATGTGTGCCCACTCAGCCTCCGAAAAAGGCCGTATATCAGCCTCGTGATCAAGCCTTGAAATTTCCTTTGTAATTCTGGCGCGCTCTTTCTTGGATATGCTACCGTGATTCGCTCCCCATCCCCTAAGGAAAGCCCGCTGCTTGCCCGCCACCGCGATCCACAGTTCAGCAGGCCCATGTTGAGGGCCAAGGTGACCGCAAATCGCATCCCAGCGATCCATCACCAATTGAACAAAGCCCTCAGTCTCGAACCAAGCCGTTTCAAAGTAAAAACGCTGGCTACGTTGAATTGTTTCCTCCCCAGAGGAAAAAATAAGAGGCACATGGTCAGACCCAATTCGAGTCTCAGCCACTAGAGAGCATAGGGGGAACAGCACCTCCCATTCAAGCGTAAAGAACACCCTGTCCAAGACACTCCGTACCGGTTGGGCCTGTTTGTTGGTCCATGTAAATCTGGCCCCGGTACGAGCTGCCTCGCGTAGAGCCGCAGCGGCTATGGCTTGATTGAACATGGACACCCTAGTCCAGTCAATATGGTCGTTGTTCTTGTCCGCTCCCGAGTGAATCAAGTAGAAATCGCCTCCTACCACCACTGGCAAGTTGAGGGCCCGCTTCGCCCCAACCAACGCAGTTAGCTCAAGCAAAAAGGCATGAGACCTAGAATGATCTGCCGGGCCGTAAACACAAATGATGACCCAAGACAACCCAGTCCCCCTATGCTTAATGGTAGCAGACAAGAAGAAAACCCCCACATCCCATTGCAAAACGTCGCAAATATCGCGGTTACAGCCCATCAAAATGCCAACAGAGTGACCCAGCGAGGGCATCCAGTGCCAGGCGAAGCGCTGCAATGGGTCATAAGCTAGAAGCTCTCGATGAGAGAAATCAGCCTTAATCGTTTCTTGTAGCGCTACACAGTCATTCTGCTCTTTAGCTATGTATTCCCTAGGCTGGGTGCGACGACCTACGTGGCCACACCCACGAATGTTCCAAAAGAGATATCGCATTTAAATAACACGGTTACGGAGGAGAACTCCTCTGGAGGTCAACTCTTTCGCCACTCTATTCTTCGTCGGGCCCCGATTCTTCGAGACACGGCTAGCAGAAGGAAGATCACAAGCTTTCCTAGCCTGTGAATCTTCAACGGGCGCCACCTCGAGACCAGCCCCTACTGGTACGACGTCAAGTTGATCTGTGGCCGCACAGTGCGTCGCCGCCTCAGCCAATGCAGCTTGCGCGTCTTCCCGCGCGCGCACCAACGAGACAATATCACAAGGGGGGCGGGGATAACTACTCCACTATCGTCAAGAATACTAGCAAGGTGCTCATCAGAGAAAGCATTGAGGATGTGAAAAGAAGGTAAAGGATTACCTGCAGCTTCCAGGTTCTTGTCGCCGATGCGCAGCTTGGCACTCTCCATGGAAGACATCTCGCCCAGCTTGGCCTTGGCCCGCGCGCTTGGGGCTCGCTGCGCCACCCGCGTCTCCTTGGAGCGTTTGGCCTTGCTGTTCACACCAGTCGTCCCCAGCGCCGCCCTCAACTCCCCACCAAGCTCAGACGAGACCACTGCCGCCGTACTAGGAGTCTGCTTGTTGGGCGGCTTCCTCCCCGCCGTCTTCTTGGGCTGGCGGCCCGAGCTGCTAGAACCCCGGCGAGGCGCAGGCGTCAGATTGCCGTCCCCTAGTACCACCACGTCCAGGTCCGCGCCCTTGTTCGCGGGAGAAGAGGGAGCAGGAGGGAGAGACGAACCTGCCCCATCGTTGGCCGATAGGGGCACCTCCGACGGGATTGTCACAGCCATGTTGGACCCGTATTCGTTGAAGGAAGGGTCCAGAGACCTAGCCAGCGGTGGCACACTAACCGCCGTGTCTTGGGTCGCCAACCCTATGGCCCCAGTCTCAGTAGTCAACGCTCCCAACTTCTCCCAAGTTTCCGTGTCGATAGAGGTGTCGTGAATGCTGTCGTCGAGGTCCTCCCCCATGTCCGGAATCTTGGAGTTGTGGCCCGCTGCCATGTCATGCTCACGCGCACCACTAGAAGGCCCAGTGTTGGGGATCGCCCTGCTCTGTTTGATAGGCTCTGGCGGTCGCTGACCCTTGTCCAGAACCGAACCCTTGGGGGAGGATTGGAGATGACCGCCGCTTGGATCGCCCGCTCTCCGCCTCGCTTAGGTAGGGTTTCTCTTTCCACTTTGATTTGGTATCCTTCATGATTAAACCACACCTCCACCACCCCATTGAGTTTCTTAGGAGCACGACAAGCAAGCTTCATCCTAACCGGCCCCAACCTGATGAGCGAGAGCTCATCGATCACAATTGGCCGTCCCAGCATCCGGAGCCCTTCCTTGATGCGGTCCTCACGCCTGTGTTTCTTAGGGATGCCATAGAGACGCACCCATGTCTCGGGCATGACCATTGGTTGGATCTCCTCATGCAACATGTCCCGCACCCTTGCGGTTATGTCATGGATGGAAAGGAACAATTTCCCACTTGATTTCGCCATGTGAAGAAGGTCTGAAAACGGGAAAACAACCAGAAAATCATCAACACCTACTTGTGTTACCTACCAATCCCACTCACTCACCACCATGTGCTGCAACTCTTGCTTGAGGATGCGGAGGGTGAGCTTCCCAGGCTCAGCCGAGAGGATAGCCGCGTTCTTTATCCTCTCGTCGATGGGAGTTTCCGTCTCGTTAACGTCGTCGTACTCTAGGAAGAAAAAGCCTTCCCCCGGGATGGCACTGCCCATGATTTGGAGGTGAAGCTGCCGACCCCTCGTCGGGCAGTTGGCCGAGGCGTGACCTTCTTCTTTGCAAAGCACGCAAAGAGGCTTGTACTTGCACTTGGACTGGTAGTGTCCGAGGCGTCCGCACTTAAAGCATTCGACCTCTGGGGCGTCTTCCACTGGAATGGGCTCCGCCGCCGTACCCTTGGACGAAGAAGGGAAAGCCACCGCCAGCAGGGCTTCTTCAGCATCGGAGCCTCCTTGCTCCCCCCAGCGTAGATCTGGCCCTCCGGCTTCTTCTCCAGTTCGCGCCGCCGCTGCATGCTCTTCTTCTTCTTTTTGCTCTCTTGTTATTGGATCTATTAGACTCATTAACAATAGCAGAGATGGGTAAAAAGAGAGGCTACCTATAGTCCCCATGCCTGTCTGATTTACCTGAACAAAGGCTATATAAGGAAATATACCAACCCAGAACCTATGTGCACCAGCTTCGTACAAAGTTTCTGAAAATGTAGAGTAGAAAGAAAAGTCATTTGTCAGATACCAATCAACCTTTATTCTTCATTTGCATGGGATCTCCATTGCCTAGGTAACTAAACCAAGAAGTTAATATTCCAAACTTCTCCACCAAACTAAATCATTTCGGTATCTTAATTTTGCTTTGTAATTACAAGATTGATCATCTAAGAGATGATTTTGAGTTAGATTGTACTATTCCTACATAATTCTCCCTGCAAATCAAATCAATCATCAATCAGAAAAAAGAAACAAGAGAATAGGATTATTTAGAAGGTCAGAAAAGCTTACTTGGTCCAACAGGTCGTGGTTGCCAGCCTGCTCCCAGGAGTCAAGCACCGTCACGCGAGCGTGTACAATGAGCGCGATAGCATCAACATCCCGGAGAAATGTGCTCTCCAACCATAGTGACCCACCAATTTTAGTTACATCGAAGAGATCAACCAACAATGACCCTGCGGTGTTGATCCTGGTGATGGGATCATTTTTTTCTGGTGAACTTTTTTCTAGCATTTTAGCAGCGAGAAGGTGGCAAGCTTGTTGTCCGAGAGGAAGGGTCACGACGGAGGTTGAAGACGCGGTGTATGACACTGTCGGCCGAGGTTGAAGATGTAGTCAAAAGCAAAGCGTCGATACGCAGCATGCCCTCTTCATTGCCGGTGCCCACCCGCGCCACAGCTCTGCAGGTAGGATCCATTTGTGGAGTGTGACAGGTGTCAGTCCATGCGCGTCACCGCGTCCTGGTCGTCCCTGCTGCCGTAGAGGAGTGGGCCTTCATGGCGAAAGGTGGACTTGGGCGGACGGGGTGAATCTTGGTGATGGTGGGCTCAAAGTATCTCTACTCCCGAACAATATATCCCATTGTAATGCTTCCTATTAAGTGAGTGAAAAAACAAAACTGAACATCAAGTCAATTACTTCAGATCTTGACACAAACAAAAGGTGCAATCTAACAGTACAAAACATATGAAATAAAGTGTGATGTCATAGTAATGGAAATAAGTATCTGGATAATGATGTGCCAAAAATGCATGCCAAAATAATCGACACGTCAGTCTACATAGAGTTATGCCATCATGGAGACCATCAAATAAATTTCCCACAGTGAAACCATACTCTGACAATACAAGCTGGTAAAGAAAGATTAATTAGTAAATCACCAAATATTAAAAGGAACTTATAACCAAAACGCAAAATGTCAAAGTTCAGCACTATGTTGCATAGTTATTGTTCTTTGGAGACAACAACGACAACACTCGCTATCACCATACTTGTTGTTAATTCAGTTTGTAACCCATGGCTGACAGATGCATCAGAAGACCAGCTTCTCTATGCATGGCCTCAGCCAAAAAGGCTACAATTCAAGAAGACACGAACAGGTTCATAAATAAAATTAACCACAGGTAGATGGATTCGGGCATCTTATACCATGGATCCTTGTGCTCGCTAAATTTCACGTGGGCCTGGTCAGAAAACAATGGTGCGGACGCACGCACGCACCGCTGCCGCTCTCGACCCCGTTCCCTTCCGCTCGCTAGCCCGTCCCAGTGCTTCCATCTGCAGCACCCCACTGTCGCCACCCCCTAGCTTGCCATCCTACGCTGCCCGCCTTCACTCTGAACGGCCTCGCTCCGCCTCCACAACACCTCGGACGATTGCCGCATGGTGTCGCACCACGGATGACGCTCCAGCTCTCGCATCCTGCCTCTGGTCCCTGCTCCATGCTCGCTCATTCTCCATGTCCACCAACGCGCTCGTGCTCCTCAGCCGCCGCCACCCCCTGCCTGCTCTCTTCCTCTCTCTATTGATCTAGTGAGTTCATGGCTGGAAAGTCGAAGGCGTCTATCATTCTCGATTTACCGAGCCCATTGCATGAAAGTCTGACTACGTGTTTGGATCGAAGACAAACTTTAACTGATGGATTCTCTGACATTGATCTCTGTTAGAAAACCCTAGGCCCACATGATTAACTAAAATGCCCCATTCCTTAATCTTCTCCAACTTTATTATGCTATACATGTTACACTGAACATATTCACGGTCATGTCTGTCAAACGTGATGACGGGAACGGTGCTTGAGTCCACACCGGTTGCGTGTTAATATAGATGGCTTGGGAGCCGAGTTGGCTTGGAAGCCAAGTTGTACAAGGTGCAGGTATCCGTATACAATACTATACGGTATACAAAAACTAAAATTACATTTAACACCCCCCCTTAATCTAAGCCTTTGAAAGGTTTAGATTACGCTTAAACTCATCTAATTGCTTCACTGGAAGTGCCTTTGTAAAGCCATCTGCAACTTGATCTTTGCTTGAGATAAATCTGATATTCAATAGATTTTCAGCAACTCTCTCTCTCTCTCTCTCACAAAGTGAAAATCTATCTCAATATGCTTAGTGCGAGCATGAAACACTCGATTAGCAGACAAATAGGTAGCACCTAAATTGTCACACCAAAGACATGGTTTTTCCTTCAATTTAACTCCAAGTTCACCAAGGAGAGCTTCAACCCAAATTAACTCTGTTGTAGCATTTGGTAAAGCTTTTTATTCAGCTTCAGTACTGGACCTGGATACTGTAGCTTGTTTCCTAGCACTCCAAGAGACCAAGTTTGGTCCAATAAATATAGCAAAACCACCTGTGGATCTTCTATCATCAAGAGAACATGCCCAGTCTGCATCAGAGAAAGCACTAAGAAATATAGATGAAGATTTGACAATTGTGATTCCAACTTTCAAGGTG
Organism: Secale cereale; assembly: GCA_902687465.1. NCBI lineage: Eukaryota > Viridiplantae > Streptophyta > Magnoliopsida > Poales > Poaceae > Secale > Secale cereale. Next base: position 75,042,733 of record LR738709.1, read on the forward strand.
TCGGGGGAAACTGTCCGCCACGAACACCTATGGGACCGGAGCCCCTTGTCTGTGCGGTAAGAGGGCGGAGGGGGCACGAAGAGCAGATCGTAGCGAGCACGCGGGCAGTTTTACCCAGGTTCGGGCCGCGGTGGACGCGTAAAACCCTACTCCTGCTTAGTTTGTATTGAGTTGGAGAGCTCGGGAGCTTGAAGAACCAGCTGCCCCGAGCGTATGAGCGATCTAGGTTCCGAACCCCCTCCACGTTGTGCATGGGCCTCCTTTTATAGTGCAAGGGGTCACCGACAGGTGTCAACGTAGGAGAAAGGGGTAAAAACGTAAAATAGGTGGTAGTTGTAACAGTGCGGGAATAGTGGAGCTACAGTGCGTGAACAGTGGGGGACAAGAGCATTTAATGCCCGTCGCCGTCGACCCCAAAAGCTCCCGCCCTTGCGTCTCCGTTCGCCACGGCGATGGCTTGACCACCGTGGAGTGCCGCCGTGTCCCCCAGGCTGCACAGCCATCCGCCACGCGTCCCTGGAATGGCCCCAGGGCGACGCGTGGGCCGATGAGCTGGAGCGCGGGCACACAGCGCAACTCTCCCGGCAAGCACCTTGCCGGGGTCTTGACCTCGCCGGGCCCGAGAGCTTGCCGGGCTCTGAAGCTTGTCGCTCCCCGGGCCCTCGCCGGGACGCATATAGCGCCGAGGCGTGTCTTCTATGATGTAATCTTCTGGTCTTCCTGGCAAGCTCCTCTTGCCAGGGCCTTGCCTGAGTAAGGTAACCTTGAGCCTGGAACGGCCTTCCCGGCAAGCTCCGCTTGCCGGGGTCTCGATCCTCTGTCTTGTATACTTTGTTTTTGAATGGTCTGACATGGAGTAGGAAGGTCTCCGGCGGGCACGTGGTAAATCCTGCCGCGGGAAGCTGCAACTGCCCGTGCACAAGTTGGGGTACTGAGGTACCCCTACCTTAGTACACCGACAGGAGCCCTCGGGCCTGGGCCACACACGGTGCCGAGCGCTGTTGGGCCAGGCCCAAAACAGTGCACGGGCACATGCGGCCCACAGCGCGCCGAATCCTCTTCCGCATCTGCCGCATCCCCCCGTAACGGCACGCGTCGATTGCGGCGTCGTGGGATGGGACGTGCCCACGTTCTTTTAATGGAAAGAGCGAAACGCCCCCCACTTCTCCATAAAAGCAGAGGAAGCAGGAGCGGTTCCCCTCCTTACGCTTTCATTGCATCTTCTTCCTCCTCCAGAGATCCCCTTTGCGCTCCGCCTCCACACCTCCGCCGCCGCCGTCTGCATCTCCGGCGTCGTCGGGCTCTTCATCCCCCTTCCTCCGCCGCCTCCGCCGTGGCCCCGAAGACCGAGAAGGCGAAGGCGGAGAAGGCCAAGAAGGAGAAATCGGAGCAAGCGGCGAGGCTTACCGCGTACCGGAAGCGGAACCTCGTCTTCCCGCCGAGGCTCAGCGCGCGGGAGCTCTGGAACAAGTATTACTTGTTCTGGTCCAAGGGAACCAAGGCGCACCCCCGCACTCGAGCTTATCCGGCCGCCACCAAGGACAACTACCCCGGCGGGTACTATTTCTTCGCAGCCTTCTTCCACTGCGGTCTTTGCCCTCCTTTTTCTGATTTCTTCTGTGACATAATGCACACCTACGGCCTCCATCTTCTTGACTTCACCCCCAACGCCATCCTCACAATGGCGGTTTTCGCACACATGTGCGAAAACTACATAGGAATACACCCAAACGTAGCGCTGTTTAGGCACTTCTTCACCCCTAGAGCAGAGGCCGGCGCCCCCCTCTCCGGAGGAATTTCTTGGGTTTTTCGTCTGAACAAGAAGGAGTCCTACTTGCCGGGGGAGCTCCGCGGCAAGTGGGAGGAATGGCGTGCGGAATGGTGCTGGATTGTCGAGGACCAGCCGCAATCTTTCACAGCGCCGCGCACAACGCCTATCGTGCGCGGCAGGGACTGGAGCGAGCTGGATTCCGACGACAAGAAGCTCGACGTCGCCCTCATTAGGATTCTCCGTCTCCGGACAGCTAGGTTGTCCGTCGCTGAAGTGGGCACAGATTTCCTCCGCCGCCGCATCGCCCCTCTCCAAGACAGGAAAAGGCCGGCCTGGGAGTACGGCAACTCGGCGGATATCATGAGGCTGCGCCCCGGGCTCGACTTTAACTTCACGTCGCTGGAGCTGAAGGGGATGGTCCGGGAGCTATTTAAGCACGACCCGGCCCACCCGGAGTGGTTCAGGGGGCCCCGGGGAGTGGTGCCCCTCTGCAACAGCACAGCTTGTGATCCTCTTCGCGCCATGATTCCCGCGTGTGATTCGCACGGCGTGGACCGCACATGGATTCCGCCCACGCCATCAGACATCCTCAGCTTCTTCGACAACCTTGTGGAGGTGGCGAAGAACAAGAACGAGACGCGGGAGCTGACACGGGACACCACTGACCAGGAGATAGCGTACATCGCTTCTCGGGTTGAAGAGGCCGCTGCAGCCGCAGCGGCGGGAGAGTTCGGCTACACGCCCGACGAGGCAGATGCTGCGGAGGCGTCCTGCCAAGCGGAGGAGGCGGAGATCCGCAGGCTACTGAAGCTGCCTCCCGACGAGCTCGCCGGAGTCCCATCCTTGAGGCACTCCGGGATCATTGGGATCCAGACGGAGGCCGCGGCGAGAGGCAACGCCGCCGGAGGGAACAGGGGCGCCGCAGGGAGCGGAGGCGCCGGAAGGAGCGGAGGCGCCGGAGAGAAGGAGGCCGCGGCGCAGGACGCCGGGCCCAGCAAGGCTGCCGGGGAGGAGGAGGAGGTGGACGCCGAGGCCGCCGAGGACTCCGGCGGGTCTACGGAGCTCTACGCCGACGACATCTCCTCATCGTCGGAGACCTCCCCGCCCCGGGCAAGCCCTAGGCGGTCTCCACTGAAGCGTCTCCGCAAGACGGCGACGGGGGCGAGGGCGCAGGCGCCCCGGCAACAACCGGCTCGCCGGGCAGCGCGAGCTTCCCGGGGGAGCCAAGCTGCGACGGGGGCGACCGGCGTACCAGCCACGGCAGAGGCGGCCCGCACGCAGGCCACGGCGGAGGCGTCCCGCAAGCAGGCGCCGAGCAGACAGGAGTCTTCGCGGAGCGGAGCGGCGGCTCCGCCCGCTCCCCGGGCCCCGGCTACCACAGGGGCTGGGTCTTCACAGCCCCCAGCCCCGGGGACCGCCAAGCGCCCGAGGGAGTCTTCGCCTCCCGCTCCTCGCGCAGACGCGCCCCAAGTGGAGTTTGACTTCTCCGCTTTGAGCGACGACGACGAGGAGGAGCAGGAGTAAGAACTCGACATCCTTCATCTTCTCAAATTTCGTCTTGATTATTGTTGATGCTAATCTTGTCTCTTGCTTTGATTTCAGGACCTTGGCTCAGCGCGTGGCGAAGAAAGCCAAGGTGCCCGTGGTTGAAGTCGCGGACGACTCGCCTGCTGCGGCGACTGGGGACGTGCCGGAGCCGAGCTTGCCGGACCCTAGCACTGCTCCGAGGAGCAGCCCCCAGCGCAGCCCCCAGCGTAAGTCTGGGTTCTGTACTTCCATTCGTCGGGTGTGCTTGAGCATCTGTCCTTGTGCTGATATCCTGATTATTTTTGTCTTGACTTGTGCAGAGGTGGAGCCGCAGCCGCAGGAGCGTCCAGAGGTCGCCCCCGAGGAGCCGCAGGCCCCGCCGTCCCCGCCAATGCCGAACTCCCCGGCAAGGGAGAGCGCTCCGCCAAGGGCGAGTACCCCGCCAAGGGCGAGCAGCCCGGCGAGGGCGGCCACTCCGCCAAGGCAGAGCTCCCCGGCGAGGGAGCCCGCCGCTGACGACGTCCGCCAAGGTAGGTCTTGTAACTTTGTTTTCTTGGCATTGTCTCTTTTTGGATATTTGCTTGAGCTTCTCTTGCTTCTTCTTCTTCTAGATCCTCCTCCCCCCGAGCAGATGGAGACGGAAGTCATCATCATCGAGGAGGAGGGCGCGCAGGGCGGCGACGGCGACGCCCCTGTCGCCGAGGACACGGCGGGAGCCGCCGAGCCGGCCGCGCAGGAGACCGCTCCGGCTGCGGACGCAGCGGCCGGGGAGGGGGACGGCGACCGCACCGCCGACCCGGAGGTAGCGGGAGCATCAAGTGCTGCGCCGGCCGCCGACCCCTCCGCCGGAAAGGAGCAGGCCGGCTACTACCTTGAAGCCCCCAACGGCGTATTCATCCAGGTGCCGTGGGGTTCTTCATCGCGAGCTCCCGCGGAGGGCGAGGCCTTTGATGGGGAGGTCCTCGCCTCCGCGGGCTTGAAAATCGTCGAGGCGCCCGGCGGGAGCGACGGGCCCGAGGAGGAGAAGCTGCTTCACCAACTCCTGGCCCTTTACCGGGCCAGGCAGGCGAAGCTGGCTTCCCGGGAGGCCCTTGCCGCCAAGGCCGCCGCGGAGATGGAGAAGCGCGCGGCGGAGCTCAGCGCCGCCAACCAGGCTGCCCTCCGCGAGGTGGCGGAGGAGCGCGAGCGGCTCGTCGGGGAATACCAAGAGTGGTTGCTGGAGAGGGCCGAGGCCGAAGAGCAGCAGCGGCTCGCCGGGGTGGAGTTGTCCCGGCGAGAAGGAGAGCTCGCCCAGCGGAAGGTCAACCTCGACTCCCACGAGGAAGACCTTGCCGCTCGGGAGCAAGCCCTTGGCGGGGAGCTGAAGGAGGCGAAAGCCGCCGCGGCTGCCGCGGAGACCGCCAAGGAGGAGCTTGCCGCCAAGGTCACGCAGCTGGAGGAGTCGCTGAAGGCGAGCGTGGAGAGGGTCGCCGCGCTCAACATAGAGCGCGAGAAGGACGCCCACACCAACTCGGAACTCCAGGTGCGTCTTTCTGAGAAGGGCGACGAGCTGAAGGCCGCCAAGGACTCCATTGAGGATCTGGAGCTGAAGGTTTCTACACTGAAGAACTCGCTTGACGCCGTCCGGGATCGGGAGACCAAGTTGAAGGAGGAGCTCCGCAAGGAGCGAACCTTGGTGGACAGCGCCAACAAAGCGGCCGAGAACTTCCGCCATACCGTCGAGGTATGGACCGAGGACTTGGTATCTTCTGCGTCCAACATCGACCAGGAGCTGCTGGCGCTGAAAGTTGAGCACCTCATCTACTCCCCGGATCCGAACCTCCCCCACAGCGCCAAACTCAGCCTCTTCTTCAGAGGGATTGCACCGGCTCTTGCAGGCCTTCGGAAGAAGATCCCCGCGCAGCTGGCCGAGGAGTCACGCCTGCTCTGCACGGGGACCTTGGAGCGCGTGCTGACGAAGATTGTATACCGCAATCCCGGCATAAACCTCACCAACGTTCTCCGCAGCCTGCCGGCCGACGCCAACATGGAGGTGCTGAAGGAGCAGGTCGCCCACATCATTGCCAAGGTGAACAAGATCTCCAGGATCGAGGGCGACCGCGTAGATTAGGCTTCCTTTATCTTTATCTCTTTTTGTTGCTGCATAGAGTGTTATGAACTCATTAATCATTGCGACAAGTTATCCTTTGTAAGATATTTATCTCATTTTGATCAATCAGTGCAACGTTATCTCCCTTGTCTTGGTCATCTACTTTGTATGCTTTTCACCCTACGCTCCCGGGAAGCTTGCCGGCAAGGGGCCTTTGCCGCGAGCGCTGAGTGCTGGACTCTAAGCAGCCTGCCGGCCAAGGTCTCACCGGCAAGCAACCTTGCCGCAGCTAGTCGCAACACACTTAGCTTGCTGAGTGAACTCGAAAATGAGGCAAGGGCGCGACACTTGTCGCAGCTCAATTGAGTCGTTGAGTGTACTCGAAAACAAGACAAGGGTGCGGCTAGGTACGGGTAGGTTCCTCCGCGCACGGGTTTTCCATACAAAGTGTGATTGTTCAAGGAAGACAACTAGAATTTAAAAATTTGAACTGGTCAAATTCTAATGACTTAGCTTTTATATATTGCTTGCTTCTTGGTAAGGCTTCTCTTTCTTGAACAGCACTTGGTTCCTCTTCCATCTCCTCCCCCCCCCCCTGGCAAACTTGTGCGCGAGGAATGTTCCTTCTGCTTAAGAGGCAAAGGAAAAGAAAGAGGGAAACAAGTATATGGCCTTTCGGCGTGCTAATGCTTACCGGATATGTATGTTGCACAATATGCCAAATAACACATGCAAATATCAAGGAAAAGCATGCTAAAAGGCAAATGGCGCAAAACTCGAAAACTTTACTGATGCACGGGGTCTGCGCCCGGCTTTGTACAAAGGGTTATATGCAACAGCGGCAAAGCTTGTACAAAAGGTGGTTGCCGGAGCGGATCACGGCAACCGCGCCTTATGGGTGAAACTTGCGAAGATGCTCTATGTTCCAGGAGTTGCTCACCGGTAAGCCTTCTTCGGTCTCAAGGCGGCAGCGCCGGGCCTTGTGACTTGTCTCACCCGATAAGGGCCTTCCCACTTCGGCGTCAACTTGTTGGAATTCTTGGCGGACTGAACACGCCGAAGAACAAGGTCGCCTTCCTCGAGACTCCTGGCCTTGACCTTGCGGCTATGGTAGCGGCGCAAGGCTTGCTGGTATCGAGCAGCTCGTACAGCAGCCTGGAGACGTCCCTCCTCGAGGAGCAATGCATCATCTTGTCGCAGTTGCTCTTGCTCGAGCTCATCATAAGCGAGCACTCGAGGAGATCCGTATGCGAGTTCCGTGGGGAGAACTCCTTCTGCTCCATAGACTAGATTAAAGGGTGTCTGCCCGGTGGCTCGACTTGGTGTCGTTCTGATTGACCAAAGAGCCGCCGGTAGCTCCTCTATCCAATTTCTTCCGCACTTGCGCAGCCTGTCAAAGGTCCTTGTCTTGAGTCCGCGCAGCACTTCAGCATTGGCCCTCTCCGCTTGACCGTTGCTCCTCGGGTGAGCAACAGAAGCGAAACAGACCTTGGCGCCAAGGTCTTGGACGTATTGCATGAAGGTGCGACTAGTGAATTGTGTACCGTTGTCGGTGATGATCCTGTTGGGGATTCCGAAACGGCAAACAATTGACCTGAAGAACCTGACCGCTGACTGTGCTGTCACCTTTCTCACCGGCTCCACTTCTGGCCACTTTGTGAACTTGTCGATCGCAACGTACAAGTACTCAAAGCCCCCGACTGCTCGGGGGAAGGGGCCGAGGATATCGAGCCCCCAGACCGAGAAGGGCCAGGACAAAGGGATTGTTTGGAGAGCTTGAGCTGGCTGATGAATCTGCTTTGCATGAAACTGGCACGCTTCACACTTGGTTACTAGTGCAGTTGCATCTTGGAGGGCTTCTTGCCAAAAGAACCCTTGCCGGAAAGCTTTCCCGGCAAGCGCCCTTGCGCCGATGTGGTGGCCGCATATGCCTCCGTGTATTTCCGCCAACAGCTTCTGTCCATCTTCCCTGGAGATGCACTTCAATCTGACACCATTGAGCCTTCTTCTGTACAGCTCGTTGTCCACGAACTGGTACATACTTGACTGCCTGGTTATCTTCTCTATTTCTTCTGGGTCGTCGGGAAGTTCTCCAGTTTGCAGAAAACGGACGATCTGCTGCGCCCATGCCGGAGCTTGGGGCTCAACGGCAAGGACTAAAGGCGTGAGGGCCGCTGCGGGGACCTCAGCTTCTACGGCAAGAACCTCTGGCTCTGCCGGAGCTGATGGTCCCCCGGCAAGCTCGCCGGGGCGAGGCTTGTCGGGAACGCTTGCTTCAACTGTACAGACCCGAGGACCTACAGGAGCAAACTGTTCCTCAGCGTTCTGGTTGTTGATCTTGGGGACCTTGACGGCGGTTTCAGGAAGATCCGCCGGCAAGTAGTCGCCGGAGACCAACTTTCTCTTCTTGGACTGCCCAATTGATGGTGTAACGGATGGTTGAGTTAGCTTGAGCAAGAAGGTCCCTAGTTCCACAGGTAACTTCATCGAAGCACACTTTGAAAGGCCATCTGCAATTTCATTCTGAGCTCTCGGAACGTGCTCCATTTGCAGACCTTCAAAGTGCTCCTCAAGCTTCCTCACTTCATCTACATAAGCTTCCATCAAAGGGCTCTGATAACTCTTGTTGACTTGCCGGACCACCAACTGAGAATCTCCTTGTACAATCAGCTTTCTGATCCCAAGTTCGGCCGCAATCCTGAGGCCGGCAAGCAAGCCTTCATATTCAGTAGTGTTGTTTGTCGCTTGCTCCCTGGGAAAGTGCATCTGGATAACATATTTGAGGTGCTCTCCGGTGGGCGCGATGAGTACCACGCCAGCACCGGCGCCTTGCAGCGAGAAGGCACCATCAAAATACATTACCCATTCACTTGTTGCTTCTTGTACGGGTGCACTTGTTTCTTGGACTTCTTCATCGGGCGTTGGGGTCCACTCAGCTATGAATTCTGCCAAAGCTCGGCTCTGTATGGTTGAAGTACTTTCAAACTTGAGCCCGAAGCTCGACAGCTCCAGTGCTCACTCAACGATCCTGCCTGTTGCTTCTGGGTTGTGCAATATCCTCTTCAGCGGAAAGCGAGTGACCACTGTTATCTCATGTGCCTGGAAGTAATGGCGCAGCTTTCTCGAGGCCATGAGGAGGCCGAAAAGCAACTTCTGCACACCAGAGTACCTTGATCTAGCCCCTTGTAGAAGGGAACTTACAAAATACACTGGGCGCTGCACCATCTTCTTCCGCACTTCTTCCTGTTCCTGCGCAGCGTTGTCCTTGTCGGGGCCAGAGCTTGCCGGAGCAGCCCCCTGCTTGTCGCTGGATTCGCTTGCCGGTGATGTAGCCTCCTCGTCGCACTCCCTCTCCGCTACTAACGCAGCACTAACCACCTGGTTGGTTGCCGCTAGGTACAGCAGCAACTTTTCCTCTGGTCTAGGTGCGACAAGTATTGGAGTGGAGGATAGGTACCGTTTCAAATCTTGCAGCGCTGCCTCCGCTTCCGGAGTCCACTTCATGGGACCTGCCTTCTTCAAGATTTTGAAGAAAGGTAGGGCGCGTTCTGCAGACTTCGAAATGAACCTACTGAGGGCAGCCACACAACCTGCAAGCCTTCTGACATCCTTGACGCGCTTCGGGGCCTCGATTTGCTCAATGGCTTTAATCTTGTCGGGATTAGCTTCAATCCCCCTCTGTGACACAAAGAATCCGAGAAGCTTGCCGGAAGGGACTCCAAAGACGCACTTCTCGGGGTTCAACTTGAGCTGTATCCTGCGTAGGTTCTGAAATGTTTCTTCCAAATCTTGAATCAGGGTTTCTTTGCTCTTACTCTTCACCACAATGTCATCCATGTAAGCTTCTACATTCCTGTGGATCTGCGGCTCGAAAGCAGTGTGCACTACCCTTGCAATTGTCGATCCTGCATTCTTCAGTCCAAATGGCATGCGTATGAAGCAATAAGTGCCACATGGAGTGATAAATGCAGTCTTCTCTTCATCCTCCTTGGCCATGAAGATCTGGTGGTAGCCTGAATATGCATCAAGAAAACAGAGTAGCTCGCATCCGGCAGTGGAGTCAACAATCTGGTCAATGCGCGGCAAAGGGAATGGATCCTTGGGACATGCTTTATTCACATCGGTGAAGTCTATACACAGCCTCCACTTCCCGTTGGCCTTGCGCACGACGACTGGGTTTGCTAACCACGTCGGATGGATCACACCTCTAACTAGGCCTGCTGCCTCTAGCTTCTTGATTTCTTCGTTGATGAATTCTTGGTGCTCCACAGCTTGCTTCCTTACTTTCTGCTTGATGGGCCGCGCATGAGGACAAACAGCAAGCTTGTGCTCAATTACCTTCCTGGGAACACCGGGGATGTCAGATGGTTGCCAAGCAAACACATCGACATTCGCCCGCAGGAAGGCAACGAGCGCGCTTTCCTATTTGCTGTCAATCGTGGCACTGATGGTGAAGGTACCACCAGTGCCGTCCTCCTTTGCGGACACCTTCTTGGTTGCCGGAGGAGCGGCCATGCCCTTCTTACACTTGCCGGTGGAGCTCGATGGGACGTCCTCGACGGCAGCGCAGCACTCCGAAGAGGTGCGGTTGCCGGAGTGGGCCCCAGAGCACTTGCCGGACTTGGTCTTCGTCTTCTTCCCCCCGGGAGCTTCAGCGGCAAGTGTTTCCTTCTCTGCCGCAGCTGCCGCATCCCGGTAGATCTTGTCGGCGCAGACAAGCGCATCTTTCTTGTCGCCATGGACAGTGATGACGCTTATCGGCCCCGGCATCTTGAGTACGTTGTAGGCATAGTGGGAAGCTGCCATGAACTTGGCGAGGGCGGGACGGCCGAGTATTCCATTGTATGGTAACGGAATATCAGCGACGTCGAAGGTGATGCGCTCAGTTCTGAAATTGAGCTCCCCGCCAAAGGTCACCGGCAGAGTGATCTTCCCCTTGGGCTTGCTCCTTCCCGGGTTGATTCCTTGGAAAGAACCGGTCTCTTCGAGCTCGCCATCTGGGATTTGGAGTTTCTTGATCACAGCAGAGGAGATCAAGTTCAGCCCGGCCCCGCCGTCAACCAACATTTTGGTGCCCTTGAGGTTGCGGATGGTGGGAGATACCAGCATCGGCAAGCACCCGACCGCAGTAGTGCGGTCAGGGTGATCCTCAAGATCAAAAATGATGGGCGTGCTGGACCATTTGAGGAGCCTGCGCGACTCCACGGGCGGCTTTGCTGCATTCACCTCACGCACCCACTGCTTTAGCTGGCGGTGGGAGGTGTGCAGAGAGGCGCCACCGTCGACGCACAGGACCTCCGTGGCCTTCTGGAACTCCTGCTCGCTGTTATCCTCATCCTCCATGTCTTCGTCGTCGTCCTCTTCGTCCTTGTCGCGGCCCCGGGGAGGTCGATCACCTTGCCGCTGCTTAGCCTTGCCGCGGCGTCCTCCCCGGCCATTGAACGGCCGCTTCTTGCTCGGCTCTCCCCCGCCACCTTGGGCCTTCTCCTTGTCGCGCCTCTCATACTCAGCTTTCTGCTGCTCGACGAGGTACTCGACGCGCTTGCAGTTGGAGAGGTCATGGCCTTTGGTGCGGTGGATCTTGCAGTACTGCTTGTCGGAGCCGTCCTGCTTGTCTGCTGCCGCTACGGGGGCAGGCTCCTTGCCGGAGCCGCCAGCCTGTGTTTGCTTGGCGGGAGCCTCCTTGCCGGACTTCTCGACAGCAAGCACTTCCTTCTTGTTTTTCCTTCTGTTGCTCCGCCGCCGGCCCTTCTTTGCCGGGGCGGCGTCGTCGCTGTCGCTTCCTCCTGCGCCAGCATCCTCCCCGGGGAGTCTCCTCCCCTCTTCTGCGCGTGCGCACTTGTCAGCCAGAGCGTAGAGCTCGCTGACATCCCGAATCTTGGTCATCGCCATTTCTTCACGCATGCGGCGGTTACGCACGTTCTGGTGGAACGCGCTGATAACCGCGGCAGGGTGGACGTCAGGGATGTTGTGCTGTACGCGGCTGAAGCGTTGGATGTACTTGCGCAGGGATTCTCCTTCCTTCTGGGCCAGAATGTGGAGATCGCTCTCCTGGCCGTGGGGTTCCTGTCCTTGGATTTGGTGGCGCCGCGAGTGTCCTCGCCGGCGACCACCCTTCCGACGGCGTCTCCCCCGCCCACCTTTGGTTCTGGTGGCGGCGGATGAGACGCAGACGGGCCTCCGACCTCCGAAGCCTTCTTCTTCGGGGCCATGGTGCTGTTGCTGATGAAGTTGCTGATGAAACTGGAGAGGTTGATGAAGAATGCGCCCGCGCGAACGCCGGATCAGATTCGCACAACCTCGACGCACCCCTACCTGGCGCGCCAAAGATGTCGGGGGAAACTGTCCGCCACGAACACCTATGGGACCGGAGCCCCTTGTCTGTGCGGTAAGAGGGCGGAGGGGGCATGAAGAGCAGATCGTAGCGAGCACGCGGGCAGTTTTACCCAGGTTCGGGCCGCGGTGGACGCGTAAAACCCTACTCCTGCTTAGTTTGTATTGAGTTGGAGAGCTCGGGAGCTTGAAGAACCAGCTGCCCTGAGCGTATGAGCGATCTAGGTTCCGAACCCCCTCCACGTTGTGCATGGGCCTCCTTTTATAGTGCAAGGGGTCACCGACAGGTGTCAACGTAGGAGAAAGGGGTAAAAACGTAAAAGAGGTGGTAGTTGTAACAGTGCGGGAATAGTGGAGCTACAGTGCGTGAACAGTGGGGGACAAGAGCATTTAATGCCCGTCGCCGTCGACCCCAAAAGCTCCCGCCCTTGCGTCTCCGTTCGCCACGGCGATGGCTTGACCACCGTGGAGTGCCGCCGTGTCCCCCAGGCTGCACAGCCATCCGCCACGCGTCCCTGGAATGGCCCCAGGGCGACGCGTGGGCCGATGAGCTGGAGCGCGGGCACACAGCGCAACTCTCCCGGCAAGCACCTTGCCGGGGTCTTGACCTCGCCGGGCCCGGGAGCTTGCCGGGCTCTGAAGCTTGTCGCTCCCCGGGCCCTCGCCGGGACGCATATAGCGCCGAGGCGTGTCTTCTATGATGTAATCTTCTGGTCTTCCTGGCAAGCTCCTCTTGCCAGGGCCTTGCCTGAGTAAGGTAACCTTGAGCCTGGAACGGCTTTCCCGGCAAGCTCCGCTTGCCGGGGTCTCGATCCTCTGTCTTGTATACTTTGTTTTTGAATGGTCTGACATGGAGTAGGAAGGTCTCCGGCGAGCACGTGGTAAATCCTGCCGCGGGAAGCTGCAACTGCCCGTGCACAAGTTGGGGTACTGAGGTACCCCTACCTTAGTACACCGACACAAGGTATCCTGTATGTATCTCATAATTCGCTTCACAGCTGACCAATGTTCTGTAGTTGGAGCATGAAGGAACTGACATACTTTATTCACTGAATAAGATAGATCTGGACGTGTTAATGTCAAATACTGCAATCCTCCAACAATACTGCGATACTTGGTGCTGTCATCAGGACCCAAAGGTGTACCATCAGTAAGAGATAATTGTTCTGTAGAAGACAATGGTGTAGGTGCAGCTTTGCAACCAAACAAACCAATCTTTGCAAGTAAATCCTTTGCATACTTTTCCTGTGTAAGAACCAAACCGGTTCCAACGTTCTTAACTTCAATACCAAGAAAGTAGTGCAAATCACCTAGATCTTTGATAGCAAAGTTCTCACTTAAATCTCGAAGCAAAACCATAATAGCATAATCAGAAGAGCTTGTTACTATAATATCATCAACATATATTAATATATAAATTGTGATGCCCGACTTGTTGTAGAGAAACAATGAAGTACCAGCCTTTGAGGGTATAAAACCAAGGTCACTCAACTTGGCACTGAGTCTAGAATACCAGGCTCTAGGTGCTTGTTTCAGTCCATAAAGAGCTTTGTCAAGTCTACAAATATGATGCGGAGCGTGAGGATTTTCAAAACCTGTAGGCTGTCTCATATATACCTCCTCTTCCAGAACACCATGAAGAAACACGTTCTTGACATCTAGCTGCCGTAAACTCCATCCTCGAGAAACAGAAAGAGCCAAAACAATTCTAATAGTAGCAATTTTAACCACAGGACTGAAAGTATCCTCATAATCAATTCCATACCTCTGTTTGAATCCTTTTGCAACCAATCTTGCTTTGTACCTGTCAATAGAACCATCAGCTTTCTTCTTGACACGATATACCCATTTGCAGTCAATTAAATTCTTGTTGCTGCTTGGAGGAACAAGATGCCAAGTCTTGTTTTCAATCAACGCATCATACTCTTCTTGCATTGCTTGACGCCAGTTTGAGTCATTTAACGCCTCCACAAGTGTGCATGGTTCACCTCCTGTAGAAGATAACATGCACCATCGAACAGTGCCGTCAGTATACTATTTTGGCTGTCGTATACCTTTCTGAAGATGTGTACGAACTCCAACAGCCGCAGGTTCAGAAGGTGGAGGTGGCGGTGAAGGTGATGCATCAGCTTCTGAATTCGCTTCTGAATTTTCTTCGGGATCAAAGTTTTGATTTTCTTCACTCCAATCTTCATTTTCCGAAACACTTCCCCCCTCAGCAACTGTAGCCACAGAAGAGGCAGAGGAAACTGCGGCCGACAGCTGGCCAGAGGAGACAGGAGACTCGAGCAACGTCGGGGTGTGCAGAGGCGGGGACCGCGGCGACAGCGACCGCTCAGGAGAGGCACCCGAGCTGTCTGCTGCGCGTCGTGAGTGGCCAGGGGAGCGCGCGGGAGAATCCTCCTCGGGCTGGCCGTCGTCGAGATTAGTGCTCGCAGCAGAATAATCAGGCGCATCCACCTCAATTTCAGTGTCCGTTTCGGCATTTTTTGCTGGATTTTCACTTGCAATTTCTGAACCATTGGGAGAACCATTTGGACTGAAATTTTCTTCTGGATCCTCTTCTACCTGCTGCACATCAGTTATTGGCACAATAGGAGACACATGGTTATCAATATTAGATGCACCCTCATGAGAAAAGAAAGTGGAAGATGGAAGAAGTAAGATTTGTTGTTTTAGGAGGGCACCGGCATTGGGATGAAGGGAGGCAAAAGGAAAAACATTCTCATCAAAAACTACATCACGTGAGATATAAATTCTTCCTGTTGAAACATCATGACATTTGACACCCTTGTGAAGAGGACTATAACCAAGAAAAACACACCGTTTTGAGCGAAAAGCAAGCTTTCGCTTGTTGTAAGGACGAAGATTTGGCCAACAGGCACAACCAAAAGTTCGAAGAGCATCATAATTTGATTTGACATGAAGGAGACGTTCAGTAGGAGTGTCAAAATTTAGGACTTTGCTAGGAAGCAAGTTTATGAGAAAGGTGGCAGTTATAAAAGCTTCATCCCAATATTTTAAAGGCATGGAGGCATTGGCAAGTAATGCTAGACCAACTTCAACTATGTGACGGTGTTTTCTCTCAGCAGAACCGTTTTGTTGATGAGCATGAGGGCATGAAACATGATGAGTGATGCCAACCCTTTGTAAGAAACCATTTAACTTTTCATACTCGCCTCCCCAATCAGTTTGCATAGTAATAATTTTCCTATCAAACTTGCACTCAACATGATGAATGCTGTTTTGACGTCCATTTGCCATATCTCATAATCATAGAATGTGGCAATAGCTAACATGAT
Organism: Secale cereale; assembly: GCA_902687465.1. Taxonomy (NCBI): domain Eukaryota; kingdom Viridiplantae; phylum Streptophyta; class Magnoliopsida; order Poales; family Poaceae; genus Secale; species Secale cereale. The sequence continues at coordinate 75,057,755 of LR738709.1, forward strand.
TCTGACTGACTTCAGCATCTCTACGGGAGAGAAAATCTCGTCGTAGTCAATCCCTTGAACTTGTCGATAACCCTTAGCGACAAGCCGAGCTTTATAGATGGTCACATTACCATCCGCGTCTGTCTTCTTCTTAAATATCCATTTATTTTCTATGGCGTGCCTATCATCAGGCAAGTCCACCAAAGTCCATACTTTGTTTTCATACATGGATTCTATCTCGGATTTCATGGCTCCAAGCCATTTATTGGAAACAGGGCCCGCCATCGCTTCTTCATAGTTCGAAGGTTCACCATTGTCTAACAACATGATTTCCAGTACAGGGTTACCGTACCACTCTGGTGCGGAACGTTCCCTCGTGGACCTTCGAAGTTCAGTAGTAACTTGATCTGTTTCTTCATGATCATTGTCATCAACTTCCTCCCTTGTCGGTGCAGGCACCTCAGGAACAGTTTCCTGCGCTGCGCTACTTTCCTGTCCAGGAGGGGTGACTGTCACCTCATCAAGTTCTACTTTCCTCCCACTCACTTCTTTCGAGAGAAACTCTTTCTCCAGAAAGCATCCATTCTTGGCAACAAAGACTTTGCCTTCGGATCTGTGGTAGAAGGTGTACCCAATCGTTTCCTTTGGGTATCCTATGAAGACGCATTTTTCCGATTTGGGTTCGAGCTTTTCAGGTTGAAGTTTCTTGACATAAGCATCGCAACCCCAAACTTTTAGAAACGACAGCTTCGGTTTCTTGCCAAACCAAAGTTCATACGGAGTCGTCTCAACGGATTTCGACGGAGCCCTATTTAAAGTGAATGCGGCAGCCTCTAAAGCATAACCCCAAAAAGATAGCGGTAAATCGGTGAGGGACATCATAGATCGCACCATGTCCAACAGAGTACGATTTCGACGTTCCGACACACCGTTACGTTGAGGTGTTCCTGGCGGTGTCAATTGAGAAACAATTCCACAGTTTCTAAGGTGTGTGCCAAATTCATGACTTAAATATTCACCCCCACGATCCGATCGCAAGAACTTTATTTTTCTGTCACGTTGATTCTCAACCTCATTCTGAAATTCCTTGAACTTTTCAAAGGTCTCAGACTTGTGTTTCATCAAATAGATATACCCGTATCTACTCAAGTCATCCGTGAGGGTGAGAACATAACGGTAGCCTCCGCGAGCCTCAACACTCATTGGACCGCACACATCGGTATGTATGATTTCCAACAAGTTGGTTGCTCGCTCCATTGTTCCGGAGAACGGAGTCTTGGTCATCTTGCCCAAGAGGCATGGTACGCATGTGTCAAATGATTCATAATCAAGAGACTCTAGAAGTCCATCCGAATGGAGCTTCTTCATACGTTTGACACCAATATGACCAAGGCGGCAATGCCACAAGTATGTGGGACTATCATTATCAACTTTACATCTTTTGGCATCTACACTATGAATATGTGTATCACTACGTTCGAGATTCATCAAAAATAAACCATTGACCAGCGGGGCATGACCATAAAACATATCTCTCAAATAAATAGAACAACCATTATTCTCCGATTTGAAAGAATATCCATCTCGCATAAGACGAGATCCAGAAACAATGTTCATGCTCAAAGCTGGTACTAAATAACAATTATTGAGGTTTAAAACTAATCCCGAGGGTAGATGTAGAGGCAGCGTGCCGACGGCGATCACATCGACCTTGGAACCATTCCCGACGTGCATCGTCACCTCATCCTTCGCCAGTCTCCGTTTATTCCGCAGCTCCTGTTTTGAGTTACAAATGTGAGCAACTGCACCGGTATCGAATAACAGGGGCTACTACGAGTGCTGGTAAGGTACACATTAATAACATGTATATCATATATACCTTTGACGTTGCCGGCCTTATTGTCTGCTAAGTATTTGGGGTAGTTCCGCTTCCAGTGACCCGTTCCCTTGCAATAAAAGCACTCTGTCTCAGGCTTGGGTCCATACTTTGGCTTCTTCCCGGTAACAGGCTTACCAGGCGCGGCAACTCCCTTGCCGTCCTTCTTGAAGTTCTTCTTACCCTTGCCTTTCTTGAACTTAGTGGTTTTATTGACCATCAACACTTGATGTTCTTTCTTGATGTCTACCTCCGCTGATTTCAGCATTGAATATACCTCGGGAATGGACTTCTCCATCCCCTGCATATTAATGTTCAACACGAAGCTCTTGAAGCTTGGTGGGAGCGACTGGAGGATTCTGTCAACGACCGCTTCATCTGGGAGATTCATTCCCAGGTGAGACAAGCGGTTGTGCAATCCTGAAATCTTGAGGATGTGCTCACTGACAGAACTGTTCTCCTCCATCTTACAGCTGTAGAATGCGTCGGAGACATCATATCTCTCGACTAGGGCATGAGCTTGGAAAACCATTTTCAGCTCTTCAAACATCTCATATGCTCCATGGTGCTCAAAACGCTTTTGGAGCCCCGATTCTAAACTGTAAAGCCTGCCGCACTGAACCAGGGAGTAATCATCACTACGCGACTGCCAGACGTTCAAAACGTCTTGGGCCGCATCGGGAGCAGGTGCATCACCTAGCGGTGCTTCTAGGACATATGATCTCTTGGCAGCTATGAGGATAATCCTCAGGTTACGGACCCAATCCGTATAGTTGCTACCATCGTCTTTCAGCTTGGTTTTCTCTAGGAACGCGTTGAAGTTGAGGGAAACTGGAGCGTGGGCCATTTGATCTACAAGAGATATTGTAAAGAATTTAGACTAAGTTCATGATAATTAAGTTCATCTTAATCAAATTATAATGAACTCCCACTCAGAATGACATCTCTCTAGTCATCTAAGTGATACACGATCCGAATCGAGTAGTCCGTGTCCGATCATCACGTGAGACGGACTAGTCATCAACGGTGAACATCTTCATGTTGATCGTATCTTCTATACGACTCGTGTTCGACCTTTCGGTCTTCCGTGTTCCGAGGCCATGTCTGTACATGCTAGGTTCGTCAAGTGAACCCTAAGTGTATCGCGTGTGTAAATCTGTCTTACACCCGTTGTATGCGAACGTTAGAACCTATCACACCCGATCATCACGTGGTGCTTCGGAGCAACGAGCTTTAGCAACGGTGCACAGTTAGGGGAAACACAATACTTGAAATTTTAGTGAGAGATCATCTTATTTACTACCGTCGTTCTAAGTAAACAAGATGCATAAACATGATAAACATCACATGCAATCAACTAAAGTGACATGATATGGCCAATATCATCTTGCTCCTTGGATCTCCATCTTCGGGGCACCATGATCATCTTGTCACCGGCTCGACACCATGATCTTCATCATCGTGTCTTGAAGAAGTCGTCACGCCAACTATTACTTCTACTACTATAGCTAACGTTTAGCAATGAAATAAAGTAATTACATGGCGTTATTCAGTGACACGCAGGTCATACAATAATTAAGACAACTCCTATGGCTCCTGCCGGTTGTCAAGTTCATCGACATGCAAGTCGTGATTCCTTATTACAAAAACATGATCAATCTCATACATCACATATATCATTCATCACATCTTCGTTCTTGGCCATACCACGTCACAAAACACATGCTGCAAAAACAAGTTAGACGTCCTCTAATTGTTGTTGCAAGTTTTACGTGGCTTCTATAGGATTTCTAGCAAGAACGTTTCTTACCTACGCCAAAACCACAACGTGATTTGTCAACTTCTATTTACCCTTCATAAGGACCCTTTTCATCGAATCCGATCCGACTAAAGTAGGAGAGACAGACACCCGCCAGCCACCTTATGCAACTAGTGCGTGTCTGTCGGTGGAACCAGTCTCACGTAAGCGTACGTGTGAAGTCGGTCCGGGCCGCTTCATCCCACAATACCGCCGAATCAAGATTGACTAGTAACGGTAAGAAAGTTGAACAAACTCAAATGCCCACAACTGCTTTGTGTTCTACTCGTGCAAGATGCTACGCATAAAACCTAGCTCAGATGCCACTGTTGGGGAACGTAGCATAATTCAAAAAATTTCTACGCTTTCACCAAGATCTAACTATGGAGACATCTAGCAACGAGCAAGTATGAGTGCATCTACATACCGTTATGTAGATCGCGTGCGGAAGCTTTCAACGATGTGGGGATGAAGAAGTCGTACTCTTCACGTTCTTCGTCACCGATGATCTAGCGCCGAACGGACGGCACCTCCGCGTTCAACACACGTACGGTGCAGCAACGTCACCTCCTTCTTGATCCAGCAAGGGGGGAGGAGAAGTTGTTAGAGATCCGGCAGCACGACGGCGTGATGACGGATGCAGTGGAGATCGCAGCAGGGCTTCGCCGGGCG
>LR738709.1:75062157-75073391 GCA_902687465.1 Secale cereale
AGGGCTTGGGTGCGGCTGCCCTCTCCCTCCCCACATATATATAGGGGCCAGGGGGGTGCGCCTGGGCCCCTTGCAGATCCAATCTGCAAGGGGGCGGCGGCCAGGGGGGGTTCCTTGCCCCCCAAGGCAAGTGGAGCCCCCCCTCCCCCTTAGGGTTTTTAACCCTAGGCGCATGGGGAGGTGGGCCCCCTAGTGGTGCGCCAGCCCTGAGGGCTGGACACTTCCCCTTGCGGCCTAGGGGCCCCACCGGGATGGGTGGCCCCACCCGATGGACCCCCGAGGCCCCTCCGGTTGTCCCGGGACACTCCCGGTGACCCCCGGAGATCACCCGTTGGCCGAAACTGGACTTCTTATATATCAATCTTTACCTCCGGACCATTCCGGAACTCCTCGTAACGTCCGGGATCTCATCCGGGACTCCGAACAACTTTCGGGTTTCCACGTTCATTTATCTCTACGACCCTAGCGTTACCGAACCTTAAGTGTGTAGACCCTACGGGTTCGGGAGACACGTAGACATGACCGAGACCACTCTCCGGTCAATAACCAACAGCGGGATCTGGATACCCATGTTGGTTCCCACGTGTTCCTCGATGATCTTCATCGGATGAACCACCGTGTCAAGGATTCACTCAATCCCGTATGTTATTCCCTTTGTCCATCGGTACGGTACTTGCCCGAGATTCGATCGTCGGTATTCCCGATACCTTGTTCAATCTCGTCATGGCAAGTCTCTTTACTCGATCCGTAATCCATCATCCCATGACTAACTACTTAGTCACATTGAGCTCATTATGATGATGTCTTACCGAGTGGGCCCAGAGGTACCTCTCCGTCATACGGAGTGACAACATCCCAGTCTCGGTTCGTACCAACTCAACAGACACTTTCGGAGATACCCGATGCGTACCTTTATAGCCTCCCAGTTACGTTGTGACGGTTGGCACACCCAAAGTACTCCTACGGTATCCGGGAGTTGTACAACCTCATGGTCTAAGGAATAAATACTTGACACCGAAAAGCTTATGCATTACGAACTATACGATCTCGTGTTATGCTCAAGTTTGGGTCTTGTCCATCACATCATTCTCCTAATGATGTGATCCCGTTATCACTGACATCTCATGTCCATGGTCAGGAAACCGTGACCATCTGATGATCAACGAGCTGGTAACTAGAGGCCTACCAGGGACTCATTGTGGTCTGTGTATTCACACATGTATCGCTGTTTCCGTACAATACAATTCAAGCATGAATAACAGACAATTATCATGAACAAGGAGATATAATAATAATGCTTTTATTATTGCCTCTAGGGCATATCTCCAACAGTCTCCCACTTGCACTAGAGTCAATAATCTAGTTACATTGTGATGAATCGAACACCCATAGAGTTCTGGTGTTGATCATGTTTTGCTCGTGAAAGAGGTTTAGTCAACGGGTCTGCTACATTCAGATCCGTATGCACTTTACAAATATCTATGTCTCCATCCTGAACATAATTCCGGATGGAGTTGAAACGGCGCTTGATGTGCTTGGTCTTCTTGTGAAACCTGGGCTCCTTGGTAATAGCAATAGCACCAGTGTTGTCACAGAAGAGAGTCATCGGGCTTGACGCGCTTGGAATGACTCCTAGGTCGGTGATGAACTCCTTCATCCAGACTCCTTCCTGCGCTGCTTCAGAAGCAGCTATGTACTCCGCTTCACATGTAGATGCTGCCACCACGCTTTGCTTGCAACTGCACCAGCTGACCGCCCCTCCATTCAAAATATACACGTATCCGGTTTGTGACTTAGATTCATCCAGATCTGTGTCGAAGCTAGCATCGACGTAACCCTTTACGACGAGCTCTTCGTCACCTCCATAAACGAGAAACATATCCTTAGTCCTTTTCAGGTACTTCAGGATTTTCTTGACCGCTGTCTAGTGTTCCGTACCGGGATCACTTTGGTACCTCCCTACCAAACTTATGGCAAGGTTCACATCAGGTCTGGTACACAGCATGGCATACATGATAGAACCTATGGCCGAGGCATAGGGAATGACACTCATCTTTTCTCTATCTTCTGCCGTGGTCGGCGACTGAGCTTTGCTCAATCTCATACATTGCAAAACAGGCAAGAATCCTTTCTTTGACTGATCCATATTGAACTTCTTCAATATTTTGTCAAGGTATGTACTTTGTGAAAGACCAATGAGGCGTCTCGATCTATCTCTATAGATTTTGATGCCTAATATGTAAGCAGCTTCTCCAAGGTCCTTCATTGAAAAACTTTTATTCAAGTAGGCCATTACATTTTCCAAGAATTCTATATCATTTCCCATCAGTAATATGTCATCCACATATAATATGAGAAATGCTACAGAGCTCCCACTCACTTTCTTGTAAATACAGGCTTCTCCATAAGTCTGTATAAATCCAAACGCTTTGATCACTTCATCAAAGCGAATATTCCAACTCTGAGATGCTTGCACCAACCCGTAAATCGAGCGCTGGAGCTTGCATACCTGGTTAGCGTTCTCTGGATCGACAAAACCTTCCGGTTGCATCATATACAACTCTTCCTTGAGGAAGCCATTAAGGAATGCTGTTTTGACGTCCATTTGCCATATCTCATAATCATAGAATGCGGCAATAGCTAACATGATTCTGACTGACTTCAGCATCGCTACGGGAGAGAAAATCTCATCGTAGTCAATCCCTTGAACTTGTCGATAACCCTTAGCGACAAGCCGAGCTTTATAGATGGTCACATTACCATCCGCGTCTGTCTTCTTCTTAAATATCCATTTATTTTCTATGGCGTGCCTATCATCAGGCAAGTCCACCAAAGTCCATACTTTGTTTTCATACATGGATTCTATCTCGGATTTCATGGCTCCAAGCCATTTATTGGAATCCGGGCCCGCCATCGCTTCTTCATAGTTCGAAGGTTCACCATTGTCTAACAACATGATTTCCAGTACAGGGTTACCGTACCACTCTGGTGCGGAACGTTCCCTCGTGGACCTCCGAAGTTCAGTAGTAACTTGATCTGTTTCTTCATGATCATTGTCATCAACTTCCTCCCTTGTCGGTGCAGGCACCTCAGGAACAGTTTCCTGCGCTGCGCTACTTTCCGGTCCAGGAGGGGTGACTGTCACCTCATCAAGTTCTACTTTCCTCCCACTCACTTCTTTCGAGAGAAACTCTTTCTCCAGAAAGCATCCATTCTTGGCAACAAAGACTTTGCCTTCGGATCTGTGGTAGAAGGTATACCCAATCGTTTCCTTTGGGTATCCTATGAAGACGCATTTTTCCGATTTGGGTTCGAGCTTTTCAGGTTGAAGTTTCTTGACATAAGCATCGCAACCCAAACTTTTAGAAACGACAACTTCGGTTTCTTGCCAAACCAAAGTTCATACGGAGTCGTCTCAACGGATTTCGAAGGAGCCCTATTTAAAGTGAATGCGGCAGTCTCTAAAGCATAACCCCAAAAAGATAGCGGTAAATCGGTGAGGGACATCATAGATCGCACCATGTCCAACAGAGTACGATTTCAACGTTCCGACACACCGTTACGTTGAGGTGTTCCGGGCGGTGTCAATTGTGAAACAATTCCACAGTTTCTAAGGTGTGTGCCAAATTCATGACTTAAATATTCACCCCCACGATCCGATCGCAAGAACTTTATTTTTCTGTCACGTTGATTCTCAACCTCATTCTGAAATTCCTTGAACTTTTCAAAGGTCTCAGACTTGTGTTTCATCAAATAGATATACCCGTATCTACTCAAGTCATCCGTGAGGGTGAGAACATAACGGTAGCCTCCGCGAGCCTCAACACTCATTGGACCGCACACATCGGTATGTATGATTTCCAACAAGTTGGTTGCTCGCTCCATTGTTCCGGAGAATGGAGTCTTGGTCATCTTGCCCAAGAGGCATGGTTCACATGTGTCAAATGATTCATAATCAAGAGACTCTAGAAGTCCATCCGAATGGAGCTTCTTCATACGTTTGACACCAATATGACCAAGGCGGCAATGCCACAAGTATGTGGGACTATCATTATCAACTTTACATCTTTTGGCATCTACACTATGAATATGTGTATCACTACGTTCGAGATTCATCAAAAATAAACCATTGACTAGCGGGGCATGACCATAAAACATATCTCTCAAATAAATAGAACAACCATTATTCTCCGATTTGAAAGAATATCCATCTCGCATAAGACGAGATCCAGAAACAATGTTCATGCTCAAAGCTGGTACTAAATAACAATTATTGAGGTTTAAAACTAATCCCGAGGGTAGATGTAGAGGCAGCGTGCCGACGGCGATCACATCGACCTTGGAACCATTCCCGACGCGCATCGTCACCTCATCCTTCGCCAGTCTCCGTTTATTCCGCAGCTCCTATTTTGAGTTACAAATGTGAGCAACTGCATCGGTATCGAATACCCAGGAGCTACTACGAGTGCTGGTAAGGTACACATCAATGACATGTATATCATATATACCTTTGACGTTGCCGGCCTTCTTGTCTGCTAAGTATTTGGGGCAGTTCCGCTTCCAGTGACCCGTTCCCTTGCAATAAAAGTACTCTGTCTCAGGCTTGGGTCCATACTTTGGCTTCTTCCCGGTAACAGGCTTACCAGGCGCGGCAACTCCCTTGCCGTCCTTCTTGAAGTTCTTCTTACCCTTGCCTTTCTTGAATTTAGTGGTTTTATTGACCATCAACACTTGATGTTCTTTCTTGATGTCTACCTCCGCTGATTTCAGCATTGAATATACCTCGGGAATGGACTTCTCCATCCCCTACATATTAAAGTTCAACACGAAGCTCTTGAAGCTTGGTGGGAGCGACTGGAGGATTCTGTCAACGACCGCTTCATCTGGGAGATTCATTCCCAGCTGAGACAAGCGGTTGTGCAATCCTGAAATCTTGAGGATGTGCTCACTGACAGAACTGTTCTCCTCCATCTTACAGCTGTAGAATGCGTCGGAGACATCATATCTCTCGACTCGGGCAGGAGCTTGGAAAACCATTTTCAGCTCTTCGAACATCTCATATGCTCCATGGTGCTCAAAACGCTTTTGGAGCCCCGATTCTAAACAGTAAAGCATGCCGCACTGAACCAGGGAGTAATCATCACTACGCGACTGCCAGACATTCAAAACGTCTTGGGCCGCATCGGGAGCAGGTGCATCACCTAGCGGTGCTTCTAGGACATATGATCTCTTGGCAGCTATGAGGATAATCCTCAGGTTACGGACCCAATCCGTATAGTTGCTACCATCGTCTTTCAGCTTGGTTTTCTCTAGGAACGCGTTGAAGTTGAGGGAAACTGGAGCGTGGGCCATTTGATCTACAAGAGATATTGTATAGAATTTAGACTAAGTTCATGATAATTAAGTTCATCTTAATCAAATTATAATGAACTCCCACTCAGAATGACATCTCTCTAGTCATCTAAGTGATACACGATCCGAATCGAGTAGTCCGTGTCCGATCATCACGTGAGACGGACTAGTCATCAACGGTGAACATCTTCATGTTGATCGTATCTTCTATACGACTCGTGTTCGACCTTTCGGTCTTCCGTGTTCCGAGGCCATGTCTGTACATGCTAGGCTCGTCAAGTGAACCCTAAGTGTATCGCGTGTGTAAATCTGTCTTACACCCGTTGTATGCGAACGTTAGAACCTATCACACCCGATCATCACGTGGTGCTTCGGAGCAACGAGCTTTAGCAACGGTGCACAGTTAGGGGAAACACAATACTTGAAATTTTAGTGAGAGATCATCTTATTTACTATCGTCGTTCTAAGTAAACAAGATGCATAAACATGATAAACATCACATGCAATCAATTAAAGTGACATGATATGGCCAATATCATCTTGCTCCTTGGATCTCCATCTTCGGGGCACCATGATCATCTTGTCACCGGCTCGACACCATGATCTTCATCATCGTGTCTTGAAGAAGTCGTCACGCCAACTATTACTTCAACTACTATAGCTAACGTTTAGCAATGAAGTAAAGTAATTATATGGCGTTATTCAGTGACACGCAGGTTATACAATAATTAAGACAACTCCTATGGCTCCTGCTGGTTGTCAAGTTCATCGACATGCAAGTCGTGATTCCCTATTACAAAAACATGATCAATCTCATACATCACATATATCATTCATCACATCTTCGTTCTTGGCCATACCACACAAAACACATGCTGCAAAAACAAGTTAGACGTCCTCTAATTGTTGTTGCAAGTTTTACGTGGCTTCTATAGGATTTCTAGCAAGAACGTTTCTTAACTACGCCAAAACCACAACGTGATTTGTCAACTTCTATTTACCCTTCATAAGGACCCTTTTCATCGAATCCGATCCGACTAAAGTAGGAGAGGCAGACACCCGCCAGCCACCTTATGCAACTAGTGCATGTCTGTCCGTGGAACCAGTCTCACGTAAGCGTACGTGTAAAGTCGGTCCGGGCCGCTTCATCCCACAATACCGCCGAATCAAGATTGACTAGTAACGGTAAGAAAGTTGAACAAACTCAAACGCCCACAACTGCTTTGTGTTCTACTCGTGCAAGATGCTACGCATAAAACCTAGCTCAGATGCCACTGTTGGGGAACGTAGCATAATTCAAAAAATTTCTACGCTTTCACCAAGATCCAACTATGGAGACATCTAGCAACGAGCAAGTATGAGTGCATCTACATACCGTTATGTAGATCGCGTGTGGAAGCTTTCAACGAAGTGGGGATGAAGTAGTCGTACTCTTCACGTTCTTCGTCACCGATGATCTAGCGCCGAACGGACGGCACCTCCGCGTTCAACACACGTACGGTGCAGAAACGTCACCTCCTTCTTGATCCAACAAGGGGGGAGGAGAAGTTGTTAGAGATCCAGCAGCACGACGGCGTGATGACGGATGCAGTGGAGATCGCAGCAGGGCTTCGCCGGGCGCCCTGCGTTGGGAGTATGGAGGTGTGACGGGAGGGGGAGAGGCGCCAGGGCTTGGGTGCGGCTGCCCTCTCCCTCCCCACATATATATAGGGGCCAGTGGGGTGCGCCTGGGCCCCTTGCAGATCCAATCTGCAAGGGGGCGGCGGCCAGGGGGGGGTTCCTTGCCCCCCAAGGCAAGTGGAGCCCCCCTCCCCCTTAGGGTTTTTAACCCTAGGCGCATGGGGAGGTGGGCCGCCTAGTGGTGCGCCAGCCCTGAGGGCTGGACACTTCCCCTTGCGGCCTAGGGGCCCCATCGGGATGGGTGGCCCCACCCGGTGGACCCCCGCGGCCCCTCCGGTGGTCCCGGGACACTCCCGGTGACCCCCGGAGATCACCCGTTGGCCGAAACTGGACTTCCTATATATCAATCTTTACCTCCGGACCATTCCGGAACTCCTCGTGACGTCCGGGATCTCATCCAGGACTCCGAACAACTTTCGGGTTTCCACGTGCATTTATCTCTACGACCCTAGCGTTACCGAACCTTAAGTGTGTAGACCCTACGGGTTCGGGAGACACGTAGACATGACCGAGACCACTCTCTGGTCAATAACCAACAGCGGGATCTGGATACCCATGTTGGTTCCCACGTGTTCCTCGATGATCTTCATCGGATGAACCACCGTGTCAAGGATTCACTCAATCCCGTATGTTATTCCCTTTGTCCATCGGTACGGTATTTGCCCGAGATTCGATCGTCGGTATTCCTGATACCTTGTTCAATCTCGTCATGGCAAGTCTCTTTACTCGATCCGTAATCCATCATCCCATGACTAACTACTTAGTCACATTGAGCTCATTATGATGATGTCTTACCGAGTGGGCCCAGAGGTACCTCTCCGTCATACGGAGTGACAACATCCCAGTCTCGGTTCGTACCAACTCAACAGACACTTTCGGAGATACCTGATGCATACCTTTATAGCCACCCAGTTACGTTGTGACGGTTGGCACACCCAAAGTACTCCTACGGTATCCGGGAGTTGTACAACCTCATGGTCTAAGGAATAAATACTTGACACCGAAAAGCTTATGCATTACGAACTATACGATCTCGTGTTATGCGCAAGTTTGGGTCTTGTCCATCACATCATTCTGCTAATGATGTGATCCCGTTATCACTGACATCTCATGTCCATGGTCAGGAAACCGTGACCATCTGTTGATCAACGAGCTGGTAACTAGAGGCCTACCAGGGACTCATTGTGGTCTGTGTATTCACACATGTATCGCTGTTTCCGTACAATACAATTCAAGCATGAATAACAGACAATTATCATGAACAAGGAGATATAATAATAATGCTTTTATGATTGCCTCTAGGGCATATCTCCAACAGCTTTGTACCTGTCAATAGAACCATCAGCTTTCTTCTTGACACGATATACCCATTTGCAGTCAATTAAATTCTTGTTGCTGCTTGGAGGAACAAGATGCCAAGTCTTGTTTTCAATCAACACATCATACTCTTCTTGCATTGCTTGACGCCAATTTGAGTCATTTAACGCCTCCACAAGTGTGCATGGTTCACCTCCTGTAGAAGATAACATGCACCATCGAACAGTGCCGTCAGTATATTGTTTTGGCTGTCATATACCTTTCTGAAGACGTGTACGAACTCCAACAGCCGCAGGTTCAGAAGGAGGAGGTGGCGGTGAAGGTGATGCATCAGCTTCTGAATTCGCTTCTGAATTTTCTTCGGGATCAAAGTTTTGATTTTCTTCACTCCAATCTTCATTTTCCTAAACACTTCCCCCCTCAGCAGCTGTAGCCACAGAAGAGGCCGAGGAAACTGCGGCCGACAGCTGGCCAGAGGAGACAGGAGACTCGAGCAACGTCGGGGTGTGCAGAGGCGGGGACCGCGGCGACAGCGACCGCTCAGGAGAGGCACCCGAGCTGTCTGCTGCGCGTCGTGAGTGGCCAGGGGAGCGCGCGGGAGAATCCTCCTCGGGCTGGCCGTCGTCGAGATTAGTGCTCGCTGCAGAATAATCAGGCGCATCCACCTCAATTTCAGTGTCCGTTTCGGCATTTTTTGCTGGATTTTCACTTGCAATTTCTGAACCATTGGGAGAACCATTTGGACTGAAATTTTCTTCTGGATCCTCTTCTACCTGCTGCACATCAGTTATTGGCACAATAGGAGACACATGGTTATCAATATTAGATGCACCCTCATGAGAAAAGGAAGTGGAAGATGGAAGAAGTAAGATTTGTTGTTTTAGGAGGGCACCGGCATTGGGATGAAGGGAGGCAAAAGGAAAAACATTCTCATCAAAAACTACATCACGTGAGATATAAATTCTTCCTGTTGAAACATCAAGACATTTGACACCCTTGTGAAGAGGACTATAACCAAGAAAAACACACCGTTTTGAGCGAAAAGCAAGCTTTCGCTTGTTGTAAGGACGAAGATTTGGCCAACAGGCACAACCAAAAGTTCGAAGAGCATCATAATTTGATTTGACATGAAGGAGACGTTCAGTAGGAGTGTCAAAATTTAGGACTTTGCTAGGAAGCAAGTTTATGAGAAAGGTGGCAGTTATAAAAGCTTCATCCCAATATTTTAAAGGCATGGAGGCATTGGCAAGTAATGCTAGACCAACTTCAACTATGTGATAGTGTTTTCTCTCAGCAGAACCGTTTTGTTGATGAGCATGAGGGCATGAAACATGATGAGTGATGCCAACCTTTTGTAAGAAACCATTTAACTTTTCATACTCGCCTCCCCAATCAGTTTGCATAGTAATAATTTTCCTATCAAACTTGCACTCAACATATTGCTGATAATTAAGAAAGGCTTGATAAACATCAGAACGCTTCTTAAGCAAATATATCCAAGTAAATTTACTGAAATCATCGATAAAGCTTACATAATATGTATGTTTTCCCACAAAGAGTGGGGCAGGACCCCGTACATCAGAAAAAACTTGCTCCAAGGGAGCAGTGGAGACACTAGAGGAAACATGATATGGCAACTGGTGACTCTTAGCTAACTGACAAGAATCACAAACATATGGAGTACTCTCTGGGTTGTAAGCTATTTTATTTCTCCTAAGAACTTGCTGAACGACAAAAGAAGAAGGATGTCCTAAACGCCGATGCCAAGTAGAGGATGACGGCTTTATTGTGAAGAAAGCATGCTTGGAAGTCTCATGAAACATAGGCACCAAAGGATAGAGTCCATCATAGCAAGAGCCCCTAAACAGAGTTCTTCGAGTTGCCTGGTCCTTGATTAAAAAGAAGAAATGATGAAACTCAATAAAGACATGATTATCAAGAGTAAATCGATGAATAGACAAAAGGTTCTTAGATGCATTTGGAACAAGAAGAATATTTTTTTAGGTCAAAGGAGCCATGAGGGGTACGTAATATTGAATCACCAATATGACTGATGTTCATACCTGTGCCTTCAGCAGTGCGGACCTTGTCTTGCCCATGATATTTGTTGGCGATGAGAAGCTTGTTCAGCTCACTAGTGATGTGATCGGTGGCTCCAGAATTAGCATACCAATTTGTGTCAACACCATATGGGGCAGCAGCAAGAAGTGCCCCCTTTTCTGCATCATCTCTCTTTTTCTTGTCATCATCATAACACCACCAACAATCACTAGCAGGGTGTCCATGCTTCTTGCAAATCTGACAATCAGTGTCAACATACTTGGTAGGGGTACGATCTAGGCGACGTCCACCACCATCATTACGCCTATCACGGCGATCATCACGCCGGTCTCCACGACAATCATCATCTCTACGATCATCACGACGCCAACCACGGCGATCATCATCTCTACGATCATCACGACGCCAACCACGGTCATCATCTCTACGGTCATCACGGCGCCAACCACGGTCATCATCATTGTCACGGTATCGATCACCAGCACCCCCTCCACGGTAGGAACCACCACTATCAGGGCTGCGATGATACGTCCAAAACGTATCTATAATTTCTGCTTGCTCCATGCCACTTTTGGGTGATATTGCTATGATATTCATACACTTCCATACACTTTTGATCATATTTGGACTAACTTACTAATCCAGTGCACCCCAGTGCCATTTTCTGTTTTCGGCTATTTTTGTATTTCAGGTTTTCACGTTTTGAGAACTGCCCAGAAAAAGCCAGAAAAATTATATAAAAAATCAGTGTTCCGGAAACAACACTGCGTCCGAAGGGTAGCCTGGGGGGGCACAGGGGCTCCAGGCGCCCTGTGGGCGCCCCC
>LR738709.1:75073401-75115147 GCA_902687465.1 Secale cereale
GCCGCTTCCAAGATCGGGAGCACCAGGAGAACTCTTCCCGGCACCCTGCCGGAGGGGAGGATCACCACCGGGAGCTTCTCCACCACCATGGACGCCTCCCGGATGACTCGTGAGTAGTCTCCCTTGGACCATGAGTCCATGACCAGTAGCTATGTGATGTTCTCCTCCCGTTCTCGTGCTTCACTAATTAGTCCTCGTGAGCTGCCCTACATGATCGAGGCACCTATGTAATCCTTATGCTGTTGCTATGTTGAGTTTGCTGGGATCCGATGGATTATGAGATTATGTTCAGATTGATCTTGAGTAATATATTTGATTCACCTCTTTTATATTTTAGTTCATAAGTAATTCTTGCATGTTCTCCGTTGTTATTTATTGCTTTGGCCGAGTAATAGGTAGTGACTCCAAGAGGGAACGTTATGCTCGATTGTGGGTTCATGCCCCTCGATGACTAGCTTGAGTGACAGAAACATGAGTCTAGGGGATGTGCAGTTGTCTGTTGCATTGAGTTTACACTATGGGTGGGACTCGCAACTTAATACCAGCGAGATGTTCTGGATAGATATCTCAAGGTGGATGATTAGTAGTAGATATTGATGGATTTCGGTCTACTTACTTTGGCGTACCGCTCATGCTTTGAACCTCAACCTTTCTTGCAATGTAGTCAGCATTGGTTTGCGTTCGTGGTCCTGTCAATTGCCCAGCTGTAATTTGTTTACCTCACATAGTTGTTTTATCGTCTTTTGGGAGAGAGACATCACTAGTGAACATCATGAGACTCCGGTCCATATTACCATCATTGATCACATCCACTATTTACTTTCCGTTATTACTTACTATTGCAAAAACTATCTATCACTACTATCATTGATTTTAACCCTTTGTGAACTACAAGGCCGGAGACATTGACAACCTCTCTGTACTCGTTGGGAGCAAAGTTATTTGTATCTGTGTGCAGGTCGACGTTGATTGCTACTAATCTGGCGCCGTAGCAATTGACACCTACTTGTTGAACCTAGGAGTCTCTGGGGATTCGATCCTTGGCATCTTTGCTAAGGGAAAACACTTCTACTTACTGCATCTTACACCTTCCACTTGGGGTAACCAACGAGGGGTTCGAGGCCCATCAAGGAGTATTTTCTTGTGCCGTTGCCGGGGACTCCACTCTTCAGGATAGGGGAGTTGCATGCTATCTTTTACCTTTGCTTTTTAGTCTTGTTAGTTTACCTTTCGTTTTTGCTTTAGTTCCTTTTATCGAAAATCACAAAAATAGTTATCTTGCTTGCTTGCTACTATGGGTTCCACCAAGAACACCAAGTTGTGTGACTTCACTAGTCACAACAACGATGACTTTATCAGCACACCTATCACTACACCTGCCACTTCAGCACCTTCATATGAAATTAAACCTGCTTTACTGAACTTAGTTATGAAAGAACAATTCTCCGGTGCTGGAGATGATGCTGCTTTACACTTGAACAACTTTGTTGAACTTTGTGATATGCAAAAGTACTAAGAAATAGATGGTAATATTGTTAAGCTTAAGCTTTTTCCTTTCTCCTTGAGAGGAGGAGCTAAAATTTGGTTTCAGTCTTTGCCTAGAAATAGCATAGATTCTTGGGACAAGTGCAAAGATGCTTTTATCGGAAAATACTATCCATCTGCTAAAATTATCCAACTTAGAAGTAACATTATGAATTTTAAACAATTGGATAATGAACACGTTGCCCAAGCTTGGGAACGTATGAAATCTCTTATCAAGAACTGCCCTACTCACGGTTTGACCACTTGGATGGTTATCCAAACTTTTTATGCAGGTTTGAACTTTACCTCGTGGAACTTGCTAGATTCGGCCGCGGGAGGAACTTTTATGTCAACTACACTTGGTGCTGCCACAAAGCTTCTCGATGAGATGATGACTAACTATTCCCAATGGCACACCGAACGCGCTCCAACAGGTAGGAAGGTAAACTCTGTCGAGGAGATTTCCTCCCTCAATGAAAAAGTTGACTTGATCATGTCTCTACTTTCGAAGCAATCTACTGTTGATTCTCGTGATGTTCCTTTAAATTCTTTGATTGCTCAAGAACAAGTAGATGTGAATTTTATCTCTAGAAACAATTTTAACAACAATGCTTATAGGAGTAACTTTGGTAACAATTCTAGGCCGTTCCCCTCTAACTCTTATGGGAACAACAATGCTTATCCTAGTACCAAGAACTCCAATACTGAACTAGAGACTATGCTTAGAGATTTCATCACTACCCAAAAAGCCTTTAATAAGAATGTAGAAGAGAAACTACATAAACTAGATGATCTTTCTTTTAAGGTAGACCACTTAGCCAATGAGGTAAAATTGCTAAAAATTGAAACTTCTCCTCTCAAGGAGAGGGAAGTCATCCCTATTAATGCTACTCAAGTGCAAATTAATGAAAACATTAGGATGATGGCTAATCTTAAAGAAAGATGGGCTAGAGAAAGGGAGGAAGAGGAAAGAATTAAGAGCCTTCCTACCCACCACACTGTTGCTACTATCCAAGTTATTGAGGATGTTCACACTCTTAGCACCCAATGTACTCCTGGTCCCAATGGACCTATTAATGGTGATGCTATGACTATAGAAGCTACCAAACAAGTGAATCTTAAGGACACCACTACTACTTTACTTGATGCTCGTGACCTTGATTTTGATAATTGCACTCTTACCGAAGTTATTGATTTCCTTCACAAGATGTCTAGAGATCCCCGCACTAGCACGCTTAACCTTGCCTTCACAGAGCATATCACTAATGCTCTCATCAATGCTAGGGAGGAGAAACTTAGAGTAGAAGCCTCCATACCTAGAAAGCTAGAAGATGGTTGGGATCCTATGATAAAAATTTATTTGAATGACTTCTCTTGTTATGCATTATGTGATGTTGGTGCTAGTACCTCTGTTATGCCCAAAAGGATATATGATATGCTTAAATTGAAACCTTATGATTCTTGTTCTTTTGGTGTTCGTCTCGTTGATTCTTTCATAAAGAAACCTTTGGGGAGGATCGATGATGTTCTTATTGTTGTCAATGATAATTATGTGCCCGTTAATTTCACTATTATGGATATTGAATGTGATCCTTCATGTCCAATTATTTTGGGACGTCCCTTTTTACGCACCATTGGTGCTGTCATTGACATGAAAGAGGGTAATATAAAATTTCAGTTTCCTCTCAAGAAAGGGATGGAACACTTCCCTCGAAAGAAGATCAAGTTACCTTTTGAGTCCGTTGTACGGGCTAGTTATTCTTTTACTCTTGATAAAACTTGATCTATGCATTATGCCTACACTAGTAGATAAACGGTCTTTAGCCCCGGTTCATTTGGGCCTTTTAGCCCCGGTTCCAGAACCGGGACAAGAGGGTCGGTACTAATGCTCTGACCCTTTAGTCCCGGTTCAATCCAGAACCGGGGCAGAAGGGTGTCCACGTGGCCTGTGCACCGAGTCCAGGCAGGAGGGGCTTTAGTCCCGGTTGGTGGTACCAACCGGGATCAAAAGGCTTCCACGCGTCAGCATTTCTGTGGCTGTGGTTTTTGTTTTTTTTTGAAAGGGGAGGGGGGTTTTAGGTTTTAGGGGGGTTAATTTAGGTGTTTCATATATTGTGTTAGCTAGCTAATTAATAGAGAGAAGTGTTCTCTCTTATGTTCGTGCTTGGTCGACGCTACATACTACACATACGTATATAGAGAGGACTAGAGTCACGCTAGCTAGCTAGCTAGCTGCTAGCTACTAAGAAAACGAAGGAAACAGAAGATCGTATAATCAACATATATATATATATATATATATATATATATATATATATATATGCATACAGAGAGAAGTAATATCGATCACCTCTCCTTCTCCGAGAGATTGGTCGAACAACAAGTTCTCGTATATCTATCCGACACTACCGGGCACATATATACAATAATTATCTCTTACAAAAATAATCTCCTAACACATGGATGCATGGTCCACATAGTATTCTCCGTCTTCAGCGATCACGTGTTCAAGGAAGAATGCCGCCAATTCCTCTTGAATTGCTCGCAGTCGATCTGGTGTTAGGAGTTCATCCCGCATCCGAAACATCTAATTTGAAGTAGGGGGTCAATACATGAAATGATGCTATAAATTTGTGAATATTATTGATTGCTTACGCACTTCAAATTGTTCATCAGTGTAGCCCCGCTCACAGGTCGTGTGGCGGATGGACTCGCAAATGTAGTATCCACAATAATCATTCCCGGGTTCCTGCCACAACCACTTGACAAGAAATAGAGGTCAATCAAACTGATAAGCAAGAATGCCAAATTGGTATTGATGAAACTAGCGCTTGAATCAAGATATAGGAGATGCGCGCGCGGAACATGCTACTATATAGTACTTACTTTCGGGTATCTAAATTGTAGCTTCTTCGGCAGTCCCGGAGCTTTTTTGGTGAATTTTTTCCAAGCCCTGCCAGACAAAGAAAAAAATTAGTTGATATCAGAAATGAAGTTGCTGATATATATGCATGGTGGATAATATTGATCGATTTAACTTACCTGGCTAGCATTTGAGTCATGTCCGCATACTCCTCGGGATCTTTACGTTTAGAGTCGAAGACAGTTACTACTCCCTTCTCAAGCTTAATCTCTAAGAGATATAGTGGAAGTTGCGCACGAATGTATGAGATCATCAATTACATCACTATAACCTTGACTGATATAAATGGGAAACCAAATATGCACAAGACATTAACACTCACTTGAAGTTGTAAGGAAAGAGTATTATATCTTTGTTTTCATTTACCACCAACGATCGTAGCAAGTTGGTCTCGGTATCGTCGGGACGCAATTTAACCTCGGTTGCATCTATGAGGTATGTGTTAATAAACCCAATATCACCTACTTGTCTTTTCTTCAATTCGACGATCTTCAATCTGCATAATATAGTGAGGATAATTATAAATACATGCAATGAAGATCAGCTATATAGAGAAACTTAATGACAGAAGTAGTACTACGTACAGACAGTAGCAGGTGACCATTGTTTTATCGAGGGCCAATTGATTGAAAAATTGATAGAACTCCTCAAATGGAACAGGCAACAGGTCAATTCCAACGAGGTCATGCTCCGGTTTAACTCTCAAATACAAGTTATTCCTCCCCCCAGACTCTCTGCAGATTTTCAAGTACCAATCATGCAATCTTCGCATATTCGTTGATAGAGATCTTTCATTTTTGACGAGAGGCTTCCCGTACTCGTATCTTTGTATCTGCACTTCCAAGAAATCATAGTGTACATCGTCGGACGCGTAATCTGCAAGATTGGTATAACCGGGCACCATCCTCGGATCATTAGCGACCATGTCGCTAGACACCTTGAGCGGGGGGCACGATTGGTTCGCTTGTTCGCCGAGCTGGGCAATTTGTTTCCCAGCTCATCCTTCTGCTAACCTCTGATCACTTTTTGTACTTCCCGACCGCTTGGCATCTTGAAATGTCTTTTGAATCATGCGGTCATAGTTGCCCTTCGGCTTACTTTTCGCTGGTTGCTTCAGGGCAGCAAGAGTGCGCTTTGCTTTCACCGCATCTATCTTCTCCTCCGGAGGTGGATGTCTCTGTGCTTTCAACCCTTCAAAAAAGACCTTCACTTCGCCTTGAGCGATCTTCGTGTTTTCCTCGTCGGACCTCTCGTACGGTAACTTCTCTAGAGGCGTGAGAGAAGGACCGAGTCTGCATCCCTTCCCGCCTCTGGTTGTACTGGTAGACGTCGCCGGACCAGACGAAGCGGCTATCTTTTTTACTTGCTTACGCGCCGGAGCAGGAGCAGCTGGAGCGGCGGCAGGTCTCTTCCGCCCTTGCTGATTAGGCAGAGAAGGAGGAGCAGGCTGGCTGCTCGGGCACGCCGGCGGCGAAGGAGGCGGAGTGCCGCCACGCGCCGGCGGCGAAGGAGGCGGAGTGCCGCCACGCGCCAGAGAAGGAGCCGGAGTGCCCTGATGGTCACTCGCCGGAGGAGGAGGCGGTGGAGGAGGCGTAGTGCCCTGACTCGCCGGAGGAGGAGGAGGAGGCGGAGGCATCCAGTTGAGAATGTTGATTAGGTCCTTCCACCATAGGCATGGAGTCTTCAGTGAAGAACCCAGCCGAGTCTCCCCTTCACCGGTAGGGTGGTCAAGCTGGAGCTCCTCAAATCCCTCCGTTATTTCGTCGACCATCACCCTAGCATATCCTTCTGGAATCGGCCGGCAGTGAAAAGTGTCGTTGGGTCCAGAAGGATAAACAGAGCCAGCAGCCGCCTTGACCTTCAGATTCATCCACTGTGCCATAAAGTGGCAATTTTGTGCCTGCGTTATAGCATCCACAGGATTCCTGGCAGTAGCCGTCAAGGCAGGCTCTGGCAGCTCGGTGGAAGCCACGCTGCTTCTCCGCTGAGATGGCGGGGTAGCTTCGGGGGAAGCTTCAGCAATTCTTTTCTCCCGATTTGCTTCCCGTTCCTCTATCGCTTGTATTCTGGCCCGCAGCACCTGGATTTCGGTCAGCTCCATTTTCTTCGTCCTGTCGTGGCATTCTTGCCTCCTGCGTCCGGAAACCCAGCACGCCACGGAAGGGAGCCTGGCGTGCCTCGTGTCCGTCCAGGGTGCTCAGGATTCCCGAGGGCCATTGTCAGCTCGTCGTTCTCTCTGTCGAGGAAGAACGTCCCTTCATGCGCTGCTTTGATATACTGCCGCATCTTCCTGAGTGGTGTTTCCAATTGCTTGTCCGTCCAAATGCACCACCCTGTTACAGGGTCCAAGGTTCCGCTAGCCCCGAAGAACCAAGTCCGGCAACGTTCTGGCCAGTGCATTGTCTCTGGTTCGATCCCTTTCTGAAGCAGATCATTCTCAGCCTTGGCCCACTTAGCCGGGCTACGAGGTAGCCGCCCGACCCCGTGCGATGGTGATGCTTCTTCTTTGCAGCATTTATCCGGTTTGTCTCCGACATCTTCTGACTCTTTTCCGACTTCTTATGGGCCACAAATGCGGGCCAGTCATCTTTGATCTTCTCATATATGCCCGGTAGCATGATGGTACGAAGCTCTCCAAAGTTGTTTTGGAACAGAGTCCCAGATAAGATAATCCGTAACAAAAGACGGATTATCCTATCAGGAACTCCGTTCCAGAACATCTTTGCATAACTTCGTACCAACATGCCCCGGTTACTTCTGGCAAATGATGAAGTCATGGAATTCTTCAATACTTTGACACTAGCTAGGCAACCTCTCGACCCCCCCGACTTCTCGGCGATCCACAACCCTAGACACCCTCATGTCACATTTTGTCTAGTGTCAAAGGATTCAACAAACCAATACTTCATCATTAGGCGAAAGTAACAGTAGCATGATGGTACGAAGCTCTCCAAAGTTGTTTTGGAACGGAGTCCCAGATAAGATAATCCGTAACAAAAGACGGATTACCCTATCAGGAACTCCGTTCCAAAACATCTTTGCATAACTTCGTACCAACATGCCCCGGTTACTTCTGGCAAATGATGAAGTCATGGAATTCTTCAATACTTTGACACTAGCTAGGCAACCTCTCTCGACCCCCCCGACTTCTCGGCGATCCACAACCCTAGACCCCCTCATGTCACATTTTGTCTAGTGTCAAAGGATTCAACAAACCAATACTTCATCATTAGGCGAAAGTAACAGTAGCATGATGGTACGAAGCTCTCCAAAGTTGTTTTGGAACGAAGTCCCAGATAAGATAATCCGTAACAAAAGACGGATTATCCTATCAGGAACTCCGTTCCAGAACATCTTTGCATAACTTCGTACCAACATGCCCCGGTTACTTCTGGCAAATGATGAAGTCATGGAATTATTCAATACTTTGACACTAGCTAGGCAACCTCTCTCGACCCCTCGACCCCCGACTTCTCGGCGATCCACAACCCTAGACCCCCTCATGTCACATTTTGTCGAGTGTCAAAGGATTCAACAAAACCAATACTTCATCATTAGGCGAAAGTAACAGTAGCATGATGGTACGAAGCTCTCCAAAGTTATTTTGGAACGGAGTCCCCGATAGGATAATTCGTAACAAAAGACGGATTATTCTATCAGGAACTCCGTTCCAGAATATCTTTGCATAACTTTGTACCAAAATGCCCCGGTTACTTCTGGCAAATGATGAAGTCATGGAATTCTTCAATACTTTGACACTAGCTAGGCAACCTCTCTCGACCCCTCGACCCCCGACTGCTCGGCGATCCACAACCCTAGACCCCCTCATGTCACATTTTGTCAAGTGTCAAAGGATTCAACAAAACCAATACTTCATCATTAGGCGAAAGTAACAGTAGCATGATGGTACGAAGCTCTCCAAAGTTATTTTGGAACGGAGTCCCAGATAGGATAATTCGTAACAAAAGACGGATTATTCTATCAGGAACTCCGTTCCAGAATATCTTTGCATAACTTTGTACCAAAATGCCCCGGTTACTTCTGGCAAATGATGAAGTCATGGAATTCTTCAATACTTTGACCCCCGACTGCTCGGCGATCCACAACCCTAGACCCCCGACTGCTAGGCAACCTCTCGACCCCTCGACCTTCGGCCTCTCGGTCCCTTGACGACCCTCGACCTCTCGACCTTCGGCCTCTCGGTCCCTCGACCACCCTCGACCCCTCGACCTTCGGCCTCTCGGTCCCTCGACGACCCACGACCCCGCCCCCCCTAATGTCGAAGTTATCGGGGAGGGTGTATATCGACATAGACATATCCGATAAAAAAAAGAGGAAGAAGTAGAAAAAAGGAACCGCTAGAGGAGAAGATCGAAGAAAAAAAAAGAAAAAAAAGGAGAAGAAGAAAGGAATAGAGGAGAAGAAGAGAAATTTTCTCTTCTTCTCCTCTATTCCTTTCTTCTTCTCCTCTTTTTTTCTTTTTTTCTTCTTCTTATTTATTTCTCCTCTTCTTCTTTCTTTCCTCTTTCTTATTTTCTTCTTTCCTATCCTTCTTTTTCTAAATTTGTAACTTTTGCATATATATAAAACTTTCTATATATATTTAGCATATATAAACAAAAAACTAAATAGCCACATACACATATATATACATCACATATACACACATCACATATATACAGCAACTTCTTAAGAAAAAATATATTTATATACACATGCATATATATTTAACATATATATTTAGCAAATTCCTAAGAAAAAAAAAAGATATACACATACATATAAATACAGCAATTATATATACATCAACTATATATACTGCAATTTATATAAACATAAAAAAAATACACATTTATACATATATACACAGCAACTATATATATATACATCAATATTAAACATAAAAAAAAGGGAGCCCCTCACATCGGCGGGGCTGGGCGGCGCGACGGCGGCGGGGCGGGGCGCGCGGCGGCGCGGGGCGACGGGCCGGCCGGGGCGGGGCGACGGCGCGGGGCGGGGCGACGGCGCGGGGCGGGGCGACGAGGCGGCGTCGGGGCGGCGTCGGGGGCGACGGCGACGGCGACGGGGCGACGGGGGCGACGGCGACGGCGACGGGGGCGGGGAAGGAGAGGGAGGCGTCGGGGCGGGGAAGAAGAAAACTGCCCAAAATTTTGCAAGTCCTGGTTATATAGGAGGCGTATTAGTCCCGGTTGGTGGCTGAAACCGGGACTAATACCCCCCTTTAGTCCCGGTTGCTTCCACCAACCGGGACTAAAGGTCCCTTTTCAGCAGCCCAAAGGGCGGGAAGGAGGGGCCTTTAGTCCCGGTTGCTGCCACCAACCGGGACTAAAGGCCTTGCCGCGGTGCGGTGGGAAGTTTAGTCCCACCTCGCTAGTTGAGGGAGAGCAGCACCAGTTTATAAGCCCCGCTGCCTCTCTCCTCTCGAACTCCTCTAAACTGCAGGCCTAAGGGCCTAAACTGACACTGCTTTCCCTATGGTCTTGCTGGGCTTTCTACGGGCCAGAATACTGGCCCATGGTTGGGTTTCTAGTCGTATTCAGACCGTGTGGGCCCAGCAGGTGGCATATTTTTTATTTTATTTTTCTTCGTTGCTTTATTTTTTAGTTTTGTTTCTACTTTCAACAAAATACTTACTGTTGCTATTTTTATTTATTTGTTTTCTTTGTTGCTTTATTTATTTGATTTTGTTTCTACTTACAAAAAAATACTTATTGTTGCTATTTTTTTTTCAAGTTTTTTTGTTTTGTTTTCTGCATTATTTATTTTCTTTTGTAAAACCAATTACAAACTTTCTGTTAGTGCAAGTAGTATTCAAATTTGAATAGTTTAAATTTGAAATTATTTGTTTTCTTTGTTGCTTTATTTATTTTATTTTGTTTCTACTTACAATGAAATACTTATTGTTGCTATTTTTTATTTTTTTGCAAGTTTTTTTTTGTTTTCTGCATTATTTATTTTCTTTTATTTTTTGTTTTATTTTTTAATTCTTTCTGGTAAAACCAATTACAAACTTTATGTTAGTGCAAATTTGAATAGTATAAACTGACAATGGTATCATACTCGTTTGTTACAAAGTTGGCTTGGTATCATCATAATAGTTGCGGAAAAAAGTCTTCACTTTTTCTTCGCTTGTGTCATTTGCTTATTGCGCCGTAACCATGGATAATCTTCATCGTTTATCAGGATGCTTGGGTCAGCCTTGACTTTGAAGGGAGGAATTTCATGAAACTTTTCATAATCTTCAGACATGTCTGTCTTGCCCTCCACTCCCAGGATGTCCCTTTTTCCTGAAAGAACTATGTGGCGCTTTGGCTCATCGTATGATGTATTCTCTTCCTTATCTTTTCTTTTTCTCGGTCTGGTAGACATGTCCTTCACATAGATAACCTGTGCCACATCATTGGCTAGGACGAACGGTTCGTCAGTGTATCCAAGATTTTTCGGATCCTCTGTTGTCATTCCGTACTGTGGGTCTACCTGTACCCCGCCTCCACACAGATTGGCCCATTTACACTTAAACAAAGGGACCTTAAAATCATGTCCGTAGTCAAGTTCCCATATGTCCACTATGTAACCATAATATGTGTCCTTTCCCCTCTCGGTTGTTGCATCAAAGCGGACACCGCTGTTTTGGTTGGTGCTCTTTTGATCTTGGACAATCGTGTAAAATGTATTCCCATTTATCTCGTATCCTTTGTAAATCAATACAGTCGAAGATGGTCCCCTGGACAACAAGTACAACTCAAACAGTGTTGTCACCTCTAAGACGTGTTTCCAACCAACTGCTGAAAGTCCTGATGTGTTCATGTGTAATCCAGTCGCCGCACTGCTCCGGGTGTTTGGAGCGCAGACTGTTCTTGTGTTCATCGACATACGGGGTCACCAATGTAGAGTTCTGTAGAACTGTGTAGTGTGCTTGAGACCAAGAATATCCGTCCCTGCATATTATTGAGTCCCTTCCAAGCGTGCCTTTTCCAGTCAGTCTCCCCTCATACCGCGATTTAGGGAGACCTATCTTATTAAGGCCAGGAATGAAGTCAACACAAAACCCGATGACATCCTCTGTTTGATGGCCCATGGAGATGCTTCCTTCTGGCCTTGCGCGGTTACGGACATATTTCTTTAGGACTCCCATGAACCTCTCAAAGGGGAACATATTGTGTAGAAATACGGGCCCCAGAATGACAATCTCGTCGACTAGATGAACTAGGACGTGTGTCATGATATTGAAGAAGGATGGTGGGAACACAAGCTCGAAACTAACAAGACATTGCGCCACATCACTCCTTAGCCTTGGTACGATTTCTGGATCGATCACCTTCTGAGAGATTGCATTGAGGAATGCACATAGCTTCACAATGGCTAATCGGACGTTTTCCGGTAGAAGCCCCCTCAATGCAACCGGAAGCAGTTGCGTCATAATCACATGGCAGTCATGAGACTTTAGGTTCTGGAACTTTTTCTCTGCCATATTTATTATTCCCTTTATATTCGACGAGAAGCCAGTCGGGACCTTCATACTGAGAAGGCATTCAAAGAAGATTTCTTTCTCTTCTTTCGTAAGAGCATAGCTGGCAGGACCTTCATACTGCTTCGGAGGGATGCCGTCTTTTTCGTGCAAACGTTGCAGGTCCTCCCGTGCCTCAGCTGTATCTTTTGTCTTTCCATACATGCCCAAGAAGCCTAGCAGGTTCACGCAAAGGTTCTTCGTCACGTGCATCACGTCGATTGAAGTGCGGACCTCTAGGTCTTTCCAGTAGGGTAGGTCCCAAAATATAGATTTCTTCTTCCACATGGGTGCGTGTCCCTCATCGTCATTCGGAACAGCTAGTGCGTCGGGGCCCTTTCCAAAGATTACGTGTAAATCATTGACCATAGCAAGTACGTGATCACCGGTACGCATGGCAGGCTTCTTCCGGTGATCTGCCTCGCCTTTGAAATGCTTGCCTTTCTTTCGACATTGATGGTTGGTCGGAAGAAATCGACGATGGCCCAGGTACACATTCTTCCTGCACTTGTCCAGGTATATACTTTCAGTGTCATCTAAACAGTGCATCCATGCGTGGTATCCTTTGTTTGTCTGTCCTGAAAGGTTACTGAGAGCGGGCCAATCGTTGATGGTCACGAATAGCAACGCCTTTAGGTCAAATTCCTCCTGTTTGTGCTCATCCCACGCACGTACACCGTTTCCATTCCACAGCTGCAAAAGTTCTTCAACTAATGGCCTTAGGTACACATCAATGTCGTTGCCGGGTTGCTTAGGGCCTTGGATGAGAACTGGCATCATAATGAACTTCCGCTTCATGCACATCCAAGGAGGAAGGTTATACATACATAGAGTCACGGGCCAGGTGCTGTGATTGCTGCTCTTCTCCCCGAAAGGATTAATGCCATCCGCGCTTAAAGCAAACCATACGTTCCTTGCGTCCTTTGCAAACTCCTCCCAGTACTTTCTCTCGATTTTTCTCCATTGCGACCCGTCAGCGGGTGCTCTCAACTTCCCGTCTTTCTTACGGTCCTCTCTGTGCCATCGCATCAACTTGGCATGCTCTCTGTTTCTAAACAAACGTTTCAACCGTGGTATTATAGGAGCATACCACATCACCTTCGCAGGAACCCTCTTCCTGGCGGGCTCGCCATCAACATCACCAGGGTCATCTCGTC
Organism: Secale cereale; assembly: GCA_902687465.1. NCBI lineage: Eukaryota > Viridiplantae > Streptophyta > Magnoliopsida > Poales > Poaceae > Secale > Secale cereale. The sequence continues at coordinate 75,086,534 of LR738709.1, forward strand.
TGATCTTATACCGCAATGCACCGCATACCGGGCATGCGATCAGATCGTTGTATGCACCGCGGTAGAGGATGCAGTCATTAGGGCATGCATGTATCTTCTGCACCTCCAATCCTAGAGGGCATACGACCTTCTTTGCTGCGTATGTACTGTCGGGCAATTCGTTATCCTTCGGAAGCTTCTTCTTCAATATTTTCAGTAGCTTCTCAAATCCTTTGTCAGCTACAGCATTCTCTGCCTTCCACTGCAGCAATTCCAGTACGGTACCGAGCTTTGTGTTGCCATCTTCGCAATTGGGGTACAACCCTTTTTTGTGATCCTCTAACATGCGATCGAACTTCAGCTTCTCCTTTTGACTTTCGCATTGTGTCCTTGCATCGACAATGACCCGGCGAAGATCATTATTTGGTTCCTCTTGATCTTCAGCAGCTTCACCCGTTGCAGCATCATTGGGCACATCGTCTGGTTCCTCTTGATCTTCACCAGCTCCCCCCATTGCAGCATCACCGTATTCAGGGGGCACATAGTTGTCATCGTACTCTTCTTCTTCGCCGTCTTCCATCATAACCCCTATTTCTCCGTGCCTCGTCCAAACATTATAGTGTGGCATGAAACCCTTGTAAAGCAGGTGGGAGTGAAGGATTTTCCGGTTAGAGTAAGACATCGTATTCACACATTTAGTGCATGGACAACACATAAAACCATTCTGCTTGTTTGCCTCTGCCGCATTTAGAAACTCACGCACGCCCTTAATGTACTCGGAGGTGTGTCTGTCACCGTACATCCATTGGCGGTTCATCTGCATGCATTTATATATAATTAAGTGTGTCAAAAACCATTACAGAACATCATAAATAGATAATTAAGTGACGAAATGGATAAAAGTTCATCATCACATTAAAACCAAAGTACATACATATATAGTTCTCATCTAACAACATATAGCTCTCCATACACATCGAAACTATGTAAAACATTTCAACGCGAAAACAAATGCTATCATAATCGCAACCAAGGTAACAATTGATCCAACGGCATAATGATACCAAGCCTCGGTATGAATGGCATATTTTCTAATCTTTTTAATCTTCAACCGCATTGCATCCATCTTGATCTTGTGATCATCGACGACATCCGCAACATGCAACTCCAATATCATCTTCTCGTCCACAATTTTTTTTATTTTTTCCTTCAAGAATTTGTTTTCTTCTTCAACTAAATTTAACTCTCGACAATAGGGTCCATCTTGATCTTGTGATCATCGATAACTTCCGCAACATGCAACTCCAATTCCATCTTCTCCTCCTCCATTTTTTCCAATTTTTTCTTTAACGAAATGTTTTCCTCTTCAACTAAATTTAACCTCTCCACAAGAGGGTCGGTTGGAATTTCCGGTTCAACTACCTCCTAGACATAATAAAACATCTATGCATGTCAGGTTGGTCGGCATAAATATCATAAGCACTAAAACAAATAGTTATAAATTAAAGATAATATACCACATCCGAATCGTAGACCGGACAAGGGCCCACGTGGGCGGATATCAAAACCATCGCACTATATAATAACAAGCAATAATAAACGTAAGAAAATTAGACAAATATCTATCTAAAGCAATAATAAATGTAAGAAAAGCATGGACATAACAAGAGGCTCACCACGGTGGTGCCGGTGACGAGATCGGCGGGGGCGATCGACGGCGGCGAAGACGGGGACGGGACGTGACGGACCGCTAAACCTAGACAAATCTCGGAGAAAATAGAGCTTCGAGAGGAGAAAAGCTTAACTAGTGTGGCTCGGGCATTCCACCGAACACGTTGTGTGCATAGGAGGTGAGCTAGAGCACCACTAACCCCTCTCCTCCTCGGCCAGAAAAAAAAAACAGAGCAGTGAGCTCTGCTCTTGAGTGAGGGGTTATATATAGGCACCTCATTGGTCCCGGTTGGTGCTATGAACCGAGGCTAAAGGGTTGCCTTTGGTCCCGGTTCATATCAATAACCGGGACCAATGGTGGTGGGCCAGGACCAAGAGCCATTGGTCCCGGTTTGTCGCTCCAACCGGGACCAAAAGGTCCAAACGAACCGGGACCAATGGCCCACGTGGCCCGGCCAGCCCCCTGGGCTAACGAACCGGGTCCAGTACCCCCATTGGTCCCGGTTCTAGATTGAACCGGGGCTAATGGGCTGGACCAATGCCCTGTTTTCTACTAGTGCTAGCTTAAAGGCATAGAAGAAAGCGCTTTTGGGAGGCAGCCCATCTGAATAAATTTTTTGCTTTTGTTGTGTCTTGATGTTGTTTACTGCTGTAGCATCATCATTGTATCTTTGCTTTTCATATTTGTGCCAAGTATAGCCTCCGATTGCTAGAAAGTTCAAAAGTTGTGAGGTGCTGTCTAGGAAACAGATTCTGTCCTTGGATAGAAAAATTCGTATAAAATCACCAGATCATCATTTTGGTCTGAATTGTTTCGACAGCGTTCTCTATATAATTGTCTTTCGTGCGTCAGTTCTGAGTTTTTTGATTTGAGTTGCACAAGTATCCCGAACAGGTCAATTACTGCCTGCTGTTCTGTATTTCACAGATTCTGTCCTGTTTTGCCTTACCTTCACTTTGCAAATTAAGAACTTGCTTTTTCTTTGCAAAAACCTTTTGGCAATCTTGAGAAACAGTAGAACTTCAAGAATATCCTTATTTCCAGCAAGGTATAATTATTTTATTAAGGGTACTAACCTCGCTAATCAGATTATGAATGAGTTATGTATGAAGGGAGTTTTCAAGTGTGCGAGGGAAGATGATAAAAAGATTCAGGAGTGTCAAGCGCTCAAGCTTGGGGATGCCCCCGAGCACCCCCAAGAAATATTCAAGGAGACTCAAGCGTCTAAGCTTGGGGATGCCCTCGTGCATCCCCTTCTCCATCAACATTATCAGTTCGTCTTTCGTTTCGCTATATTTTTATCACTTCATGTGTTATGTGCTATGCTTGGAGCGTCTTGCTTTTAGTTTTCTTTTTAGTTTTTCATAACGAGTCGGAACTCAGCATTCCTTTATGTGGGAGAGAAACACGCTCTACCTCTACCTAGAACATTACATAGAATTTTCATGTCTATCTATGTTGTGTGTGTTCTTTGTCTTTTAATAGCTACTATCATGCTCTGCTCTTAGTATTCATGCTTATCTTTCCAAGAGCTTTTATTTAGTTGGTTGCTTGAACTCTCTTTAATTACCATGCTCACCTTATTAAGAGAGTTTGCTTCTGTTGCATGGGTTAATGTGTCTATGATGAAGATGCTACTTTCATGATGGTGCTTAGTAGTTCAGGTTTTCTTATGGTTAATCTCAAATAGCTGGGGGGTTCCCAATGTGTTATTGGAGCACCAACTTGGTTTGTTTGCCTATGATATGGTATGGTTTAGTAATATCTTCCTTCGAGAATTTATTTTGATTGACTTGGCGTATGCTCACGCATATTTAAGACTGTAAAGAAAGTCTGTCAAGCCTTGATGATCTTTTGTTTCTAAGTAGCGATATAACTACCATGCCTGATTCAATATTGCTTTGTCGCTCTGCATGATTATGACCGTCATTGCTCTCTTAGTTGGTCGCTCCCAGTCTTTTGCTAACCTCCACCTGTACTAAGCAAACTAACCATGCAATACATAGCTCATGGGAAAGTAGCCTAAAAACTATTGTGGTAAAGAATATGTTGCTTATGTATCTTATTTCTTATAAGTTGCTTGCTGAGCGGTAACCATGTTTCTGGGGACGCCATCAACTGTCACACTTTTGTTGAATATCATGTGAGTTGCTATGCATGTTCGTCTTGTCTGAAGTAAGGGTAATTTTCCGTGGGTTGAATTAATATGCATATTGTTAGAGAAGAACATTGGGCCGCCAACCAAAGCCATGCATCATGGTGGAAGTTTTAGCTTGGACCTTAATCCTCAATCTCTCATGAGAATATGCTTATGCATTAAAGAGGAGTCCATCATCTATTTTCTATGTTGTCCCGGTATGGATGTCCTCAAGTTGAGATCTATCAAAAATGAGAAATCAAATGCAATTTATCTCCTTGGACCTTTGTACAGGTGGCATAGAGGTACCCCTTTGTGACACTTGGTTGAAACATATGCAATGCAATGATAACCCATGTGAATCCGAGCTAATTAGGACAAGGAGCGAGCACTATTGGTATTCGATGCATGAGGCTTGCAACTTATAAGATGTCTTATGCATGACACATATGAAGTACTACTACCGTTGACACAATTGCTTCCATGTTTTCAAAATAAAAAGCTCTAGAACATAACCATTCTTTTACTTTTATGTTAAAGCACCAACTACTGAGAGCATGATTGTCATTCTGAGTGTAATGTGCATTGTCCCAAAGTAGCATTGTCTTTTGCATGATTGTGATATCGTTTATTCTGAAATCATTGTATCTAGTCATCACTTAAACCTTGAAGGTGCCCCTGCATTTATGTTTTGCATCACTAAAGGGGGCAAGCTAGATATCACTTTATCATATTTGCACATCATATTCATTGCAAATCTTTTTGATGTTTCAGTTTCATGTTGTTAAACTTTCAGTCATTTGTGATTTTCTCATGAGGCAACTTAATTACTATAGATTCATTGTCTCAGTAAGCTTTTGTCATATGACTATAAAAAAGTCCTATATGGTTAATAGCATGTCACCACAGAAATTATTCTTGTTATCATTTACCTACTCGAGGACGAGCAGGAATTAAGCTTGGGGATGTTGATACGTCCAAAACGTATCTATAATTTCTGCTTGGTCCATGCCACTTTTGGGCGATATTGCTATGATATTCATACACTTCCATACACTTTTGATCATATTTGGACTAACTTACTAATCCAGTGCACCCCAGTGCCAGTTTCTGTTTTCGGCTGTTTTTGTATTTCAGGTTTTCACGTTTCGAGAACTGCCCAGAAAAATCCAGAAAATATATATAAAAAATCAGCGTTCCGGAAACAACACTGCGTCCGAAGGGCAGCCTGGGGGGGGCAACAGGGGCTCCAGGCGCCCTGTGGGCGCGTCCCCCCTGGGCCGCGACGTGGGGGCGCCTGGGCCCCCCGAGGCTCCCCCGATGCCCTACTTTGGCATATATTTAAAGGACCCTTCCGAAACCCTCAGGAGAGGAACTCTTTCCGTGATCCCATCTCTGTTCCGCCGCCGCCGCCGCTTCCAAGATCGGGAGCACCAGGAGAACTCTTCCCGGCACCCTGCCGGAGGGGAGGATCACCACCGGGAGCTTCTCCACCACCATGGACGCCTCCCGGATGACTCGTGAGTAGTCTCCCTTGGACCATGCGTCCATGACCAGTAGCTATGTGATATTCTCCTCCCGTTCTTGTGCTTCACTAATTAGTCCTCGGGAGCTGCCCTACATGATCGAGGCACCTATGTAATCCTTATGCTGTTGCTATGTTGAGTTTGCTGGGATCCGATGGATTATGAGATTATGTTCAGATTGATCTTGAGTAATATATTTGATTCACCTCTTTTATATTTTAGTTCATAAGTAATTCTTGCATGTTCTCCGTTGTTATTTATTGCTTTGGCCGAGTAATAGGTAGTGACTCCAAGAGGGAACGTTATGCTCGATTGTGGGTTCATGCCCCTCGATGACTAGCTTGAGTGACAGAAACATGAGTCTAGGGGATGTGATGTTGCCACAAGGGGGAAAACAACGGTGCTTGTGCCCGCGGGTGCAAGGATTGTGTCGGGGGAAACTGTCCGCCACGAACACCTATGGGACCGGAGCCCCTTGTTTGTGCGGTAAGAGGGCGGAGGGAGCACGAAGAGCAGATCGTAGTGAACACGCGGGCAGTTTACCCAGGTTCGGGCCGCGGTGGACGCGTAAAACCCTACTCCTGCTTAGTTTGTATTGAGTTGGAGAGCTCGGGAGCTTGAAGAACTAGCTACACCGAGCGTATGAGCGATCTAGGTTCCGAACCCCCTCCACGTTGTGCATGGGCCTCCTTTTATAGTGCAAGGGGTCACCGACAGGTGTCAACGTAGGAGAAAGGGTAAAAATGTAAAAGAGGTGGTAGTTGTAACAGTGCGGGAATAGTGGAGCTACAGTGCGTGAATAGTGGTCGCCACCTACTTTGACAGTGGGGGACAAGAGCATTTAATGCCCGTCGCCGTCGACCCCAAAAGCGCCCGCCCTTGCGTCTCCGTTTGCCACGGCGATGTCTTTACCACCGCGGAGTGCCACCGTGTCCCCCAGGCTGCACAGCCATCCGCCACGCGTCCCTGGAAAGGCCCCAGGGCGACGCGTGGGCCGATGAGCTGGAGCGTGGGCACACAGCGCAACTCTCCCGGCAAGCACCTTGCCGGGATCTTGACCTTGCCGGGCCCGGGAGCTTGTCGGGCTCTAAAGCTTGTCGCTCCCCAGGCCCCGCCGGGGCGCACGTTGCGCCGAGGCGTGTCTTCTGTAATGGAATCTTCTAGTCTTCCTGGCAAGTTCCTCTTGCCAGGGCCTTGCGTGAGTGAGGTAACCTCGAGCCTGGAACGGCCTTCCCGGCAAGCTCCACTTGTCGGGGTCTCGATCTTCTGTCTTGTATACTTTGTTTTTGAATGATTTTACATGGAGCAGGAAGGTCTCCGGCGAGCACGTGGTCGACCCTGCCGCGGGAAGCTGCTACTGCCCGTGCACAAGTTGGGGTACTGAGGTACCCCTACCTCAGTACACCGACAGGAGCCCCCGGGCCTGGGCCACACACGGTGCCGAGCGCTGTTGGGCCAGGCCCAAAACAGTGCACGGACACACGCGGCCCACGGCGCGCCGAATCCACTTCCGCATCCGCCGCGTCCCCCCGTAACGGCACGCGTCGATTGCGGCGTCGTGGGATGGGACGTGCCCACGTTCTTTTACTGGAAAGAGCGAAACGCCCCCCACTTCCCCATAAAAGCAGAGGAAGCAGGAGCGGTTCCCCTCCTTCGCCTTCATTGCATCCTCTTCAATCTCCAGAGATCCCCTTTGCGCTCCGCCTCCACAGCTCCCCCGCCGTCTTTCGCATCTCCGGCGCCGCCGGGCTCTTCGTCCCTCTTCCTCCGCCGCCTCCGCCATGGCCCCGAAGACCGTGAAGGCGAAGGCGGAGAAGACCAAGAAGGAGAAATCGGAGCAAGCGGCGAGGCTCACCTTGTACCGGAAGCGGAACCTCGTCTTCCCGCCGAGGCTCAGCGCGCGGGAGCTCTGGAACAAGTACTACTTGTTCTGGTCCAAGGGGACCAAGGCGCACCCCCGCACCCGAGCTTATCCGGCCGCCGCCAAGGACAACTACCCCGGCGGGTACTATTTCTTCGCAGCCTTCTTCCAATGCGGTCTTTGCCCTCCTTTTTCTGAATTCTTCTGTGACATAATGCACACCTACGGCCTCCATCTTCTTGACTTCACCCCCAACGCCATCCTTACGATGGCGGTTTTCGCACACATGTGCGAAAACTATATAGGAATATACCCAAACGTAGCGCTGTTTAGGCACTTCTTCACCCCTAGAGTAGAGGCCGGCGCCCCCCTCTCCGGAGGAATATCTTGGGTTTTTCGTCTGAACAAGAAGGAGTCCTACTTGCCGGGGGAGCTCCGCGGCAAGTGGGAGGAATGGCGTGCTGACTGGTGCTGGATTGTTGAGGACCAGCCGCAATCTTTCACCGCGCCGCGCACAACGCCCATCGTGCGCGGCAGGGACTGGAGCGAGCTGGATTCGGATGACAACAAGCTCGACATCGCCCTCATCAGGATTCTTCGTCTCCGGGTAGCAAGGTTGTCTGTCGCAGAGGTAGGCACAGACTTCCTCCGCCGCCGCATCGCCCCTCTCCAAGACAGGAAAAGGCCGGCCTGGGAGTACGGCAACTCGGCGGATATCATGATGCTGCGCCCCGGGCTCAACTTCAACTTCACGTCGCTGGAGCTGAAGGGGATGGTCCGGGAGCTATTTAAGCACGACCCGGCCCACCCGGAATGGTTCAGAGGTCCCCGGGGAGTGGTGCCCCTCTGCAACAGCACAGCCAGGGACAACCTCCGCGCCATGATGCCCGCGTGCGACTCGCACGGCGTCGACCGCACGTGGATTCCGCCCAAGCCAGACGTCGTCTTGAGTCTCTTCGACAACCTGGTGGAGGTGGCGAAGAACAAGAACGAGACCCGGGAGCTGACACGGGACACCACGGACCAGGAGATAGCGTACATAGCTTCTCGGGTTGAAGAGGCCGCTGTAGCCGCAGCGGCAGGAGAATTCGGCTACACGCCCGAGGAGGCAGAGGCTGCGGAAGCGTCCTGCGAAGCAGAGGAGGCGGAGATCCGCAGGCTACTGAAGCTGCCTCCCGACGAGCTCGCCGGGGTCCCATCCTTGAGGCACTCTAGGATCCTTGGAATCCAGACGGAGGCCGCGGCGAGAGGCAACGCCGCCGGAGGGAACAGGGGCGCCGCAGGGAGCGGAGGCGCCGGGGGGAGCGGAGGCGCCGGAGGGAAAGAGGCCGCAGCGCAGGGCGCTGGGCCCAGCAAGCCTGCCGGGGAGGAGGAGGAGGAGGACGACGCCGAGGCCGCCGAGGACTCCGACGGGTCTCTAGTGCTCTACGCCGACGACCTCTCCTCGTCGTCGGAGACCTCTCCGCCCCGGGCAAGCCCTAGGCGTTCTCCGCTGAAGCGTCTCCGCAAGACGGCGACGGGGGCGAAGGCGCAGGCGCTCCGGCAACAACCAGCTCGCCGGGCGGCGCGAGCTACCCGGGGGAGCCAAGCTGCGACGGGGGCGCCCGGCGCACCAGCCACGACGGAGGCGGCCCGCACGCAGGCCACGACAGAGGTGCCCCGCAAGCAGGCCACAGCAGAGGCGCCCCGCAAGCAGGCGCCGAGCGGACAGGAGTCTTCACGGAGCGGAGCGACGGCTCCGCCCGCTCCCCGGGCCCCGGCTACCACAGGGGCTGGGTCTTCGCAGCCCCCAGCCCCAGGGACCGCCAAGCGCCCGAGGGAGTCTTCGCCTCCCGCTCCTCGCGCAGACGCGCCCCAGGTGGAGTTTGACTTCTCCGCCTTGAGCGACGACGACGAGGAGGAACAGGAGTAAGAACTCGAGATCTTACATCTTCTCAAATTTCGTCTTGATTATTGTTGATGCTAATCTTGTTTCTTGCTTTGATTTCAGGACCTTGGCGGAGCGAGTGGCAAAGAAAGCCAAGGTGCCTGTGGTCGAAGTCGCGGACGACTCGCCCGTCGCGGCGACTGGGGACACGCCGGAGCTAAGCCTGCCGGACCCGAGCGCCGCTCCGAGGAGCAGCCCCCAGCGCAGCCCCCAGCGTAAGTCTGGACTCTGTACTTTCGCTCGTCGGGTGCGTTTGAAGATTTTGTCTTGTGTCAACATCCTGATGCTTGTGTCTTGTTTTGATTGTCTTGTGTGCAGAGGTGGAGCCGCAAGCTCAGGAGCGTCCGGAGGTCGCTCCCGAGGAGCCGCGGGTCCCGCCGTCCCCGCCAAGGCCGAACTCCCCGGCAAGGGAGAGCGCTCCGCCAAGGGCGGGTACTTCGCCAAGGGCGAGTACCCCGCCAAGGGCGAGCAGCCCGGCGAGGGCGGCTACTCCGCCGAGGCAGAGCTCCCCGGCGAGGGAGCCCGCCGCTGACGACGTCCGCCAAGGTTGGTTCTGTAACTTTGTCTTCTTGGAGTCGTCTCTTTTTGGATATTTGCTTGAACTTCTTTTGTTTCTTCTTCTTCTTCTAGATCCTCCTCCCCCCGAGCAGATGGAGACGGAAGTCATCGTCATCGAGGAGGAGGGCGCGCAGGGCGGCGGCGGCGACGACCCTGTCGCCGAGGGCACGGCGGGAGCCGCCGAGCCGGCCGCGCAAGAGACCGCTCCGGCTGCGGACGCAGTGGCCGGGGAGGGGGACGGCGACCGCACTGCCGGCCCGGAGGCGGCAGGAGCATCAAGTGCTGCGCCGGCCGCCGACCCCTCCGCCGGAAAGGAGCAAGCCGGCTACTACCTTGAAGCCCCCAACGGCGTATTTATCCAAGTGCCGTGGGGTTCTTCCTCGCGAGCCCCCGCGGAGGGCGAGGCCTTCGATGGAGAGGTCCTCGCCTCCGCGGGCTTGAAGATCGTCGAAGCGCCCGGCGGAAGCGACGGGCCCGAAGAGGAGAAGCTGCTTCACCAGCTCCTGGCCCTTTACCGGGCCAGGCAGGCGAAGCTTGCTTCTCGGGAGGCCCTTGCCGCTAAGGCCGCCGCTGAGATGGAGAAGCGCGCGGCGGAGCTCAGCGCCGCCAACCAGGCTGCCCTCCGCGAGGTAGCGGAGGAGCGCGAGAGGCTCGCCGGGGAATACCAAGAATGGCTGCTGGAGAAGGCCGAGGCCGAAGAGCAGCAGCGGCTCGCCGGGGTGGAGCTGTCCCGGTGAGAAGGAGAGCTCGCCCAACGGAAGGTCAACCTCGACTCCCACGAGGAAGACCTTGCCGCTCGGGAGCAGGCCCTTGGCGGGAGCTGAAGGAGGCGAAAGCCGCCGCGGCTACCGCGGAGACCGCCAAGGAGGAGCTTGCCGCCAAGGTCGCGCAGCTGGAGGAGTCGCTGAAGGCGAGCGCGGAGAGGGTCGCCGCGCTCAACACGGAGCGCGAGAAGGACGCCCACACCAACTCGGAACTCCAGGTGCGTCTTTCTGAGAAGGGCGACGAGGTGAAGGCCGCCAAGGACTCCATCGAGGATCTGGAGCTGAAGGTTTCCACGCTGAAGGACTCGCTCGACGCCGCCCAAGCCCGGGAAACCAAGCTGAAAGAAGAGCTCCGCAAGGAGCGGGGCTTGGTGGCGAGCGCCAACACTGCGGCCGAGAACTTCCGCCGTACCGTCGAGGTGTGGACCGAAGACTTGGTATCCTCTGCGTCCAACATCGACCAGGAGCTGCTGGCGCTGAAAGTTGAGCATCTCATCTACTCTCCGGATCCAAACCTCCCTCACAGCGCCAAACTCAGTCTCTTCTTCAGAGGGATTGCGCCGGCTCTTGCAGGTCTTCGGAAGAAGCTCCCCGCGCAACTGGCCGAGGAGTCACGTCTGCTCTGCACGGGGACCTTGGAGCGTGTGCTGACGAAGATTGTATACCACAATCCCGGCATAAACCTCACCAACGTTCTCCGCAGCTTGCCGGCCGACGCAAACATGGAGGTGCTGAAGGAGCAGGTCGCCCACATCATCGCCAAGGTGAACAAGATCTCCAGGATTGAGGGCGACCGCGTAGATTAGGCCTCCTTTATCTTTATCTCTTTTTGTTACTGCATGGGGTGTCATGAACTCATTAATTCATCGCGACAAGTTATCCTTTGTAAGATATTTATCTTATTTTGATCAATCAGTGCCATGTTATCTTCCTTGTCTTGGTTCTTTACTTTGTATGCTTTTCACCCTACGCTCCCGGGGAGCTTGCCGGCAAGGGTCCCTTGCCGCGAGCGCTGAGTGCTGGACTCCAAGCAGCCTGCTGGCCAAGGTCTCACCGGCAAGCAACCTTGCCGCAGCTAGTCGCAACGCACTTAGCTTGCTGAGTGAACTCGAAAACGAAGCAAGGGCGCGACACTTGTCGCAGCTCACTTAAGTCGTTGAGCGTACTCGAAAACAAGACAAGGGTGCGGCTAGCTACGGGTAGGTTCCTCCGCGCACAGGTTTCCCATACAAAGTGTGATTGTTCAAGGAAGACAACTAAAATTATTAAAATTTTTGAACTGCTCAAATTCTAATAACTTAGCTTTCATATATCGCTTGCTTCTTGGTAAGGCTTCTCTTTCTTGAACAACACTTGGTTCCTCTTCCATCTCCTCCCCCCCGGCAAACTTGTGCGCGAGGAACGTTCCTTCTGCTTAAGAGGCAAGGAAAAAGAAGAGGGAAACAAGTATATGGCCTTTCGGCGTGCTAATGCTTACCGGGTGTGTATGTTGCACAAGATGCCAAACAACACATGCAAATAGCAAAGAAAAGCATGCAAAAGGCCAGAGCTTACAAAATACACTGGGCGCTGCACCATTTTCTTGCGCACTTCTTCCTGTTCCTGCGCAGAGTTGTCCTTGTCGGGGCCAGAGCTTGCTGGAGCAGCCCCCTGCTTGTCGCTGGATTCGCTTGCCGGTGGCGTTGACCCCTCGTCGGCCTCCCTCTCCGCTACTAACGCAGCACTAACCACCTGGTTGGTTGCCGCTAGGTATAGCAACAACTTTTCCTGTGGTCTAGGTGCGACAAGTATTGGAGTGGAGGATAGGTACCGTTTCAAATCCTGCAGCGCTGCCTCCGCTTCCGGAGTCCACTTCATGGGACCTGCCTTCTTCAAGATTTTAAAGAAAGGTAGGGCGCGTTCTGCAGATTTCGAAATGAACCTACTGAGGGCAGCCACATAACCTGCAACCCTTCTGACATCCTTGACGCGCTTCGGGGCCTCGATCTGCTCAATGGCTTTAATCTTGTCGGGGTTGGCTTCAATCCCCCTCTGTGACACAAAGAACCCGAGAAGCTTGCCGGAGGGGACTCCAAAGACGCACTTCTCGGGGTTCAACTTGAGCTGTATCCTGCGCAGGTTCTGAAATGTTTCTTCCAAATCTTGGACCAGGGTTTCCTTGCTCTTACTCTTCACCACGATGTCATCCATGTAAGCCTCTACATTTCTGTGGATCTGTGGCTCGAAAGCAGTGTGCACTACCCTTGCAAATGTTGATCCTGCATTCTTCAGTCCAAATGGCATGCGTATGAAGCAATAAGTGCCACATGGAGTGATAAATGCAGTCTTCTCTTCATCTTCTTTGGCCATAAAGATCTGGTGGTAGCCTGAATATGCATCAAGAAAAGAGAGTAGCTCACATCCGGCAGTGGAGTCAACGATCTGGTCAATGCGCGGCAAAGGGAATGGATCGTTGGGACATGATTTATTCACATCGGTGAAGTCTATACACAGTCTCCACTTCCCGTTGGCCTTGCGCACGACGACTGGGTTTGCTAACCACGTCGGATGGATCACACCTCTAACTAGGCCTGCTGCCTCTAGCTTCTTGATCTCTTCGTTGATGAATTCTTGGCGCTCTACGGCTTGCTTCCTCACTTTCTGCTTGACGGGCCGCGCATGAGGACAAACAGCAAGCTTGTGCTCAATTACCTTCCTGGGAACACCGGGGATGTCAGATGGTTGCCAAGCAAACACATCGACATTCGCCCGCAGGAAGGCAACGAGCGCGCTTTCCTATTTGCTGTCAAGTGTGGCACTGATGGTGAAGGTACCACCAGTGCCGTCCTCCTTGGCGGACACCTTCTTGGTTGCCGGAGGAGCAGCCATCCCCTTCTTACACTTGCCGGTGGAGCTCGACGGGACGTCCTCGACGGCAGCGCAGCACTCCGAAGAGGTGCGGTTGCCGGAGTGGGCCCCAGAGCACTTGCTGGACTTGGTCTTCGTCTTCTTCCCCCCGGGAGCTTCAGCGGCAAGTGTGTCCTTCTCTGCCGCAGCTGCTGCATCCCGGTAGATCTTGTCGGCGCAGACAAGCGCATCCTTCTTGTCGCCGTGGACTGTGATGACGCTTATCGGCCCCGGCATTTTGAGCACGTTGTAAGCATAGTGGGAAGCTGCCATGAACTTGGCGAGGGCGGGACGGCCGAGTATTCCGTTATATGGCAACGGAATATCAGCGACGTCGAAAGTGATGCGCTCAGTTCTAAAGTTGAGCTCCCCGCCAAAGGTCACCGGCAGAGTAATCTTCCCCTTGGGCTTGCTCCTTCCCGGGTTGATTCCTTGGAAAGAACCGGTCTCTTCGAGCTCGCCATCTGGGATTTGGAGTTTCTTGATTACAGCAGAGGAGATCAAGTTCAGCCCGGCCCCGCCGTCAACCAACATTTTGGTGACCTTGAGGTTGCGGATGGTGGGTGAGACCAGCATCGGCAAGCACCCGACCGCAGTGGTGCGGTCAGGGTGATCCTCAAGATCAAAAATGATGGGCGTGCTGGACCATTTGAGGAGCCTGCGCGACTCCACGGGCGGCTCTGCTGCATTCACCTCACGCACCGACTGCTTGAGCTGGCAGTGGGAGGTGTGCAGAGAGGCGCCACCGTCGACGCACAGGACCTCCGTGGCCTTCTGGAACTCCTGTTCGCTGTTATCTTCATCCTCCATGTCTTCGTCGTCGTCCTCTTCATCCTTGTCGCGGCCCCGGGGAGGTCGATCGCCTTGCCGCTACTTGGCCTTGCCACGGCGTCCTCCCCGGCCATTGAATGGCCGCTTCTTGCTTGGTTCTCCTCCGCCACCTTGGGCCTTCTCCTTGTCGCGCCTCTCGTACTCAGCCTTCTGCTGCTCGACGAGGTACTCGACGCGCTTGCAGTTGGAGAGGTCGTGGCCCTTGGTGCGGTGGATCTTGCAGTATTGCTTGTCGGAGCCGTCCTGCTTGTCGGCTGCCGCTACAGGGGCAGGCTCCTTGCCGGAGCCGCCAGCCTGTGTTTGCTTGGCGAGAGCCTCCTTGCCGGACTTCTCGACGGCAAGCACCTCCTTCTTGTTTTTCCTTCTATTGTTCCGCCGCCGGTTCTTCTTTGCCGGGGCGGCATCGTCGCTGTCGCTTCCTCCTGCGCCTGCATCCTCCCCGGGGAGTCTCCTCCCCTCTTCCGCGCGTGCGCACTTATCAGCCAGAGCGTAGAGCTCGCTGACATCCCGAATCTTGGTCATGGCCATCTCTTCACGCATGCGGCGGTTTCGCACGTTCTGGTGGAACGCGCTGATAACCGCGGCAGGGTGGACGTCGGGTATGTTGTGCTGCACTCGACTGAAGCGTTGGATGTACTTGCGCAGGGATTCTCCTTCCTTCTGGGCCAGAATGTGGAGATCACTCTCCTGGCCGTGGGGTTTGTGGCCGCCCGTGAAGGCGCCAACAAACTGACTGCAAAGATCTGCCCAAGAAGAAATGGAGCCTTCCGGCAAGTGCATAAGCCACGAACGAACGTTCGGCTTAAGCACGAGCGGGAAGTAGTTCGCCAAAATCTTCTCGTCGCGCCCCCCGGCAGCCTGCACCGCGATGGTGTAGATGCTGAGGAATTCCGAGAGGGGCGTCTTGCCGTCGTACTTCTCCGGTACGTCGGGCTTGAAATTCTTCATGCTGGGCCACTGGACGCGCCGCAGCTCGCGGGTGAACGCAGGACAACCTGCCGCGTACGGCAAGTCGCCTGGTTCACCGGGCGCGCGCGCGTCGACAGCATTCCCAGTTCTCTGGTCGGATTGTCGCCGAGCTTCTCGGCGGCGCTCGATCGTTGTTCGAGCGTCTTCTTGTCGTCGGTCGTCAAGGACCTGGCGCTGGTCCCGACGGGCCCGCGGATCCGACGACGCCGTGGAGGCGTCGTCGGCGTTGTTCCGGCGGGGCGGCGTCTTCTGCTTCCGCGGCGGGGAGTGCACGGTTGTTGCACCCCCGGCGGTCTTGTCGCCGTCGGCCTTCGTCTTCTCGGCTTGTCGCGGCCGCGAGGTCGCCGGCTGCTGTGGAGAGTCGTTGTTGGCGAAGGCGATCAGGCTCTGGATGGTGGCCCTCCAGTCTTCGGCCTTGTCTGCCGCTGGAGGGAAGTCGAGGAGCAGTTGCGCCCTTGCGAGCGCTTCTGCTGGAGTGGAGGGGAGCGGGGGCGAGTGGCGTGAGGAGCGGGATATGCTCGGACTTCTAACAGCGTTAGAAGGAGCAGGGTCCCGCCCCGGCGACCGCGCCTTGCTCGTGCCAGGACGATGGCCCGGAGCGTCCCGCGAACCTCCGATTTGCCCTTGTCCCAGCAAGCGGATACCACCTCCTGTGGTATGGCGCTGCTGGGTTGTCGTATGCTGAGATGGATGCGGCGCGTCCACGGAGACCGAGGCTCGGTCGTCCGTCCTGTCCTTGGATTTGGTGGCGCCGCGAGTGTCCTCGCCGGCGACCACCCTTGGGACGGCGTCTCCCCCGCCTACCGTTGGTTTCGGTGGCGGCGGATGAGACGCAGACGGGCCTCCGACCTCCGAAGCCTTCTTCTTCGGGGCCATGGTGCTGTTGTTGATGAAGCTGACGAATTCGGAGAGGTTGATGAAGAATTCGCACAACCTCGACGCCCCCTACCTGGCGCGCCAAAGATGTCGGGGGAAACTGTCCGCCACGAACACCTATGGGACCGGAGCCCCTTGTTTGTGCGGTAAGAGGGCGGAGGGAGCACGAAGAGCAGATCGTAGTGAACACGCGGGCAGTTTACCCAGGTTCGGGCCGCGGTGGACGCGTAAAACCCTACTCCTGCTTAGTTTGTATTGAGTTGGAGAGCTCGGGAGCTTGAAGAACTAGCTACACCGAGCGTATGAGCGATCTAGGTTCCGAACCCCCTCCACGTTGTGCATGGGCCTCCTTTTATAGTGCAAGGGGTCACCAACAGGTGTCAACGTAGGAGAAAGGGTAGAAATGTAAAAGAGGTGGTAGTTGTAACAGTGCGGGAATAGTGGAGCTACAGTGCGTGAACAGTGGTCGCCACCTACTTTGACAGTGGGGGACAAGAGTATTTAATGCCCGTCGCCGTCGACCCCAAAAGCGCCCGCCCTTGCGTCTCCGTTTGCCACGGCGATGTCTTTACCACCGCGGAGTGCCACCGTGTCCCCCAGGCTGCACAGCCATCCGCCACGCGTCCCTGGAAAGGCCCTAGGGCGACGTGTGGGCCGATGAGCTGGAGCGTGGGCACACAGCGCAACTCTCCCGGCAAGCACCTTGCCGGGATCTTGACCTTGCCGGGCCCGGGAGCTTGTCGGGCTCTAAAGCTTGTCGCTCCCCAGGCCCCGCCGGGGCGCACGTTGCGCCGAGGCGTGTCTTCTGTAATGGAATCTTCTAGTCTTCCTGGCAAGTTCCTCTTGCCAGGGCCTTGCGTGAGTGAGGTAACCTCGAGCCTGGAACGGCCTTCCTGGCAAGCTCCACTTGCCGGGGTCTCGATCTTCTGTCTTGTATACTTTGTTTTTGAATGGTTTTACATGGAGCAGGAAGGTCTCCGGCGAGCACGTGGTCGACCCTGCCGCGGGAAGCTGCTACTGCCCGTGCACAAGTTGGGGTACTGAGGTACCCCTACCTCAGTACACCGACAGATTGTTTACTTTACGCAAAGTTCTTTTAATGCAGTTGTATGTTGCATTGAGTTTACACTATGGGTGGGACTCGCAACTTAATACCAGCGAGATGTTTTGGATAGATATCTCAAGGTGGATGATTAGTAGTAGATATTGATGGATTTCGGTCTACTTACTTTGGCGTACCGCCCATGCTTTGAACCTCAACCTTTCTTGCAATGTAGTCAGCATTGGTTTGCGTTCGTGGTCCTGTCAATTGCCCAGCTGTAATTTGTTTACCTCACATAGTTGTTTTATCGTCTTTTGGGAGAGAGACATCACTAGTGAACATCATGAGACTCCGGTCCATATTACCATCATTGATCACATCCACTATTTACTTTCCGTTATTACTTACTATTGCAAAAACTACCTATCACTACTATCATTGCTTTTAACCCTTTGTGAACTACAAGGCCGGAGAGATTAACAACCTCTCTGTACTCGTTGGGAGCAAAGTTATTTGTATCTGTGTGCAGGTCCACGTTGATTGCTCCTAATCTGGCGCCGTAGCAATTGACACCTACTTGTTGAACCTAGGAGTCTCTAGGGATTCGATCCTTGGCATCTTTGCAAAGGGAAAACACTTCTACTTACTGCATCTTACACCTTCCACTTGGGGTAACCAACGAGGGGTTCGAGGCCCATCATACGACCATGGAGAGGAGGAGGAGGTGAGTAACCACGTGGAGGTGGAGTGCGACCACGTGAGCGCTCATGGCCCCGACGAGCCAGATTTGCAGAGGAAATAAACGAGCCATTCTCTTCAACTCCATTGCGCATATCATATCCACATAACTGCTCATAAAATTCATCTATGGTGGTGCTAGGGTTTCCATGAACTGTGGTGATAAGAGAGTTGTATTCACCTTTGTCCAGACCATGCAGAAGGTAACCTAGGAGCTCATCATCTCCAATCGGTTTTCCAAGTGCTGAAAGCTCGGAAGCGAAGCCTTTCATCTTGGTGTAGTACTGATTAGCAGTCATTGTCAGTTTCTTGGTGTCGTTGAGCTTCTCACGCAGATGTTGAGCCTTGGTGCGAGATGCTGATTTGAACATAGTGTTAACAGCAGTCCACGCCGAAGCAGTAGTATCCATGCCTAGAACATGCGGCAGAATCTCTGGAGAGAGCGAATTCAGAAGAAAACGCAACACCTGTTGGTCCCGAGCAATCCAGGCCACATACGCAGGGTTTTCAGCTTCGATCTTCATCCCATCGGAGCCATCAGACTCGATGATCTTGGCTGGAGCACGGTCGGATCCACCGAGAAGGCCCATGACATTGGCACCACGGAACGCCGGAATGATGAGGGCTTGCCGTAGCAGAAAGTTATCTCGCATCAGAAGCTGAGTTTGAGGGCTCCCGAGGGCAGCGGCCAGGGCTGAAGTTGATTTCGACGAGCTCATGGTGTTAGATCGGATCGGAGGTTGTTTGTTTAGTTGTTGAGGCGGCGGCGGCGGCTTAACGGCATCAGCGGCAGCGAGGTTGTTTGTCTAGGTTGTTGATGCGGCGGCGGCGGCTTGAAGACAACAGGGGCGGCGAGGTTGTTTGTTTGGTTGTTGATGCGGCGGCGGCGGCTTGAAGGCAGCAGCGGCGGTGAGGTTGTTTTTCTACGTTGTTGATGAAGGAAATATGCCCTAGAGGCAATAATAAAGTTATTATTGATTTCCTTATATCATGATAAATGTTTATTATTCATGCTAGAATTGTATTAACCGGAAACTTAGTACATGTGTGAATACATAGACAAAAAAGAGAGTCCCTAGTATGCCTCTACTAGACTAGCTCATTGATCAAAGATGGTTATGTTTCCTAGCCATAGACATGAGTTGTCATTTGATCAACGTGATCACATCATTAGGAGAATGATGTGATGGACAAGACCCATCCATTAGCTTAGCTCTATGATCCTTTAGTTTTACTGTTATTGCTTTCTTCATGACTTATACATGTTCCTATGACTATGAGATTATGCAACTCCCGAATACCGGGGAACACCTTGTGTGCTATCAAACGTCACAATGTAACTGGGTGATTATAAAGATGCTCTACAGGTGTCTCCGGAGGTGTTCGTGGTGTTGGCATAGATCAAGAATAGGATTTGTCACTCCGAGTGTCGGAGAGGTATATCTGGGCCCTCTCGGTAATACACATCATAATAAGCCATGCAAGCAAATGACTAATAAGTTAGTCACGAGATGATGTATTATGGAACGAGTAAAGAGACTTGCCGGTAACGAGATTAACTAGGTATGGTGATACCGACGATCGAATCTCGGACAAGTAACATACCGATGACAAAAGGAACAACGTATGTTGTTATGCGGTTTGACCGATAAAGATCTTCGTAGAATATGTAGGAGCCAATATGAGCATCCAGGTTCCGCTATTGGTTATTCACCAGAGATGAGTCTCGGTCATGTCTACATAGTTCTCGAACCCGTAGGGTCCGCACGCTTAACATCTGATGACGATCGGTATTATGAGTTTATGTGTTTTGATGTACCGAAGGTAGTTCGGAGTCCCGCATGGGATTGGGGACATGACGAGGAGTCTCGAAATGGTCGAGACGTAAAGATCGATATATTGGACGACTATAATCGGACATCGGAAAGGTTCCGAGTGATTCAAGTATTTTTCGGAGTACCGGAGAGTTATGGGAATTCGCCGGGGAGTATATGGGCCTTATTGGGCTTTAGGGGAAAGGGAGAGAGGAGGCTGCGCCCCTCCCATGGCTTGGTCCGAATTGGACTAGGGAGAGGGGCTGCGCCCCCTCCTTCCTTCTCTTCTCTTTCCCTTTCCTTATCTCCTACTCCTACTACTTGGAAGGGCTCCTAGTTCTACTAGGAAAGGGGGAATCCTACTCCCGGTGGGAGTAGGACTCCCCTCGGGCGTGCCATAGAGAGGGCCGGCCCTCCCCCTCCTCCACTCCTTTATATACGGAGGTAGAGGCACCCCATAGACACACAAGTTGATCAGTTGATCTCTCCCAACCGTGTGCGGTGCCCCCCTCAACAGTAACACACCTCGGTCATATCGTTGCAGCGCTTAGGCGAAGCCCTGCGACGGTAACTTCATCATATCCGTCACCATGCCGTCGTGCTGACGAAACTCTCCCGTGAAGCTCAACTGGATCAAGAGCCCGCGGGACATCATCAAGCTGAACGTGTGCTGAACGCGGAGGTGCCGTACGTTCGGTACTTGATCGGTTGGATCGCAAAGAAGTTCGACTACATCAACCGCGTCACTAGACGCTTCCGCTTCTGGTCTACGAGGGTACGTACACACACTCTCCCCTCTCGTTGCTATGCATCTGGTAGATAGATCTTGCGTGATCGTTGGAAAATTTTGAAAATATTACGTTTCCCAACAGTGGCATCATGAGCCAGGTCTATGCGTAGATGATATGCACGAGTAGAACACAAGTGAGTTGTGGGCGATAATAGTCATACTGCTTACCACCATGTCATACTTTGGTTCAGCGGTATTGTGAGATGAAGTGGCTCGGACCAACATTACGCGTACGCTTACGCGAGACTGGTTTCACAGTTATGAGCACTCGTTGCTTAAAGGTGACTGACGGGTGTCTGTCTCTCTCACTTTAGCTGAATCGAGTGTGGCTACGCCCGGTCCTTGTGAAGGTTAAAACAACACATACTTGACGAAAAATCATTGTGGTTTTGTATGCGTAGGTAAGAACGATTCTTGCTAAGCCCGTAGCACCCATGTAAAACTTGCAACAACAAAGTAGAAGACGTCTAACTTGTTTTTGCAGGGAATGTTGTGATGTGATATGGTCAAGACATGATGAGTGATACGGTTTTGTATGAGATGATCATGTTTTGCAATGTTATCGGCAACTGGCAGGAGCCATATGGTTGTCGCTTTATTGTATGAAATGTAGTCGCCATGTAATTGCTTTACTTTATCACTAAGCGGTAGCGATAGTCGTAGAAGCAATAGTTGGCGAGACGACAACGATGCTACGATGCAGATCAAGGTGTCGCGCCGGTGATGAAGGTGATCATGACGGTGCTTTGGAGATGGAGATCAAAAGCACAAGATGATGATGGCCATATCATGTCACATATTTTGATTGCATGTGATGTTTATCTTATTATGCTTCTTATTTTGCTTAGTACGGCGGTAGCATTATAAGATGATCCCTTACAAAATTTCAATATATAAGTGTTCTCCCTGAGTATGCACCGTTGCGAAAGTTCGTCGTGCCGAGACACCACGTGATGATCGGGGTGTGATAATCTCTACGTTCAAATACAACGGGTGTAAGCCAGTTTTGCACACGCAGAATACTCGGGTTAAACTTGATGAGCCTAGCATATGTAGATATGATCAACATAAGATGTTCACCATTGAAAACTACTCCATCTCACGTGATGATAGGACATGGTTTAGTTGATTTGGATCACGTGATCATTTAGATGACCAGAGGGATGTCTATCTTTGTGGGAGTTCTTCAAGTAATATGATTAATTGAACTTTAATTTATCATGAACTTAGTTCTGCTAGTATTAGCATATCTGTGTTGTAGATCAATAGCTCGCGACATAGCTCCCCGTTTATTTTATATGTTCCTAGACAAATATAAGTTGAAAGATGTTAGTAGCAATGATGCGGACTAGGTCCGTGATCTGAGGATTATCCTCATTGCTGCACAGAAGTATTATGTCCTTGATGCACCGCTAGGTGACGAACCTATTGCAGGAGCAGATGCAGACGTTATGAACGTTTGACAAGCTCGGTATTTTGACTACTTGATAGTTTAGTGTGCCATGCTTTACGGCCTATAACCGGGACTTAAAAAATGTTTTGAACGCCACAGAGCATATGAGATGTTCCAAGAGTTGAAATTAGTATTTCATACTCATGCCCGTGTCGAGAGGTATAAGACCTCTGACAGTACATTGCCTACAAGATGGAGAAGAATAGCTCAACCAGTGAGCATGTGCTCAGATTGTCTTGGTACTACAATTGCTTGAATGAAGTGGGAGTTAATCTTCCAGATAAGATAGTAATTGACAAAGTTCTCTAGACACTATCACCAAGTTAGTAGAACTTCGTGATGAACTATAATATGCAAGGGATGACAAAAGTAATTCCCGAGCTCTTTGCGATACTAAAATCGGCGAAGGTAGAAATCAAGAAAGAGCATCAAGTGTTGATGGTTAACAAGACCACTTGTTTCAAGTAAAGGGCAAAGGGATAGAAGGGGAACTTCAAGAAGAATGACAAGCAAGTTGTCACTCCCGTGAAGAAACCCAAAGCTAAACTCAAGCCTGAAACTAAGTGCTTCTACTGCAAAGGAAATGGTCACTGGAAGTGGAACTGCCCTAGATACTTGGTGGATAAGAAGGATGGCAAAGTGAACAAAGGTATATTTGATATACAGATTATTGATGTGTACTTTACTAGTGTTCATAGAAACCCCTAGGTATTTGATACCAGTTCAATTGCTAAAATTAGTAACTCGAAACAAGAGTTGCAGAATGAACAGAGACTATTTAAAGGTGAAGTGACGATGTGTGTTGGAAGTGGTTCCAAGATTGATATGATCATCATCGCACACTCCCTATACTTTCGGGATTAGTGTAGAACCTAAATAAATGTTATTTGGCATTTGCGTTAAGCATGAATATGATTTGATCATGTTTGCTGCAATACGGTTATTCATTTAAAGTCATAGAATAATTGTTATTCTGTTTACATGAATAAAGCCTTCGATGGTCATACACCCAATGAAAATAGTTTGTTGGATCTCAATGTAGTGATACACATATTCATAATATTGAAGCCAAAAGATGTAAGGTCAATAATGATAGTGCAACTTATTTGTTGCACTGCCGGTTAGGTGATATTGGTGTAAAGTGCATGAAGAAACTCCATAGTGATGGACTTTTGGAATCACTTGATTATGAATCACTTGGTGCTTGCGAACCATGCCTCATGGGCAAGATGACTAGAACTCCGTTCTCCGGAACAATGGAGCGAGCAACAGATTTGTTGGAAATCATACATACTGATGTATGTGGATCGATGAGTGTTGAAGCTCGTGGCGAGTATAGTTATTTTCTGACCTTCACTGATGATTTGAGTAGATATGGGTATATCTACTTGATGAAGCACAAGTCTGAAACATTTGAAAAGTTCAAAGAATTTCAGAGTGAAGTAGAGAATCATCGTAACAAGAAAATAAAGTTTCTACGATCTGATCGTGGAGGTGAATATTTGAGTTACGAGTTTGGTCTTCATTTGAAACAATGTGGAATACTTTCACAACTCACGCCACCCGGAACACCACAACGTAATGGTGTGTCCGAACATCGTAACCGTACTTTATTAGATATGGTGCGATCTCTGATGTCTCTTACCGATTTACCACTATAGTTTTGGGTAATGCATTAAAGACAGTTACATTCACGTTAAATAGGGAACCATCTAAATCCGTTGAGACGACGCCTTATGAACTGTGGTTTGGCAAGAAACCAAAGTTGTCGTTTCTTAAAGTTTGGGGCTGCGATGCTTATTGAAAATGCTTCAACCTGATAAGCTCGAACCCAAGTCGGAGAATGTGTCTTCATAGGATACCCAAAGGATACGCTTGGGTACACCTTCTATCACATATCCGAAGGCAAGATATTCGTTGCTAAGAATGGATCCTTTCTAGAGAAGGAGTTTCTCTCGAAAGAAGTGAGTGGGAGGAAAGTGGAACTTGATGAGGTAATTGTACCTTCTCCCGAAGTGTATAGTAGTACATCACAGAAACTAGTTCTAGTGATTCCTACACCAATTAGTGAGGAAGCTAATGATGATGATCAAGAAACTTCAGATCAAGTTACTGTTGAACCTCGTAGGTCAACCAGAGTACGTTCCGCACCAGAGTGGTATGGTAACCCTATTCTGGAAGTCATGTTACTAGACCATGATGAACCTACGAACTATGAGGAAGCGATGATGAGCCCAAATTCCGCAAAATGGCTTGAGGCCATGAAATCTGAGATGGGATCCATGTATGAGAACAAAGTGTGGACTTTGGTTGACTTGCCCGATGATCAGCAAGCCATTGAAAATAAATGGATCTTTAAGAGGAAGACTGACGCCGATGGTAATGTTACTGTCTGCAAAGCTCGGCTTGTTGCGAAAGGTTTTCGACAAGTTCAAGGTGTTGACTATGATGATATTTTCTCACCCGCAGCGATGCTTAAGTCTGTCCGAATCATGTTAGCAATTGCCAAATTTTATGAAATTTGGCAAATGGATAACGAAACTGCGTTCTTTAATGGATTTATTAAATAAGAGTTGTATATGATGCAACCAGAAGGTTTTGTCAATCCTAAAGGTGATAGCAAATTGTGCAAGCTCCAGCGATCCATCTATGGACTGGTGCAAGCATCTCGGAGTTGGAGTATACGCTTTGATAAGTTTATCAAAGCATATTGTTTTATACAGACTTGTGGTGAAGCCTGTATTTACAAGAAAGTGAGTGGGAGCACTACAGCCTTTCTGATAAGTATATGTGAATGACATATTGTCGATCGGAAATGATATGGAATTTTCTCGAAAGCATGCAGGATTGTTTGAAAGGAGTTTTTCAAAGAAAGACCTCGGTGAAGCTGCTTACATATTGAGCATCACGATCTATAGATAGATCAAGACGCTTGATAAGTTTTTTCAATGAGTACATACCTTGACAAGTTTTTGAAGTAGTTCAAAATGTATCAGTCAGAGAAGGAGTTCTTGCCTGAGTTGTAAGGTATGAAGTTGAGTAAGACTCAAAGCCCGACCTCGGCAGAAGATAGAGAAAGAATGAATGTCATTCCCTATGCCTCAACCATAGGTTCTATAAAGTATGCCATGTTGTGTACCAAACCTGTTGTGTACCTTACCATGAGTTTGGCAAGGAGGTACAAAAGTGATCCAGGAGTAGATCACTAGACAGCGGTCAAAATTACCCTTAGTTACTAGATAACTAAGGAAATGTTTTCTCGATTATGGAGGTCATAAAGAGTTCGTTGTAACGAGTTACACCGATGCAAGCTTTACACTAATCCAGATGACTCTAAGTATCAATCTGGATGAATATTGGAAGTGGGAGCAATTAGCATTGTAGACATAGAAATTTGCGAAATACATACGGATCTGAATGTGTCAGACCCGTCGACTAAACTACTCTCACAAGCAAAACATGATTACACCTTACTACTCTTGGGTGTTAATCACAGAGCGATGTGAACTAGATTATTGACTTTAGTAAACCCTTTGGGTATTGGTCACATGGCGATGTGAACTATGGGTGTTATTCACATAATGATTTGAACTATCGGTATTAAATCACATGGAGATGTGAACTAGATTATTGACTCTAGTGCAAGTGGGAGACTGAAGGAAATATGCCCTAGAGGCAATAATAAAGTTATTATTTATTTCCTTATATCATGATAAATGTTTATTATTCATGCTAGAATTGTATTAACCGGAAACTTAGTACACGTGTGAATACATAGACAAAAAAGAGTGTCCCTAGTATGCCTCTACTAGACTAGCTCATTGATCAAAGATGGTTATGTTTCCTAGCCATAGACATGAGTTGTCATTTGATCAACGGGATCACATCATTAGGAGAATGATGTGATGGACAAGACCCATCCGTTAGCTTAGATCTATGATCGTTTAGTTTTACTGCTATTGCTTTCTTCATGACTTATACATGTTCCTATGACTATGAGATTATGCAACTCCCGAATACCGGGGGAACTCCTTGTGTGCTATCAAACGTCACAACGTAACTGGGTGATTATAAAGATGCTCTACAGGTGTCTTCGAAGGTGTTAGTGGTGTTGGCATAGATCAAGAATAGGATTTGTCACTCCGAGTGTCGGAGAGGTATCTCTGGGCCCTCTCGGTAATACACATCATAATAAGCCTTGCAAGCAAATGACTAATAAGTTAGTCACGAGATGATGTATTATGGAACGAGTAAAGAGACTTGCCGGTAACGAGATTAACTAGGTATGCTGATACCGACGATCGAATCTCGGACAAGTAACATACCGATGACAAAAGGAACAACGTATGTTGTTATGCGGTTTGACCGATAAAGATCTTCGTAGAATATGTAGGAGCCAATATGAGCATCCAGGTTCCGCTATTGGTTATTGACCGGAGATGAGTCTCGGTCATGTCTACCTAGTTCTCGAACCCGTAGGGTCCGCACGCTTAACGTTTGATGACGATAGGTATTATGAGTTTATGTGTTTTGATGTACCGAAGGTAGTTCGAAGTCCCGGATGAGATCGGGGACATCACGAGGAATCTCGAAATGGTAGAGACGTAAAGATCGATATATTGGACGACTATATTCGGACATCGGAAAGGTTCCGAGTGATTCGAGTATTTTTCGGAGTACCGGAGAGTTACGGGAATTCGCCGGGGAGTATATGGGCCTTATT
Source organism: Secale cereale (assembly GCA_902687465.1). Taxonomy (NCBI): domain Eukaryota; kingdom Viridiplantae; phylum Streptophyta; class Magnoliopsida; order Poales; family Poaceae; genus Secale; species Secale cereale. Next base: position 75,113,080 of record LR738709.1, read on the forward strand.
GGGCTTTAGGGGAAAGGGAGAGAGGAGGCTGCGCCCCTCCCATGGCTTGGTCCAAATTGGACTAGGGAGAGGGGCTGCGCCCCCTCCTTCCTTCTCTTCTCTTTCCCTTTCCTTATCTCCTACTCCTACTACTTGGAAGGGCTCCTAGTTCTACTAGGAAAGGGGGAATCCTACTCCCTGTGGGAGTAGGACTCCCCTCGGGCGCGCCATAGAGAGGGCCGGCCCTCCCTATCCTCCACTCCTTTATATACGGGGGTAGAGGCACCCCATAGACACACAAGTCGATCAGTTGATCTCTCCCAACCGTGTGGGGTGCCCCCCTCCACAGTAACACACCTCGGTCATACCGTTGCAGCGCTTAGGCGAAGCCCTGTGACGGTAACTTCATCATATCCGTCACCACGCCGTCGTGCTGACGAAACTCTCCCGTGAAGCTCAACTGGATCAAGAGCTCGCGGGACATCATCAAGCTGAACGTGTGCTGAACGCGGAGGTGTCTTACGTTCGGTACTTGATCGGTTGGATCGCGAAGAAGTTCGACTACATCAACCGCGTCACTAGACGCTTCCGCTTCTGGTCTACGAGGGTACGTAGACACACTCTCCCCTCTCGTTGCTATGCATCTGGTAGATAGATCTTGCGTGATCGTAGGAAAATTTTGAAAATACTACTTTTCCCAATAGTTGATGCGGCGGCGGCGGCTTGAAAGCAGCGACGGCGGCGAGTTTTGTTTGTCTAAGGCGGCGGCGGCGGCTGGGGAGCAGCGGTGGCGGCGGCAGCTAGGTCACGGGAGGAGGGGCTCTGGTACCATGTCAAACGTGATGACGGGAACGGTGCTTGAGTCCGCACCGGTTGCATGTTAATATAGATGGCTTGGGAGCCGAGTTGGCTTGGAAGCCAAGTTGTACAAGGTGCAGGTATCCGTATACAATACTATACGGTATACAAAAACTTAAATTACATTTAACAATGTCCATAAATGGATTACATATTAAGGCAATATCTACTTTGATCCCAAGACTAAAGGTTTCAAAATTCTATCCCTGGGAAAAGTAAAAGCTTTATCTGAATGTAACATATGTATGACTAATGTCTTAGAACTAAACAACGCCTCGGAGCTAATGTCTATCCCGGGCGCTAATGTCTCTAATGCTCCATATACATCTTCCAACGCAAGATATGGGCGTCCTAACCCCAATGCCTAGATCATGAACCCTACTTCTTCAATTGTTAAGATGGTATTTACAATGACGTCGTTCTCTATCAGTGTAACTTTCTTGCTCGCAAATTTAACTGTAACGGTGTGACTGTCAAAACCAGAACGAGTATTGATCTCTTACATCAGTGTTTTCCAGCTCTTGCATATTTCACCTAGTTCAATTAACTCGATTTGCCGCCCCCAAAGTAGCATCCCGAGAAGGTGAGCATCTCAGGCTCAAATGTTTCATGGCTTATGTGTGAAGAAAATCCACCTGTATTACTCCCTCCGTCCGGGTTTATTAGGCCTCTTAGCATCACAAGCATGTCCCTTTCTATAAGGCCTCGCTTTGGAAAAGTGCATGCATGCAACCATTTCATTGGCTGCATTGAAAGTCAGTATTGTTGGTGTCATGGCTGGTAAATTAATACACTGCATGCATGTTTTTTCATTGGTTGCATGCATGTGACAGAGTGCATTGGGAGTGGAATCGGAGGATTAATGTAAGCAAATTACTATGTGTCTTGGTCTAAGAGAAGTTGTCTTTAGGCCTAATAAACCTGGACGGAGGGAGTACATAGTAACCACAAAAAACCAGACGAAGGTGGGACGAAAAAAACCCGAAACGGAGACAACCAAATGCTCCATTACCGAAAAAGGCTCGTGCCCCACTTTATATATAAAGCAACGATCACCATACAAACCAACACATACAACTCACCCCACAACACACACAAGGCAAGATACAAGGGTGTATATGAACTGCTAGATCACCCCCATCCACTCCAAGCAACTACAGGTAGGCAGGCATAGCACCACTTGTAGTCTCTGAAGACCTCAACAGTGAGCAAGTCACCGCGAAGAGAGAGA